>CM053770.1:635556117-635583297 GCA_028658325.1 Potorous gilbertii | reverse complement strand
ATTTATCCATCTGGACTTTGTCAACAACCCACCTTCTTGTCTTCAATGACAATAGACCTACCACCTGCCTATATCTAGTTGTTCAACTGAAGAGTCTCCTCTTGCTACATATGTTCCAAATGACTAGATATATAAATGAGATCAACCAGAAAATCACTGCATCAAATTAATTTAAAGCTACACAAAGAACCATCCCTGTTTCAATGGCAGAAACAATTCAGGATATCTGGAAATATACAAATATATATATAATTCTCATATGTTTGTTATGATGGTCTTCAATTTTATATCAAATCTGCACCCTCTGATATATATAGTTTGTAAATGTCATTTGAAAGCCTCCTCATTTCATTTCAGACCTCTCCTAGAAAACAGGATAATTCAGTCATCTTAAATCTTGATCCTTTTTTAGGCAAATTACAGGCTGAATTAAAGAGAGACTGTTACCAAGGCAAGACAATTTAGAATGACTTGAACTTCCACTTTTGCTTTGACAGGCAAATTGTTAAAAATAATTAAATAAAAGAATGCTGTGATTCCCCCCACAGCAGGGAAACATTTATATGCCACCTCCGACTCTGACTTTTGATGTTTGAGTTGACAGAAACATCAATTACAGAACTAATAATAAAATGTATTGAAAATGTACGAAAGCCTGATCTATAAAAGAAAAGAAACACTTAAGCACTACTCTGTGATTTTTGTACCTTTCATATAGGTGATGGCTAATAGATTTCTAAAAGACAAGTTGACATTTTGGTTTGTGACTGAACCAAAATCTGTTGTTAAAAATGGAAGAAAATATTTCAGAAAAACAGACATCTTGGGTTACTTGTTCTTACTGATTGCATGCATTTGCAGAATGAGAAATTCTTGTCTTCAGCATTTTGCAATGAATTGTAGAAATTTAAGTTATCTTTGCCCTTCCTTGATATCCTCCAAAGCCTAGAGTGACTACAAAATCTTCGTTTAGGGATACAGAGGTAAAACAGAAGAGAAGGAATCAGAAAAGAGAAGTAGGAAAGGCAATTGTAGGGACATAAATGATTCTTCCTATGTATTAGACTTGCGCTGACCTCCAGTGTGACTATATCCACGTTACCTAACCTCTGACTCCATTTGTTTTGCTTTTTGAAATGGACATGGTACAGATTTATTCAGAATGGAGTTTTCTCAATTTTTTAAGACCATAAATCAAACCCCTAAAGAGCATGGTCTGTCATCTTGTACTTTTGTAATCACATAATAGCAAAGCAAATACTGGTTGGATGTTGCATCAAAGGCAATTTACTTTGCCTAAATGGGCTCAACCACCTTCTGGGATGTACATCTCATCTCTCTGAGCCTCACCTGGCACACTGTGAGCTATAAAGGTGCTATCCAACTCTGAATCTATGATGCAGAAAGCCCTGAATTCAGACCTCCTAACTACATGTTCCCTCAATTAGGACACTATGCTGAATGCCAGTCAGGAATGGGACAATGAACTAGTCAAGTGGATGGCAGCAAAGTCACTGGTACAACCTCAATGTAGCCTTGCTAGCCTTGTATAAATAGACTTGGGTCCGTCCGTCCACAGAGGGAGCCAGTAAGTCAAACCACAGTCAGCTTCTGAAAACAAAGACAATGGGATGACCAGACAGAATGGAGAAGTAAAAGGAAAAGAAAAGCAGCAGAGAAAGCCTACTCATTGACTGGAGGGAGGCAGAGTGGGCCTCCCTGGGGGGTCAGAGAGCCAGCGTTAGCAAGAAAAGAGAAAAAGCCTGCCTTACTATATGGAGGCCAGAAAGAACAACGGGATAGTCCTAGGTTTGTAATTAGACCAACAATCATCAGTAGATTCTCTTGGTGAAGGATGAAACACAGCAAAAAAGCAAGTTTTCAAAAATCAATTACTTACAGGACAAGCCTTACAAGTCACAAGGGTTCCAGAACTTGATGTGGCAGGAAATCAATTTTTCACCAAGTCTACCTTGTGAAAATATATTTACACACCAGTCACACTATTATTAACTCCAAAGAAGCAAAAGAAATCTTGAGAAGAAAATAGAAAGGGCTCAGCTCCAGTACAAAACAGATGGCCTGTTACAAAAGCCACAAGGCCCTGGAACCACAGCATATACAGTTATGTGGGAAAATGCTTTCAACACCTAAAATTTTCTTTTTTCTTTTTTTTTTTAACAAAGCCCCTTTTCCTTTGCCCTCAAAAAGAAAGTGCTTTTCCATAAATGCTTCAGCCCACAAATATTTTGTGCAATTAAAGAGAAAAGGAATAAGGGTAAGGGAGATTTAATCTGCCACAAATAGTCTGTACAGTTTATGATCTTGGGCATGTAATCTAGGTAAATCAGTAGTGCAGTGGATGGAGCACTGGACCTGGAAACAGAAAGATCTAAGTTTGAATGTATCCTCAAGAATTTATTAACTGTGTGACCTTGAGCAAGTCACTGTACCTCTATCTGACCAAGCACTATTAATTGTAAAAAGAGGATGATAACAGCACCTACTTCCCAAGGCTGTGGTGAGCATCAGATGACATAACGTTTGTAAAGCACTTCGCACAGCGCTTGGCACCCAGCAGGCGCTATATACAGTAGATATCATTAACATCGTTAACTTGACTCATCTAATCATCAGTCTGCTGTGTATAGTGTAAAAGTGTATAGAACAAATATCAAACTCAACAGCAGTTTCTACATAACTGCATTAAGATCATTTTCCAGGCAACAAATATTAAGGTAAATTTCTTCTCTCACTGATTCATGTTACATTAAATACCCTGAGGGAGGGATAACATCTTTCAACATATATACAGCTGCTACAAAAACAATCATCTCCGTCTATTATAATCAGCCTTAAGTAAACAACAACTTACATAAATGTTATACTTCCAGAAAAAAGTTATAAAGAGACACTACAGCATGGTGAATAAAGTAGTGGATTTGAAAGCTGGAGGTTCAAATCCTGCCTGAGACATTTTGCTTGAGAATTGTATCATAGTAACTTGTGACAGATTTTTTTCCCAATTAACTGTTACTCTTTTAATTTTCATTGTATTGAATTTATCTGTGCAAATATTTTTTTAATTTTACATAATCAAAATGCCCATTTTATCTTCCCTGATCTCCTCTATCCTTTAGCTGGTCATGAACTCCTCCTCTATAAATCATAAAGGAAATTCCCTGTGACTCAAACATGTTTATAATTAACCTATTGGTGATGGGTACTTTTGGTGACAATTATTTGTATTATCCTGATAAATTGCATACTTCCATAAAAGCAAAAGAATGAAAGACAGAATGGTTACCTCCCCACCAAATCTTCTGCCAGTTAAAAGAAATAAAAGAAATTGAGTTTCCTCTCTTCTTTACTCTTAGAAGAGTTAACAAGTACTGAAACAACCAAAGGTCAAGCAATATAAGGACTAAGCAGCCAAAGACATAATCTGATAATTTAGCCCTTAAATACTCAGTAGGCAAAAGAATTTTAAGGTATAATTTTCCATGAATCCACAGTCAAGAAATAAAGGGGGGAAATACTAGAGGAAATATTTTTAATTATTTTTCATTAAAGTACTATAACTTCCATTAGGCTAAAATTACTATTTTCTTTTTGCTTTTAAAATGCTTTGGCTAATAATCTTGAATTGTTTTTTAATATTACTCAGAATCATGCCAAGAGGTATTTTCTAATAAACATGTTGAAAATAGCAATAGCTATTTTCTATTAATGACCAGAGGGAGAAATAGAAGGGAAGGGGAAAAAAAAAGAGGGACATAGAAAGAAGTGGTTGAGAGACAGAAAAAAAAAAGGTTAGGTAATCTGACAAAGGCCTCAAACAAGACATTTTAGATACACACTATGAACTCCTTGAGAGGAGAGATTTTTTTTTGCCTTTCTTTGTATCTCCAATGCTTAGCAATATGTCTGGTACATAATAAATACCTAATAAATGTTTACTGACTGACACTTCTATTATTTGATATGCATATATTTGTATGCATTTGTGTGTATATTTTTATGCACATACATAACAAGTATCTGTTAAGTGTTTGCTACTCAAATAACATAAAATAATCATGGTAGGATTCTTCATTGCCTTGATTTTCAATCAAATTCAAATGTTCCATAGCACCAAGGTTCAATACAGAAAACACAAAAGACTTAAAAAGGAGCACAGAATTGGTGGCAGTTCCTGAATTACTAAAGCTTATTCTATAACGAACTTGTAGTTGGCATAAAGATTGACTTGATCTCTAATCATTTAGTTTAAAAAAAAAGAAACTAAAGAGGACAGCAGTTTCACAAAGAAAATATCATGAGAATCCTAAAATATGTGTCCAGTCAAGACCTTACATAAGGTGAGGAAAGGAAATTTTAAAATGAAGAAAATATTTTTAATACCGACCTAAAAAAATAAAATGATTCAAGGGGTAATCCAGTATACTTTCACAGGGCACAGGGCACAGTACCAAAGGTTTATGAAAAGGAAGGCTATGCTGGCATTTCTCCAAGATTGTTAATGTGTTTCTTGAACAGGACAGACATCAAGACTATAAAAAGAGAGTAGCCAGTGATGCTGGTGTGAAGATTTTGAGATCATTACCAAGGAAAATCAAAATCAAAATTACCAAGGAAAAACAAAAGTGAAGACATGTACATGTCACATCTAAAAACACTTCAGAGAACTGTTCAAATAGAACTTTATCTGTCATTTCAATTACTTTTTCAATTAAATGTAACAAGTGGTAAAAACAGCTAAATGAAGCCATCAAATATTGAAACACCTGCCAAGTCTAACCTGAAGTACTGAGCAACTTAGAAGTGAAATGATTTGCGCCTGCCTCTGATGACATGTGATGGATCCCAGCCTATGACAACCGGAAGGAAAAAGATGACAAACCAATGTCCACGCCCTGCACGAGCTGCTCTCAAAGATCTTTTAATTCTTACCTTCTTCTGCCTCATCCTCCTGGGATGACATTGGACCCCCAGCACTGGTTGGAGTGACTGGCTCTTCCTTCTCAGACGCCCTCTGTAGAGTCACTACTTCGTAGATGGCATCCCCAGCACTGGCATGGGCTCTTCCTTCAAACTGAAAATACATCAAGTGTTTCTCAATGTTAGAAACTGGGTGAATACAAAAACATATTCAACAGTTCATTCAAAAGACCTCAATCAAAGAGGGGCACAGAATATCTCACATGCAGTTTGGTTTAAGGACAAAGAGCCCCAATATACTGAGAGAGAATAACTGAGAAAAAAAAGTTTACCTCTTAAAATGCATAATTTGAGAAAGGCATTAGGCTGCCTCTGGCTGATTCTGACACTTCATCGCTACATGATATTAGGCAGGACTCTATTTGTCACAATATCATAGGGTTTTATCAGAATTATTTTTAGTATCATAATTATTAGCTAGCATTTATATAGTGCTTTCCAGTTTGAAAAGCACCCTGTAAATATCATCACACTTGATTCTCACAACCAAGGAAGATAGATGCTATTGTTATTGTCATTTTACAGATGAGGAAACTGAGACAGGTTAAGTGACTTAGAATAAGTCACATAGCAAGAAAAGGTAAGTTGAACTCAGATTTTCCTGACGCCAAATCTAACACTATCTGTAATGCTACCTATCTGACTTAGAGCTGAAAAGGCTGTTAAACATTATCTCATCTGACATCCTAATTTTATAGATGAGGAAACAAGACCCAATGTTTCACTACAGGAGGGATTTTTAACCTAGAGTTCACACACCCTAAAGGACCCAGGGGTATAGACTTCTGGGAGGATGTCAATGGGGGGAAATTCCATCTTTATTTTCACTAACCTCTAACTGAAGTTTAGTATTTCCTACAATTGCAAAAGTAGGCAGTAGTCACTATTCTGAGGAGTACATAGGCTTTATTAGACGGCCAACGAAGTCCATTTTAGAAAGAAACACTCAGAACCCCTGCACTAAACAGTCAAGTAAGAAAAACCACAGCATCACAAAAGTCCAGTCTGAGAGTCAGGAAGGCTCACTGAGGCCAAGTCATCCAACCCTTGCATTGAAGGTCTGAACACTCCAACACCCCCAACAAGTGGCCATGCAGCCTCTCCAGAACTGCTCACTCCACTTTCAGAAAGACAACCATTAAGTTTAAACTGGTGTCTGCTCCTATCTCAGCTCTGCTGTCACAGACCTAGCAAGATTCATCCATTCCTCTTCATGACAGCCCTTGCACAAACTGAATTCAGACCTCCAGGTCCTCCCTGAGTCTTCCCCCAGATCAGCTTCTCTAGCTCTCTCAGCTGATCTTCATATGAAGTTGGCTCAAGGCTCTTTACTAACCTGGATGCCCTCCTCTGGGAACTCTCTGTGGTTCCCAGAACTGAACAGACTATTCCAGATGACATCTGAAGAGGACAGGCACCTAGTTAATCCTAAAAGCTTAATGTAGTAGCCAATATATTAGCTTTTTTGGCTACCTATCACACACTGTTAACTCAAAATGAATTTAAGTTCTCTGTACCACACCTAGATCTCTTTCAAAATAGCAGTATAACTATCCCTTCCCCACCCAATACTTGAGAGATTGAACTTTTTCACTCAAACGCAAGATTTCACTTTTGTCCCTGCTGAATGCATATTAACCCATGGGTTTAAGAAGCAAAGATTTGCATCAAGTAAAAATTATGCTTAATTGGTCCATTGTGTTAACTGTCTCATCAGAAAAAAAATACTATTTTAAATCAACCAGTAGGTATATATTAAGTACCTACTAAATACCAAGCATTATGCTAGGAAGGTTAAGGATAAAAGGCAAAGTAACACAGTTCACACCCATAACATTGTCTCTGAAGGTTAAAACTTTCTGTAGGATTATTTTATTTCAAAATAAGAATGTCATCTGAATCAAAAATTGAGTTTAAGATGTGTCTCTATGCATCTTAGTATTGTATCAAACACGAATAAAATGATCAAGTCCTTCAAAATTATCATGGAATAAAAACATTCACTGAAATGAAATTCTGAATCATCAAATTGAAATCGATGCACAATATTTACTGTGCATCTACTATGTTGGAAGCCACAAAACAGAGATCTTACTTAATGAGACCAGCAGACCTCATCAAGGTCATTATAGGGATCTGTCTTATGGCTAATCAGAATAATGAGCTGACTCCGGTTTCTACTATCATCTACTACAAAAGTTACAAGAACAAACCATTTAATTAAGCAACACAGATAGTAGATGTCAAAACTATTTAAGAATCTGTAAAATATGCTCAACAATCTACAGAGAAGAGTTCTATAGACACACGTGACATGCTGACTGTGAGTGACAGTGCACTGGTGTGCCAAGTTTGAAAATAGCCACTTTGATAGGCCACGATCACCCTCCTACCTCCTCCTCCTGTGGCCTGAACAAGATAGTACCCAAAACTCTGGCAATTTCTCTGTTGACAGCATGTTCCACATGTCCCCACTTTGCCACAATGCTCCCACCCCCAAATGTCTCATTTAGGTTTTGGGTCTTCCTTTCTACGAATTAAAATATGCAATGATAAAGACCTACTGTTTTATATAACATTGGCCTATTGAAATCTTCTGAGATGACCTCTTACTACCAAAACTTCAGGAACTGATTTGGAGACAAACCCATCAAAACAAAACAAAAGCCTCACAGAGTTGCAGTCAGTTTGCATATTATTTCTGGTTTTTATTTTTTGACATATTATTTCATATTTTGCTCTATTTTTCTGCAATCTACAATCTTTATACAATCTTTTCTACAATCCTAACTGGTCAGATTAAGATTTAAAAGAGATAACCACATAGAAGATGGTGCTGTGTAGTAAAAAAAAAAAAAAAAAGACCTGGACTCAGAGGACCTGGATTCAAATGTGGATTCTGCCACATTTACCTGTATGAACAAGTCATTTACCTTCTAATTGCCCCAGATGCTTCAAATGTAAAGATGAGAATGATAAGATCCTCTGCCTACAGAATTGTTGTCAAGATCAAATGAGAATCTGAAAAGTACTTAGCACAGAACCCAGCACAGAACACACACTACATAAATGTTACTGAGGAGGGGGAGAAGAAGAAGAGGAGGAGAGAGGAGGAAGATCACAGGAAAGACACAAGTGTTGTGGCTCTATATTCCTCCTCTATAAAATGAAAGGGGTGGACAGTTGCCCCAAGCTCCCTTCGAACCCTGAGTGCCAGATCCTCTAACCCTTGGTTGATATGCTCCTGTAAAACCAAAGATACAACAAACGGTCTCTGAAGCGACGCTAAGCTCTCAATCTCGGATGCCACAGCAAGAACTGTGAGGCTCTTCTCTTCCTTGTATCTTCAGCACTTATTTATCACAGGGGCAGAGAGTAGGCATGTAGCATCTGTTAAGTAGAAATGTCCTTTGGTGCTTGAAGTTCCAAAGCTAAACAGACATTACATAATTTTTCATATAAATGGGCTTGGATCCACCCTTCTACAATCAACCAAAGGCGCTGCCTGGATGGCTAACTTGGCAAAGCCCTTTCACATCAATATTCTAGTTAGAGCCTTGTGATCATTTTCTCCTACACACTTCTCCCTACTTAGTTTTCTGATCTCATGGCTAGCAAGTCTCAACTTTCTGTTCTAATTCCTATGTTCCAGAATGGTGAAGGCCCTCCAAAATTCTTAATCTCCACCCATAATCTTATATCAATCCCTAGTGTCCAGCCTCCCCACTGCACATATACCTGGATTCATAAAATCCCTCCAAACATAGATTTCTTCCTCTCATATTCCTTTCAACTTCTGGTACTTGGAGAAACCTGGTTTTGTCTTGAAAAAAAGAAGTCCGTCCTTTGCCACCCCATTCCATATCCAAGGACATGAAGGACTAGAGGCATCCTCCTAAAGCACCATCACTTCCATCCTCCTTCTGGCATAGTTACTCAAAAATCTGTCCCCCAATGTCAACACCACCAGATTGATCAATCTCCTGTCTGATCATCCACAGATATATGTCTGTATCCCCAGGACAGTCATCTACCAAACTCCACATTACTCTCCCTCCTTCCTAAGTGAATTTAGTTCACACTGAAACCCTGCAGCTACCTTCAGTTACTTCAGTATTCATATTGACTTCTGAGTGCACAGACTTTCTTAACTTCATATCATATCATACAAAAATTCTCTCCTGCAGACATCTTGAACTCTGATCATGATATCCTTACCTTTCTTTTCTCCCACGTACTTGCTCATCCTAAGCTCTCCGCTGTGACTAACAATTCTTTCCTTATTTTCTAATGCCATCAATGTGTTTTGGTATTATTTCCTTACTTTAACTTCTAAATATTAGTTATCCAATTGATGATGAGGATGAGGATGATGATACTACTCATCATGACAACAATAAATACAATTTGCAATTATATGGCACTTCAAGGTTTGCAAATCTCATCTGAACTTCACAACAAGCCCTGTTCAGTCATTTCAGTTGAGTCTCACTCTTCATGACCTCATTTAGGTTTTTCTTGGCAAAGACACTGGAGTGGTTTGCCATTTTCTTCTTCAGCTCATCTTACAGACGAAGAAACTGAAGCAAACAGGGTTAAGGGATTTTCACAGTCTTGCAGCGAGCAAGAGTCAAAGACCACAGATTGGACTCAGAAAGTACTATTACTATCCCCATTTTACAAATGTGGAAACTTCAAAGCAAAATTAAGCTATTTGTACAGGGTGAAACAGGTATTCCTGACTCTAAGTCTGGCACTCTGTCCATTACGTCACACTGCCCATGTACAAGTTCAGCAAGGCCTTGCATCCCTAGTCCTCCGGCTCTTCATTCCTTGGCTAATTCTCAACCCAGAGTCACTCCTACCCATCACCTTCTCCATTCCTATTCTAGAGACACTGATTGCTGCTGGAGAAAGGTACCAAATCTTACAAGTTAACTCCACTACGAATGTAACTAAGCCCTTATCTCTAACTACCTTATACCCCTGCCACCCCATCACCAGCAGCTGTTTCCAACTATAATCACTCTTCTCAAGACCCTCACTTAACTTGTACTACTCTCAGATAAACTCATTTCATCCTCTCCTGAGATTAAGGCTCCTTCATCATCCCCTCTTTCACATATCAAAACCTCTCTTAATCCTCATCAATTCTTTATTCTACCCTAGTATGTTATCCTGTAGATGCCTCGTTTAGAAGCTTGCCCCATCATCTCTAGTGATAGGCTTCACGTTTACACTCCTGGCTCTCACTTACCCTTAAAGCACCTTCCCTACACAACATCATCCCCAGCCAGAAGTGGGGAACCCGGATTCAGCCAAAGGTTCACACTTGAGGACCTAAAAGACCATAAATGGCCTCAAGACCACAGGCTCCCTCCCCCTTCTCTAGAACTAACTCTCCCCTGCCCCTTTCCATTGCCAAACGCCTAATGGGTACAACCTACACTTGAAACTTCCTTAATACTCATTCATCTTTCAAATTCTAAGGTCTAGCCTCCCCATCCCTTAGCCTTGTACTGTTGAACTCAATCTCATTTAATTATAAACAAAACAGAGCTTTTCTCATTACTCATCCACCTTGCTCTTTTTGCAGCACTCAGTATAACTACAATACTCTCCTCTTCTGAATATTCTTTCATTCCTTAGTTTACATGACCTGATTTCCCATGGTTCTCTTTCTATCTGAAAGGTTTTCCTTGGTCTTCGGTGATGATTTGCCATCATCATCTGGCCCCTTAAGTGAGAGTATCCCCCAAGGCTCTTTTTTCTCAGGCGCTCTTTCTCCTCTTTCTATAATCTCTCCCTTGGCAATCTTACCCACATCTATGGGTTCAATTATTACAGTTTGGCAGACAGCTCCCAAATCTATATATTCCACTCTCATCCCTCTTGAGTTGTAGCCCTACATTTCCAGCTGCCTGTTAAAATCTCTAGCTAGCTATTCCTCTGGGACCTCAAAGGCAACAAGTTCAAAATCAAATTGATCTTCCCCTAACTCTGGTCCCTCCATTCTGGTCCTCTTTTATCTAGGTTTGACCTATTTTGATGTCTAAGTCCTCCCCTTCACCTAATTTAAGTAAAATGAATTCCTGGATGTTGCTCAAATTCAACCCTCTTTCTCAGCATCCTCCATCCCTAGAACAGACTCCCTGTTCATCTATGCCTTGCAGAATCCTCCTCCTTTCTTTCAAAGGCTCAGCCCCACTGACACTTCCATTGTAAGCTTTCCTTGATCCCTTCACTTGAAAGTGTCTTCTCCATCTGCCCCTATGGTAACATTTGTCTATGTCAATGTCACATTCCCCTCCCGGCCAATGGAATGTAAGTCATTCTTTATCTCTGTAGCCCAGCTCCCGGCACAGTGCAGTGCCCTGCACCAAAGGAGGCATTATGCTGCCTATTATTATTTGTTCAGCAAAATCTGCAAAAATTGAAATTCTATTTCTTCCCAGAATTCCATCGTTGTATTAAAGCTCTCTCTGGAACATCTTAGCAGTACTAACAATAAATTGTTCTTCATCTTGAAGACTGTTGATGTGCACTGGAAATGTACCAACTTCCTTAATATGAACAGTTGACTTCCAAATTAAGCTGCTAATGCCATCAATCATGTTGAACTTGACTCTTATAGAACTAAGTGTTACAAGGCGCTTTTTCCTTTACTACTGATGATTTCCTAGGTATTTTACGCTACTAAATCCTGTGATCTTAATTCTTTAGGGAGCTATTAAAAAATCAGGTTGTCCTTTGAGTAATGCATCATCAGCCTTCCCCAAAATAAGCAAAAATGTAAGAACCACCCCCAGAACAGCATTTCATTGCTTAAAATGCTGCTGACTCAATTACAGCTTTGATAAGTGAGCCATTTTTTTAACCAAAATCTTCAACTATAACATTCTTCCAAAAACCATTTTAAATTATATTTCTAGATTTGTGCAATCCTCATAGACTCCTAATGGTAAAAATGATAATTCATGAGATGTCACCTCTGAAAAGCTACATCACTGAATATTGAACTCATAAGCACAACTGTGTTCTTCATAGTTCAAATCTTATTTTGAAATAACTTGGCTATCACCTGGGTTATTTCTATAAATTTAGGCCCCAAAAAGGAAAAAAATAATGAAAAATGATAATCTATTTCTATAGAGAACTAAATCAAAAATGCTATTTTTCCATAATCATGACAAAATGTAGACTTATTAATTTAAAGGTAAATATAGTATCTCAAAAGTTTAACTACAGAAATAGCTGGAAGTTACATTTATCCTACCAAATAAATTTGCTGGAAACAATTCCATGTAAATATATTTATTCCCTGGACCTACAGATGCAGTCACCATATTTTCTCAGGTCAAAATAAATACACATCTTTGCAAAACAAATTTTAAAAAAAACTTTGTTAAAAACCTATTTTCTTTTCTTAAAATCTTGATGCTCAGAGACCTGTAGCTTCAGAATATGCTTCAGCATAAGAGACAAACTTCCCTTCACTAAATTTCAAGAATGGCCTTTCCAAAGTACATAGATCACCACATTTCTTTTTTTAGACAATAGTCAATCCGCTGTTTTTTGTATTGTGATACTCTACAATTGAGGCATCAAGTACAGTCCACAGCCACTCCTGAATACAGCCTGAACCAGATTAAAATAAGTTGGGAAATATTTGATAAAATAAATAAGAAATGTAATGAAACATTATGAGACCCACAGGGATCCTTGTGAACAGTTTAACTGCCCCAATTTCTAGTTGACAGAATTGTTCTACAAGATCAATTTAAAAAAAAAAAGCCCTTATACTGAAGGATTAAATCTACCTTGTCTGTGAATTTTTTAAAGGTTCTCTTTTACAGCTCTGCAAATGGAATACTCATCAGCCTTTGTGCAAAATATGGCATCTGATTTTTTTAAACTCACTGCAAAATAGGAAAAAGTGGAGCTTCCATAGAAAAAAAAATTGTAATTTTCCAAAGGATTCTGATTCAGTATTGTTCATTCAGCTGCCTATCTGTCATACTATAACACAAGCTGCTTTGTCTTCAGGCAAGACCTAAATCTAACCTGCTCCTCAATTCGGGTTTGATAGATGCAACATGAGCATGGTGCCCTGCCAAGTCACACAGCTCACAAACAGCAGAACTGAGTTTAAAGCC
The DNA here is from genome assembly GCA_028658325.1 of Potorous gilbertii. Classification (NCBI taxonomy): domain Eukaryota; kingdom Metazoa; phylum Chordata; class Mammalia; order Diprotodontia; family Potoroidae; genus Potorous; species Potorous gilbertii. Next base: position 635,570,140 of record CM053770.1, on the reverse strand, counting down.
CAAACTTCCTATGTTGGGTCATATACAATATATGTAATATACATGACACATATAGATAAATTATATATATTATTATTATCTTAATGGAATCGATTCAGAGCTATGTGAGAAATTCTATAAACATTAGGTTTTACATTTCTTTATCATTAGTCATTTTCTATTTATTCTTATTGTTCAATTACAAGTATTTATATTATTTGGCAAAGGAATATTTAATTCTGAAGATCTTCATAGGAAGTAAATTGCAATATTGGCAATACTACTAGCAATCACTGCTCTGGAAGAAGAATAAAGCATGCAAAAAAAATGTAACCAAAGGAAACTAAAGACCTGCAAAAAAAAAAAAAAAGCCAGAAATAAACTCTGCTTCCTAAGGTACATACAAAATAACAACTGTTACTATTATAAGGAGCTTGTTGTTTTATTTGATCTTTACAACAACCCTGGGAGATGGGTGCTATTGTAATTCTCACTTCATAGAGGACCAAAGTGAAGCTTACAGAAGGGGAGTGACAACCTGCAATCACCCAGCTGTTAAGTGCGAAGACTAGATTTGAACCCATTCTAGAGCAGGGGTTCTGGGACAGGGTTGGAAATTCAGAAGGAGGAAAGGAAAGCAAATAGGAGATTAATGTCATGAGAGGTACTAGCAGGAAAAGGAAGTGCCTCCATGAAGGAGGCTGTCCATTTAGGAGCAAAAGTAGGAGAAAGGGGAACAAGCCGTTCTAGATTAACAATCTTATTGTCGCCTTACTAAGGGAAAAAGCATTCCAGAAGGAAATGGAAAAGGAACAGAGAAACCTAGGGAACTGTGTCCAGTAATACAAATCTGGGGTACTCAGGGAAGTGACTAAAAGAGGTCCAATAAGAGAATGGTCAACAAAGATTCCAGAGACCGTGAGGAATGCAGAATGCTCGTCACAGCGGCTTCCGCTGCCTCCTGAAAGGTACTTTTTTCTTCCCAAGGCTTTCTTATGGAAAGACCAACTATTATGGTGAAATGGAAATAGTGTTGAATCTGGAAGACCTCTGTCCAAGTCCTAGCTTTGCTATGGAGTATCTCTGTGACAATGTATAAGTCACTTCATCTCTCTGGACTTAAGTTTCAGTTGTAAAATGAAGTGTGTTCAACTAGATAATCTCTAGATCCCTTTCGTCTCTAAAACTTCATCTTGAGAGATCAACATGTAGTACAAAAGGCAAATAGTTGAGAGCTTGAACAGCCCTTGAGAGGGGGCAAAGTGGGATGGGGGTGAAGGAGAATATAGTAGTATTGGGGACACACCCTAGGATTGGCTATCACTGGAAGGGTGGGCTGTGATCCATCTCCCCAACTGTTTTATCTTTTATTCCTTGGGGTCTTGCCAGAGGTGCCAATTTGCACATCACTACTCTCAAATAATTAAAAAAAAACAAAAACCCTAACACTGTATAACATTCATCAATAGGAAAGCTATGGAAAATAAGACTGAAAAAGGGACTTCCATTATGATTTATTTCATTCACAAATGTATGCATACTCGCACCAATAGACCTATTTCTGGAAAGAGTATTTCCTTATTTATAGCTTCCAAAAAAACCAGTAATGACCCCTCCAAAAATGAATTACAGGATGAAGCATTTGCCACTGACTTAGAATATCTTTTTCTTTAAACAGTAAGATGGTCAACCAAGTTACTTTTAAAATTTTTCAAAGGATTTCCTTTAAACTTCAACATCAAATGAGCACAATGACTACTCAACATTAAACCACTCAAGTTAGAAGCCACCATCTCATGTTCAAGATGCATTTAAATGAGGCTGTATATTTAGCATAGCTGAACACTTTCAAATTTAATCCCTTTGATTCACAGATGACCTTTTCATGTAATATTTAAACATGCTAAATCACTAACATGGGGCATATGTCCCTAATCACTACATGCTTTAAATAAGAGCACTAAAATTCCGTAACAAAAATGTCTTACATAAAATCTAGACAAATGGTCACATAAACTATTACGTGTCCATTTCTCAGGAAGCTAGCAGGAGGGATTCACACATCTCTGAACAACGGTTCTAAGCATGGGTGCCTAGGTGGCACAGTAGGTAGATAAAAGGTTGGACCTAGAGTCAGCAAGACTGGAGTTTGAATGCTGCCTCAGACATTTACCAGCCATAGGACTGTAGGAAATCACCTGACCTCTCGCAGCCTCAGTTTCCTCACAATAATCTCACCTCATGGTGTTGCTTTGAGGATTAAACAACATATAAAGCACTTTATAAACCTTAAAGTGCAATATAAATGCTCACCCTGTTGGAGTAACAGCCTCTCTGGCCACACAATAACTGCTCAGCCTTTTTCTACAATGCCACAGAAACTTCTTCAGTACAGAAGCTCACTCCATCCCTAAACATATCTCTGCCCCTAGAGGCTCTCCCTCAGACTGGCTGTTCAGGAAGGACACCCAGGTTGGCCACGGCTTCAGTGCTCTCCCAGGCTGCACTCCTGGCTCTCAGGACTTTCCTTACCCTGCCCCCAGGGAAGCACCTTCTTCATCTCTTCCCCTCACCTCTGTTTTTCAGCTTCCTTTTATGTGTTGTCTTCCCCAAGTAAACTATAAACTGCTTGAGGTCAGGCTCTATTATTTTTTCTACTTGTATTCACATCATCTTGGAACAAAATTTGTGTCTGTCCAGACAGAAGGAGGTTTTGTTGTTAAAACAGTTTAGTTTACAACGAAAAAAAGAAGTGAAATCTGAGTTCTAAGAGACACCCTTAACACACACCAGGGCTCAACATTTCTTTTCAAGTCCTCATTAGAATATCCTGTGGGATGTAGTACAAGCAATAAGAAAAGTGAGTCACATCACAGCTCTAATAATTTTGGGAAATAACATGACTATTTCAAATGAAGGATCTAGCAAATTAGGTTTAAGTCATGATAAAGATCATTTTTAATATTAAAATGGGTAGTTGATTCTTTCCATTTGTTCACTCTGTTGATATTTTCTCCTGCCACACTATATTCAGCCTCCTCTTGTAGGTTGAAGCAACAATCATTTTTAAACACAGGAGAGTGGGAGTGCCAACAACAACTTATAAGGGATTCCAATATAGTTAGGTGGATTAAATGTCTTTTTCTATTCTTTACTAAATGGTCACAAGTTTCTTCTACTGAATAACACTCACTCTCCAATCTTTCTGACTGCTAATAAGGAAAAAAAAACCAACCAATTACTCTTCCCACTAAAAATAAGATAAACCTAATATGAAAACAGTATATTTTAAAGCAATATTGTCAAATAAACACTATTATTTTTATTAAGGGACTTTTAACATCACACTATAAATTGCAAATACTCCATATGCATATTGACTAATGTTCTTTAAAGAAACTTAATATTGGTCATGAGGGTGTCCTGGGATGCAAGTGGTGTAGTGGAAGCTCTGAGTTTGAATCTGACTTCATGAATTCTAACTGTGTGACCCTGGCCAAGTCACTCTGCTTGCCTCTGTTTCCTTAAATGTAGAAGAGGGAAAATAACAGCACTTACCTCTCATAATTACTGTAAGGATCAAATGAGGTCATTGTAAAGTACTTAATACAATGCCCAGTACATTGGGCTGCTTAATACCTGCTTATCCCTTCCCTTTCTCTTTAGCCTTCCCTTCCCTTCTCCTCGTGGGGAAGGAAGGGCAGAAATCATCATCCTAACAGAATCTTCAAGCTTCCAGTGCACAGCCCGGAAAGAACAAACTGCTTAAGAAGTCATTAATGTGCAAGCCCAAGTTCCAGACTTTTTTCAGATTCGTACGCAGCTAACTTGGCCACTAGGATTCAAAAAATTTTTCCTCAGAACAACTACATGGAAAAAGAAAAGAAATTTTCCTTTGTGAAGAAAAAGATGATCCTACCTGTTTGAGCTTCATAAAGAAAGTCTCCGTGAAAGTCTTTCTGCTGAAGTACCAGAAGCGCTCGTTGGCGGGGTACACACGCACCAGCGTCTCTAGTAAGAAGCGGACGGGCTCCACCACCTCAGTGACAACCATATCAACAGCTACAGTCATGAACACCCTTTTATCTAGAGTAAAAAATGCGATCTGTGGTCACAAGTCATGTCACCAAACACTGAACATCTAACCCCACAAAACAATGTGCCACGGTACATAAAGTAAATGAGCCAATGTAAGAAAAACGTACTTAATAGGATTCAGTATTCACTTACTGAATATTCACTCGGTGCCTAGACCTATGAGACGTACAAACAAAATTTTAAAAATAAGTTCTTATCTTCAATGAACTTGTAATCTCTATAGGGAGGCAATGGTCATAGAGGAACTAAGCAACAAGATGCTCTGCAATGAAATGTCAAAGATGGTAGTCACAATAAATATCAACAAGTTGAGAAAAATGGAGAAATTGGTATGGTCTGAGGCTGCTATGAAACCTCAGGAAAGTATCAACCTCTTTGGATCCATTTCTTAAGCTATAATATAATGATAGCTCACATTTGTAGAATGTTTTGATGTTTATAAAGTCCCTTCACATAAAAATTCTGTGAAATGAATAATTTAGTAATATTGTCCCCAACAGAACAACTCAAAGTGTCCTTTCCCATAGCTAGTAAATTGCTGCAAGCAGGATTGAACCTAGACGTACTGACTCCAAATGCTATGTTCTGCCCTCACACTGTCTCATATAAAGGGGTGGCTGGGATATGGAGAAACACACAGTATCTCTGCTAACTGTAAAACTTTACAATTTAGGCTCTAATAGGCCAAGGTTGAATGAAGAAGTGGGCTTTGTTAGTTCTCTGTAAGTACAGACTGTTTTCATTTTCTGTAATTGTATCCTCAACACCTGGTACCTGACACATGCTTACTAATCGACTCAAAGTTCTGGACAACCTAGGAAGAAGGCAGAAGAGCATCAAAGAGAGTCATGGTGCAAGGGAAAGGGAAGATCCAAAGAGCACCTCTAAGTCTGAAGGTTAAAGAGCAAAAAAATCCTATACCTTCCCAAAACTAAATAGGATTATATTCTCATAGAGAAGAAGCCAGGAGAGGATAAAATCAACAGAAATATTTATAGATAAAGTAGGTATGTGGTGTATTCATGTCTCCGAGGAAGCCTTAAAGGAAGATGGTTTGTATTCAACTGTAACATTGTTATCTACTCATTTCATTTCTCCAGATTTTTTTAAGCTTTTCTTTCCTTGGACCTCATTACATACTTCATCACTATCTCTCAGAAGTCTTACGTTGAATGAAGGGAACTTGATGGCTGTCTAGTACAATGAACAGTTAGTTTTAGCAGTACCCAACCAGCATGTGGTCCTCCAGTCTCTGCCTGAACACTTTCAGTGAGGGAGAACTCATCAATACCCGTACTGGTCCTTTCCACTTCTGGGCTGCTCCAATTATTAGGAAGACTCTGCTAACGTCGAGTCTAAACATGCCTCTTTGCAACTCCCAACCAAGGCTCCTACACCTGCTCTTTGGCACCTAACAAACCACATCTAACCCTCTTCCGAATGACGGTTTTCTGAATACTTGGTGATACCTACCACATTCTCCTCAAAGTCTTCTTTCACAGAAGAGAAACAGGCCCAGCTTCTTCAACTTCCCCTCATATGACACAGCCTCAAAGGTCTCTCGTACACTGCTTTCCCTCCTCCCTTGGTTGCTCAAAAGCCTATAAATATCCTTTTTAAACTACGGGGCTCAAAAGTGAACAGAGTACTACAGATGGGCCCAAAGCAAAGTGAAGACCAGAGAGGCTATCACTTCTCTTATATATTTATCATGTTCTATTTTTAGGTTATGGTTACTTCTACATATGTTCTAATACACTCTCTGCAAGACAGCAAATCCTATGAAATCAGGACTGATTCTTATTGAACTGTCAGTCTCCCCTAACACCTAGTACTTTGAACAAAAGTAGAGACTAACAATGTTAAACAAAAGGTGTGAATATTAAATGTTGTAAAGCTATGTCTATTTCAACTCATAATCTAAATTTATATCATATAACTTACATTCATATTAACTAGGAAATAGTCACATTTTCTCTTGATAGCAACTTATTTTTGTACATGCCTGCAGGAGGGATGAATTTATAAAAATAAGTGACAAAAGGTTTGATTTTGTCAAATAAGACCAGAAAATTATTCTACACCAGAAATTGTGACTCATCCCACCCCAATCCCCACAAAAAAGGATGGTGCTGAACACATAGGATCTCTAAATTCTGATTCTGGTTCAGCCATACCAGCAGTGGAGAACCTGCAGCCTCAAGGCCACACATGGCTTATAGGTCCTTGAGTATAGCTTTTTGACTGAGTCTAAATTTTACAGAACACATCCTTTTATTAAGAGGATTTGTTCTATGAAATATGGATTCAATCAAAGGGCTGCACTTGAGAAACCTAGAGAGCTACATATGACCTCAAGGCCACAGGTTTCCCACCCTTGAGCCACACCAATGTTTGCCCCTAGACAAGTTATTAAATTTTTATAAGTCTTATTTTCTTCACTTTAGGAAACCATGATAATATTTACAATCTCTCACCTTATCCAAAAAGTTGTAAGAATTCATACCCACAAAGAAGGAAGATAACAGGATTACTAAGTATCATTTCAAGACTTAAAATGTTGATGTAAACCTACTTAGTTTTCTATGACTAAAGTGACCAAGGAAATATAGTAATATAATTAATCAAGTTAAAAAAAAGCTGTCTCTTTCTTATCCAAGCCAGAATCATAGACTGATCATTGGAAAATAGGGAGTCTCTTTACATTCTTCTTTACAAAACAAACTGCAGTCCATAATAAAATGGAAAGGCCTGATATAAGAATTGTCTTCATATAATCACAAATATGTGATTCTGCAGTTTCACTGAACTAGTTCTAGTGAACTTCTTTAAATTACAAAAGAAAATCTCCATATTTTCTTACCCATGTAGGTCTACTGGGGGAGGGAGGGTATGCAGTGCTCCATGCTTTCTTTTCTTTTATTACAGATGAAAGAAATTACATTTGCCAAGAGTTTATTGTGTTCCTAATGTACAAGGGAATCCCTTACTGTGTAAGCAAAATTTACACAAATTAAACTAACATCTGAATTAAGGAGCTGAGTTTGTACTAGTGACCAATTCTTATGACAAGTAGTCAGGTTTAGTTCTGTTTTTTCAAAGGTTAGCAGGTCAAATAAAAAACAAATTTACTTATGTCAAAACTTTTCACGGTCTCTGCACCTATAATACCACAATTCAAGTTCACATCCTTATCATTTCCCACCCAGCCTGATGCAGTTTTCTGCAAATTAGCCTTCCTAAGCCAAGGCCTCTCCTACCACTCACAATGCTAAGAATTGCAATGCTAAAAATAACAGAGATCTCACAGGAGACTCAGGACTCTATCCATTAAGCATAAAAACAAAGCAGCACAGAGATTTAGAAACCATGGAAGCAAATGGACAATCCAGCTTAGAATTTGGCACAGAGAAGGTGTAGAACAAAAGGTTCAGTCTGATGGATACAACAGATTTGGCAAGGCCAGATTTCAAAGGATTCAGGGGAAAAATGGTCAACATCCCACGGCCTAAAATTCTATAGGAGTGAATGTCTCTACAAGAACGGTTAGAAATGCTCAAGATTGAAAGTAAGACACAAAAAAAAGTCCTGATGAGGGAAAAAAGTAGGAGCAGATTAAAGAGGTCTTTGTAGGTTGGGAGGGAAATGATTGACTAAATCAGATTTTAAAAATACATGGTGGAAGGAGGGAAGGAAGAGAGGGAGGGAGAGGAAAGGAGGAACTAAGGGAGGGAAGGAGGAAAGAGGGAAGGAAGAGGAGAAAGAGGGAAGGAAGAAAAGAGGGAAGGAAGGAAGGAAAGAAGGAAGGAAGGAAGGAAAGAAGGAAGGAAGGAAGGAAGGAAGGAAGGAAGGAAGGAAGGAAGGAAAAAAGAGAGGGATGATCGACTCTCCTTCTTGACCCCAAATTTCCTTCATTCTTAAAAAAAATCATTTACTCAACCATACTAATCCTTCAATTATCTTCCCTTTCTCTTGCCAATTCCTTGAAAGAAATGTCTAAACTCACAGGCTCCACTTCCACTCCTCTCACTTCTCAGTCCTTTGCAATCAGGCTTCTGACCTCTTCACCCAACTGAAACTTCTCTCTTTCAAGTTATCAATGATATCTTAATTGTCAAATATGAAGTTCCTTTCTTAAATGTTTATCTTTCTGGACCTATCAGCTAAATATGATTCTGCTGCCCACATTCTCCTCCTACATGTCTTTTCCTTTTTAAGTTTTCCTCAGGCTACTCTCTTCTACTTCTCTTCTACCTAACTGCTTCTTCTCCACCTCCTCTATAAGATCATCACTCATATCATGCTCCCTATGCACGTACACAAGAGTCTATATTGTTGATCTCTGTCTCTGTGTCGGTCTGTCTGTCTCCCTCTCATCTGCAAAGAAATTATATGTAAATCCATGATCCCTGATGAAGTCATCCAGAGACAGGGTATAGAGAAAAAAAGAGAAGTCAAGATGCAGCCCTGGAGTACAATTAGAGGCAAGAAAGAAACGACAATCCACCCGAGGAAACTGGGAGATGGAACATCCAAAGCAGGTAGAAGGATAGCCAAGAAAGATCAGTATCAAAATCACAGAGAGCAAAAAGTATTCAATAGTGGTCAAGAAAGATGAAAGCTGAGAAAAGGATACTATACTTGACAATTAACAGGCGAATGATTGCACTTTCAAGAGAGCAATCTCATTTGAGTGACTAAGCTAAGAGTTAAACTGTAATGTTGAGAAATGAGTGGAGAGGAAGTGGAAGTAATGAGTGTCAATAGTTTTTTCTAGGATTTTGGCTGAAAGAGGGACAAGAGACATAGCATGACAGCTTGAAAGGACGATGTGAGTCAAGTGAAGGGAGGATTTTTAAGGATGAAAGAGAACTGCTTACGTATAAGAAGCAAGGAAAGAGTAAAAGAATTGCAGTGCTGTAGCTGGGACACATTTGGAACTTAAGAACACAAACTTGTAGTGGATACGGTGAACAAGGTTCCATGATTTCCTCCAACACTGTTCAGTGGTCAATGAAAGGAGAGAAGGAAGCAGATGGTCCCCAGGGTTGGGACTTTCTAAAACATAAGCAATGTTACAGGGCACAGGGGGAAAGAATCAGAGAGTAAGGGAAAGAATCAAGTTAAACTGGTTAATAATAAGTTAACATTTAATAAATGTTTACTGATTAATTATTAACTAGATGAAAAGAACTTGGAGGAACTATAAGACCTGCAATGAAAGGGATCCACATCTGCCTGCTCTTATATATTTGACGACAACCCAGCCTACCTTGTTGTATTCATCTCCCACCCTCAATCACAGGTGTCCCCTACATCTCTGTCCTTGGTCCTCTTCTTGCCCTAGAAACTCTTTCAATAATCTGATTAGCTTCCAAGGATTCAATCATCATATTTATGCAAAGACATTCAATCTTAATCTTTTTCCTGCAGTACAGCCCTTACTCACTCACAGCCTCATGAACTTCGTAACTTGGAACTCAAAATTTCAAACTCATTATTTTTCTCTTAGGAAAATCCCTTTCTTCATCCAAAAGCCATATTTTCATCCAGAATCCCTATTTTCATTAACAACCATCTTTCCCATCTCCCAGGTTCACAATCTCAAAGTGGTGCTTTACTCCTTCCACTAGGTCAGGCACTCTATCTTTTCAATTCTACTTCCACACCACATCCCCCCATATCCTGCCTCTCTCTAATCACATGGCCACTGTCCTAATTCAGATTCTTGTCATCGTTCTCTTAGTAAAAGTCTCTAAACTTGGTGTCCCTACTTCCATTCCCTCCCTGCTCTAACCTGCCCCCCATCTAACTAGGACATCAATATTCTTCAAACGCAGGTTTGACCCCATCATTCCCCTGTTCAAAATCTGAGTGACACCCCTACAGTCTCTAGCATAAAGTACAAACACAACTCCCATTCTTTAAAGCCTTGTAAAATTTAGCTCCCAACCTTTGCAGCCCCATTCCCTAGTAGCTTCCTTTTCCATGACTGTAAATGTTGGCCAGCTTGCCCACTAACTGTTCCCCAAAGTCATTAGGATGCCCACTCTGTGCCTTTGTACAGGCAAGCCAATGTTGGGAATGCTCTCCATCCCCACATGGTTAGAATCCCAAGCTTCCCCCCATCTTCACCACTTTCAGTGCCTTTCCTAAGAAGTCTCCTTTGATCTCTATCTCTACTGCCAGAAATTAAATTCCTCTTGAAATTACTTTGTATTTACTTAACTGTATATACAGTGTCTGTCCACCATTTCTGCATCCTCCTAACCAGCTCCATCCCACGTAGAATGCAAAAACCAGGGGAGAGGAACCTGTGGCCCTCAGGCCACATGTGGCCTTCTAGGTCTTTGGGTCCTTTTGACTGAATTCAAATTTCACAGAATAAATCCTTTTATTTCGGGGATTTGTTTTGGGAAGTTTAGTTTCGGTCAAAAGGTCACAACTGAGGACCTACAGGATCACATGTGGCCTCAAGACTGCAGGTTCCCCACTCCTGGGATTCAAAACTGTTTTCCTTTTGTCTATATATCCCCAGTGCCTTGGATATGAGTAGATCCTCAATTAGTATGTGTCACATCACAGTATTTCCACCATTTTATGCAGGAACAATTATTTTTGTATCTTTAAGGCCATGACCATTACCAATAACCAATTAAAACTTTCTAAGTGTTTCATTACAGTAATATTTTCTAGAGTGATATCCTGAGCCAAACAATGAACAAACATTTTGAGAAAATTCACCTTTAGGAGTTTCTTCATTAAGTGCCAAGAATGTAGGTGTGTTGGGGTTCCACATTCCCGTAATAACATAAGCTCTTCCATCACAGCTCTTTCCCATGGATTCCTACAGATACATAAATATTTAAGCAGGTATTGTTTGGAGTCTCTTTAGAAAATCAGAATTTGTAATAGCTTTAAGGGAACCAGATATATGAAAATTTCAGATCAGCATACATGACATACTTCAAAAAAATTCTTCTCTAGAAAAACATTTGCCATACAAGTCTCTAAATAGTAGATTCCCTGAGGGCACCAAAAATACAAAAATTTAAAAAGCTTAATTTTGTCAGGTTATTAGGAACTTATTTCATGGAAAAGGCAAATTACATGAATGAGCTGAATCGCAAAAATAGAACTACAGCAGCAATCAATAGCATCTTGATTAACCTCATTCTGGTTCAAAACAAATTCATACACATCTACTCTCCATACATATATAATCACATTGTGGTTACCTTTTTAAGATGATCAACTAATTAATAAGTTTTTATTGTGTATCTATTATATGCCAGAACATCTAGCTGGCACAGTGGGTGGAGTGCCAGGCATGGAGTCAGGAAGACTCATCTTCCTGAGTTCAAAGCTGGCCTCAGGAACTCCCTACCTGTGTGACCCTGGGCAAGTCACTTCTATCTGCCTCAGTTTCCTAATCTGTAAAATGAGCTGGAGAAGGAAATGGCAAACTGCTCCAGGATCTTTGCCAAGAAAATCCCATGCTACAATCATGAAAAGTCAGATATAAACGAAATAACTGAACAACAACTATATGCCAGGCACTAAGGACAGATACAAGGTTCAAAATGGAAAAAGGTCCTGCCCTAAAGGAGTTTAAATGAAAGAAACGCAAAAACAGAGTGAACAAAAAGGAAACAAATAAAAGAGGGCTAAAGAAAGCTAGATCGGCTCAGGAAGACATGGATTTAAATCCAGCCTCAGACGCTAACTAGCTGTGTGACCATGGGCAAGTCACTTAACCTTTGCTTGCCTTAATCCACCAGAGAAAGAAATGGCAAACTTCTCCAGCATCTTTGCCAAGAAAACCCTGTGGACAATATGGTCCATAGGGTCACAAAAAGTGAACAGGTGAACCACAAAAGGCTATCAGTAGTGAAACTGACACTAGCCCTTCCCTCCAACAATGAATTTCTTTTTAAAACACTGACATTAATCTACATTATGACACCATCATACCATTAAAGGCAACCATCTTTTTTTCAGTATTAGTGATTCTGGATCATCTTAAAATCAATCCTCTACATCAGGGATCATCTATATACTCGTTTACCATATAAAGCCCTTCACAATCTGGCCACAGTATGACCTACCTTTCCAGTATTATTAGACTGGATTCCTCTTCTCACTATTTAAAATCCAGCCAAAATAGCCTCCTTGCAGCTTTGCTTCTCTGAAGCTTGTGAAGCGAGCTCCACATAATACAATCTTCCATTGCTATGCTTTGGCACTGGCTATTCCCTAGACCTGGAAGACCATCGATCCCCATCTCCAACTTTTGGAATCCCTTGCTTCCTTCAAGACTCACATCATGTGCCCCCTTCTACAGGGAACTGCCTGGTGTCTGCCCAGCTCCTACAACTCCAAAAATTTTCTTTTGTTTATTCTGTGTTTTCTTGTTGTTTAGTCCAGTTTTTTTTTCCATGATCACTTTTGGGGTTTTCTTGGCAACGATGCTCTAGCAGTCCACCAATTTCTTCTCCAGCTCATTTTACAGATGAGGAAACTGAGGCAAACAGGGTGACTCGCCCAGAGTCACAGAACTCAAGAAGATGAGTGTTCCTGACTCTGGGTCCAGTGCTCTATCCACTGCAAGACCTAACTGCATGTATTCTCTAAATGCTTATTTATGTACTTGTTGCATTCTCTAATAAAATGTAAGCTCCTGGAGGACAGGAACTATGTCCTTTTTATCTCCACGTCACTAGCACAGGGAATAGTACCTAGTATATAGCAGGCACTTAAAAAATATGTGCATTTCTTCCCCTTAGTCCAAACAACCTGATGAATTGAGTCCTGAAATAATTATTCAATTATATTACAAGTTTCAGCAAATATAAGGACAATAACAGCATATTAGTAAAGGGAAATTTGCAGGTTTCATGTAGCATTTTACAGATAACAAAATTATCATGTTCTATTTGGATTTATATCTGTGCATATATAGTAGCCTCTTTTCTAGGTGATAAATTCTAAGAGGGAAGAGATCAAGTCTTATTTAGCATTCTATCTCCTCTAGTGCCAAACACAATGCTCCAAAAATAGTAATTACTTAGCATATGAGGTTAAATAACATGCTGTTTTAAACATGACTTCTTCCAAATTTTTCCAGCAGTTAAATGGTGTTAAATTTCATTTTTGCCCTTACTCCAGGAGCACAAATACTAAAAAATTGGAAAAACACCAAGATTAGCATGGACCTTGCCCCAGGATAACACAGAAATCCAGAAAGAATTTTATTCTTTTTTAATTTACAGATTTAATGCCATTCCAAATATCAAGGGGATTCTTTCTAGAACTAGACAAACAAAATAATATCAAAACTTATATGGGGAAATCAAAAGGTTAGGAATATCAAGGAGTATAAGAAAAAAACATAGGCACAGAAGCAGCCTAGCATTACTGAATGTCAAAAACCTGTTTGAGACAGGTTTTGTTTTGGTTTGGTTTTTTTTTAATTAATTAATTTATTTTTAAAGGTTCTACAATCACTTCCTTAAAATTAAGGTTTTATCTCCCCCACACCTTCCCCCCACTACCCCCCTCCCTCCCCATGACAGCATACAATTCTGTATAGGTTCTATATATACTTTCCTATTAAGCACATTTTCCCTATAGTCATGCTATATAGTTGCACTAAAATAAATGGAAGAAATCAAAGAACAAATCAAAACATAATACACTAAAACCCACACACACACAAACATGATCTGCTACAATCTGCGAATGACTTCCATAATCCTTTCTCTGAGTGTGGGAGGCATTTTGCCTTAGAAAATCATCATTGGGATTTTTTTTTTCAGTAAGTTCTTGTGTTATTACAAAGTTCAAAGTCTACCAGAAAAAACTCTCACACACTGTGGTCGTTGCTGTGCACAAAGTTTTCCTGGTTCTGCTCCTTTCACTCGGCATCAGATCATATAAGTCCTTC
>CM053770.1:635510583-635555617 GCA_028658325.1 Potorous gilbertii | reverse complement strand
GTATATTTCAGAAAATGTCTCCATAAGCTTTATTTTCAGTGACATTAATATTGCTACCTTATGTGTTTTGTGCAGTATATTTGAAAGGGTTATGCATACTTGAAGGTAGTTTAATTTTAATGCTTTCTTTCTTTCACGGCTTAAACATGGTTATATTTTGTTCATGGAAATGTTGAAGTTTTCCCATTCAGTTGGGAAGCAACAATATTTTTTTAAATTTACTTCCATCAGATTTTGAGTTGCAAATTTTCTCCCCATCTCTCCCCTTTCCCACCCCAAGATGGCATGTAATTTTATATAGCCTCTCCATATGCATTCGTATTGAACCCATTTTCACATTAGTCTTGTTGTAAAGTAGAATTAGAACCAGTGGGAGAAACCATGAGACAACAGTATTCTGCACACCTGACACCTTTGGCATAAAGGTAGCAGAAAATATATATAGTATTCCATTTAACATGTATGTATTTTAAATAATCCTATTCAAAACCCATACTGAACTTTTGTGGGTTTATTCTATATTTCCTTTTCATGCTGGTATCAAATTTAGGTCATTTTACACATTACAAAAGTGCTCTTTGCCATTAGAGGAATATTGTCTGCTATGTCGTATTAATTGGCTTTGGGATAAAGGTAGCAGTTAAACTTCAAAGAGTTACTACTGTCAGGCATTTTCCCTTCCCTACAACATTCCCTGTTTTTGGCTAGTTGCCTGTTTTGCTCTCTATTTTTCCAAATCCCTTGTGGACATCAGAAAATGAGTTTTGCCTCGGCCAGTTTTCCGAAAAGAAATGTAGTCATCCCCTTTGCCTTCTTGATTAGTAATAATTTCTGTATCACATTCTTTATGTGTTCAGCAATCCTGTGACTTTTTCCCTTCTAGGTGTTCTTTGATCAGAAGATTTTAAAATTGAAAGAGGCCCTTAGAGGTCATCTATTCCACCCCCACCATTTTTTAGATAAGGAAGTTGTGTGATTTTTAAACTTAGGTTATCTTATGTGATCCTACAATAGCTCTGTGAGGTTCATACTGTTATAGATGAGAAAACTGAAGCAGACAGAGGTTAAGTGACTTGTCTAGCAGCTTGTAGGTGCCTGAGGCTGCATTTGAGCTCGGGTCTTCCTGTTGCCCACCGGGCCCTCCCTTACTCGGTTTGATCGCTAGCCCTGGGGATAGGAGAGGATCCCGGAGACAGCCAGGGTCAGAGGAGATGATAATTGTGAAGCACTTAGTGTCGCCGGACGCGTGATGGACGCTGTGTTAGTGTTGGTAGTTATTACCAGGCAGCAGGGTCAAAGGATCCTAGAATTTGGGCAGGGAGAGTCTTTAGAGTTTAGAAATTTAGAAATGGGAGTTAAATGACTTTTCCGGGAATATCCAAGTAATATACTGGCTGTGTGGAACAATGGTTGGAGCCCGGAACCTGGCGGCAGGAACCCTCAAGTTCAGATTTTGCCGCAGACACGTGCTAGCCATGAGATCACAGGCACAGCTTTTGTCGGCCTCAGTTTCAAATGGTGATAATGTTAATAGTGATAGCAGATACTTCCCAGCTGTTAAGACATTTGTAAAGGGTGATGCCTGTGTGAAAGGGCTATGTAAATGTTGTTTGTTGTTACTGTTTGTGCATGTACATGTTGAAGTTGTCCCCTTCACTTGGGAGACAGCAGTCTATTTTTTAATTATTTTTAGTTTTCCACATTCACTTCCATAAGATTTTGAGTTTCAGTTGTTATCAGAGGCAGAATTTGAATGATGTGCAGACTCCAGAGGCTGTTCTCAATCCACTCTGCTACAGGACCTCAAAGAAAGAACTTTATTTTTATTTTTCTTTCACATTCAATATTTTATTTCTTAAAATTTTAATTAATTCTTAGGGTTCAACATTCCCTTTTATAAGATTTTGAGTTCTAAATTTTTCCCTTTCCCCTTTTTCTCCCCTCCCCAAGATGGCATGTAATTTGATACATATACAATTATATTAAACATATTTTTGTACATTGATTATGTGGTAAAGAAGAATCAGAACCAAAAGAAAAAAAAACAAGAATGAAAAAACAAAAAGAAGAGAGAGAAAATAGCATGCTTTGTTCCGCATTCAGACTATCTAGTCCTTTCTCTGGGTGTGGGTAGCATTTTCCCCCATGAGTCTTTTTGGAATTGTCTTAGACCCTTGCATTTCTGAAAAGAGCTAAGTCTATCAAAGCTGGTCATCTCACAATGTTGCTGTTAACTGTGTACTGTATTCTTCTGGTTCTGTTCACTTCACTAAGCATCAGTCCATGCAAGTCTTTCCAAATTTTTTGGAAGTCTACCTGCTCGTCATTTCTTATAGCACAATAGTATTCCATTACATTCATATGCAACAACTTGTTCAGCCATTCCCCAGTTGATGGGCATCTCCTCAATTTCCAATTCTTTGCTACCACAAAGAAGAGCTGCTGTAAATATTTTTATACATACGGGTCCTTTTCCCATTTTTATGACTTCTTTGGGATACAGACCTAGAAGTGGTATTGCTAGGTCAAAGGCTGTACAGTTCTATAGCTCTTTGTTCATCGTTCCAGGTTGCTCTTCAGAATGGTTGAATTTTACAGCTCCACCAACAAACAATGCATCTGTGTTACAATTTTTCCACATCTTCTCCAACATTTATCATTTTCCAGTTTTGTCGTGTTAGCCAATCTGATAGGTATGATGTGGGATCTCAAAGTTATTTTAATTTGTATTTCCCAAAGAAGGGACTTTAAAGGTCTGTTTCAACTCTCTCATTTCCTAAATGAGGATACCAGAGCCCTTTGTTGTTAAGGGATTTCTCCAAAGTCAGAAACATTCCTACTAATACTGTAGTTCTTGAGTGTCCCTGATATACTTTCCATTGACAAATCAGCTGGCTGGTTAAATTAACTTTTAGCAAAAAAACCAGAAACCACAGCAGGAATGATTATGAAATAATGCTTGAACTTTCTCTTCCAGCAGCTCACAGGGCATCATTGCATGGAACATGACCACAAATTTAAAATATCCTGGTAGTGAGGCACATTTACAGGGGAATACACATGGGCAAAGCAACTCTTAACCATGGTTGATCTTTGCTGTGTTTTTTATTTGGGGGAGATTTGTCCTACGGAGTTTTCTGTGATGTCAGGGTTAGACCAGGTGACTATGCTGCTGACTGAGCTAGGTTTCTTCACTGCTGACTTCTCCATTCCTGGGCCAGACCTGCTGCCCCTGCCTCTCTGCACCCTGGGAGGCCAGATCAGACCTTTCTTGGGCTGGGCCTCTTTCCTACCCACTTTCAGAAAGGGCAAAGATTCTTAGCCTGAGATTGTCAGCTGCTTCACCCGTTCTGTACCTGTGGCTGGTCCATTAGATGTTTGTACCTTTCAGGAAGCAGGTAACAATGCACAGAAATATGGCTTCTGTCTCACTCAGTTCTGAGGTCTTAGATTCAGGGCTGAATTCCCTTAGAGAGAATCCACATTCTAGCTCACAGTGTTTACCTAATATTTTGATCAAATTATCATCTCTACCAGATTAGCTGTAATCAGGCAA
The DNA here is from genome assembly GCA_028658325.1 of Potorous gilbertii. Lineage (NCBI taxonomy): Eukaryota > Metazoa > Chordata > Mammalia > Diprotodontia > Potoroidae > Potorous > Potorous gilbertii. The sequence continues at coordinate 635,552,061 of CM053770.1, read as the reverse complement.
TACCCATTTGCCCAGTAATTACGAAATAGCTCTGGGGTTCAGAGCTCCCCAGCTGTTAAACCCAAATTCATTTTGTTTATGTGCAAATAGGCATCTGAGAAACAAGACACTGAGACTCATCCTTAACCTGTACAAGTTTATTGTCTATACAGATTACTTTCTTAATGTTTTTTACATACAAGTCTCATATGAATCCTTTTCCCTGTTATTTTCAGCCAGAAAATTTGCCATAGGTTCAAATGGTGGAGGGATGTAGGCTCTTAGATATATCCCCAGTGTGATTCATATAGTAGGCAAGGTACATTGCATATAGTAGCTACTTAATAAATGTTTGATTTGAGAAAATATTTAGAAGGACCTGAACTTTTAGAAAAATAGTAAATTACAAAATTTTATATTTGGAAATGTTTATGCTGAAAGTCAAAGCATTTTAATGGTCTGCAGACTTTGTATGAGCCAACAGTGTGATATGACACTCAGGAAAGTTAAATTAATGTAATCATATTGGGTTTCATTAAGATTTATATTGCTTCCAGGAATAGGCAGTAAGCTTCCTTGTACTCTGTCCTGGTTAAATCCCATGTGATGTATCATTTCATTTCTGGGTGCCATTATTTTCAGAAGGTCATTGATAATTTGGTAAGTATCCAGAGTAGGAGAACATTCAGGTTGGTGTAAGGAAAATGACTAAAAGTGATTCAACGGAATGTTGTAGCAGTACGGTGCTAGCTTTGGCCAGACCCATCTCATGTAAGTTGTGGTGATACTTTTACTCAGCCAAATGTATAAATTGTCACTTCTCTCTCTTGTAATATTGGGATTATGGTCATATCAGAATATCAAATAAATTCAGAAGCAGGAAGCCTAGTGTTTTAAAAAATAAGCATCGTTGGCGATGACTTTGACGTTATCAAGAACTTCTCACTCTTATTTATTTCATGTATTCATTCAGCTTCCCAATCTTGCCAGTTCGAACCCTCACTCATACAGATACCACCTAAATTCAAGTCCTCTTGCCTAGATTATTGCCATACCTTGTTGATGAGTTAGCTGTGTGTTACAGTGTCTAGAGAGCTAGGTCTGGAGTCAGGAAGACCTGAGTTTAAATCCAGCCTCAGACACTTACTAGCTGTGAGACCCTGGGCAAGTCATTTAATGTCTGTTTGCCCCTGTTTCTCCAGCTGTGTGATGGGGCTAGTAATAGTAGCTGCCTCTCAGAGTTGTTGTGAGGACGAAGTGGGATACTCTTTCTAAAGCTCTTAACATAGCGCCTGGCACGTAGTATGCACTCAGCAAATGTTTATTCCCTTCCTTCTTCCGTTGAGGATCATTGGCAAGATTGCCGTGCATGATTTTCTTCTATTGCAGGGCAGACTGCCACTCTCCTGCTGGGTAAACGCCATTTGCTCCCTATTGCCTCTACATTAACATGATTTAGATTTCAAAGGCCTTTCACAGCTTTGCCATCATCCTTCGTTTGTGTCTCATGGTATATTTGTTCTCCTGCCACCCTCTGAAATCCAGTCATATTGGCCATTTTGTTTCTCTTAATATTTCATCTCCTGGTCTCCCTGGGTGTTCTTCTCAGCCTATTTTTCACGTCTGGAATGCACTGTCTCCTCATCTTTGCTTCACAAAATCTCATTTTTCCTTCAAGAAATAGCTCAGGTGTCACCTTGAACACATGCAACCTTTCCTGATCAGCTCTCTCACTAGATCCCTCCTCTGATACCTAATGTTCAACTGCTTTGTGTTTAGTCTCATTATGCTTATTATGTAGATATTTAGATACAGATGTTCTGTTGTCTCTACTCCAGAATATAAGCTTTCTGAGAATAAGGATTGTTTCGTTCTGCGTATTTCCCTCATGCCTGGTAGAGTTCCTGGAATTTATTAGTTTAATAAATACTTGTTGATTGAGTGAGTTAGAGAGGATAAGATGTCAGCAGACAAAGTCATCCTTTTAAACTGTCCAGAATTGCAAATAAGCTTATAGAATGTAATGGAATTTTAAGCCTCTAAGGGACCTTCGAGAAATCTCTTGTCAGGAAAGCATGTCATAAGCGATAAATCACCACAGATATGAGCTGTTGCTGTTTAGTAAAAGTCCTTTAATTTACAGTGAAGATTAGCAAGGTTTCCGGAGCTTGTGACTTGCCTGTGTCCTACAGTTAGTTAGTGACCGAGATGTGAACACAGTTCAGATCCTTTTCAGCATTGTCATAGTATCTCAACCTAAAAACAGTTCTGAGGATTATTATTCTTTTTAGATAAAGCATTTCTCACATGCTGATCCCCTCTTTGTTAGCAGTTGAGAGATAAGAGTTAGTGTTCACAGTTTTTGACCTTCTGAGATTATCTCTAATTTGCCATGTATGTGTCTTGTTTGTACATAGCTGTCTGTATGTCAGCTTTTGCATTAGACTGTGAACTCTTTGAGAGCAGGAACTGTTTCATGCCTTTGCATAGTGCTTTGCGCATAGTATGGCTTTAATGAATGCTTGTTGACTGACTGGCTTCAGTACTGTGGCCTAATGACTTGGATGTGGGACTAAGAGTTTTAGTGACACAAATATCTTGAAACTGGAGGAAGAGAGCTGGATTTCCTGAAAAGTCTTGCTAAAAATACCACATCTGATTTAATATTTGGGATGGAGTAAATATTTTTAAAGTATATGTCAGCAGAAGGGCTACATAATACAGAATGGTTAGCATTTCCATTAAACTGTAAGTAGAGACAAGCAAGACCACGCCAGTCTAAGGATTTCTAATAATAGTATCCACTTAGGCACCTTAAGAGTTTTTCCTATTTAGCATTAATACTTAAATTAAGTTTGAATATTTAAAAAAGCCTAAATAGAATTGAAAGAAAGGAGACTGAGGGTTGCTACATTTTTTTCTTCTAAATTAAAAGAATGGCCAGATTTTCTCCTCTCATTTACCCTGCTCAGTCTCACCACTTGACTGTCCTTGGCCATGCCTTGTTTCGCCCTCCTCGGTTGTCCCTCCGCTTCCTACTTCCTCCTTATTCTTGAGCTCTGGAAGTCCTGTAGTAGCATTTTTTCAGGGCTGTACAATTATAAATATTCCAAAGTAAGACTTTGATTTGTGGCATAGAATTTTCTTGAGTAAGAAGTATAACTCTTATATTAACTGCTTTTGACCTGAAGGAAGTTTTAGTCATGTTTTCATCCTCTCCTCTGTGAAAGACAAAAGTCCTGCATGAACAGAACGCTAAGTTTTATTGATGAAAAATTACTGGAAATTCACTACAAAAGTATGTGGAGGGACTGAAAGTGAGCACTGTTTACTATGCTTCCTCATCTTTCCCCCTTGTCAACTTCGGTGATTTTGATTTTACTTAATTATCCTTTTTGTTGACTTGTACCTTTTCCTAGGAATAAGTATATGTTATGTGTATGTGTGTGCATATGTACATATACATGTTTGTGTATGTATATATGTTACATCATCTTTTAAAGTAGAGGGTATCTAATGTGAAAATATGTTTAATAAGAATATATATGTAGAGCCTTTATCATTTTGCATGCTGTCTTGGGGATGGGGAAGAGGAGGGAGGCAGAGAAAAGCTTATAGAGATGATTGTTGAAACTAAATTAGTTAATTTAAAAAAAATATCAGGAGGTAACAAACCCCCCCCCCCCCGCCCAAAATAAAGTAGAGAGCATCAGCAAGGAGAATGAAATCAGATATTGTGGAGAAATTGAGGATGAGGAAGAAAAAAATCCATTGCATTGATTGGTACTAACAAGGCAGGGAAGGTTTTTGAATAGTAGATACAACAGTATCAGCTTTAGTCAGCCAGTCAGCTCTACCCTGTGCCAAGAACTGACCTTAGTGCTGGAGATAAGGAAGGAGACAGAAGATCACAGCTGTTCTCAAAGTGTTCACTGGGGGAACTCTGTGCAAACACACTCATAAATGTGGTCTATGCAAGATAAATTGGAGATGATGTCCTAATAAGGTACTGTGATTAAGGCCAACCAGGACAAAATTCTCTAGAAGATGAAATTTTTATTGAGACTTGAAGGAAACCAGGGAAGCTAAGAGCCTGCAATGACGTGGTTGTGTTTGTGCTTCGTTTCCTAAGAGGGCCAAGACATCAGGGAGATGATGACGTGACTTGCTCTTGACTTTGTTTTAAGTAAGGGAGGGCTGTGCAAGATCACCAGCCTCACTTTCTCCTCCTGAGCCATCTGGATCCAGTGACCAGATATTCATCAGGATGACTGGAGATGGCCCAGGATGCAGTGGGAGACCTTTGCCCTTTTAGTGTAAGACTTTTTCAGGTATCCACTTAAAGTGAGGTAATGCCCATTCAGGGACCAGGCCTCACCTATTTAAGAAGTGAGTAAAGGGTTGGCCCCTTTAATTAAGAAAAAAACAAAACAAAACAAAAATCAAGCGGGGAGGGGAAGACCCTCAAGGTTGCTGTTCCAAAGAGAAACTGTTCCCATTGACATTCCCTCTAAATTCACTTGAAGCCAGGAGGGCCCAAAATAGAGCCAGCCAGGGACCCATTGTGGTTGAATATAAGATCCTGCAATGAGATTGAGCAGAGTAAGAGGTTTGGGACATGGTTAAGATATTTGCAGTGGGAAGATGGAGTGTTTTGTGTGAGGAACAGCAAGGAGGCCCCGTAGGATTAGAGTATGTGGAAGAGAGTAAGGTGTCACTGATTATGAAGGACTTTCTCTGACAGCATCATAAATGAAGGGACAAGGGGAAAAACAGGAGGCAGGGCCATTATTGTATAGTCCAGGTGACAGGTAAGAAAGGCTTGCTTTGAGGTGGGAGTGAAAAGAAGAGGCAGAGGCCAGATGTAGTGTGGAGAGAACATCAGGCCACAGCACTTGGCTGCTGAATGGACATGGGCTTCCAAGGAGAGACAAATAGGACTCTGACTCAGGTCCTCTGACTAAGATTTCTGGAACTGCAAGATTTCCTGCCTGGACTGCTGAGAGAATTTGGCTATGAGCAGAAATAGGAAAGTTAGGAAGAGGAGGTTTTGGGAGTTAGACCTTTGGGTGAAGGTGTCAGCTATCATAGATGCGAGGGTGGACCTCAGGGGTATAGGCCAGGGCTGAAAATTTAGGAGCCATCTGCCTTGGGAGTGGCTATTAAGCTGTTAACCCAAGACTTTGTAGAAAGAAAACATAAGGAGCTAGAGAGGACCATGATCTTGAGGGATGCTTAAGATCCTTAGGTATAGAACTTCTTCTTTCTCCCCTTTTTTTTTTCCTCTCATCTCATTCCCCATTGTGATACTTCCTTAAAGACAGAGATTTTTTTTAACCTTTAATATTACATATTATTAAAGTATATGTTTTTTTAAATGGTATGAATCTGCTTATTCTTGCAGTAAATTAGAGCCTCATAATTCTCCAGTGCCCTGAATATAATTCTCTCTCCTTTCTAACCATGTTCCAATCCCAAAGTTTCCAAAAAGGCTTTTAAAAAAACCTTCCCATATTTTAAAGCAGATTTAGTAATGATTCAGAAATCTCCTTCTAGTTTATCGCTCTTTTACAAAAATGGTTGTTCTTAAGGGAAAGCCAAAGATTTATTGTCTTATAGTCATTTAAAATGAAGAACATGACTGTAACGTGTGAATTAATGCCTTTTTGTCTCCTCAGTGCCTCCAAACTTATTTTTATTTTGTTTAATGAATTAACTTAACCTCTAATTGACACATATTTTGTAAAGGAGCATCTGGATTGGATAAATTAGTGATGACCTGATCTTCATAAAGTCAGTGTCAGAGTCCATGGTAGTATGGGTTGTTTGACATTGCACAGGGAAGCATATTTTCCCATAGTTTGGATCTACTGTCTTCTTAGTGGACTATGTGAGATACAAGGGGAATTGTGTAAAGAAGGTGAATGACTCAATGTAAACAGGTTTCCACTTCAGATAAAAAAACAGCATACTTTTTTTTTTCTGGAAATAAACATGGTTTGTTAGGTCATGGGCCAATAGCTCTACTTGTTAAAAGATCTTCAAGGAGTTGTGGATGACACCTTATGATGCTTTGGAAATTTCTTCCAGTACTTTTTTTAGGTTGCATGAGTTGTATCTCAATGTTTTACAGTCCATCATTCATTTTAAGAATTAAGATGTACTATATATAGCAGAGAAAAAGACATGACAGTTGTGTAATAAAAGATTTGTATATGAATAAGCTAAAAAAACACAACAGAATAAAAACAAGCCTTATTCTTTTACTTGTCTGGGAAGATAAATAATTGACCTATTTGACAATTTAAAGGAAAATTGTTTTCATCATTGAAAAAAACATTACCTTTGTGAACAAAGTTGGAAAAACACAATGATTGTAGTGTTAGAGAAGAGGCTTAACAATTACTGTAGTGATAACAGTAGATAATTTTTGGTATAAAAGCACTAAATTACTTAGCACACATTATCTTCCTTGTACTAATGACTTTTTTAAAGCTGTTAATGGCAGTAGTAATATTTTGAGTATTATGTGTCAGAATTCCTTATAGCAATTCAGTGATAAAATTAAAATAACAACACAATGTGTAATAGCGGCACTCTTATCAAATATGAAAACACATTGAGAATAGAAAGTATATAATGTAGAGAAAAGGGCAATTTTATAAAATACAAGTTACTATTCAAATTACCTTAAAAATTCTTCTTCTTGACAGATCAGATTTTAAATGATTAATTACTAATTTAGCTACAATTATTTTTATAATAATTTTTATTGATAGTTTTTGTTTTTTATATCTCCAGAATTTCTCCCAGGATCTCTTTTCTTTCTTCTCCCAGAAAGTCATTCTACATAACAAATAATAATTTTTAAAGAAAATACTTTAATTATTAATAAGAATAGGAATATTAGAATTACATTGTTACTATTTTGTGAAAAAATCTGTTTTAATGGAAAGAGTACCAGAATTGAAATGTGAAGACATGGTTTATAGTCTTGGTTCTGCCACTTGGTATTTGTGTAACCTTGGAAAAATCTCTTCTCCCGGTTTGATATTCTTATCTTTGTTTGATGGTTTTTTAATAGGCGGGAATTTGAAGACCTTAGGGACATGGATGGTGTTCTCATCATTGCTACCAATCAAAGTCTAGGGATTCAGAGTGAAAAAAAAAAAAGCAGATTTGGGAAATGCCTAACTAGTTGAGAAAATGATATATGAGAATAGCATTTAGCTCTTTGGAATAAGGTCTTAGGAATGGAATATACCTAGCAAGGGTTTATGAGAATGTGTTTGTCTAGTATCTTGAAAAATAGGAACCAAAAAGCTGTGAACTTAACATGAATGTGGAGGGAGAAAACTGCTATGTATCTCCAGCCAGCCATAGGGCAGCTACAGCATAGGGAGAAGAATGAATAGTTGAAGTATTTAGAAGCTCACTGGAGACAAAATCCAAGAAAGGAGACAGTGGTACAATCCTTGACCTCAGGTGTTTATTGTACATATATGCATAACATGTGGTTAACAAATGAGATGATAATGCAAAAATATGATCTTGTTGTTGTCACTGAGACCTCTGATTGTGAAATATGGTTCTAGAGGAGGGTTAAAGTAAATAAATTTAAATTAAGAGGGTTTGGGGCTGGAACATAATTAGAAAGATGTAGTCTTTTGAGGAAATCCTAAGAATCAGGGGCAGGCCACATGATAGAAAATTTGGTTAAAAGGTGGTGAAGATTTTTGCCTTTATTTCCATTCCTAGTGCTTGGCCCACAACAGATATTTGGGTTAACTGTAAACAAATTCAACCTGGTCATGAGTTTGCTACAGACTTTTGCCATCTTTGAATTGAGTAAGGACTCACTGACCTGAAGAATTACCTTTTTCAATGTTTCTCAAACAACTATCATTTTTTTCTGTTTTTCAGGCAATAGGATCTTAATAAGAAAAGGGATACCTACTTTATACTCAGATTTAAAAAAATTATTCATATTTATTAGTGCTGAAAGAGGTGTATAATTCTTCACACATATTGTGAAGTTCACAGCAGCCGTGTGTTAGGTCAGTACTAATGGATGTTGTTACCACAGTTTTATAGATATGGAAGTTGAGACACAGAGATAGATGTTAAATGTCATGCCCAAAGTCCCATGGCTAATAAATGGTACAGGTGGGCTTTAACTCTATGGTTTCCTGACTCCAGGTCTGTCACTGTAGCTACTATGCTGTATTGCTCTTAATTTTCTTGTAGATAATAAAGATTGTGACTGAGAATCATTTCCCCTAAGTGGAGGGAGGCCAGGCAGACCAAAGTATAATCTTGGTAATGTAGATATATAGAATATTAATTTTTAATCTCTTTTGATTTTTAACATCTACTTTTTTGTGTAGCTTACAAAATGATTTGATTTAGAACTGGTAGCAAAATCTTTTCTTTATATTTTGTCTGTCTTATGTTTTCTTTTTCTCTTTTCTTCTTATATCTTTTATGATACAATTGTAGTTTTGAAAATGCTCTTTGTAAGAAACCTAGAACATCAGAGTTGACAAAGAACATGATGATCATTTAGGGCAGTCCCTTACCTAAAGTAAGATTCTGAAAAAGATACCGAAAGGTAGCAATCATGCTTCTGTTTGAATACATCCAGTGACAGAGAGCTCACCTGCCAAGCAAGAAAGCTTCCTCCATTTATGGCTAGCTTTTGGATCATGCAGTAGCAGCCTCATAGGATTGAGTGTTGGGAAGCACCTTAGGGATTTCCTAGTCCAACTTGTACCTGAACAAGAAATTCATTTTTGATATCCCTGACAAGTGGCTATTAGCTATTCTTGAAGACCTCTGTTGCTATGAAAATACTTCTCATTGTAGTCCATTCCAATTTTAGGAAACTTTGTTAGAAATTTTATATTGAGCCGAAATGTACTTATTTCCAAGTTGATCTGTCCCCTGAGACTAAGTAGAGGGTGGCTAATTTCCTTATCTATAGAGCAACATGGCAGATATATGAAGACCACCATCAAGTTGTGCTTCTGTCTTCTCTTTTCCAGACTAAGACTAAGCAATCTCAGCACATGAGCCTTGGTGAAAGTAGGAACATATGATCAGAGATGGAATAAAATAAGATCTTCAACATGGACTGTAACATTTTTTCTTAAGTATCACTTGAGTGTGATTAAAATATGGAGCATACATAATATCTCTTTGTAGTCACTTTGTACTGGAAATAAAATTACTCTACCAAACCTTCATTGCTAATGAATTAGTATTAATTTCAGTATTCTGGAGAAAATTCTAAAATACCTCTTTATTTTAATTCTGATTTTTCTGACATACCCCTAAAATTTCTATTGAAAAATAAATTGAGATAGCAGAACACTAAAAATAAAAATATGTATTTCTAAGAATTTTACTGTACTCACCTTCTAATGTACTTAGGTAGATTCTCAGAATCTGTCCTTTAGGGGCATTTGGGTAGGGCGGTAGATAGAGCACTTGCTCTGAAGTCAGGAGGACCTGAGTTCATATCTAACCTCAGACTAGCTGTGTAACTCTGGGCAAGTCACCTAATCCTGATTGTCACCTTCTTCCCCCTAAAAAAACCTACTTCTTCAAGTCAAATGGACTTCTGCTTCTAAGAGAAACTTTTACAATCCAGCCTCATCATTTTAAAGGTGAGAAAACTGAAGTAACATACCCTACTCTTCTTCTTGCCTTCCCTTGTCAAAGTGATCTTCAAGCTTAGGTCTGATCATGTCGTGATCCTTTTGGATCTGTTTGGCTTGTAAAGGTCTTTATAATCTGATCCCTTTCCAACTTTCTTATACCTCACGCCCCACTCCAGGTGCTCTGAAATTTAGTGATGCTGACCTCATAAACTACCTCTATCTTCACACTCCTGGCCTTCTCACTGACTGACATGTCTCTTCACAAACCTCCTGGTTTCTCTGGCTTCCTTCAAGGCTCAACTAAAATCCTACTTTCTGAGAGAAGCCATTCCCATGACTCCTCAGTCTTAGTGCTTTTCCTCTGAGATTACCTCCCAATTATCACCCGTATGTATCTTGTACATGTTGTTTGCTAGTTGTCTTCCCCATTAGGATGAGCTGCTTGAAAACAGGTGCTATTTCTTGTTTATCTGCATATTCCCAGTCCTCAGCATAGTGCCTGGTACATGGTAGGCACTTAATAAATCCTAACTGACTGACTGATTAGGGAGTGAAATGAAATATGAACAAGACTTAACTGAAATAGTGATCTGGAAGAGAGTTATCAAGCAGGACAGTGGGTCCTGGAGGGGAAAGTCCAGAAGTGACAGGGCATGGCTTCTGGTTTGCGTTGTCCATAGTTAGCCAACTGTCATAGGTCAGGGGCAAGATTTGCTGGGTCCGTGGCTTACCGTTGGTCACCACCAGAGCTGCTACTTCCTTTTCTTCGTGCCAAATCAAAATCTCTCTCCCTTTAACTTCCTTGCCCTGGCCTTTGTTTTTGCTCCTTGTAACTGCAACAGAACACACTTAATCCCTATGATAAATAGCTTAAATGTTTGAAGACTTCTGTTTTTTTTTTCTTTTTTTCCTCAGGTTAAATATCTCTTGATTTGTTCAGCCATTCCTCCCATAACATGGGTTGAAGATGTTCATGGCGCCATTGGATTTAGAGCTAGAAGAGAAAGACATTTAGTCCAACACTCTTATTTTTCTTATGAAGAGACTGCAATGAGCTTAGAGAAAGAAATCTAATCTAGGCCCTCTTACTCCCAAACCAGGAGTCTTTTGACTCCACTACACTGTCCCTTTGGTCTCTATTCTACCTTTTTTTAGATTCATTGACTTAAAATGTAATTAAAAATTGATTTTACAAAGGTACATTTCTGCCTCAACACTATCCAAATTATTAACAATTCTGAATCAATACCATTTTACAGTAAAGCAGTTTTTAAGGTAAGGACAAAAAACCAAATGGTAAAAGTCAATATAAAGCAAGGTCTTAAAAACTGAGACTGCCTTTTATCCATTTGCTGAGGCCTAGTGGAACAAGTCATTTATCAGTGTATTTTTAATGTCATTTTAAAATTTATTTCCTTTCATTATTACAAGGAATCTTTATGAACAAGCGTCTTTACTTTTTGAAAAGTTGTATTGTGTCTAAATATGTTTTAAAATTTAAAAATATGATGGCCAGAAGTATGATTCCCCAACTGTGTTCTGATTCATCAAGAAACACCTTTAGTAGATATATTTCATTTAGTTTACAGTTTAGTGGGAATCATTTAAAAAATTAATTCTAAGATTTTATTAAATTTTTTCGAGTAGCATCCAACTCTTGACTCAGTTTATATTTGTGGTTATCTCAAATTGCATGTTATTTTTCACATGAGCCCCCCGAGTGTGCATTGGGTTTTCAAACCTTAAGCATACTTCCTTGTTCTCCTTTGTAGATAATTTTTTTATATCAAGTTCATTTTAATAAACTTCAGTTCACCTTTCATTGAGCATTTCAGCTTCTCCCCTCTGGGGTCCTGGGTTCTGAATGATGAGATGGCATTATTTTTAGCCAAGCCCAGAACCCACCCATCTTACAGCTTATCATCTTTGTGCCTTGTCCCTGTTCACCCCCACCTCACCGCTTCAAATCAACACCCATTCTGGGCAAGGTTTTGCCAGTTAATGATTCTGTGACTTCTCACCTGCCCTGTGACTTCCCTGACCAAAACACCCCTTCCTCACACCTGCTTGTTATTGTACATCTTCTTTATTTTTTTGTGGGAAGTTACTGTTCCTTCAGAAAACAACAGACTCCTTATTTGTGGGAAGTCCCTCTTTACTTATTGAATACTTTTAGTTTATACTTTTTTTCTCCTCCCCATCCTACCTGTGAAACATCCCATGTCAATTTATATACAACTGTTGTTCGACTATAAGATTTCATCACAAATCTCAACTATTGCTGCCGTCTCCCATTGTATCTCTGCTCTAAATAATACCTCATTTTGCCACCAGACTTTCTTATAAATTGACCTGTCTGGCCATGTTACACCTCTGATTACAATCTTTCATCGAATTTCTCCTGCCAAAGGTTAAAATTTAAATCACTCTGTATGACATTTGTCAAGGCCTACCATAATTTGGCAGTGTATGATTTTTCCAGCCCTCTCTCCCATTACTCCCTCCACGTATTATTATGGGTTCCAGCAGAGCTGCTTTATTTGCTCAACTCTCAGTGCCTGGCTCTTGGTTGTTTCTCATGCTCTATGCTTGACAATTGTATTCTTCTCCTGATTCAACCTCTGAAATGTCTTTTACTTCCTACCCTTTCTCTCCATTCTTTCTGATGCTGTTCAAAATCAAGTTCTCATTGTCAAATAGCCTGGTCTATTTAGCATCCTCCTACTTGTTTGTACCTTACCTCAGTCTGTTCAATATACTGGGAATAAATCTCCCAATTCTTGCCAGTTCTGTAAAGCCCCTCTCAAATGCCCCTCATTCTGAATAAAGAACAAAAAAAGGTTAAAAAAAAGTTAGTCTCAAAATCTGAGACAGAAGAGTCAGCTTATGCAGTCTCATTCCCTGCCTTGAACCCCTCCGGACTCCCTTAGAACAGAGATTCCCTTCTCACTCTCAAAACCATGGAATCACCACCATAGAAGTGAAAGAGAACTCAGTGACTATCTAGTCCAACCTATGCCCCTTAAAGATTTCCCACTAGAACATAGCCAACAAGTACTCTTCCATCTTTTTTTTTTTAAAGATCCAATTTTGATTGGCCTTAATTATTAGTAAGTTCTCTTAGTCTAAAGTCTGAATTTTCCACTTTGATTATTTACCCTTGATCCTAGCTTTTCCCTCTGGGAAAAACAAACACACACCCAAAGCAGAAACAAACCTTTAAAATCCTCTTTTCACATGACAGTCTTTTAAAGACTTGAAGATGTCTTTTGAGTTCTTTTGATATTTATATGCATACACACACATTTAGCTAAACCCCTCCAGTTCCTTCTACAGACCCTCCTCCAGCATGGACTCAAAGCCCTACTTTATTTGCCCCTGACATAATGTAGCATATCAATATCTTTTTAGAAATCTGGTGCCCCAAACTGCCAAGTCCTCCAGATGTTGCCTGGCCAGTGTACAGCATTACTCCCCCATACCATTACATCGGTCTCCTTTTTCAGGTTTAGATTGTACGAAAGATCCTCCGGCATCATTTTCAAGCCTTTGAATTTCTGCTGCCTCAGCATGTTTAATACCACTCTCAAGATATGAGGATGGTAAGGAGTACAGGTAAAATTTATTAGGTATAGGTTTGCTCACATTACTTACTCCCTTGTCCCAAATCTCACCATACTTCCCCATTCCTCACAAGATAAAGTACAAATTCTGTAGCATTTTAGTTTCTGTTGCTATTTAGAAACAGTTTTCTTCCCCTAAACCTGTGACTTCGGTGTCATAGGAAGAAACTTCCTCTGCCATTGTAGGTCAGTAACTTAGAGTTTTTGAACATTAACTTGGGTCACTGTGCAAAGTTATGTGACTTGCCCAGTGTCGCAGAGCCATTATTTTTTTGAGGCTGGACTTGGACCCAAGTCTTCCTGACTGACTGACTGGCTGGCTGGCTCCCTATGTAATATGTCATGTTGCCTCTTACTCATAATATAAATGTAAAGAAACTTGTTATTAAAATTATTAAATTATCCATTAAACTTTATATGGCTCAAAAACTATATGTAATGAAAATCAATTGTGATCATAATCAAAGGCATTTTAAACATAATCTTCTCAAAGCTGATTGAAGGACAAGACCCATCTCGTGAGGATTAATGACTGGATTCCAACCTGGTGGGAGGTCTCTAGTGAAATTCCCCAGAGCTCTGTCCTTCATTCTGTTCTGTTCAATGATTTCATCAGTGATTAATAAGAAGCTGTGCTTCTCAGATGTGTAGATAACATAGGGGTAGGAGTTACAGACAACATGTTGGTTGACATAACCAAAATGAAATAGTGCTGTATAGCCTGAACCATGGACTATTTAGTAGGGACAAAGGAAAAGCCTTATACTTGGACTAAAAAAAAAATTCAGTGTATTTACACATCCGAATTGGGTAAAAGAAATACTGACTTTAGTGTACTGCACTCAGGATGAGCGAGCAGTAAGAAGAAAGAAAAAAAGCAGCCAAAAAGGTCAGCCTCTTCCAAGGCTACATTAACATCATTGTGGTGCTCTGAGGTTGGAAATGGTTTCACTAACACAGAATATTGTTTCACATTCTAGATGCCCCATTGTTAGAAAGACATTGGCAAATCAGAGTAGGTACAAGGAAGGATTCTAGCCATGCCATCCAATTATTTTTCCCCTACTTAATAGTATTTTATTTTTTCCAATTACATGTAAAGGTAGTTTTCATTATTCACTTTTATAAGATTTTGAGTTCCAAATTTTTCCTCCCTCTCTCTCCTCCCTGCCCCTCAAGATAGCTTGCAATTTTATATAGGCTATACACATACCATTCTATTAGACGTATTTCCACATTAGTCATATTGTGAGTCCACTTAATGCCAGTCTTCATTAACTATCACATCACCAATAAAAACTTGTTGCTGCCTATCCAGCTGCTTTCCTGATTGAGATAAAATGTCTTCTCATCACCTAAGTGTCTTCATATAGTATTATGTCACCATCCTGGTTACAGTCTAGATAAATGTGTCATTGACTTCCTTGGGATGTATGCCTAGGAGGGGAATCTCTGTGTCAAAGGGTATTTTAGTTACTTTCTTTGAACTATTCCAAATTGATTTCTAGAACAATTGTACTAGTTCAGTGTGCCTGTCTTTCCTCAGCATTTCCGACCTTAGCTTATTCCTATCTTTTTATTTTTTGTCTTTGACAAGATGATTGGTGTGAAGGGAAGCTCTAGTGTTGTTTTGATTTATATCTGTTTTCATTAGTTCTTTCTTATAGTTGTTGATAGTTTTCTGTTGGGGACTGGCTTTTGGTCTTATATATTCCTTTTTGCATATTTTGAATATCAGAACCTTCTCAGTTATAAATCTGTCTTATCCTTTTTGTGTTTATTTTACTGGGGCAAATTCTTTTCAGTTTTATGAAATTAAAACTGTTGATTTTTTTTCTTTTGCAATTGCCTCTGTCTAGTGGTTAAAAATTCACCTTTCTCTTCCTCATCCTGGTATGTATTCATTTTGAATATGCTGTGGCATATGGTGTAAGGCAGAGGTATCATGGTATAGTGGACAGTTATATGGTCAAGTCCTGCCTCTGTCACATAGAGCCTGTGAGATGGGCCAAGTCACATAAGTAACCTTTATGCAGCTCTCTAGGTGTAGAAGTTGCTAAGAAGGCGCTGACCTGCATTGCCAGAGGCATTTTCCTCCTCTCAGGAGCTTGATATACTCATGAAATAACCATTCTTCACATCATACCTGTCAGATTGGCTAACATGACAAAACAGGAAGAGGATAAATGTTGAAGAAGATGTGGGAGAATTGGAACACTAATTCATTGTTGGTGGAGCTGTGAGCTGATCCACCATTCTGGAGAGCAATTTGGAACTATGCCCAAAGGGCTACAAAAAATGTGCATGCCCTTTGACCCAGCAATACTGCTTCTAGGGCTGTATCCCAAAGAGATCATAAAAATGGGAAAAGGACCCACATGTACAAACATTTATAGCAACTCTTTTTGTGGTGGCCAAGAACTGGAAATCGAGGGAATGCCCATCAACTGGAGAATGCTGAACAAGTTGTGATATATGAATGTAATGGAATACTGTTGTGCTATAAGAAAGGATGAACAGGTAGACTTTAGAAAAACCTGAAGTGACTTAGTTAAGTGAGTACAGCTGGGAGAACATTACACACAGTAAGAGCTACAGTGTGTGAGGATTGTTTTTGAGAGACTTAGCCCTTCATAGCAATACAAGGACCTAAAACATTTCCAAAGAACTCTTGATGCAAAATGCCATCCACAACCAGAGAAAGAACCATGATTTGGAATGCAGAAGGAAGCAGAATATTTTCTCTTGTGTTATGTTTTGTTTTTCTCATGGTTTCTCCCGTTCGTTTTAATTTTTCTGTGCAATATGACTAATGTAAAAATGTGTTTAATAATATGTGTAAAAGCCATAAAAGATTGCATACTGTCTCAGGGAGGGAGGGGGAGAAAATTTGGAATATATGGAAGTGATTGTTGAAAAGTAAAAACAAATAAATTTGGAAAAAAGAGAAATAGCAGTTCTTATCCCTTATATCATGTAAGATGTTTATCTAAACCTAATTTTTGCCACACTGGTTTCCAGTTTTTCTCACTATTCTTGTCATATAAGGAGTAGTTCTTCCCTGGTAATTTGTGTTTTTAGGTTTTAGATATTGATTCCAATTATTTACAGTTCTACCTTGTCTAGTCTGTATCATCTAACAGTAAGATAAATGAAGGAAAATAGAGAAATGTATGAACTGTTGAAGAATTTAGAGTTAAAAGATAATATGGCATTTATATAATTGCACCACTAATGAGATGCACATATCTCATTATCATATGGCACCTTATCAAACAGACTGTGTGCTAGGTAGGACACAGAGGAATTGCAAATAAAGGTAAGTGCTGTAATAATAAAGAATTATTTGCAGAGTGTAATGTAACAGATAATATTTGATACAGGGATCACAAACAAATGACACAGATCTAACTAAAGACAGTAATGAACACTATTCTTATTCCTTAATCCTTTCCACATACTTTCAGTCTGGTGATGCTTGCCTCCTTGTTCCGAGTACAAAACACTTAATTTACTGACTCCATGTATTTTCACCGGCTATTGACCATCCCTGGAATGTTCTTCTTGTTCCTGTCCCTACTCCTGGCTCCTGTGGGTTCCTTTAAGTCTCAACTAAAATTCCACCTTTTGCAAGAAGCCTTTCTTGATACCCCCTAATGCTATGCTTTTTCCCTTGAGATTACCCTCAATTTTATCCTGTATGTATTTTGTTTGCATATATGTGATCACATGATAACTCTCCCATTAGATTATGAGTTCCTTAAATGCAGGAACTGTTTTTGCCTTTCTTTGTATTCTTAGCATTTAGCACACTAGACTGTCTAGCACATTATAGGAGGTTAATAAAATGTTGGTTGTTGTTGATTGGATCAGGAGGAATCATAGAAACACCAAAAACTATACTAAATAAAAAGATAATGATGAGATAGCACATCAGAATTTTTGGAATGCAGCCAAAGCTGTACTGTATGAAAAAGTATTTTGCTAAAAGCATAGGGCAACTAGGTGGTACAGTAGATAAGTGTTGGATCTGGAGTCACGAACACCTGATGTTCGTGATGTTCAAATGTGGCCCCAGATACTGTTCTGTGATCCTGAGCAAGTCACTTAACCCAGTTTGCCTTAGTTTCCTCATCTATGAAATGAGATGGAGAAGGAAATGGGAAACCAGTCCAGTATCTTGGCCATGAAAACCCCAAATGGGGTCACAGGTAGCCAAGATTGAAAATGACTAAGCAACATCAAAAGCATATAGTAATAAAGTAGAAAAAGAGAGATTAATGAACTAATTATTCGGTTTAAAAAATTAGAAATTCAATTAATCCAAAATAGGCAAAACAAAGTCTGAAAAATTACAAAAGAAATATATTAATTGAAAAGTAAAAAGACTATGAAACTTAGTAATGAACTAAGACCTGATTTTTAAAAAAACTTTAACAAAATTGGGGGATCTACCAACCCAAATGAAGAGAAAAGAAAATTATATTAACAAAACAAAAATAAGAGAAAATCTTTGCAGATAGAAAAGAAATAAAAAGAATTGTTAGTATCCAGTACACAGATATATATTCTAAGAAAACTGAGAATTCAAGTAAAGTAGAAGATTCTACAAAAATCTAAAATACTCAAATTAAATGAACACCAAATAGAGATCTTATGTTATTCAATCTCAGAAAAGGAAATTGAACTTGCTATATAGGATCTTTCCCATGTAGGAAAAAATGCAGTAAAAATATGTGAGAAAAAGATCCTTGTCTAGATGAACTTATAGAAAAATACTATAAAATTTTAAAGAACTATTACCTATTGTATACAAATTATCCTATAATATTGAGAAATAAAACACTTTCTCAAACTCATTTTATGAGACAAATATAATTTTAATAATTAAACCTGGGAAGGATTGAGTAAAGAAAACTATGATTTCTTATCATTAATGAATATAGGTTTAAAAATTTTAAATTAGATTATTGCAAAAAGACTTTAGATATTTATTAAAAAAATCATTCATTATGATCAAGTTGGATTTTTCCCAGGGATGCCAGGCTAGTTCAACATTAGGAAAACAATGATGAATCAAGTTAAAAGAAAGCTATCTAAAGTCATATGATTATATTAATAGATGTAGAAAAATCCTTTGAATAAGTGTATTTATGCTAAAACCTTGTAAAAGAAGTGCTGAAGAATCTTTAAAAATAAATAAAATGTATCTTTCTAAAACCAAAAAAAATAGCCTGCCATGAACAAACACTTTCTTCACCTAGGGCCCACAGACCTTGTGGTTGGATAGATTTTAGTAAGGGCTTACAACCTAGATGGAGAAAATTATATTTTTATTTCAGTATAATTGATTTTCCTTTTAAACACACCTTTTTAACCTTATGCATTTTAAAACATGATTCTGAAAGGGGCATTATAGATTCCAGAGGGGTCCACAATACAAAATCATTGAGAACCTCATGTTAGAAGCTTTGCTAAGGAATAAAGATGGAAAGCAAGGATTCCTTCTTTCCCTTCTATTATTTGATGTAGTTTGAGAAACGTTGACCATAGCAGAAAGATGAGAAGAAAGTAAAAAGCCTTTTAAAGATAGGAATGGAGAAGATAAAGCTATTTTTTAACAAAAATTAATGACAGGATAATTTACTTAAAATTTCTGGGGCATCAGTAAAGAAACTATTTGAGATGATGAATAGCTTCAGTAAACTATTTTGGCAAAATAATTCCCCCGCACATCTACACAGCAGGGACAGAACTCAGGAAGCAGTAATACATAGTCAAGTGCCATTCCAAAGTGACTACGAAATGTCAGTGTTGAATGGGCGTCAGGCTCCCAGAGTACACTCAGCGCCTGTACAGAGATAGTTACGAAAGGCTTCTTAAAGAAGCAAATAGAGTTAAGTGACTGGAGGGACAGTCAGTGCTGGTGACTGGGCCAGTCTTCTACAGTGACAGTGATAATGACAAAGAGGTAATTTGTAGAACTGGACCAATGATAACTAAACTGATTTGGAGGAACAAAATATCTAAGATATTCGGGGAAATCAAAACAGGTCAGAATCAGCAGCAAACAGGACTTCCAGACCTCATACTGTTTCATGAAGCAGTAATCATCAAAGCCATTTGGTCCTGATTTCCATACATTTTCTAGTTTTTTAAATTGAAATTGAAGAAACACTTTGGCACACAAGTATTTAAGTTGTCTTATATCAAAAGTTAAACCACTTAGATATTTTATTTTTAGAAATCTAAGAGAAATTTTAGGTAGGTATATTATAAAAACTTGTTGCTGTTTGTCAAGTCTTTTCAGAGATTTGTATGTAGGTATTGAACGTACATGCAAGTGTTTAGGTGTGTGTATGTGTGTGTGTGTCTGTGTGTGTATGTGTGTGTGTGTGTCTGTGTATGTGTAGGTGTGTGTGTCTGGGTGTGTATTGCCTGCGTATATATGTCTGTATTTGGTGGTTTTTATACATATAGTTTTTTGTCTTTTTAAATTTATTTTTGATTATTACAAGATGAATTAAATAGAACAGTAGATTAAGTTCAGAGTTCCTAATTACATTACAGTCTCTATCTTTTTGATTTAATCTATTACTTTGAGAAGAGCTAATTTCTAAATTGAAAAATATATATGAGAATTTTCATAAGGAAAAGATTATGCTTTGAAATTTTTTACCTGGGTTCCTAACATATTATTGATGATAAATTAATATAGCTTTCAGGGCTTTTTAAATTTAGAGATAAAATGGTGTTAAGTATATTATTTGAATATACTTCAGTATATCTTGTCTGTTAAATTTTTGAATGTTTTTGTCTTTTCTGCTTTTTTCAGAGAGTGATAATGAACTCTCAAGTGGTACTGGTGATGTGTCTAAGGATTGCCCTGAGAAGATCTTATATTCATGGGGAGAATTACTGGGAAGATGGTAAATTTCAATTTTATCTTTTACAACTTAACATCTACTTACTTAGTTTTCTTTGAACATAATTTCGAGGCACGAATTAACTTCCTCTTGTAAATTACAGCCTTTATGATTATGCCAAAAGTTGGATTACTGTAAATGAATTTTAAGATTACAGTGTGTTTAAAACAGCACAGAAAATCAGTTATAATATAAATTTGGAGTTGTATTTAAGATCTGCATGAACATCAAGAAAAATATTTTCACTGCATTTTCAAATACTTATTTTACTCATTATTTTCATTATTTTGTTCAGAATAGTCCACTGTATATTTAATGTCAAAATACTTGAAATTCTACTAGTAAGAGACTAATTCATTTGTACTAGATTTAGTCTACCTTCTGAATATATATTTCCTCTCATCCCTGGAATAAGTGTTTTCAGAAGCAAACTTTCCTCTAGTTTGTAATTGATATTTATTTCTGGTGTCAAATAAGTTCAGCTTGAAAAGACATGATTTTTTAAAAAAGAAGCTTCTCTGGGGATTAGGATGAAATTCTTACCTTGTTTCTAACTTGAAGTAAATAGTAAAATCTTTTGGGAAAAAAAAATCATGCCATTTCTACTATTATTGAACCAAAATCTGTATTAGAAATCTACAAGTCACAACTTGGACTTCAGATACCATTACAATAATGTGAATAAAGTGCTAAAATTAGATTCAGAAAGAATTAAGTAGATAGTTGGCATAAAAAACAACCCATTATAGAATAAGATGAATGGAAATTTATCCAGCACAACTGATAAATACCAGTTTAAAAAAAAACCCAAAATCTTTCAGTATGCACTGTGAGCAGGCTATGATTAAGTAGAGTATACTCCATATCTTTCCCTGCAGCTAACATCTCTGTACCCATATTAAGTGTTGTTGGAATTGAATTGAGATCCATATTTACATACCTGGATCTGGATCTGTTGTTGTATATCTCTGTTGAACTATGTAGGGCATCTGATGAAGTTTTCCTTTGTAGGGTGTTTGAGCAAAGCCACAGATTCTTATTATATAATCATTTCATATACATATATTTGCCATACTGTAAGTTATGGAAGGAAGTAGATACATGCCATCTTGAATTCACTTCCACATTATTTTATGGTTTCTATGCGTTTGTTTTTAGGTTTCTCCCATTAATGCCAATCCAGGAAGGAAGGAAACATCTTTGGGGGGGCTTTGGTGACACTCCAGTCCTAAGTCCAATATTGAGGAAGCTCCCTTAGAATACCCTAATTTCTTGTTAAGTCTATATTCGAAACCATTGAGGGCTCCCGTTCTGCTTTTTAGTAGGGAAACAATGTAGGTAGAGCAAAATGAATAAACTCACTGCAAGTTTTTCAGTTTCATTGGAGCTGCAAGAAAAAAAAGCACAAAACACCAAAATTTTAGCCAATCATAGATAAAACTTCCCCCACTACCTCCCCACTTCCAGGTTTTAGCAAAACAAAACAAAATATATTTCTTTGTTGGTGATAGAGCTTGAAATAGCAAGGAGATAAGATAACGATTCATGGAGTAAAGTATATGAGCTGCCTATAAACACATGGTTCTTTCTTATTTAAACGCACACACATAGACACACACACACTCACACACACGCACACACAGGCCTTTCTAGCTACCATCATCTGTCTCTTTTTTATTTTAGTGCCAGTTTTAAAAATAATTGATCCACCCCCACTGCCTGCATTCTTTCACCATATATCTTCTCCTTAGTTCCATGAAGTCTTTTCTTCTCTTTCCTGAAGCTTATGCTCTTGACGGTTGGTTAGCAAGGCCTTCTTTTGTTTCCATGTTTTGTCCTTGTCTTCTCTCATCCTCTTCCTCCTTGACTGCTTGGTAATACCTGATTTTGTTGACATATGACTCCTTGAAACTTCACCCTCTTTTGGAGGGACAGAATGATGCTATATTCTCCTTGTTTTCTTTCTTTTTCTTCTATACCCTCTTTTTTCCTTCTAAACCTTAGTATGAGTCTCTAAAGAAGAATGTCTCTACAAGACTGAGTCATTTGGTCCTTTTTAAAAACTATTTTTTCCTATGGAGGACTCATGTGATGTATGGTTTTACCCCTCTCTTGTGTGCTAATAATATTCATATTTGTATCTCTGACCCATATTTTCATAGGATATCTCCATTCAGATCAGTGCTTTTTAACCTTTATAATGTCACAGACCTCACTGGCAATCTGGGAAGCCTGTGGATCCCTTCTTAGAATAGTGTTTTTAAATGAACAAGATAAAATCTCTGGGTTTACAAGAGAAACCAAATATATTGAAATCCAGTTATCAAAATGCTAAAAAAAGGAAAAAACTAGTCCATAGGCCCCAGGTAACTAAGAATTCCTGATTTAAATACACTGGTATCATCTAAGATTTATTCTGTCTAAAACAACGACCTGAACTTTTAAAAATAGAGTTGGTTTCCTAAGCATATGCTTCCCAGATTTCACAGTACTAGTAAGTAAGTGGTTCACCAGTGTCTCAGTCACCTAGGTCTGAAATATGGCAGTTGTCTTCATTCTCCTTGAATCTCTGTATCTCATTTCTTTCTGCTTTTTTAAAGTAACATTTCTCAGATTGATACTTTCTTCTGCATTCTTACTGCCACTATAGCTTAGCTAAGATAACTTTTCCATATTTCTTTGATGTTCATCCTACCTAAAGCATTGTCCTCCTCCACTTGTTCTGTATTTGATTATCATGCTAATCTTCCTAAAGTAGATCAGTTTAAGCATTTCCGAAGCCTACCGTGGCTCCCTATTGTCTCCCACAGTAATTCTAAATTTCTTTTCCTGGTATTCAACTCTCTGTATATATTTCTTATTCTAACTCTACTCCCACGCTTAAAGTTATGGATATTTAATGGTTTTTCTAGGCAAACTATTAGGGGTGATAGCCAGGTTTTGTTTTGAGAAATCGGAAACACTTTGAATTTGCTGAGGAGAGAAGAGAGGCATTCCAGGAGAAGGGGACAGTGCAGTGTAGACAAAGGCATATGGGGTTAAGGATCTTCTCTTCTCCCATTCCTCCCCCACTTTCTTCCTTCTGGAAGAAAAAAAGGGAAGGGAACATGCATTTATTTAGTGCTTACTGTGTGCCTCCTTCCCATTAACATTTGTTGCTTTCCCCTTTAGTCATTTCAAGTGTTTTTAATAGAAATGAATTTATCAAAAGTTTTTTTTTGCATCTATTGATATAATCATATAATTTCTAAAAACTTTTGCTGTTGACATAATCAATTATGTTAATAGTTTTCCTTTTGTTAAACCATCTCTGCATTTTTGATATGAATTGCACTTGATTATAATATATGATTTTTGTAATATATTGTTGTAATCTTTTATCTCATTTTATTTAGGATTTTGCACCTATGTTCATTAATGAAATTGGTCTATAATTTTTTTCTATGTTTTTACTCTTCCTAGTTTAGGTATCAGTATCATTTGTTTCATAAAAGGAGTTTGGTAGGATCCCTTCTTTGCCTGTTATTCTGAATAATTTATTTAATATTGGAATTAGTTGATCTTTTAAGGTTTGATAGAATTCACTTGTAAAAACGTCTGATCTGATTCTTTTTTTCTTAGAGAGCTCATTGATGGCCTGTTCAATTTCTTTTTCTAAAATAGGTCTATTTAGATATTTTGTTTCCTCTTCTGCAAATATAGAAAATCTATATTTTTGTAAATGTTCTTACATTTCATTCAAATTGTTAAATTTGTTTCCATATAATTGGGTAAGATAATGCCTCATACTTGCTTTAATTTCATCGTTAGTATTATGTTCACTCTTTTAATTTTTTTATACTAGTGTTTTGGTTTTCTTTTTTTAACCAAATTAACTTATTGTTTACTCTGTTTTTTTCATAAAAACAACTCCTAGTTTTACTTATTAATTCATTGTTTTGTTATACTTGATTTTATTCATCTCACCTTTAATTTTTAGGATTTCCAATTTTTTTTTAACTCTTAGTAATGTGCCTTTTATTCTTGTCTTTCTATCATAGTCAGTTTCTGTAAAATCAAAGACTTCTCAGTGTCCATATTTGATGTATTTTTGTCTATTCCTGCCCATGAACTTTCTGCTTATTTTAATAACAATAACTAGCCTACTTTTGAATCTCTCTTCCTTGGAGATTTCAAAAATTATAATCTCATTTGCATAGGGTGATTTAACCACAAGACACTAGATGATATGCCTAGAGGACGTATCTGCTAGATAATACGTCAGTGTAAAGGTTATATCAGAGTAATTGATGTTTAAATTTTAAAGAGGATTAGAATTGCTATTTATACTGTAGCTTTGCAGTTACTCATAAGCCTAATACCACCTTATTTCCACATGAAATGAAAAAGTTACTGTGTACATTTCATATTTGTTCACTCATTAAAAGATTAGATAAGATGTATTTTGTAATTTGTTGAATTTAGGGAATTAATCATATATAATCACCAGTTGTATATTCTGAATGATCCTGATAACAACAGTTGATGTTGTTTAAATAATGTCCCTGTGTACTCATATTTTTACCAGAAATATTTAAAGCAGTGATACTTTTAAAAAATTTATTCTTTTTATGTATCATCTTGCTCTTCAATATACTCTAATAGCGCTAGGTATAACATCCTATTTCTGAGTGATGACCTATTAAGTAATACATTTGTTATATGTAATGTAGTTGTTGTTGCAATATTACCAAGATAACCAAGAAATTAGAAATGTTAATCTGCCAGTTTTAGGATTAATCTAGTTCTTTTTCAGTACCATTTAGTTGATTTTTACAAGAGGTGCTTTCACAAAACCTGGCCAAACAGATGGCTGAGGGACCACTGAAAGCTTTGTGCTGACCCTATTACACAGGCACAAGAAGCAAGCCTTATATTTATTTATTTACTTTGTTAGGATGTTGAGTAGGGATCCCTAGCTGCTGAACAAGTCACTGTTGAGGCATTAGAAAAACAGGAGCTGCTCTTTAGATGATGAGCAACTGGAGTGTGAAGAAGAAGGGAGAGCAGGAGAAAAAGCAAATTATACATATAACCAGGGTTGAGAGCAGTATGAAAAGGCAGAACTTCCAAAGACATCCCAGTTATCAGTGTAGTCCTAGAGCCTTGTTTGCACTAGAACTCTTAAGAGGTTTGGGTGAATGAGAACTTTATCTTTTTGGCAACTAGGATTATATAATGTAATTTAACTTTTTTCTTTTATATATATTTATATGCACATATAAAATATATGTTTGTATGCATATCTAAGTGCTTAATAAATATTCAGTTGAATATGGCGATGATGCAGATATGTATATGCACATATGTACATCGTATATGTTTATATATGAAGAGACATCAAAACACACACATAACATACACACATCTGCATCATTGCTATACTAAATTGATCATTTATTAAGCACTTACAGTGTGTATACATTGTTACATTCAGTTGAACAAACATTTATAATAAGCAAGTACTGTGTTAGTTGCTAGCAATACAAGTAAGACAAAATCCTTGCACTTTGGGAACTTATAGTCTATTAAGAGAATTATAGTCTAGACATACATATGTGGCCAACTCTGTCTCTTTGGTGGTTTGGTTCTATTGCCTATTCTAGATGTGTCAGGCACTTAATAATATCCATTTATCCCTCCATCTGTCCTTCTCCCCTTCCCTCCCCTCTTCTATTCTTCCTTTTCCCTCCCCTCCTCTGTCTCTGTCTCTCTCTCTCTCAGTGTCTGTCTGTCTGTCTGTCTCTCATAAATGGAAGAGATGAGGTTGTAAAGGACCTTGACAGCTAAACAGAGGATTTTTTTTATTCTACTTGGAAGGTAATAAGGGCTGCTGGAGGAAAGAGGGGAACTAGGGAGGTTACAAGAACAGATCTGCTCTTTGGGAAAATCACTCTGGTAACCAAGTGGAGGATGGACTGGAATGGGGAGAGACTTGAGGCAGGGAGACCAGTTAGGGGGTTATTGGAATAATTCAGGTGTGAGGTGATTAAGACCCTTATCATGGTAGTTGCTTTGTGAGTAGAGGACATAGATGAAATATGTTATAAGGTAGAAATGACACGAGTTGACTAGATTGGACACATGGGGTGAGTGTGAATAAGCAGAGACTGAGGCTGAAAGTCCAAGTATATGTTTTTGCTCAGTCCTTATTGGTCACAGATATAGTCTAATGGTTTTAAGCATTGTCCCATTTCTGAAAGATGGCTTACTCTGTATATTCTAGTTTCTATATGTAATGTAGTTGCTGCAGTTTTGCCAGGATAACCAAAGAAATTAGGAATACGAGTCTGGTCGTGACCTAAACAGGAGTAGGGAGGCTGGAAAGAGGATGGATTTGAGAGAAAAAGAGCTAAGTAATTTTTGGGACATTTTGACTCTAAGATATGTATAGACCGTCCAATATCAGATGTCAAAAAGGCAGTCGGTGAGTTAAGACTGGAATTCAGGAGGGAGATTAGGTCTAGATCTGTAGATCTGGGAGACTTCTGCATGGAGATAATTGATCTCATGAGGTGAGATCTAACAGAGATAGCAAGAAGGAGAAGGAAAAAGGTCCAGGACAGTGAGGGTGACCTGAGTGAAGATCCAGCACAGAAGACTGAAAAGGAGATGTCAGACAGATAAGAGGAAAATCTGTGAAGGACAAAGTAGCAGAAACCTAAGAGAGGAATGAATATTTAGGCAAAGAGAGTGATCGACAAGCTCAAGTGTTTCTCAGAATTCAGAAGGGTGAAGAATGAGAAAAGATTAGTAAGAGATTATTAGTTACTTTGGAAAGGGCAGTTGGAATTGAATGATGAGGTCAGAAGCCAGATTGCAGAGGATTAGAAGCTACTGAGAGGAGAAGATGCATAGGGACCTGGTGTAGATGTCTTTAACAGAGGTTTAGACAGGAAAGGGAGAGAGATACGGGATTATAGCCAGGAAGGATGTTGGATTGAATATTTTTGCTTTCATTTTTGTTTTTTGGAATAGAGAATTCGTGGACTCTTTTGTTGGAAGTAGGGAAAGAACCAATAGATATTGAGAATTATAGAGTTGGGAGGATGGGGAGGGGAGCGGATCATTCTGCTGGACAAGATAGGAGGGAATATTATAAACCATGTATGTTGATGGCTTTGCCTTTTCAAGAAGAAAGGCTATCTCTTTACTTGGGAGACTGGTGAAGAAAAAGATTGGGGGGAAGGGAAATGCTTAAGTGACCTATGGTGAGGAGGAAGGAAGAGATTCAGCGATCCATACCTTCTGACTCCAGATTTAGCACCCTTTCCCCTGTGCCTCGTCGCCTCTTGATATCACCTCCTTAATAACTTACTCTAAAGGGCAATGGAGAGAAATATGATCATAGCATTTTAAGAGATTGGAATAGATGGCATGCAGATGTAGCAGTCATTTCAAAATCAGAGAAGAAGTGAATTGAAGTACCAAATATGGGTAAATATGCTTTATATCATAACAGCAGCTTAGTCTTAACCTACAAATGACAAATCCAAAAAATGGGACCTGGACAAAAGTCAAAACACTGATTTTAACGTAAGTTCCTAGAAAAGTTTATCTTATATGAGTTGTCACGGTAGATTCTGGAAGAATTCAGAAACTTTCTTAACTTTAGGATTGAAGAAAATCTCAAAAATTGCTGGGGAGGAGATGACTTAGATGACTTAGCATGTTGTCTATTACAATCATTCAGATGTGACAGTAGAGAGAAAACAGCATGAAAGGATGTAAAGTAGAAAAGTTGTGTTGTTTTTAAAATCATAAAATAATGAATGACATGCACTTATTAAGTTAATGTTATGTTATAAACAATGGGATATAAGTAAAAAGTGACATAATCCTGGTCCTCACAGAGTTGTGTTCTAATGGGGGAGATAACAAAATGCTTGTTGACATACAAGGTAATGGTGGCCTGAGAAGAGTGTGGTGGTCTGGGAAACCATTGGAATGATGAATGGAGCAAGAAGGTGATATATTTTCTGAGCCAGAGGATGTTGCTCTGATTACAATTCTCAGACTAAGAGGTGGAACGAGAGGATGAGGAGTGGGAGAGGACACATGAGTGCCCACAACACAGAGAATGGCCAGGGGAAAACTGAAGATCTGTGTAGTGACCTGTTTTTACCAATAACAATAGTAGAAACACTGTATTTAGAATCTGCAAGACACTTATAAGAATGCTTATTGATTGACTCTCACTCTAATAGCTAATGAATAAGAATGAAGAGCTAATTTCACAAGGTGACTTTTATGGAAGTTTTTTGCATAACTACACATGTATAATCTGTATTGAATTGCTTGCCTTCTCAGTGGGGATGGGTGGAGAGGGAGGAAGGGAAGAGAAGCTGAAACTCAAAAGTTTTAAAAATGAATAAAAATTGTTTTTACAAGCAACTGGGAAAAAAGACATACCAGTAATAGGGTATAGAAATCTATCTTGCTCTACAAGAAAATAGAGGAGATGGGGATAGGGGAAGGGAGGGGTGTGATAGAAGGGAGGGCAGATTGAAGGAAGGGGTAATCAGAATGCATGGTGTCTTGGGGTGGGGGAAGGGGAGAGATGGGGAGAAAATTTGGAACTCAAAATCTTGTGGAAATGAATGTTGAAAACTAAAAATAAATAAATTAATAATAAAAGATAAAAAAACAATGAAGAGCTAAGAAGACAAAGCCAGGAATGTGTATAAAATGTATAAAAATCTATATGCATAAAGGAAATGTGTGGTTCATTCATTAAACATTTATTATTTACTACGGTGTACCTGGAGCTATGTTAGGTTTTGAGGATTCAGAGACAAAAATTAAACAGTCTCTGCCCTCAGGATGCTTGCATTCTTTTCCTAGATAACCCGAACACTACACAGTTACAAATTAGTATTAGCAAGATTGAGGCACTAACACCGGAGGGGATCAGGGTCCGGATCCTGTAGGAGGTGGTGCTTGGGCCCAGTTTTTAGGTAAACTAGGGTTCCAGGAGGTGGAGGGAGCTGAGGCACATATTCATTCCAGGCAGGGGAGAGGAGCAGAGAGCCCAGTATATGCACCCACGCATTTTGGCAGGTTATACAAATAAAGATCCAGCAAAAGTGATTGAGGAGCGAGCTTTAATAAGGGCTAAAGGAGAAGATAAGGGAATAGACTCATTCAGTCTAGATGGTTAGCCACACTTTGAGTCAGTCCATCAGTGTCTATGTTTTAGGAGGGTACTGTTGACAGTGAGCTGGGACCAAAGCTGAATCACATTTTTGAATCAGAGGTGTCAAACTGAAATAGAAGAAGATCCTTATTGACTTAGAAAACCACAATTTAACCTTATCTGTGCTGTATTCTTCTTTATTTTGTTAAACATTTCCTAATTACATTCAAAAAATTCTATTTTTAAAAAAAATTTTTCTTTAAAGTTTTGAGTTCCAAATTCTATCCCTTCCTCCCTTCCTTCCTTCCCTCTTTCCTGAAATGATAAACAATCAGATATAGGTTATATATGTGCAGTTATGTATAACATTTTCACATTAGTAATTTTGTACAAGAAGACTAGAATAAAACAAAAAATGAAAGAAAGTGAAAAATAACATGCTTTAGTCTGTATTCCAATAATATCAGTTCTTTCTCTGGAGGTAGATGGTATGCGTCCTCCTGAGTCCTTTGGGATTGTCTTGGATCATTGTGTTGCTGAGAATAGCTAAGTTATTCACAGGTCTTCATCACACAACGTTTCTCCTGGTTCTTTCCAGGTTTTTCTGAAATCATTGTGCTTGGCATTTCTTATAGCACGATAGTATTTCATTACAATCATATATGGCTTGTTTAGCCATTCCCCAATTGATGGGCTTTTGGATGTCTATGGAATATAGGCCTAGACATGGTTATTGCTGAATTGAAGTGTGTGCACAGTTTTATAAACCTTTGGGCATAGTTCCCAGTTACTCTCTAGAATGGTTACATCAGTTCACAACTCTGTCAACAATGCATTAGTATCCCAGTTTTTCCATATCCCCTTCAACTTCCAACATTTTCCTTTTTTCTATATTAGCCAGTCTGATAGGTATGAATTGTTTTAATTTGCATTTCTCCAATATTTTAATCTGGTTCCCTCCCAGTTGACACCTCTGCTCTATGTGGTTCTGAGCTATTTCATTTCTGCATAAATGCTTCCTGTCTTGGAAATATGTAATATACGATTTCAGAAGAGTCAAAAGTGCATGCTAATGCCAAGGTGCATGGTGAAAGTTAGTAAACTCTAGCACATTATTTAATCATTAAGATGAACAAGACATCACATGAAAAACATTTTCAAGGGTGCTTATGATATAGAATGATGGGCACAGTCCACTATCAGGGATAAATCTAAAGCCTACTTTTGTGTTAAAATCATTCACTTCACAAGTATAAGATAGAGGAACTATGACTAGAAGACAATTCATGGGGAAAGAAAGATCTCCCTGGTTTAGTGGACTATGAACTCAGTGTGAAATAGCAGCCTCAGAAACTAGTGTTTTCTTAGAATACCAGGATGGAGGCGTGAAGTCCTCCTGAGCAAGGGGGATGGTATCCTGCTGTCCACTGTTTTGGGCATCCAAAATGCTGTGTTTGAATCCAGCATTTTGATGAAGTATAGTAAGTTCAAAGAAAAGTAACTAGATGACCAGGGTGCTTGGGACACTGGAGCCTGTGTTAGGATATTTTGCTTGGAGAAGAGAAGAATTAGGGGAAATATGATTGCTACTTCAAGTATTTGAAAGGTTGATACATTGAAGAGAAATTGGCATGTTTTTTTTTTTGACTCAGAAAGTATCATTAGTTGGCTACATTAAACAGAAGCAGATTTTATAAATAAAGATAAAAAGAAGAACTTCTTAATTAGAATTCTTCAGAGATGGAATATACTTTGACCTAGTGATACTACTATGAGGTATATACCCCCAGAACACCAAGGCATAACAGCATTTCTTGTACTAAAGTAGTGGAACAAATTATATGTTTATTTTTTGAAGAATAGCTGTACAGATGATAGCCTGTGAAGGTACTGGAAGGTTATTATGCCACAAGAAATAATGAAAGTCAGAAACCTGACAAGACTGGGATGAACTGATGCAGAATACAGTGAGCAGAAGCAGGAAAAGAATTCGTACTATAACGTCAGTATTGTAGAAACCAAGAAATCAGATTTAGGAGTTCTGATTTGTATAATGAAGATAAACAACTTTGAAAGACAACCAGTTTGTCAGTCAACAAGCATTTATTAAGCAAGATTCTGATGATACCAAGACAGTGAATGAAATAGTCCTTTGACCAATTCTGACTGTAGAAGCCTCCTCATGAATCACTTTTCACACTTCTTAGCAGAGAAGCTATTTGACAGTAGGCTTCTTAGCAGGGAGAGCTTTGTGTTGAATTCCCATTGCTTCACACAGCGCCTGGCACAGAAAAGTTGTTCTAAGCAGACAGTGAATGATTGTGGATGGAGGGCTGGACACACGGAGCTGTAATGCAGATTGTTGCTGATGTCCAGTTGTTTCAGTCCTATTCCTATTCTTTGTGACCCCTTTGTGTTTTTTTTTCCTTTTGGCAAAGTGGAGTTGTTTCCCATTTCCTTCTTCAACTCATTTTACAGAGGAGGAAACTGAGGCAAACAGTGTTAAGTGACTTGCGCAGGGTCACATAGCTAGGGTAAGTATTTGGAGGTCAAATTTGAATTGAGGAAGATGAGTCTTCCTGACTCCAGGACCAGTGCTCTATCCACTGTACTACCTAGCTGCCCTGTAATGCAAATCACAATATAATTAAATTTAGTGAGAGATTTTAGCAGGGACATATTACTTATGTAACTGCAGGAATAAAGAATGTTTTGTGGAGAAGATGGAACTTATCTGGGCCCTGAAGACAAGAATTTTAATAATCAGGTGAGGTGGAGGTATGCATATGCAGAGATACAGAATCAGGGAAGTTCAGGATTGTGAAGGATCTAGTTTGTCTAGAATGTAGCCTGTGGTGAGAGTGCAGCTCATTTGGCTCTGGATTTGTAAGTGGCCATGATACAGGGCCGACCAGTACTAGGAGCATAGTTCACTGGGGTAGAAACCCATGTGATGTGTGCATTGGAGGTCATAAATGCATGATGCTCTTATTTGCATAGAAAGTGACTTTCCATTATTCAGAGTAACTGATGTCAATCCAGCCATGTCCACCCTTCTCTCAACTGGAGCTGCCCAACTTCTTTTCACTTGGAAGAAAACTGTCTGGATCATCTCTCCAGAAATTGTATCCCTAAATCCTGGGGAGCTGCTTCACTCTGCTCTGGATCTCCTGTCCCGGAACTGAGTTGTTCTAATGAGTGGGTGACTGACAATGGCTAATTCCCCAGCTTATTATATGTTTCTGGCCTGAGACCAAACCATACTTCTCATCCCCTTCCAGATGTCTACCCAGCCATTTTGCCATCTGTCCTGTAGCCACTGCTGTCCCCTGTGACTCCACTCAAAATCTCTGTGACTCTCCAGATCAAACTCCCTTCTCTGGCCACTACTTCTTTATTTGTGTTTTCTCTCTTGTTGGAGTATAAGATCCTTAATTTAGGCGGGGACTTTCTCCCCTTTATGTTACTATCCTTGGTTCTTAGCACTGTGCCTGGCATATGGCAGCCCTTCCTAAATGCCTCCTCATTCATTTCCTTCAAGGTGATACAAAGCTAGGGCTGAATGCCAAACAAGAGGGTCAGAGAAGGCTGACTGGCCTAGAGTACACGGGTCTAAGCTAGATTAGTGGACAGAAGAATCTGAATATACAGTCATGGGTCCAAGTTCAGGGTTTAAGTAGGGATCCCTGGCTATCCAGCTCATTTCTTCCTCACTTCAGTATTTTAGAATTTAAATCTTCCTTTGAGGCTCAGGTCAAGGGTTGCCTTTTCTGTGAAGGCTTTTCTGATCCATTCTTCTTCTTTGTTTTCCATCTTTCCTCAAACTATCTTTACCTCTCTGTGTATATGTTTTATCCTTTTGTTACAGTATAAACACCCAGAAAGGAAGGATGGACTTGTTTTTGTCTTTCTATTCCTAGTGTTTTATGCATAGTAGGTGCATGATAAATGTTGAATTGAACTGAAGTGGGTACAGAATTCAGTGGGGAGCCTGGGAAACAGAATATTAGATCTAAAGTAAGGTTGTAGATTCATAGAGTGTCTCTCCTAGTGGTCTACTTCCTTATAGATGCAGACACTTAAGTGCTAGCAGAAATACAGGGCTTAGAGGGAGAGGGTGCTTTGGTGTTGGTGATTCCATCAGAGAGCTAAATCCTCTGGGGGGAGCTTGTACACATTTTAGCATTCTTCTGAGGAGAAAGAATTAGTGGTACAGATGACCTCTGACCTTTTCCAGTCTGATGTAGACCTTGAAACCATGGAATCATAGAGTTTAGAGCTAAAGTAAATTAACTCTTAAGGTCAACTTTATAATTGATAGGAACAGAGACCTAGCTTCCTGATTTGGGGTGGTTCTTTATTTTTTGGCCTTTGCTTTTTGTATGAGTTGACTCCACAGAATTTGAATGTACTCCTGTGGCCTTTCCAGTTTGGTTCCTTTTCCTTAGTGTTAATCCTAAATCATTTTTTTTTTACAAATGGAGTTTTGGTGAGGAATCCTAGAAACCATAACAGTCAGGAGTCTGTACTGCCTCCCTTTCTTGCCCCACCCAGGCGAAGTACGCTCAGTCTCCTTCCTTCTCCAGTCTAGGATTGAGGAGATTCTCCTGACTGCCTGAGTAGCTGCTTGATTAAGGTTGTGACTCATACCTAAGAGTGCAGTCATAAAGGAATAGAAGAGAAAACAATTAACATTTTTCCTGAAGGCCATAGAGTTTTAATTCCATTAATTTAAGATAAAGTAGAACTAAATAATGAAGTTACTTGATGCAGTTGAATTTAATAACTCTTATTTTTTCTTACCCCCTTTCATTTTTTTCTTGACTTAAAGCTAACATATTGTATAAATTAATAAATATACTTTCCATAGCAACTGCATGAATTCAGAGAAAACCGTTTATAGATTTCTTAACATTTTGTGGTTGAAGGATTGAAAAAGGCTATGGTGACTATTTTCTCTCTCTCTGTCTCCCTCTGTCTCTTTCTTTGTTTCTCTTTTTCCTAGGCACAGTAACCTTCGTGTACGGCCCAAAGGGCTCTCCACTCTGGTGAAGAGTGGAGTTCCAGAAGCATTAAGGGCAGAGGTATGGCAGTTACTTGCAGGCTGCCATGACAACCAGACTATGCTAGATAAATACCGAATTCTTATTACAAAGGTAAGAGTTACTTTTTGTTTTGTTTTCCAAGGAACACATATTAAAAGAACCCATTTTACATAGAGCTCAGATGGCACGTTCAGTCTTTCTCATCAAAGTGAATAGAAATGTATGATAAATAGTTATTCCTTTTTGTCCCAGACCTGGACCACATGGCAATAAACAGCAAAGAACCAGTTACCTCTAAGTGTTTCTGGCCTTGAGTCTTCCTTTCTGGATTTATGTTATTTCATAACAAAGGTGTACCATATTGGGTTTTCTTTATATGTTGAGTGTTTTCCAATATGTATTGTTTAACATTATGTATTTATGAGACTTATAAATATAAATTTCTCTGAGGCCTCAGATACACAAATGTAATTAAAAAATGAAAACAGCTTAAAAAATTTAATTTTCAACAGCTCTCTCACCCCAGGGAGCCTAATGTTATGGGTGTTGCAGGCAGTTAGTTACCTCGAGCCTTTTTCCATCAGGGCTTCTGTGGGGACTGTCATGAGTACCATTGTCTAGGTCTCCACTATGAGGTTTGAGACAAATCTTGATTTAGGTCAGCTAGGGGTTCCTCTTTCAGATTTTGCTTCCTAAGTTCCACATTTGCTGAAAATTTTGAGATTAAATTTTTAAAAATTTTAGCTTTAGAAGGAAAGGTGGTATCTCATTGTATAAGAACCCTTTGGACCAGGAGAGATAAAGTAACTTTCTAAAAGCTAGGTTATAGCAGATGGGAGGATTACCCAAGAATCCCGATGTTTGTCAGACTAATTCATTGACTTCCATGATGTTTACTTTTAAATAGGATAGCAGCAGTAACCGGGATTGATAAAAGAAGAATGAGTATCCCATGCTTTTTTTCCATCTCTATCCTTAGTGCTTACTGGATGATCACCTTAAATTTTTGCAGTTCTTACAGCCAAAGCTAATAGGCAAAATGAAACAAACCATTTGAAAGAGTTCTTGTACTGTGACCTGAAGGTGACAAGAATCACCAATATGGAGTTGAAAGAACTGTCCCATACCTGAGGAGGTCTAGTGATTTCCTTATTGAATATTCTAAAACTCATATGGATCTGTGACCTCATTGATTTGAGAGTTCTCTTCAGTGCTACAGATCGCCATTCATGTGTTGTTCATTCCATTCTCCTTGTAAATATTCTCCCAATAGGGGATCTCTCCAGTGTTCTAGAGGACTCTCTGCCATTAGGAAGATGCTGGTGGAGCATTCTGTTTTCTTTCTGTTTTTCCACATTCCTAGGTTTATAGAATCCTGGCTGAAGAGCTGGGATTGACCTCAGAGGCTGTCTCGTCCAACCCACTCCCTTTTCTTTGTCCATTGGTACCCTTTCTTGCTGTGATGAGCCCATCTTTACCTGTTATATAATTTTTAGTTGGATTGTTGGATAAGTAGAAAGAAGTGGTCCAAAGATACATGTTTTTTCCATCTGCAAATTGAATTAGCATCCAAATAATTTCCAGCTGATTATATTTAGAAGGCTTTCCTTATTGGTAATGCGTATTAAACACCAGTAGATGCCCTTTTCTGACATGATTTATAGCCAATGCTAGAGCAACCAAATAAGGTTAGAAATACATGCCTGTATCACATCTGCGTATAATTAATCACATCATCACCCAGGTGATCACTAAGGGATTGGGAATTTTAATTAGGGTGAGGAGGAATACAGATATTACCCAAGTCAGATATAATTGGGGCAAGAAATTTTGACAGCTAGAGGGTAGCCCAAGTGCATTGGATATCTGAGGAAGGGGAGGAGAGCAAGAGGTCCTGGAGGAGTTTGGATGAGGAGGCATGAAGGTGATAAAAATGCATTTGGCCTATTTTGTAATGTTTGTTTGGTGCTCTTCCATAAAATACTGATGTCGAAATTGAGATGTTAGATGGCAGTAAACCTCTGAAGCCTCCAGTTCATTATGGTCTTCTCTGTTTGCTTCAGGTATTCTGGTTTAGTCTGCTATCTCCTAATCAATACCATCCTTTATTTTTTGGGGAGCAAGAATTAGAAAGAAAAAGGAGTGTGCAGAGACATTATATGTATTCTTCCCCCCCTCCCCCTTCCGTCACTGTTGATTACCAATTGGGTGCAAAACAGTATTTGCAGAATCTCCACGTTTGTTCAACCTTTAGAATATGTCTTTTTGTCACTGACAAAGGTCTCCTGATATTATTTGTAAAGATTTTTCTTACGAAGTATAGTTCTGCATCTACTCACATGGCTATTTACCATTGGTAATGGAATCTCATTGTGATGTTGATATGTTTGGTATTTAGTTTCCAACTTACAAATGACCTATAAAGAAAAAAGGCAAGGAACCTATATATTCCCTGCTTTTTTTGGATAGCTGTATTGAATATGGGATATTTTCTTTCTGAAAAAATAATAAATGTACTCAATAATATAAAGAATATCAGGAAAAACTGTAGCCATATGAGTCTTATTTACAGTAGCAGTAATTAAAATATGTTGTGGAAAATTGTTCTTTCAAAAATATATGTAGGCCAGACTTTATTTTTAAAAGGCAAATATAAACTAATTGTTATGTTTAACTATTATCAATACTGAGGACTGAATAATAAAGTGTAATTTTAAGGAAATTAATCAGCACCATTCCCAATTCACTCTGATGATGAATGACAACATAGAAATGTATATAATTTGATTTCATTTATTAACTGTGCAGTATGATTAAAAAAACCCTAACATTTTAATAGAAATAATTTAAAATCTTACGACTGTGGTGTTGTAACCATCTTCAAAACTCAAAGTTTTTTGTAGGAGGAAATCTAATGGTATATTAAATTTTGTCTCAGTCTTTCCTTTTGAGAAGAAAAAACATACTTAATTTTTCTCTTATGAGGGAAGGAAGGGGACTTGTCCAAGCCACAAAATTAGATTTCTGGGTTTAGATTTTTTTTTTTAATGGTCAGTCAGACTTTTGTGTTTAGAGATGGAAATCAGGCAGGCCATTAACAGACATTCAGATGGTTATATAAGTTTATGTGTTTGTGCAGAGGGACTTACCAGTTCAGTTATAAGAGCATGAATGGAAGGAGAACCCCTGCTGGTTGTTGGTGATTGCTCCCTAAATATCAACCTCTACTTTGGGCCCAATTTAAAATGTCTTTTCTTGTTATGTCACTGGGAAAATTTCCAATAGTTAGGTTGGTCAAACATACTTTAAGATGCGGTCATAGAAAACTTCTTTTAAATGTGTCAGAGTCCCCAAGTGGTTTGTGGATTCTTGCAGATTAGTGCTACCGGTGTGTATTTGTGCTGATGCTATTTAGAAACTTTTGCCTTTGAGAGAAGTCTGTTCTGTATTAAACTGAATTTTCATTGTAATATATACGTTTCAAGTATCACATTGGCAAGTTTCTTCTCTAGTCATACTTACATGAAATTCAGATAGATTCTACTGTTTAATATTCCAGAAATGTATATCTACTAATTTCCCACACATTATTTGTCAAAAAATAACTCCTTATGGAAGTAGTTCTTATTTTTACATATAATGTTTTGATTTTTCAAAGACAAGTACCATATAATTTGGTACCTTTCTCATTAATTCTTAATTTTTATAATACCACCTTCAGTTCTTAATTTGGAGCAAAAACCTCTTTTATTTGTGCTCAAACTTTGAGCTGGTTTAGCATCAGACTACTCTGTATTTTAATCATAAGTGGTACCTTCATCTCTGCTTTTGCTATTTCTATTGAATAAAGAACATGTCCCATTGCAGTCCTGGTCCATGACTGCATGGTTCTAGTAAAAGAAACACAGGATCAGGATCACAGACTCTCAGATCTAGAAAAGGGAGCTCAGAAGTCATCTGGTCCCACTTCTAATTGAAGGAAGGAAACAAGCATATATTTAGCACCTACTGTGTGCCAGACACTGGTCTAAATGCTTTAAAAATATTTCATTTCATCCTCACAGCAGTCCTGGGAGGTAGGTACAATGATTACCCCCATTTTAAAGATAAGGAAACGGAGGCAAACGAGTTAAGTGACTTACCTAGAGTCCCGCAACTAGTACATTACCTCCACAAACTGAATCCATTCTACTTATGTTGCCATCCATCCTCAAATACTCATAATCTATCTGCTGTAAAGTAATTTATATTACTTATAATAAAACATTTTTTTCCAGCATCATTTCTCCTCAGCTCTTTAAATTGGGGTGATTCTGATATAAAGAGGCCAACTATTTATAAAGTACTCACTATAATTAGCTCTAAAGTACAAAGTGGGGGCTTAAATATTACCTGTCACATAGAATGCATGCCTCTTTTCTCCATAAGATACAGGAGTCACATGAACTACATAGGTCTTCTGACCAGAAAATGTGCGATTTCACTTTATTCTTTTTTAATACTTCCTCTCCCCTCAAATCTTTCTAGTAGAAGCAGCTACTAGCTAGTGGCTAATTTGATTTGTGTGTTAATATTCATTCACCTCTATATATTTGTTGCTTTTTTGGAGCACATTAGTTTTATAAATTGACTCAGATGTTGTCTTAAAGCTGACTCCAAGCTATTTTCTTAAATAGCATCTACTTTCACATAGAAAAGAAGAGTTAATAGACATATATTGAGATGAAATTGAATGGGAATAAATACAGAAACCTGTTTTGAGTTAAAAAAAAAAGAAAGCAGTTGTTTAAATTTAGAGTGGAGGATGTATGGCTGGGTAGTAGTAAATGTGAAAGACTCAATAGGAATCACCAATGTGATTAGCATGGCAGCCCCAAAACATTAGCCTCAAGAGAGGCATAGTGGACATGTTAGTTCTTTTGTGTGCTCTGCTCTGATCCAACCCCTTCTGGAGCACTGCTTTTACCTTTCATTGCAGCGTGTTCTGAAGGATAGTGACAGATTAGACTGGGGAAACAGGAAGAGAAAATGAACATTTCTATACGTTCTCCTACGTGCTGGACGCCGTGTGAGCGCTTCACGCATGTCATCATTTGATCCTCACAACAACCCTGCAAAGTCAATGCTATCATTATTTCCATGTTACAGTTAGACTTAAGTAACTTGTAGGGCGTCACAGTAAATGTCTGCGGCTGGATATGAATTCAGGTCTTCCTTGACTCCAGGCCCAGCATTCCATTCCCTGGGCTGCCTCATGTAGGGGATACAAGTGGGCAATGGGAATATTCTGATACTTTTGAATGAAACAATGGAAAGTTTTGAGACTGTTACATAATAAGGTCTGTTTAAGGAAGAAATGGTCAACTTGGAGTAAACATGGTTATGTATAGGAGTAAAAATTGTGAAAAAAAAAACCCCTAACATTTATATAGCATTTACTTTGTGCCAGGCACTGTGCTAAGTGCTTTGCAATTATTTGATCCTTGTAACAACCCTGACAGATAGCTGCTGTTGTTCACCCCATTTTACAGATGAAGAAACTGAAGCAAACAGAGGTTAAGTGTCTTGCTCAGAGTCACAGAGGTAGTGTCTGAGACCAGACCAAATAATAGCTATCTTCAAATTGTTGGGATTTGTTTTTTTCCTCTTTGGCCCTGTAAGGAAAATGCAGAGGCCTGATGTGAAGGAAAAATAATTCCTGAGCATTAGGCTTATCTCAAAATAGAAAGGGCTGATGTAGAAAACTGCATTTCCCTTTCCTGGAAGTCTTCCATGAGGCAATGATGAACACTTGTAGGGGATATTGTAGATAAAAATATTAGTGGGGTAAGTATTAGCTTTGGGAACCTTTCCAATACTAAGAGTGTGTGATTTCGTAAAAATCAGAGAATTTATACCTGATATTTTATAAAATATATTTGTTCGGACTTTTCACATCTTTTGGATGGAAAATTTTTTTTTTATTGTACATGATAAATCTTAGAATTTGTGTTATGTAAATGTGGTGGCAATTTAAAAGAAATTGGATCAGAACTGGAGAAGACCTTTAGAGGTTTGATCTAACTTTTCTTTTTGTGAGTGAGGCAAGTGAGACCTGGAGAAAGGAAATAAGATTAAGCTCAAATAGGTGTTTGGGAGCAGAACAGAGATTTGGTTGTTGTTGAGTTG
Source organism: Potorous gilbertii (assembly GCA_028658325.1). Lineage (NCBI taxonomy): Eukaryota > Metazoa > Chordata > Mammalia > Diprotodontia > Potoroidae > Potorous > Potorous gilbertii. The sequence goes on along the minus strand of CM053770.1, from coordinate 635,511,483 downwards.
TTTCAGTTGTGTAACCCTTTTTGGGGTTTTCTTGGCAAAAATACTTGAGTGGTTTGCCATTTTTCTCTCCAGCTTATTTGAACTCAGGTCTTCTGACGCCAGGCGTAGCACTATCTACTCTACCACCTACCTACCCCTTTTAAAAAAATCAGTTTTATTATATTTTCAGTTACAGATTTTTTCTCCCTTTTCCTCCCTTATCCAAGAAGTCAAGAAAAACAAAACTTGTTTCAAATATGTGATTGTGCCATGCAAATTTCCACACTAGCTATGTTACCTTGTACCCTCCTATGAACTTCGAAGTTATTATCCTTTTTCTTTGCTGTTTATTCTCTTCCATTGTGTGAGAGAATATTATTTTCCTCTGGAGTTCATTTAATTCATACATTCATACCTGTAATAAGCCACCCAACAAAAATATATTTCTTTAAAAATAGGCCTTTCCAGAGTTATCTTTAATAGCAGGAAAGCAGCATGACATAGTTAGCCTTGGAGTCAGAAAAACCTGAGTTTCATTCCTGCCATTGACATGAACTGCCAGCATGACTCCATGCAAATTGTTTAACCTCTCAATTCCTCAGGAAACTCTCTCTGGCTTTGTGAAAAGGAAAAATTGTGTATTTGTAATGATAACAGGAGATTTACCCCGTACCCACTCATACTTCCCTGGACTTGATAGAAGGAAAGCTCCAGACTAGAAGTATACCTTGATTTCTTTTAAAATATGATCTCATCCTATTCAATTCACTCTGTGCTCTGTCTCTGTGTGTGCGTGCATGTGTGAATGTGTGTGTGCATGCCTGTACATGTGTGTGTGTACGTGTATGTATGTGTGTGTGTGTTAATACCACCAACTACCCAGATACTGAAAAGTTTCAAGAGTTACAAATATTGTCTTTC
>CM053770.1:635428554-635510083 GCA_028658325.1 Potorous gilbertii | reverse complement strand
GCAGATCTCTTCCTCGTCAGAGAGAAATGGGGGAATCATCTTCTCAAGAAAATAACCTTCTATGGTCTTATTTTTTTTCCCTTTTCTGGGCATTTTCCCAGCCAGTTACTTGACTTCTGAGAGTCCTCTCCACCCCCTGGCCTAGATCTGCCCAGCTAGTGCTTGAAGTCTGAGATTCAAATGCTCCCAGCCAGTTACTTGACTTCTGAGAGTCCTCTCCACGCCGGGGCCTAGGTCTGCCCAGCTAGTGCTTGGGGTCTGAGATTCAAATGCTGCTCCCCGGCCTCAGGGCTTTTGGCGGCAGGCCTGACTGCTATTCAATGGGAGCTTATCTGCTGGTGCTCAGGTGGGGGCAGGGCCGGCCTCTCAGACTCAGTTCCCTTAGGGGGTTTATGCAGAGATCTTTTGTAATGGGCTCCTGCCTGCTCTGGGAGCCTCTGGCTGCAGCCTCTGCCACAGCGGCTGCCTCCTGAGGGGGTCCGAGTCCCGGAGACACCCCGCTCCCCTCTCAGCCTGTCTCTCTCACTGACCTGTGAATCTGTGGGTGGAGGGACCTTCGCGGCCGCTGGAGATTCCGGTCCCTGAAGCCTGCTTGGATCTGCTCGCTCCTCTCAGTGCCGCGTGGCCAGGGCAGGGCAGGGGAGGGCTCTGCTCCCGTCCGGAGCTGGATGGACCTTTGGGATCGGTTTTTCAGGGCTCTCTGCAACAGTAATCTCCTTCACTGTGTTTCTGTGCGGCTTCCACTGTTCCAGAATTTGTCAGGAGTTCTTTTTAGAGGAAATCCATGGGCTGTGGGTTCAGAGCTAGCAAATGTGAGTCTTTCTACTCCGCCATCTTGGCTCTGCCCCTCCCAGACTAGAATTATAGAAAAAAAGGTGGATGCCCTGTACACCGTCTTTCGGTTATCATGTCCGTGTCGGTGATTCTTGCTTCTTTATATCTAGCCCTAATCTATCTCCAGGACACCGTCTTTCGGTTATCATGTCTGTGTCGGTGATTCTTGCTTCTTTATATCCAGCCCTAATCTATCTCCAGGACACCGTCTTTTGGTTATCATGTCTGTGTCGGTGATTCTTGCTTCTTTATATCCAGCCCTAATCTATCTCCAGGGCTCCTGTCTCACATCACTCTTTCCCTTTGTGTATCTTGACCTGCGGATCTGAAAGAGAACTCATGAGTGTTCCCAGAAATCCTCCCCTTTTCCTGACTTTGATAGAATTGTCAAGGATACCACCATCCTCTTAGACACTCAGGTAGAATCATCCTTAACTCTTCACTGTCCACGAAATGTCCTGTCTATTGTCAAGTCATTTCTACTCACCATCCTGTTCTGTCCCCTCAGTTAGCCACAACCCCCTTGCTGGCCCTAATCAGATCTCACATGATCTATTGTAGTGATAGCCTTGCAGTTACTTCTCACTGCCTCAGTCTCTGCTTTCCAGTCCATCTTTGACTCAGCTATCAAAGCAGATTTCCTAAAATATAGATCTGGTCTTATCAGTCCATCCCCTGCTCTCCTTGCTAAAATCCAGTGGCTCCCTAACCTCAGAAATCAAATACAAATTCTCTATTTGGGGTTTAAGTCTCTTCACAATCTGGCCTTTTTCAGCCTTTCTAGTCTTTAACTTAGGCTTATCTCCTTTTATGTATTTAGCTGTTCCACAGCTTGGCTAGACTATGCCATCTCCTTACTCTGCCTTTGCTCTGGCTACTCCCCCTCCTCCCCAAACTCCTCCAGAAATGTTCTCCCGCTTCCTCTCTGTCTCCTGAATTCTCTAGCTTCCTTTAGGACTTAGTTCAAATTCCATCTTGTGTAGGGGCTTTTCCTGACGTGGGTCTCTCCACTCCCCCCCTTCCCCCCTTCCCCCACACTAGTACCTTTCTTACCTTGCCAAGGTTCTGTATCTTGTATGTACATAGTTAATTATGTATCATCTCCAGCCCTACCCCTTATTGGAATGTGAGCTTCTTTAGGACTGGGTCTGTGTTTTGGCCTTTCTTTATCTCATCATTATTTAGCACAATGCCTGTATGCAGAGTAAGCACTTACTAAACGTTTGGGGATTGACTGGCTAATAATTCCTGCATAACTTTGTTTTAGAGAATACTGCCATTAGAGATGCATCATGAAGAAACTTCTACTGTTCCCGAGTCTTGGCCATCTGTGCATCGTGCAGCATTTACCTTTTAGATTTTTCTGTTGTTCCCATTATGTTCTCATCTTAAGCATTTTTTTTTTTTGCTAACAGGATTATAAACCCAGTGTAATTATAATTTCACTATGTATTGGTCCTTTAGAAACACTTAACCAGGAATCATCCAGTCTGGCCTAGACAATGCACTATTTCTGACTTGGGTCACAGAATTGGAAGCATGTTGTGCTTCTATTCCAAGTCCTCAGATGTAGGAAAGAAAAAAGATATGTGTTCATGTATGTACATTGTATGTGTGTGTATACAGAGTTCTGATGTTTCTGTGCAGCTTATTTTAACAAGTCTAGCAGAATTGATTGTGGCATTTTCATAATTGTTCATATAATGAGGAACCCAAAATCAGAGGGCTCTTTGAGCAATCGATCAACATTTATTAAATGCCTACTATGTTCCAGGCACTGTGCTAAACTCTTTTTAGAGACTTTAGAAGTGTTTAAATCAGCCTTCTCATGTGTCAGAGGACTTTGTAGGTGTTATAGGCACTAATAAAAGTGTTAGGTAAGAAATAAGTCATCTTTTTACAGCCTAAACAACTATGGGTTGTTTAGCAACACGAGTTAGATTATTAATTTTTATTAAAATAAGTGATAGATTGAAATGATAATTTATTAGTACCTCCTTGCCCTATTCCCTATTCCCTTGTCTATTTCTCTTTTTTCTTTTTATATTCTTGTAGTTTTGTATATTGTATATTTTAATTCTGTTTTCTTCATTGCACAAAATTGTGTATAAATGTTGACATATTCATGTTCCTCATTTGCATCATTTTTAATTAGATTATGATATTCCAATGATGTACCATAACTTGAAGCATGGAATTTGTAATTTTATCCTGGTTGACTATTATATAGTAATTGCTTTTTAAAGCTTGACAATTTATGTAGCAATTTTAGAGTAGATTTATTGTAACATAGCTTATTATTACTTGGAGTCAGATATGCTGATTGTCAGAGTATGTATTCTGAAAATGTAACCACTATATGAAAGAGTTTGGTATAGAAAAGTTCATTGGGCAGATGATAATTTCTGTTTTCCAATACTAGCATCATAAAAGGTGTCTGTTTTTTAAAATATATATGTAATATTTACATAAATATATAAATATTAAATATATGTAACTTATATATATATATATATCTATATAAATATACTTCTTCGGTATGCTTTTTCTTCGTTACAATACTTTTGTGAATTTAAAATAATATGCTTTCAGAGGCCTTACTAAAAATAGCTTCCTATCTGAAGTCATATTTATTTCTTCTCTTTCTTCCTCTGTTCTTTTTCTATTCATTTTCTCTTCATGCATCTTTCTTTTTCACCTGTCACCTTTCTCTTCCTCTTTCTCTGTCTCTTTCTCTTCCCTCCTCTCTTTCCCTCTTCCTTCCAATCCCTGTCCTCTTCTGGCTAGGAGTGGGGTTGGGACCAGGAAAGGTCTTATGTAGAAGGTGTCACTTGATCTGAGACTTGAAGCATATCAGTTCTAGGAGTTAGAAGTGAAGAGGGAAAACATCTACTCTAAGTATGGGGTATAGTGACAAGGTACCAACATGGGAAATGCAGATTGATGCTGTGTGCAAAGGCCATTCTGACTTAAGTTGCAGAGTATTTGGAAGGGATTGTAAAAAGACTAGAAACAACAGATAAGACCTGGTTTACTGAGCCTTAAATGCTGAATGAAAGAGTTTATGTTTGACCTTCAGGATAACAGGGAGCTCCTGGAGTTTTCTGAGTAGAGGGGAGACTTGGTCATACCTGTGATTTAGGAAAATCACTCCTGTGGCTCTTTAGAGGATAAATTGGTATGGAGAAAGACTTGAAGTACAAAATAATAAAGAAGTCATGAAGTAGTCCAGGTGGGCAGTGATGACTGGCTGAAATCTACTAAACCCCAGAAATAGGGTTGCCTAAAAAAAGTATATCTAAAAAACAAAGTCATAGACAAAATAAAAATGAGAAGTAAGAACAAAATTTAATATGCATAGAGAGACTTCCACACAGCAGGAGATACTATCAGATGCAACTAAAACAAAAATCCATAATAGAGATAAAAAAGAAAATTACATTATGCTGAAAAAAGCATACATGACAAATATCACTATTAAACTTACAAGCTTCAAGTGCAATGCCATCTAAATTCATAAAAGAAAAATAAACAGTTACAAGAAGGCACAGACAATAAAAATTAACGTAGGAGAGTTTGTGTCCCTCTCTCAGATTTGGACAGATATATAAAACAGGCAAATATAGAACTGAACTAATTTCTAGAAAGCTACAACGGAATGGTTTATAGCCTTTTCTGTATAGGATTGCTAAAGAATGTGTGTATTTCTCAGCATCATATTTAACTTTTACAGAAATTCACCGTGTGGTAGGGCACAGAGATAATACAAAAAATAGTATGAAGAAAGAAATACTAAACACATCCTTTATAGACTATCACACAGTACTGGTAGTAGTCAGTTCAGGGAATACAAACAAAAGACATAGATCCAAATGGAGACTTAATGAAATTTTAAATGAATGGGCCAAAGAAGAAATCATAGAAATAGTTAATTAGTAATTATGCAGCAGAAAATACTGCCAAAATTTCTGGGATACAGATAAAAAATCCTCATAGGAAAAAAAGAGTATCTTTTAAAACTATTTACATAAGCAAAATAGAAAGGGGAAGAATTATTGAACTGAATATGCATTTAAAATTTAGAAAACCAACAAAAGCTCAAAATAAGCACAAAAGAGGAGATCATGAATATTATAAGAGAAATAGATAAATAAAAATCCAGAAAGGTTATAGAAGACAATAATAGCTAGTTCTTTGAAAAGACTAATAAATTGATAAACCTTTAGCCAATATGATTAAATAGAAGAACAGGGTGAAATCACACCAAAACCAGTAGACAGAATTATCAGAACTTACTCTATGCTAACAAAACTGAGAATACAAAAGAAATTGAGGAATATCTTCAAAACTATAAAATATCCAAGCAGAAGACCAAATAGAGATCTTAAATAATGCATTATCTGAAAAGAAAATAGAAATAGCTGTAAAGAAACTACCAAAAGAAAGTTATAGTGGAGTAAAATTCTGGTCCTGATGGAATTTGAGTAGAATTCTATCAGTCTTTTAAAGAAATATCAATACCAAATCTATAAAATTATTCTTAAAAATTAAGAAAGAAATTAGTTCCAGGGTTGTATAGTTAAGTAACTAGAAGAATGTGATGTTCCCAGCAGTAATAAGAGAGGTCGGGAAGGAGGTGAATTTGGATGGAGAAAAGATGAGTTCTGTTTTAGACAAACTGAGTTTGAGGTGCTTTTAGGACATTCTCTTCAAAAAATCTGAAAGACAGTTGGGCATGTGAATTTGGAATTCCCAAGAGAAACTAGAGCTGAATATATTGATCAGTTAGTTATCTGCATCGAAATGTTTATCAAAGCCCTGTTAAGTGATGAATTCATCAAGGGATAGAGTGTAGATAGAGAAGAGAAGAGGGTCCAGCTATCCAAAGGAGATGCAGCATTGATGCCATTGAACCAAAACTGTTTCTGTGTAACTTATTCTCATTTCTCATGTTGAGGACAGGAAGAGCAAGTCCAGTTGCTCTTTTATATGACACCACTTAAAAGTAGTTGAAAACAGGCACCCACTCTTGACTCATAAATCTTCTTTTCTCCAGGTTCTGCATTACCATTTGCTTTAATGCTTTTTTAAATTATAGTTTCGATTGCCATCGTCACCTTATTCTTGACAAACTGTGCATTTGCAGTGCCTCTTTTAAAACATATTACAAATGTGGTGTGTAAACTCTTTGAGAGTAGGGGTTGTTTTCAGTTTTGTACTTGTATTCCCACTGCTTGGAATGGTGCCTCACTTCTGTCAAATGGCTTTCCTGGCTTCCTTTCTCAACACGTATCCCACTGTCTGCAGAAGGTATTTCCTTGTGTTTCAGAGCATTTTATAACTTATCCTGGAGATCATGGGTAGCCACTGGAGTTTATTGAATGATGAGGGGAGAGAGATTGTGACATGGATTTATCTCTTTTGTTGCTTATAATTCTGTCATGTTGGCATTATAGATATTATTCTTGTCTCCATTTTACACATAAGGAAACATTCTCAGAGAGGAGAGTTGACTAAATTTTAAAATAATATGACTTACCCAAAATTACACAATCTCATTAGAGTGAGAACCCCTTGAAGGTAGGGACTGAGTTTTGCCTCTTTATATATTTCTGACACTTAGCACAATGCTTGGCACATGTAGGCACTTATGAATGCTAATTGACTGACTAACTTGGAATTGAATTGAAGTCTCATAATGAGATATTATTGCCACTAACCTTAGTATCTTAGTAGGGTCTTCAAAGCCATTTATTCCATACTGTTTAATTTCCCTAACATACGGTTTAATTTCTCTAACATGTCATCCAAGTTTCTTTTTTAAAAACTTAAAAAATTGTTTTTTGATTTATAAGGGCTTATTTTCCCTCCTTCCTCACCCCACCCCCACCCATCGTTGAAAAGAACAATGAAACCCATCTAAACTTGAAGTCTCTTGAAGGTCTCCCCCAAGTCTACCCATTCTTTCAGATAGTTCTCATCATTAATTTTTTTTTTTTTGCATCAAACTTACTGTTGCACCTCTGCAATTTCCATGTATTATTGCTGTTGTTCACACTGGGATAAAACTGAGTAAGTTCAGTCTTCCGCATGAAAGCCCTTTAAACATATGAAGGCTATAATCCTATCAATAAGAAAATTCTCCCCTAATAATAAATCAGATTTCATGTATGGTTCAGTCACTGATGGGGGGGATGCTAGGTTATTGTTTTGTTTTCCACTGCCAGAAATTCCTGTCTTTCTCATAAAAGTTTGCATCAGCCAGTCTGTCCATTAACTATCATTTATTGGGCACCACCTGTGTACAAGGCACTGCGCTAAATTGTTGGGTTTGTCCTTTATTTCCAAAGAGGACCATGACATCAGGGAGATGATGACATGATTTGCAGTTGACTTTGATTTGAGTGAGGGAGGGCTGTGCAAAGTCACCAGCCTCATTTTCTCCTCTTGAGCCATTTGGGTCCAGTGACCTGATATTCATCAGGATGACTGGAGATGGCCCAGGATGCAGTGGGAGACCCTGGCCCTTTCAGGCTAAGGTCCTATAGCATTCTCACTTTGAGTGAGATACACCCATTCAATGAGTAGGCTTCTTTAAGTGACTCAAGGGATGGTCCCTTTAATCAAAAAAAAAAAAAAAAAGAAAGAAAGAAATCAAACTGGGAGGGGAAGACCCTTAGGGTTTCTGGGTAAAAGAGAAACAATTGCTATTTAGTTATTACAGCCACCCTGTGCTAGGTGGGTGAGGACATGTTGTCCAGTCTGTGATCTCCAGAGTGAACTGGGTTTGAGTCTTGATCTTTGATCGAAGGAAGGAGGGAAGAAGGAATCTAGGCAGTAAACCCCAAGTTAACTGGAAAGAGAGGAGAAGGAGAGGGAGAGGGAGAGCTGAGTTACCCAATTAGCTGGGTCCCCATTCAGGCAGCTTGGTCTACTCATAGCTTGTGTTTGTCCTTCTTTTTCAAAGAGGACCATGCCATCAGGGAAACATGACATGCACTTGACTTTGCTTGTTGAGAATACAAAGCAAGGCAAAAGACAGTCCATGCCCTCAAAGAGCTTACACTCCAGTGGGGGAGACAACATCCAAACAGTTATGCACAAATTAAATATATGAAGGAGAAATTCGAGGTTAGTCTCAGAAAGCATGAAGATTAGGGAGGACTGGGAAAGGCTTCTTCAAGAAGGTGAGCATCACATGAGAGAACACAGATAAAAGCCCTGTAAGTATATGTCCTGTGCTTTCTCTTCTCTTTCTTTGTTCTAACCATTCCCTGTCTCTGGAGTGTCCCTTCCATCCTTGTGTACACCACTGCCACCCACCTCCCCTTCTCCACCAGTGTGAAACCCTATCAAGAGCCCTTTGGTCAGAACTGTTCACTTTGTGAACTGATCATTGCATTTTGTTTAAACCTCTCTTATCCTACTATGTATTATGCTTGTTTCTTACCTCTCTTTGCTTGTAAGTTCTTTAAGAGAAAAAGATCTTATATCAGACTTAGGAGATTTAGCGTAGTGCTTTGTGTTCAGTGATTGCTCAATAAATGCTTGTAAAGTAAATTGCTGTCCCATACAATTAGTCCCATCCCCCTGCACATCAAAATAAAGTGTGTGTGTGTGTGTGTGTGTGTGTGTGTGTGTGTGAGAGAGAGAGAGAGAGAGAGACAGACAGACAGACAGACACACAGACAGACAGACAGATGGACAAGGTGCTAAAATGAGAAGACTAGCAAATATTACAGAGAGAACTAAATTTTGTGAATTGATTGGACTACATTAATAAACCTGCTATGAAAAGTAAACCTGTCCCTTGCTATCTACATTTTACTTTCTTGACCATGTATATACAAAAACAAAAAGCTTAGTTTCATTTGTTTTTTTCAGACTAACACTGTCCAAAAGCATAGTTGACTTTTTCAATATATGATGCTAAATGAATTAAGGGAAAATGATTTCCCCAATGTGTAATTGCCATATATGACCATTGATTAACTATCTGGTTGAAGCATATTTTACTTTAGAAATAACTATTTAAATTTTAGGAGAATATGGTATACTGTACAGTAAAATTGGATTACTGAACATTGAAAGAAAAATGTCTAAGGTGGTATATGAAGAATTAGATTTTTATATAATTGAATATAATTTGGTGAATGCTTAAAAAATGTCCAGTAGTGATTATATTGGACATGTAATTTCAAATACATGTAATTTTATTATATGCTTCATAAGTGAATTAAAAATTACTTTAATTGAATAGATAAATGGTTGATTTTACTTTTTATTACATAATTTGTATCTTTTAAAAGCTAATTAATTTTAAACTATATAAAATAGATGAAACTCAGCATAAAGACTACTGAGTTTCCCCAGGAGGCAGGCATTGCTTAATTACAGTGATCTTCTGTTCTGTGTCATCACCTTGTCTAGTTGTAAGAAATGATCTTTTTGATAGAATGGGGTTATTCTATCTGGGACTGTACTGCTGATATTTATGAAAGTCACAGTAAGATTCTGTTCTAGGACATTACTGGTGGAACTGTGGTATCCACTGTGTTTTCTTCAGCATATTTTTCTCTCCTCTGTCCCCATCCTAGGAAAGAGCAAGGTAGAAAGTCATGGATTAGGAGGAAACAAATTTGAATGTTTTAAATGTGAAGATGAATGTCCTTAAGAGAATCTTTTACCTATCAAAGTATCATTGGGAGACAATTTTTTATTTTGTGAAAATACAACTTACTCCAGTTCTTTCATCTGAATGATGGGAATATAAATGCAAAAATATTCTTTCAAATGGTATTGTTATATAAAAATGATTGTACTTTTTACATGTGGCTCTTGTATTTTCCTTTTCTGGGTCTTTATATAGCCTTAAATTGCCACTCATCTAGATGAGAAACATGAATTCGTATAGTCATTTCTGGAATGTACCATCCTTTTTCACTCAACAAACCTTTCCTTATATTGAAGTTTTTAAAAAAAGGTTTATCATGATTAGCCAATATATGTGTCTAATAACATTCACAACATTCCACACTCCTAGTCCCTTGTTCCCCCTATCTTCAGTGAAAAGAAAATGGTGCTTTTTCTTCTTTCTTCTTCAGGGCCACGTTTGTTCATTATAATTAAACAGTGTTCGGTTTACACTGTTGTAGTCATTGAGCATACTGTCTTCCTATTTATGCTTACTTCAGTAAGCTTTAGTTTTATTTCTTTATATTTCTTTAATTCCTCAAATTTGTTGTTCTGACTTTGTTTACCATTTTTTGCTAGTACGACAGTGTTGCTGTGAATATTTTGGTGTACATGAGACTTTTTGTTCCATCTTTGACTTCCTTGGGGTCAGCAGTAGAATCTCTGTCTTAAAGAGTGTAGACATATTAGCTACTTCCCCCAACCCCTCCTCCCCCATACTTTCCAAGTTGCTTTTCTAAAGTTTTGGAGCCAGTTCAGAGCCTGTCAGCAGTATAGTTAGTGTTCCTGTCTTCCTGTAACCCTACCACCATTGAGTCTTCCTGTTATTTGTCATTTTTGCTTATTTGCTACATGTGAGATGAAACCATGGAGTTAATTTAATCCATGTAGTTTTAGTGCTAGTACAATCACTCCCTTAGCAGAAGAATTCTTAGCATTTTGCATTTTTGAGTGTTTTGTGTTGTGCTTATATAGCACATGTAGTTTATACTCTTTTTTCGTTTGTAATATTAATAGGGTTAAAGTAACTGAAGGAAGTGATGGTATTCTGAAGTTATCTTACTTATGGAATTGGAGTAGGAGTGCATTGTTCAGAAGGAGGCTATTTTTTAACATAGTTCATTCAGAGGCATAACGTTTCTGTAGCACATTTAAGCAAGGCGCTTATAATTTACTCATTAGAACTCATTAAATCTCTTTGAAGTAGGTGGGTAGCAGTGGTTTTTTTGCAATTTCATAGATGTCAAGAGTAAGGACAAAAAGTGTTCAGTAAATTCCACAAGATTTCTCATAGTGCTTTTTACAGGTGTGCAGTCAAAACTTGTTCCTTAGATCTCAGTTTTGAATTTAGGACCTCTCATTAAGGTCATCACCAAACGTTTATAAAGTATGTTGTGAATTAGGAGCTGCAGAATAAAGTTTTCCAGGGCTTTTCTTTTTCTCCAAATGATTTGTTAGTATAAACAGTGCTATTTTGCATAAATTTTCTTTCAACCATGAATAAAAATCTCATTTCATTTTCTAAGCCAGAAGTCTAATGCAAGGATGTGGCATTTTCAGCCTTCTGGACCTATAGTTATATAATTTTGGACCTATAGTTATATAAATACAACATCACTTAAAAAAATCTTCATGAGAATATCCTAAAAGTTCACAAGTTAGGAAGAGGTATCCTCCATGAAATATGTTCCTTTTTCAGTCTTTTAAAAATTGATTTTCTGTCTGTCTTTGTCTCTGTGCTAATGTGGGTTAGTGAAAAGAGCATGGATATTGAAGTCGGAAGAAAACTTGTCTTCAAGAATAGTTGGAGTGCTTCCTAGCTGATTTTCTTTTTCAAATCATCTAACTTCTTTCGACCACAGTTTCTATACTTATAAAACAGAAATAATAATGTCCGCACAATTTAACCTAGTTGTTGTATAGAAAGTGATTTATAAATTTTAAAATACTACTCAAATATGAATTTTCTTATTCCCCCCTTTGTGTTTATTTTTTAAATTTCTTTTCTCTCTCAATAATTCTCTCATTCTTTTTCTATCTCTTTAAATTGTCTGTAAAATAGACCTGAATTTATAGTTATAATTGTTAAATTTGCTTATTAACTATATTGCTTATGTCCTATTAATATTTTAAAATATAGGAATGGAACTTTTTTTATGCTTCTCAAATCACAAAACTGAAAGTCCCAATATCACCCAGCTAATTTAACTTGATTTTCATTTAAATGGCCTTCACTTAGAAATTTTCATTTTCTCTGGAAGTCAGTTGGCTCTTGATTTCTCCTTTTTTTTTTTAACTTTTTTTTTTCTAAATGAGTTTTCTTCTGCCAACTTAATGACTAAAAAATTGATTAGAGTTATGAATTTGGGGTTATATTATGAAACATTCAAATTCTCTATGTTTTGTTTTCTGATACCTAACTATTCCCCGTTTAATGGACATCTTTGAGAGAAATACGTTCTTGATAGCAGAGACTTAATGGCAACAAACTTCTTTCTTGCAAATTAATTTCCCAGTCCTTTCTGCCTTCCTCTTTCAGCAAGGGGACCCCAACCTAGTTTGGGTCCTTTTGGACTTGGAAAGTTTTTGGCCCTTTGTGAAATGCTTTTATTTCTTTATAAAGTAAAGATCAGATAACACTATTATTGCTATTATGTTTGGGGAGAAAGCCCCAGCATCTCCATTTGGAGTCTGAGTTTTTATTCAAACAAACTGAATGTTGGGCTATTTGGTTCATTTAATCCTTTTTTTGGTAGATTAAGATTATAACATCTTGATCACTGTATTGCTAATTTCTAAGTAAACTAAATTTCTTGTTTGTCTTATTTTTTGGTTGAAAGCTTTTATTTTCTATGCTTCAAGAGTTATTCTTCAAATCCTTCAAATAAACATACAATATGCAATGATTTTTACATCCAAATATTATTTTGTTATGTGAGAGTAATAGCCACAAATGCTCTTAAATTATATCTCCATTTTTTTCGAATTTTCATTCTCTTCCAGCATACTGGCTACTGCTCTAGGGTTTGTAAATACAGCTGTATTTCCCCCATCCCTAAAAAATGTACTCACTCTTACTGATATTATTTGATATGTCTTTTCACCTCAGATAAACTGTGAGAACATTAAATGATTAGCTGAAGGTCACACATTAAATAGCTGAGACAGGATTTGAACCCAGGTCATTCCAGGAAAATGTGTTCTAGTGGAAAGAGCACTGAATTTTGAGTCGGATGGACCCTAGTGCAAATCCAGTTCTCACACAGAGAGATCATATAATCTAGTAGGCCACTTAAACTGTGTGGGCCTTATTTCCTCATCTGTAAAGTGAGAGAATAGGACTACATGGTCTCTAGAATTCCTTCCAGCTCTAAATCATTGAGTCTGCAATTGCAGATGTGGCACTCTTTTTCTTTCATAGTTGTTTCCTCCTCAGATTGTTTATTAATTTTGGAAATATTTTGGGGAAGTTGATAAGACTAGTGATGGTAGTTATATTCTTAGGTTACATAGTACTTTTCATTTGTTTCTTTCTAATGCACTTAATTAAAATATCAAATGAGATCTACATTTGTGGCTTGTCCTTCCCTCCCCATCTAGACTGTAAACTTTGGGAAAATTTAAAAACCATGTCTTCTATAAATCTTAGTTTTCCTCCAGCCCCTGTCACTTTGTGGAATGAACAAATGAATGCAGGTAAATACAGATTGATTTCAGGGACTTGTGACTCAACTGAGGTAATAGAGTTACAAAAAATCAGGTTGAGGGTAGCCAGTAGACTTCATATACATTGGTGAGGTAGGGGGATGTCTACCCCCACTATGTGAAGACTTCCCGCAGCAGAATGGACTGATGAGAACAATTTGTTCCAATAGTTAGGAAAGCAAAGCCAGCTGGAGCAGGCGCTGTGGAGCTCTTAGAGCTTGGCAGACATTGAAGAAGCCAGTCATCCACTGTGTCACAGGCCATCGCCAGTTATCTTTATTTTTGTCTTGCCAGTGGACTTGGATGACTCTAGAAGAGAGTGAGGCTGCCGACTTTGTGCAGTTCTGCCTCATTTAAATGTAAGTCATGCACAAGTCAAGATATCCCCGATGATGGCATCGGTCCTCTTCAGAAACGAAGGATGATGGGGTCAACTAAGCAGCACAGTGGACATAGTGCTGGACCTGAAGTCAAGAAGACTCATCTTCATGAGTTCGAATCTGGTCTCAGACACTGAGTAACTATGTGACTCTGAGCAAGTAACTCTATTGCCTCAGTTTCCTCACCTCTAAAATGAACCAGAGAAGAAAATGGCAGACCACTGGAGTATTTTTGCCAAGAAAGCCACAAATAGGGTCACACAGAGTTAGACATGACTGAAAAATGACTAAGCAACAACACATTACAGATAAGAAAACAGAGGCCCACAGAATTTAAATAATTTGCTCAAAGTTACATGAGAGGCAAACCTGGGAAATATACCCGGGTTCTTGGCTTCTAAATCCAGATTTCTTTCCATTACATCTCTCCTTTTCCCTTTCCTTCCTTCCCTCACATTTATAGCATCTTTGACTCATGCAACCCTACAGTGATGAGGATCTCTACAAGATGAGAGAATACTTGAGCTCTTTCACTTAGTTTTTAATAGTCCCTATCTTTATGAATGGACTATTTCACTGGCATAGGACAGAAATAGTCTGTGATTTATTTAGTGATTATAATTAAAATAAAAAAAAAACACAAGAAAATCTCCTGGATACTTTTCATCCTTGGCTTTTTTTCCTCGAAATTGCGAACATTGGCATACTGAAACAGGTGTTTTTGCTCCCTCTTCCTTATTTGACGTGTATAGGAAATAAATCAAACATGTTGATTGTGGTGAAAAGGCACTGTTAAGCTAATTCTGTAAAAAGAATCATGTTTCATCTCAGTGGCATGGGGTAGTCTTGCATTAAATGTTCTGGGACTAATTAATCAGGAAAGGACTCTAATTAAAAAGGAAACTGCTTACCAGCTGCCTGCTCAGGCTGTTTTACAAGCGTGAAATTGTAGAGCCTGCTACTTGTACAAATTTCTGGCTACACTCTGCCTTCTTATGTACCCAGTGAAAGAGGGTGAATTAAGGATTTCAAGGAGATCCGACTTTGTATGGACTTCCTAAGAACCTTTAGGATTACATCCTTGGATGTTTAAAAGTCTGCTCTTTAATTCAAAATACCTATAAATATTGGTATGAGTGTTTACAATGAGGAAGTTTAATGACAAAAATGACAGATATTTCATCATTTATTTTAAGTAAAATGTAGCACACTGCCAAATATAGTATAATAAAACCTTAAGGGCCTATGATCTTGTTGGTTTGGGAACTTTCACTCTATAGGTTCATTGTACCTGCCTATCATTCATATTCTCAGAGTTACCTAAGGATAAGAGGGGTTAAGTGTGTCTTTTCTGTGGATACAAAAGTAGGACATGTCTGAGGGGAATGAGCCTAGGTCTTCCAGGGTTTCAAGTCTAGCACCCTGTCTTCTGTGTCATAAGGCTTCTTTGTAAACTAAGATGGTAAGTCTTCATTGTGCATTTATATCCCATGATCTCCCCAAAATTAGAATTTATATTGCCACAAATTATGACAAAAGTAAAACCAGAAATAAAATCCAGTTAAGTGAATCTCAAGTAATATTAATATATGTTTGAGAAGGGAATGTTATCAATTTAAAACAGGGGGATTTCTCTACTTTGAAATGATTCTAACAAACAGTAGATCATAGGAATCTCTCAGGCTAAAGACTGGCCAATGCTGCTTAATAGGGTACTGCTGTTAGCCTGTTTATTTGTTGAAAGTGTATTTATACTTGGGTCATTTTAATCTTCACTTAAGGTTGCACTCAAATTCCCTTAAATTTACTACTTTTGTCACTGCTTGTCAGGAGAAAGGTGTATGAATTTCACAAATGTGTGTAATACATTTGAGTACAGTGGTCTCAAAGAGATCAGTAGTGTTTGGTACATAGTAGGTGCTTATTAACTGCAGCTTCATGCATTCAGTTGTTGCTCAGAATATTTATAATTAAGATATATTGTCTCAATGTAGGAAGTTATTAAGATAGGCTGTAAAAATAGAAATAAGATACTCATAATGCTGTGTAAAATATTTGATTCCTATTTAGAAATCATTGCAAAATGGGAAAAATATATATACACAAAAAAATCAGCTCCTTAACTGGGAACCCAACTCCAAGCATATTAGGAGACTCTTTAATTTGTTTTATTGTTTCTGGTCACTTATTCTGTAGAGTTGTGAAATGTAAAAATTGTGGCTGCCACAATTTTGTATAAGGCTTACAAATGCTGTGATATCTTTGGCTAGTGTAAACATGGCCTGGTAAAATACAGGGTAATTGTACTTTAACAGGAGACATACGATTTTACCACCTTTGTGGCTTCAATTGAAAATATATATATATGCATATATGCATATGTATATATCTGTACACACATATATAGGTCTCTGTTTCTATGTACCTATTAAAAGCTAACAAAAAAAGTTTTTATCATTCTGCAAAACATCCTGTGCTTAGCAACATTATAGTTCATGTCACTGAAGGCAGTGAATCAATTCATGAACCCTTTAATTTAATCAGGACCTTTAATCAAGGCCTTTTATTTTCTTTTAGGGTTATTATTCCAGTTATCCTTTAGAAAACTGGGCTTGTGTTAATTCACATGGATGAAGCACATGAATATATGTTGCCTACTTTGCCAAAACATCATTATATGTTCGTTTATTTGATCTTGCTGGATTTAAGATTTGATTTAGAAATTTTATGTAAAGTAATATTCTTTTTTTTAAAAACATTTTTATTCTGAACTTAACAAGTACTAAGTAGAATGGGTGTTTGCATGTACATAGAACAGAAAAAAAGAATTTTACATGAAACTGCAGGTCTCTATTATGTACAGTTTACTTTTTAATTAATCTTCACAATGTCTTTATAAGGTAGATAAATTGTAAATAGTATTATTGTCAATTGACACATAACTAGGATAGCAATGTTAGGAAATTCACCCAAGGTCAAATGGATAATCAGATATAGATCGGATATAGATCTAAGATTATTGATAATGTCTGCTATTCTAGCATCTTCTTTTATCTTTTCTGTTGAGTACTGCCCAGCACTTAAGGCAATGGAGAATAGTCTGTTTTATGATAGAATGACTGTCATATTGGAATTCTCACCAATTAGCTGTATATTATTTCAAGATGCTAAATGTAGATTATATTACTGGATTTTTTTGGTTTGGGGAGATCCTTTCTGAGTAATGAAATCCTTTCTGAGGATTTCTGTACTTATATAGAAATTTTGCTATTTTATATTGTCTAGTTGCTTAAAAATAGACATGTAACAGTAGGATAAAAACGGTCTGCCATCCTGATGGTATTACCAAATTTCTGACACTTATATAATTTAATTTTCTAGATTCAGAAAAGGTTAGTAGATCTTAATTTTGTTTAAAGCAATGGTTTTGTTTTGTTTTTGGAGCAGGGGAAGCAGTTGGGAGCCTTCTTTTTGTAGCACCATTGCATTATAGTATGAGCAACTGTCACAAGACATTTTGTCAAATTTCATTTATGTTTGAACCAAGCTGGAGAGATAGTGTGGCATGGTGGATGAAGGGCTAGATTAGATTTGGGAAGATCTCCCTTCCTATCCTTCTGTAACAGTAGCTGTAGAAACTCTGTGATAGTTGTGATGTTTGAAATAATTGTTTGATAGAGCTCCAATAGTCACTTAGATTAAGGGGTACTAATGACCATAATCATATAAGCAGTGGAGGACAGCTTGTACTCCTCACTCATCCTGACCCTATGTCAAGCAAATAAAATCGCTGTCCCTGGTTGGATAATGCTCCTGACTGACTGCAGTGACTGTGGTCCCCACTTACTCAGTTGAATCCTCACTCAATGTTTGGTCCAGATTAGGAATCTCCCCTACCAGATTCTGGTATCATTAAGTGACCTCAGGGATCTTCTCCATCACGTTTGGGTCTGGTTAGGAATGTGCCTGTTTTTCACTAAAGTCCATCTTCAAAGTAGGAAACTTGCCAACCTGGATCTCCCTCTAAGCATGTACCTTCACCAAGATCCAGGGTATGTACCTTCTGCTATATGGAAGGGCTGACTTAATGATTAAAGCAGGTGATCATTTCCAGTTTATCTGTGCATAGATTATAAAGAAAGAAGGAGATTCAGATAGTTTCTGAGTGACAGAAGGAAATATGTTTAGGATTAAAAATGTACTGAATCTCCTTTTTCTTTTTGCCACTTGTGTTTTCAGTAAATGAAAATTCATTTTAATATTGGCCCAAGCCATGAATATTCTGGTAAATGTGCTCCAGGAAAAAGAATGAATTTAAAATAAATTTGATTACTTGGGGATTATATGCTAACTTGATATATCAGTGCCATGACTTCCGTCCTTTACTATGGACAATTGTAGTTGACACCATATGCTTTTGTTATTGTGAAACAGATTTCACCCAGTAAGATGATGCCTTAAAAACATAAACATTTAGAAATTCCTCATCAAAAAATTTCTGTGTAAATATAACTACACACACACACACACACACACACACACACACACATACACATACATGCCCTTTGACCCATTGATGCCACAAACAGGTCTGTACTCAAGGAGATCAAAGAAAGGGAAAAAAGACCTATATGTACAAAAATAATTATAGCAGACGTGTGCGTGTAAGTGTGGTAGCAAAGAATTGGAAATGGGGAGGATTGCCCATCAATTGGAGAATGACTGAACAAGTTATGGTATATGTATATAATGGCATATTATTATAATTTAAGAAATTATATAGAAATGTAGGAAGACTTGTATGAATGGATGCTGAGTGAAGTGAGCAGATCCAGGAGAAAAAATTATAAACTAATAGCAATATTGTAAAGATAAACAGCTTTGAATGATTGAGAACTTAGATTGGCATAATGACCAATCACAGTTCCAGCGGATTCAAGATGAAACGTGTGACCCACCTCCAAATAGAAATTGTTGGACTCAGAGTGCTAATTGAGACTTTTTTTGGACATGACTAAGTGGGAATATTTTTTGTTTTGACTGTACATGTTTGTAACAAGTTTTGATTTTCTTTTTTTCTCACTGGGGTTAGTAGAGGTGAGAGGCAGCAAATGCAGATCTGAAAATAAAATAGAATTTAATTAAAATACAATGGTATTATTCCTGTGTACCTATCAACTATCAACTTTTCAACTTACAGAATGCTGTTCTTTTTCTGAGTTAGATAGTGAAAGTATTATTATATCCATTTTACACAAGAGGGGGCTGAGTTTCAGCGAGGTCATACAGTTTGCCCTAGATCACTGTAGTACCATGGTATGAGGGCTGATTCCAAATTTCAGGTTTCTTGATTGCTTTCATTCATTATTTACCTCACCATGCTGCCTTATATAAATGAAAAATGATAACTATAACAATGATATTAAAATAATCAATGCATCAGTCTAAAGTGTTCCTAATTTTGGCTTATTACACTCTCCATAACCGTGTGATCCTTTCATTTTCACTTAAGAGAAAACTTGGAAAGATTGGACAGAGTATTAGAGAAGGAAAAAAATTACTTCAAATAGTAATTTGAAGCTAGCTTTCTTCCAGGCTTGACTTTCTCCTTTAACTCTTGGACTGCATACTGCCAAGCACTAGAATTAAAATTTGCTTCTCTTAATCCTTGCCCTGATATCGCTCAACCCAGCATATTTATAACTGTAATACATTTTACTTACCAACACCATAAGTCTTAGTTCCCTTTCCTGGAGAATGACTGAACAAGTTATGGTATATGTATATAATGGAATATTATTGTAATTTAAGAAGTTATATAGAAATGTAGGGAGACTTGTATGAACGGATGCTGAGTGAAGTGAGCAGATCCAGGAGAAAAAAATTATAAACTAATAGCAATATTGTAAAGATAAGGTCCATGGCCTTAGTAGAAATAAACCAACAACCTCTTTCATTACATATAATTAGTGGCATTAATTTGAAATTGTTTTTTAAGGTGTTATAGAACAACACACATGGAAGTTTTAAGGCCATGGGAAAACTTTACTGAGGTGAAAAAATAAAAAGATGTGATGTATTGTTCTAGAAACTGACTGTTGCTTTTCTGGTATAAATAAAATAGAATGTACTGAAATCATCAGTCTAATGACAGAACAGTTTCTGCTCTCAAGGAACTTACATTCTAATTAGGAAAACAGTACAGAAAAAGTAGCTAGAAGGAAGAGGAAGAATATCCTGGTTAGGGCAAGGCAGGTGGTAAGGAAATGAAATCTAAACTTTTCAGTTCTGGAAAAAGTGACCATAGCGGGGATCTCAGGGAAACATGATCGAACAAATGGATAAAATTTATAATAGTCAATAATTACATGAACTATTTGATGATTGATTTAAGCATAATCACATGACTCTTATTTATTTTTGCTGTATATTAATCTAGTTTGTGGATATATTCACTATTAGATTACAACATGTAACAAATAATTTTTGTGAGAATATGTTTTTACTAATACTCATCGTTCAAGTCTATGGTAATAACTGCTGAAGAGATTTGGTAATCTAACATTTTATTTTCATGTTTATTATTATCTGTCCTTTCCCCTTTGTATATAATTTAGTTTTGTTCAGCCAACCCATTACTGAAAATTAGGAAAATACCTTCTGGTTTTTTTTTTTCCATTTACCAAGAGCAGATGTTTGATCATTAATGCTGATCTCTTTATTAGTTAGATTTAAGCATTAAGAAAAGTATTGCTTAGAAAGCCAATTTGTAGCTTCTCAGTAAGAGAAGCACTTTAAATAATTAGCTCATTCAAAATCAGTAGTCCTGAGAAGGGTTGATGAGAAAGGACAGCAAGGATAAATGACAAAATATGGTGCAATGTCATTTTCTCATCTGCCCCTTTCAATACTTAGTTTATAAAACTGCTTTATTGATACTTTAGAAAATAATGTCACTTCTCCGTAAATGCTCTTCCTGTGGAAACCTTCATTATGTGAAGATAGTTTAACAAAACAGACTAACATGAGGCCTCATCTGAGAAGTAATGTCTCATTCCCTACCCATTTTCTGCCCCCTCAGCTGGGATGAGGGAGATAGATTTAGCCGTCAAGCTTCTAGAGTTGACTGGTCATTATAGTGATCAGAATTTTTTGACTTTCAGTGTTGTTTCTCTTAAATTATTTTGTAAATTCTGTTTTGTTTCTCCTTGCTTTGATCTTTGTCCAGTTCAAGAAGTATTCAGTCATTTTTCAAGCATTATGTGTCTATTGCATGACAGGAATTATCCTAGGCACCATAACAAAGATGTTATCATTTCTGTCTCAGGCAGCTGACATTAGGGAAGACCACAGATGTATTACAAGATGATTTTGATGGGGGCCTTGGACAGCTGAGGGGGGAACTAGGAAAGACCTCATGTAAAAGGTGACTCTTAAGGAAGGTTTGGAGTAAATTCTCAGGAACAGAGGTGAAGAGGGATAGTAGTTTCTGTAATTAATAATGAGTTTATTAATAAGTCAATCTGATAATAAATTGATGGTCAGTGATCTCTCTTGGTTACCAAAGACAAAACTGTGGAGATCACCGAATGCTTAAATATCTTTGGAAAAAGGGATGCCTCTGGCGGTGAAAATTAACTCTCACTGGTGAACAATTAATGAGGGGTTGGGCTTTTGAATGACCAGGTACGTCGAAAGCCTTCAGCTTCTCTTGCTGAGAACATGGCTTGGACACAAGACTCAGTTGCCTCCAACAGTCTGGACAAAAAATTCCATCTCTACTCAGACCACTCTGATTGGTTTTCTCCTTCATGATCTGGGTTACTACAGACTCCAGTGGAAGAATGCAAGGGTATGGGCTTGTTGCTTTGGGGCTGGAATTCACTTAGATTAGATTCTGTTTACACTCTAAACAGAAGTAAGGTCTCCAAGGTCTTGGAACGGGTTCCCAGGGAATTTGGGCAATCTCATCTATCAGCAGTGTCCTTCAGAGTCTGACTGACTTACCAGAGGCTGGTACCTGAGTGAGGAAATAGATAGGAAAAAGCCTTAATCCTAATTTAATAATTGGTCATTAATATAATAGAAAAATAATCATTTCTATCAAATGAATGATAACTTTCCAAAATCCTTCATGATAGTATATGAAAATTTACATTTGCCCTGTTGTCCTTGGTAATTTTTTCCTTCTCTCTCAGCTGGAAAATGTACTTACATGTCAGGTTTCTTCTTTTCCTTCATCATAAAATGAATTGCAGAGGATTTGAGGAGTGTTTTATGCCTATACTTTGAATTTTGAACCAACTAATAAAAAAAAAAGATTGTAAAACACTTTGCAGGCTTTAGAAGGTTATTTAAATGCTAAGTAATGTACTTTGGAAGGAAAATGCTCCATAAATATTTATTTTTAATAATTTTTGTATTTCACCTTTTGAAGGGCTTTTATAAGTATTTTAGTCATTTGAAAACATATAAGAGGTTGTCTTCTCTAGGAGTCTGGTTCTGTGATCTGCCATCCCTAACATTTATTTTTGAAAGGACTTTAAGGTTCTTGAGAGCTTGGGAGGTCACCTGAGCTTTCACACACATTGAGTCTACATGTGACCTCTTTTCTGAAATACCCTCCATTTTCTGTATCATTCTTTATATTGTAGAATCATATGATGTTAAAAATGGAAGGGGCTTCAAAGGTCATTGTGTCAAAGGCATATCCGAAGTGTAAATGTTCCCCAAAATACGACCAGCAGATATGGTGGACCATTGTTCACGTGAATCTCTCCAGCAATAAATGTAGCGCTACACGAAACACACACACACACACACACACACACACACACACACACACACACACATTCTCTCTCTCTCTCTCTCTCTCTCTCTCTCCAGTATATATGTGAATGTTTTAAAATATGTAGGCCAAAGGTATGTATTCTAAGAAGCGATCCCATCTTGTATCTTGGGGTGGGAAGAGAGAAGGGGAAAGCACTTCTGGGACTTGTTAAGGATTCTAAAAAGAATGCCACAATTGCATCTCCTACACTGTGCTATTTAGACCGGTATATATCTTCTTCTCTTTGCCCAGTGAATACCAAGCAAAGATTCTGTAATGGCTGTTCTAAGCAGCTTTTAAAGGACTGCACTTTAAGGCAAGGGTGAGCATTGACCTTCCTGTGTTTTACAGTGATTGTTCCCTTCACAGGTTTTGTGCCTCTAGGGTAGGTAAAGACACAGTCCTGTGCAGCTTGACATTCTGGTACTTTTCCATTCTCAACCTGGCATTTAGAATCAGTGAAATGTAGAGCAGAGCCACGTGTAACCTTTAATCCTTCCCTCCAGATGCAGTTATTACTGTCTTTCTTTAGCCAACTAAATCGTTTTCAAAGTCAACGAGAAATGTAAACATCACACGGACTCTCTGGAATACTTACATCCTCCACCCATTTAAGGCAGTTTCTAGCAGTAACTCCATTGGAATCAACGTTGGGCAGCAGTTTATTCCTTGTTCTCCTCACAAGAGAGAGAAGGGTGCTGGAGAAAGATGCTGAGTCATTTTAACCACATGACATGCAGTAACCTCTCTGAAAAAATCACACCCTTTCCCAAGTGTCTTATTGCTACTATGAAACCAAAACGCGAATAAATGTCAGCCTTTAACACAGACTTATATATAACATCATTCACAGCAGACCTTTATGTTCCATTTGAGCCCATAATTAACACTGTAGTGGCATTATACTTTTTATACAATTTAAACATGCATTTGAAAATAACCTTTGGGAGGAAAATAAGCACAAATATGGCTTTTCTATCAATAAGTTGAATAGGTATTTTGACCCTGTTTTTCAAATCTCCCTAAAGCTAACTCACAGTAAACTAACTTCCTTCCTTCCTTCCTTCTCTCCCTTCTTCTCTCCTTTACTCTCCCTTCTTTCTTCTTTCTCTCTTTTCCTCTCCTCCCCATCCTTCCCCCTTTAAAAATTTTTTTGTTAGTTAATTTATTTTTAGTTTTCAATATTCACTTCCATAAGTTTTAAACTTTCTTGCCCTTCCTACCCAAGACAGCATGCAATTTGATATAGGCTCTACACATACATTCCTATTAAACACATTTTCACATTAGTCATAACATCCTTCTCTCTTTCTTTCTCTTGTTCTCTCACTCCTCTTCCCTTCTCTTTCTTTTTTTCTCACTCCATCTTCCCCTCCCTCTCTCCTTCCTTCCCCTTCCTTGCTTCTTTCTTTCTTTCTTTTCTGTTTTTGCTCCTTCACTGTCTTTTCCCTTCCTCCTCCCTCCTTCCTGCTCCCCTTTCTTCCTTCTCTCTTTCCTTCCCCTTCCTTGTTTCCTTCCTTCTTTCCTTCCTTTTCTCTCTTTCTCTTTTTTCTTGCTCCTTCACTCTCTCTTCCCCCCTTCCTTCTTTTCTCTCTCCCTCTTTTTCCTTCCTTTTTCTTTCTCTCTTCTTCTCTTACTTCCTCACTCTCCTTTCCTCCATCTTCCTTCCTTCCTTCCTTCCTTCCTGCCTTCCTCCCTCCCTTCTTTCCTTCCCTAATTCATACCCATTCACTGGAAATTTAGGCAAAATGAGACACTCATAGATCACTCAATAGTTAACAGAAAGTTTACTTAGTTAAAACAGGATATTCAACCATAATATGGTACTTAAAGGTAGATATAGCTGGAACTCTTCCCTTCTGTAATCGTTAGTAGGGTAGGATATGATGAGTCACTTGGTCTTGAGATTTCTGTCAAGTCTTAAGGGCCTGATTCTAAATGGGTGGGCTTTTTTTTTCATACCACCATAGGGAATCAAGAAACCATGTCAACTGGAACTGATACCTCCAGGAAACTTCCTCATTAGCAGTGCTAGTGGGGTAATGTATAGCTGGGATTCAACTTACTTGCTTCTTTAGAGAGGAAGAACCTTAACCTGCTTGGGAATAGGAAACGGCAGACTCTGGTACATATTGATCCTGTCATACTTAGGTCACACTTTACTTCAGGTACAGTGCATCAGTCATATTACAGAAATCTTGTTATATAATTCTTCATTAGTATTTGTTGCATTATTTAACATAATGGAATTTGATTTTCTAAGGTAAATTCATGCTGAAACATTAATTTTACCAGTAATTTTCAGTAATCATTACAACTCTAGATTATAGGATCTTTTAAAACCTCTATTAACTGCAGTCTCCATTTTTTGTATCAACATCACTCTTTCTCTTAGTTGTTCTTACTCCTAGATTTCTAGAGCCTTAAGTAGGAAATGATTTTTAATCATCATGTAAACTAGTATGGAATAATGAAGACCTGGCTTTTTGAATAAGGCTGAAAGTTTTCTCTTTTCCTTTAAGTTTTAAAGTAAACTTTACTCTGTTCACGGCTGTCAGGTTACAAAATCATCTCAGCTCTTAATTGTCAGTATTCCCACAGTGGCATTTACCCTCAGTGATAAATCTAGATAGAAGACAAACTGAAGGGAAAATACCCTTCTAATGCTACTCAGAGAATGCCTCATGCTGTCTTTAAAATTTTGGTACTCAAGTAACATTTACATATATAAGCATTTGAGCAAATAGGAGCAACATATTTAAGTATGTAAAGATATTAACTGTCCTTGTTTCACTTTGTAAAAACCTACTATCTGAGAGAATTCTTAATGCTTTCCTGAATTCTTGATGCCTACTTTAAAGACTGAATTATTAAAGGGCCCATGGTTCATCCATTATCTAGCAATAGTAATATCACCAGAAAGAAACAATTCATCTAGTGTAAAAGGAAAAAGAAATCAGAACTTTTATTACTCTGCTATCTAATGAAGAGAAAATGAATATCAGATATTAAATAAAATTGTCTTATTGCTTCATTCTTGTTTTTTAAAAAATTGATTATAGGTTATATAAATAGGTTTATATAAATTTGTCACTTTTTTATCTAAACATCAAATATTTTCTTCTTCTTATTCCTAGTAATAAGTTTTCATAAAATTTTTCTTCCTATCTTAAAAAAGCCAGCCCAAAACTATTGTATTTAATTCATTTTTTCAGCACACATTTAGTTTTCATACTCATTATCAGAAACTGTTGATATAAATATTTCATAGTCTTTTATTCTGTTTATCTTATTTCTTGTACAAAATCTCATGTAATCAAAAGTCTATTTTATCTTTGTAATTGTCTCAAGTCCCACTTTTAAAGAAGTTCATAATTTATAAGTGTGAAAGGAACTGATAGTCTCTATAGCTCTCTATTTTTTATCTTTTCATAGTATTTAGGTCACATGTATATTTGTAGTTTATTGTAGCATATATTATAATATGCTGATCTAAACCTAGTTTATTTCAGATTGTATTGTAAATTTTCCTAGCATTTCCTATCCAATAAGAAGCTCTTTAATTTATGTTTTGGTATTTATTGTACCCTGAACCATTTTTTTCTGATTTTTTTTCCTTGTCAAGTCTGTTGTATTCATTTACTTTTCAGGTTTTTTTTTTATCCAACACCAAAAAGCTTTCATGATTATGGCCTTATTATGTAGTGTTAAGCTCTGAGAATGCTATTGTCTTTTCATTACTAAAAAGTGATGATCCCTACAATCACATTACCATGTGTTTAGTATCAACTCTTCAGGAGAAAATATTTTTTTCATTCTGCTCACAGTTACCTATCTGAATTTCAACATGGAGTAAAGAAAGAGACTTTGTTCAGACTCAGAATCTGATGTTAGTTGTGTAGCTATTAGCAAGTTTCCCCATATATAAAATAGGGATAATAGCACTTCCGCTACCTGCCTCACAAGATTATTGGAAGGAAAGTGATTTTTAAACCTTAACATTCATACAAATGCAAAGTTTTTAAATGAAAAAAAAAATGATGGTAAAGTCAGGAGTGAATCTATTTTCCACACAGCTGCCAAAGTGGTCCTCTTAAAGGCAGGTCTAACTATGTTCAAAAATCTCCAGGACTTCTCCTGTACCCTCTAAGGTCTGACTTCTCTGACATTTACCTGTCAGCTCTGGCCTACCTTTCCAAATCTCATGTCCCTGACTCCCCTTCATGTACTGTACAGTTTAGTCAGACTGGCCCACTTGCTCGTTCTTTACACATAATGGTATTTTAAAGATTTGATTCACCTTTTCTATTAATTTATATGTGTACATATTTGCTTGGATAGAATATAGACTAGAGAAGTTTGAGTTTTATTTGTTTTGTCTTGAGTCTTTGCATTTCTAACATCCAGGACATTTTATGCATGAGACATTTAATAAAGGCTTATTCTTTGATTTATGGGAGTCAAGTCAATGAAAATGAAGATGAGGAGCATCTCCATTTGCCACCATTTAATGCCTTAACCATCAAGATGGTGCTGGAAGATTCCAGTGAAACTTGACTTGAATTTTATGATGTTCATTTTGGGTGACTAGGAATGTAATCTGTTTGAATTGCCGTTTATAAAATTTATAGAAAAATTCATTTAATTAAAAACAACTCCCAAACCAAGCCATACCTTATGCGTTCAAATCAAAATATCTGCAGGAAATAGTTTTTATAAATCAGTTGACAGATTAGCCTGCTGGTCTGTGTGTGAAATTAATAGGTAAGAAATTAATAATGTGTGTCCATGGTGCTGGACATCTCCATATGCCTCAGAGTTCAAGTTCATGTCAATGTCTTTGTAGCTTTCTTAATATTTTGTTTTCTAGGCACAAATCTCTATTTTCAGTCAATCAGTATCATTTAATGGGAATGAATCATAAAGATGTCTGCTCTTGAGACACAACTGAATTGTATCTTTATGTAACTCTGTCCCATTACCTTGTTTCCATTGACAGGAAGTTTCATAAACATATACCATTTTTGACAACCTAATGACCTAAAAATAGATAATGTTTGCTTTAATCAAAATCCAATTTAATTCTTCATTACATTTTCTAATTTCATTTTCTTTTTTTACAAAGCTCGTGAAACTCTTTCAAAAGTACCTCCTTCTTGTTTGGCAACTAACACATCCTTTTAGCCATGACTTGAAATGAAGAGGCTACATTTATTATTTGCTGTTTTCTATTTGCTCTCCCTTGAAGTGATTTCTGTCAGGGTTCTGTTCTCAATTTTCTTATTTTACCTAGTTAATCTTATCATTTTGTTTTGAAAATAGCTGCTGAAATAATGGAGGTATTTTGGCTGACACGAGCTGAAATGTTTCAGTTCACATTTCCTCAGCTTTGTAACAGGTACTATGCGGGGTTGAACAATTTAATGATTTAATTGTTCTTTGAATAGCTTTGAATTCTCACTGAGAAGAGGAATGTCATTCTTTCCTCTGTCTTTTAAAAGTAAACCTTCATTGTTCTGGATTGGAACACAGGTTTATCAAATGGATTGCGTGTTAGCAGTGTCATCCAACAGGACTGAGTCAGTATCTAACCATAGGACTTCTCTAATGTGGATTAGTGTAGGAGTAAGGAAAGTAAGGGAATCCTCACTTTGTTTATGATGAATTCCATAATAGTCCCCTTCCTCTGTCCCTGTTTCATGTATCTTTTACTCTCCGTTAAGAAGGCAGGAAAGAATTCCCTGTGTATTCCTGTGTCAGATTACTCCCCACATCTGGCAGAGTGATTTTCCTATCGTTCTTCTCTGACCATGTTGTTCCCCTATTCTTCAAAAGCTTCCTGTTGCTTCTAGAATCAAATGTTAAGCTCTTCTGTTTGGCATTTAAAGCTGTAACCTTGCCCCAACCTAGCTTTCTGTCATTATTAATTACTCTTTTTCTCACACTCTCTAGTTCAATCAAACTGAAATTCTTGACATTCCTCTTACATGATGATCATAACTCTGTTTTTCATACATTTTTACTGACTGCTCCTCATACCTTGATTATACTTCTTCCTCATCTCTCCCTCTTGGAATACTTAGTTTAGTTCCAGACTTAGCTAATACATAACACCCTCTTCTACTTGAAGCCTTTCTGGATTCCTCTCCTCCAAATACTTGGTATATAATTTATTATTTTTGTTCATTTCTGTCCAGTTCTTCATGAACGTATTTGAGGTTTTCTTGGTAAAGGTATTAGAATGGTTTGCCATTTCCTTCTTTGGCTCATTTTATAGATGAGGAAACTGAGGCAAACAATCAAGTAGCTTGTGCAGGATCACACAGCTACTAAGTATCTGAAGTTAGATTTGAACTCAGGTCTTCCTGACTCTAGGCCTGGCATGCTGTCCATTGTGCCTTCCAACTGCTCAGTTTGTTTAAATTTGTTTAAAAATGTGTATGTATACATATCTCCTTGAAAAGAAGTAACATTCTTGAAGGCAGGATTGTTTTTTTTTCTGTGTCCCCAACTCCCCAGCAATACATACCAGGTGCTTAATAAATGATTATTGATTGATTAATAGTAGTTGTTCATTAAAGGTTTTTTGTTGGCTGTCTAATTTTTTTCCTTGGAAATTCTTGTAAAGTCCCAGATAAATGAGTTTTGATTATCTTGAATATGACCTTGAATAAGCAAATTGGTTTGTTTTAGTTTAATATTTTTTATTAATTATGCTTTGCCTTTATACAGTGTTTTATTGTGTATAAGATGCTTTTCTATGTAGGGTTTTATCTACCCTATAACAATCCTGTGAAGAGATTGTGAGAGCATATGATTCTTTGTCTCTGGAAATTATGATTATGCTATTTTTATGGATGAGGAATTTCTGGCTTGAAATTGTCTCATGTCATAGTGGGAAACACTGCTTTGGTGCAAAGAGTATTCCCTCCTTGTGTTTAAAGTCATGGGACCTGAGTTCAAATTCTCTCTTTGGCACCACCGTGTAGCCATAGGCCAATCACTAAACCTCTCATGAATATAGAATTTTCATTTTTAAAATTAGAGGGTTAAACTAGATAATATCTGAGGTTCCTTGAAGTTGAAAATCTGTGATTGTGTAACTGGCAGAGATATGAACTGAATCAAGGTTTTTTCCTTTCAGATTCAGTATTCTCCCTACCAAACGGTGACTCAGCTTTAACCTTGAGCCATCAAATCGAGTTATACAGGATACAATTGCCATGTGCTTTTGAAAAAGATAGTTTTATTAATAGGTTTTATTTTTGAATCAGTCATTATATCATAGTTATTTCCAAACTCCCCACCCTCTCCTCAGAAACTCTTCCTTTTAACAAAGAAATATTAGATTAGCATAAGCAACTCACATATTGACCTTGACTGCTGTGTATGCAATGATTTGCATCCTTACCCCTTAACTTTTTTCAAAAAGATGGGAGGTATATTTCCTCATTTCTTCTCCAAGTAGCCTTGCAGTTGAATTAACTTCTGCTGTTACTATAAATGAATTCACCAAAAAGTGTCATGAGCTCTTTAAGCACACAAGGTAGGTTGCTATAGTTGAACAATTTTGAACAATTACAAAAAATGTAAAGATCAACTTTACTTCTTTTCAGCTTTTGTGCTCATCTACTTATGTATTATATAATTTTGCATTTTCCAGATACAGAATCTCAAATAGACTGTATTACTTTATTACCAACATCCTTAATTGTAATAGAATCTCTGAGGATCTTTAGCCCGAGAATCCATTCTGCAACATTCCCAAGAAGTTATCTGAACAAAGAGATTAGCTTTTTGCCTTTCTTGTGTTTATCCATCTTGTCTTTCTAGAATATATCTTCCATCATTAGCAAGCATTTACAGAGTTGGCACTGTGGATTTGCCAGCCCTCTGAGTTTGATATACATAAAGACTCAACTGTGAGTCTCATATTGCTACGGACTATGAATTGTCTTAACAGCATGATTTTCAGATTGCTGTTTTTTGCCAATTAGGCACAACCTGTTAACTTCATGTTGAATTATATCTGGTGTTAATTAGTGACCCTTTTGGTTGTTTCCCTCTCCTTTATACAAAACCTTTTTCTCATCTTAGATAATAAATAAATTTTTCTAGTTGATAACTTTTGGGATGGATAAAAATGAAAGCAGAATAGTGCAAGATAATCATTGAAAATACTTAGATCACTATAGATTATGTGGGAAGGTCTTAAAGATTGTACTGCATTCACTAGCCCAAACCAAAAGCTATCATTCTGTCAGTAAACACTTGTCATCATGAAGACATTCACTTTCAGAATTTTTAACCCATGATAAAAAGATTTAGAGGTGAAAGAGAGATCATCAGGTCTATGAGAAAACTGAGGCCCAGAGCCCTGAGAGAAGAGACAATGAGCCAGTGATTTTCTTTGGGGAAAAAAAAAGCAAAGAGGTTCAGATACAGTTGAAGAATAGTGAGAAACATATAAGGTTTTGAATGGGATAAAAATGTGCCACATTGCTAATATGTTACACTTTTTTCATTGTACTGATTCTGTCCCAGCCACCCAAGTTTGTAAACTCAGAGCCTTTCTTCAATTCAGTTTCCATTTCAGTGAACATTTATTAAGAGCCTACTATGTGCCAGGCACTATGCTAAACACTGGGGATACAAATACAAATTAAAACACAGCCCCTGCGCTTAAGTAGCTTAAAGTCTAACCCACAAAAAAAAGCAAGAAAGTGAAGGAGAAAAGGGTTGCTCAGCACAGAGGCAATGATAGAGAGTTCCAGAGAAGTCCAAAAGCAGCATATTTGATGGGAAATGGGGAGAAGACTGTGGGGAGCTCCCTTTTAAAATAGAAGCCCTGGAGCCCGTGGCCCTGTCCTCCAAAGTGTCCCATCAAAGGGGCAGAGGGTACAGAAGAGGCCTGAGTGTCAGGCAGATTCAATCTTGGAGGATAATGAGATTTCCCAGTGATGAATTTCGTGGGGAAGAAAGGTATGATGGAAAAGTCCAAAGCAGTCCAGAAACAGTGCAGTCTACCGAAAATGACTCTACTTCTCCCTTAATAACCTTTTATATCCAGTCATTGCCAAGTTTTTTCATTTCTTCCTGCCCTATATCTCTCACATTCATCCTCTTCTCTCCAAAGAACCCCTACTGTAGGTCAAACCCTCCTCACCTGTGTCATCTCAGTAATGGTCAAAATGGTCTCCCTGCCTCTCATCTCTCCAATCTCCTATCCATCTTCCAAGGAGTTACCAAAATAATATTTTTCAAAGACAGGTCTGAGCACATCATTCCCATGTTTAAGAACCTCTTGTGGTTTCTTGTTTGTCTCTGAGATAAAGTATAAATTCTTTTTTTTGACATTTAAAGACCTTCCCTCTCTGGCTCCTGTCCATCTTTGTAGACTTCATATTACTCCCTCTCACATATGCTGTTCCAGCCAAACTGAAATTCTAGCTATTCCTCATATATGTCACTTCATCTGCTTTCATGTCTGTTCCTATACTGTCCCCCATGTGTAGAAGAGACTCCTTCCTCACCTGGTGCCTCTTAAAGCTCTGTATCCATTTAAGACTCAGCTCACCTGTGTGAGATCCTTCCTGATACCCACTTTCTATTAGCATTCCCATTCTAATTTTACTTTTTATATATTTTGAATTTACTTATCTCCATATATGTTGTTCTCTTTCTTTTCCCCCACTCTCTCAGTTGATTGTAAGCTCTTTGAGGACAGGGATTATTACCTTTTAGCCTTTTCTCTTTAATGCCCCACACAGTCTTTGGTACTGAGTTGCTTCATGAGCTCTTGTTGAATTTGAATTGCATGGTTCATAGATTAACGGTTGAAAAGGGATTCCAGAGATCTACTCCAAACTCCTCTTTTTACAGAGGAAGAAAGGGAGACCTTGGGAAGTTAATTGTTTTATCCAAGGTCACACAGGTAATGTTGGGAAAGGGATTTAAACCAAGATCCTCCAACTCCAAAATCGGTGCTCTTTCCATTATTCCTTCCTATGAATGTATTCACCATCATTAGCCATGTGTATAAAATTTGTGAGTCTATATTAATGCTTAATAATGAATTGATAACATGAAATAATGAAAACAAGATGTAATAAGTGCCCCACCCTCAGCATCTTTGTAATAAACAAAAAGAAATCCAGATTGAATAAATTTTCAGGATAGCATTCAGATGGAGTGGCATATATGTATGCCTGCATATGCATGAAGCATTTGTTCCTACCATTTCAATTCTACTAGAGAAGCACTATAAAAATTGGAAGCAGGAAACAGAATCAGAAGATTGAATCCAAATTTGGTTTAGATAACAAATATTACTTTCAGCCTTTGACACTTGGCAACTTTAAGTCTACTAATACAAATGAGATTTTTCCCCCCTTCTTTTGGCTTGTGGACAGAAATTTGAAGTATTGATTTTAAAATGACCTGAATTCTATGACTCTGTAGAATTTTTGAAAATTTGGAGCCTAGATCCTATAACAGTCCTTTGAAGTATGAGCATTTGTATTTCAAGTTTGTTTCAGAAAATTGAGTCATAGATGTTACATTTCAAGCCAGCTGAAGGTTTGATTATTCCACACTTCACTGCTTTTAAAATTCCAGTTGCTATAACAACTTTGATATTTCTTTATTATTTTTAGCACTTCAGTTGCCATAACAATAAATATCACTTTTAAAAGTGTAACAAATTTTCTTTTTATTTCTTTCATTTTTTTCTTTAATAAAGGAAATAACCCTTTTTCCATTAAAATATTTTTTTATCATGTCATTCATTTAAAATTTGGGAATGTTGATTAGTTTTCAGACTTTTGAATAGTCTTTTTCAAGATATAGTCAACTTTTATGCATCTGCTTTTACGTATTATTTTTTCCCCAGGAGAATACCCAGATGACTTTTTTGTTTAGTTTTCTAATTAATAGAAAATTAATGATGGGATTTTGTTTAAGATAAAAATTGTTATAAAAAACATTAACTTAGCTGTAGGCTAAAAACAGCAGGAACACGAAGAAGAGAAAAATAGCTTGGGAACGTGGGAAAAATGAGACATTAGCGAACTGTTGGTGGAGTTGTGAACTGATTCAGTCATTCTGTAGAGCAATTTGGAATTATGCCCAAAAGCCTCTGAAACCATGCAGACCCTTTGACCTAGCAATACCACTACAGATAAGAAAACAGAAAGAAAGAGGAGCTATGTGTACAAAAATATTTACAGCAGCTCTTTTCTGGTGGCAAAGAATTGGAGGTTGAGGGGATGGCCATCAATTGGGGAATGGGGGAACAAATTGTACTATGCCATTATGATGAAATACTATTGGACTCTAAGAAATGATGAGCTGGATGCACTCAAAAAAACCTGGAAAGACCTACATGAGCTGATGCAAAGTGAAGTATACTGTGTACAAAGTAACAGGAGTATTTTAAGATGATTGGCTTTGGGTGACTTAGCTATTCTCAGCAGTACAGTGATCCAAGACCACTGCGAAGGATTTATGATGAAAAATGCTATTCATCCTCAGAGAAAAATAGATGGTTTCTGAATACAGATTGAAGCATACTTTTTTTGCTTTATTTTTCTTGAGGTTTTTTTGTTTTTGGTCTATGATTTCTTTTATACCATGACTAATATGGAAATGTTTTGCATGACTGCACATGCATAACCCATATCCAATTGATTGCTTTCTCAGTTGGGGAGGCGGGTAATGGGGAGATAGGAAGGGTGAGAATTTGGAACTCAAAGTTTTAAGAATGAATGTTAAAAATTATTTTTACATGTAACTGGGGAAAAATAAAATGCTAAATAAATGTAAAAAAAAAAGAAAAGAAGGTTGCCTAAATGCAGTTATAGGAGATTATTGTTAGAAGATCAACCCAGCTGTAGATTGGGAAGAATTCTTTATCAAACAGAGGATAAAACAGGTGATAAAAGACAAAATAGACAATTTCAGCTTTATAATATGAATAAAAACTTTTTTCTAGATACCAGTGCAAGCTAGAAGTGGACAGAAAAATGTAGATTAAAAAATTTTTGCGCCAGATGTTTTTGATAAAAAATTTGACATCCCAAATCTGTAAGAAATTCAAGCCATTTACTAATAGATAAGGAAGGGCTGTCAACTGGTTTCAAGTGAATTAAATTCAATCTAGCAACAATAATCCGAAAAGTTGTTCAGTAGCAAAAAAGCAGGAGACCAACAGTTTAAATAAATAAGATTTATCTTTGTAGCCATCAAATTGGCAAAGATGAGAACTTTTAAGTGTTGGAGGTTTTGGGAAAAATTGTTAAATATGAATATTAGTCCAACCATTCCGGAACACAATTCAGAAGTATGCAAAGAAGAAATTTTAAATGAGCCATGTGGTGATTCGCAGTATTGAGTTTATGCCACAAGAAGAGGAGACCTCCATATGAAAAAAATTCCCAAGGTTTCGGGATAGGGATCAAACCTGTGATTTCACTGGATCAAGGACTCCAACAATTAGGAAACTTCCTTTAGTGACATAGGTTTCTGTCTTTTTTGACAACTTTATAGTCTTCATTTCCTAGAACATTGTGAAGGTCAATGACTTGTTCAGGCTTGTAAAGCTGTGTACGCAAGAAATGAGACTTGAATCTAGTTCTTCCTGGCACTGCAGCAGTCTCTATCCACTGTGCTATGTTGCCTTTATGTCTGTGTACGTAAACTTGGAAACCAAATTATGGTCCTCATGATAGGCAGAACATTCTGGAGTATATAGATGGGGCAGAATACTGAAGAGTGGCAGAGCACATTGAGGACAGAGGCCCTGCCTTGGAAACCTGGAGCTGCCAGTGACTCTCTATGTAGTTGTGGGCATCTGATTTCCATTTCTTCAGCCACAAACAAGGGGAGTTGTAATATGAAACTTTGGGAGTTTATTCTAGTTCACTGCCTGTTCCATGATTATTTATCTTAAGCAATGAAAAATATCAAAAGAAAATGCAGGATAATTTGAGGAGGAAGTAAGTCCTAAAAGTTGGGTAGACCTCTTGTATCTGTACCTTTCTCTTATCTGTCTCCTCTTTTTTAAAAAATAAATTTATTTTTAGTTTTCAACATTTATTTCCATAAGTTTTAAATTTTTCTCCACCTCCTTCCCTTCCCCCCTCCCTCAGACAAAATGCAGTCCTATATAGGCTCTACATATACATTCTTATTAAACATATTTTCACATTAACTGCGAGTTCCTCTCCCTGAAATGCAGTCCCACCTTCCTTCCACCTTGTAGGATCCTTAGTTCTTTTCATTGTTCAGCACAAGCGACATCACTTCTCTGAAAATTCTTCTGATCAAGCAACAAACATTATTAAGTACTGTACTTTGTGCCAACTTGCCTTTACGCTTGGTAGATTCTTGACAAAATCCTAGAAATAAGGCTGCTAGGAGCTTTTTCAAATAAATGGAGTGTGTTTTCATGAAGTGGGGAGGGTGGAGGGTGTTGACACGCTGTAGGGACAACACTGGTGGTAGATGGATTGGAAAAGGGAGAGAGGAGGCAAAGAGATTAAGGCAATTTCAATCCAGGCAAGACATGATGAGGACCTGCATTAGAGTGGCAGCTGCATGAATGGTGAGAAGGGGTGGTATATGAGAGATGTTGCCAAGGTGGAAATGGCAACAGATTGAATACTTTGGCCAGTTGAGTGCAAGGAGTTGGGAATGAAGAGAGACTATGAGCTTGGATAACTTGGAGGATATTGGTGCCTTTAATATAATGAGGTTCAGAAAGGTTTAGGGGGAAGTTTGTGAGTTCTGTGTAGGTATTAGATTGAGAACCCATGGCAGCATCTCTAGAGTGCTTCATCTTTCTTGAAAAAGTCAACCTGTGGTTTTGTGACTGTCAAAAGAACACTCATTCTCACAGGCTTGGCTTATTTGGCCAAGTGGTATAACCAGTCTGAGCCTTAGATCATAGCTAGCCAGGGTAGTCTCAGACGGCTGTGTAACTGGAATTTAATAGGGATTTCTCTCTCACTCGAGCATCTAACTCATATTTAGGATGTTATGTCTGTGAGTACAAATGCTTGACCCTCCTGAGTCAGGTGTACTGAGACTGTGTGAAAACAGCAGTACAGGCTGAATGCATTTTCTCTTCCCACTTATCAAAGGTTCTTTGAGGATGTTCAATAGACCTCTCTCTTCTACTTACTATGACTTCAGCAGATTTCTGTTATTCTTAAAATGCCCTGTGTCAGTATGACACAATTTTCTGGCCATTTCTTGAAAACCATTTGGATGATATTTAGGTGACTGGCTTTGTGGTGGTGAAGCAGAAAGGGACTCATCATCATTTTATAAAGGTACTTTGAATGCTAAGAGGTTGGGACAACTTTTAATATTGGTTATATCCTCCTAATTAGTTTTTAGTCACTTTTCCAAATCTGAAATCCATTTAGGAGTTTAATTTGCTGCTTTGCTTAAATCAGATATATCTATATCTATATCATATATATGTGTGTGTATGTGTATATATATATATATATATATATATATATATATGTATATGTATATGTATAATCACAATTTAAATGAGTAAAGCTAAGGCAGTAGGCTTCTAGTGGCAAGAATTCTGAATTTAGAGTCACAGGCCTTGGTGAATTCCTGGCTTTAATCCTTGTTACCTCTGTGACCCTGGGCAGGTCACTTATCCTTTCTAGGTCCCAGCATCCTCAATATTAAAACAATAGGGTTAGAGCAGATGATTTCTAAGATCCCTTTTAGGTATAACTCTATGTTCTTGTGACTTCAAATCAGCAAACATCTTAAGTGACAATGATTTGGCATGGTGAATAGCGCACTGAATTTATAGTCAGGACTTGCGATACTTAAAAACTGTGCCTGTAATTCATCTAATCTTTATCCATCTCAGTTTTTTCATTTGTAAAAAGGGAGTTAATAACCCTCACAGTTCATTAATTAGCTTTCATGAATATTTACCACAATGGAATAGTGAAAATAGTTGATACAAAACATCCTCACAAAAGTCTAAGACATACTCTCAGACTGTCAGTCAGCCATTTAGTAAGCATTTATAGGCCAGGCACTGGGCTTAGTGCTGGGGAAAAGTAGACCTAAGCTTTATAAGAACCTATGTGGCAAAAGGAGTCCTGGAAGTCCTTCTGTTGGAGTCCTCAAAACGTTCCCCTCAAATATAGGCTCTTTTTCCCACTGGAATCTTGAGTCAGCTTCCCTCATCTCCTAAATATTCTAGTCATTCCTTGACTCCTAATGCAGTTTTTGCTGTCCACAGTTCCAAGGTTGTAGCTGGGATGCTGAATAGAAGATAGGAGTCCCCAAATCTTCTAAGATCTCAAAGGTGTTTCTCCACCCAAAGGAGGGAGAGGCAGCCTAGTCTGAAGCATGTCATTCACTCCTCCAGGAAATTCCTTTTCAAGGGTAATTCTCTCTTGTTGTGTAGTAGCATTTGGCAGGCTGAAAGGAAGGAAATAATAATTTCCTCTTTTGAAACATGATTTTCAGTGAATTAAATGAACCTCAAATATGTCATGACTCTTGGGGAAGTAAGAGATTAAAATAAGTTAATAAGATCTTTGATTTGGAAATGGAGCTTAAAGGTGTTGTAATATTTTGAAATTTAAATTTTATTCTGATTTTGTCTTTCCTGTGAGCCTTGTATACCCTCTAGGTAGATCTTAAAACATTTTTAAAATCTCAAACTGTACAAAAACTGCTGCTATTCTCCCTGTCGCTCCATTTCAGTTGGTAGAACTTCAGCCCCATGAATGATTATTCTAGGGCTTCAATCATTTAAGGAAATAGTCAAGACTTCTAAATGTCAGGGACCAGAGAGGATATTGTGAAAATCCATATTTAATACCTTAAGACATGTGTGTTTGGTATCCCTTCATTGT
Source organism: Potorous gilbertii (assembly GCA_028658325.1). Taxonomy (NCBI): domain Eukaryota; kingdom Metazoa; phylum Chordata; class Mammalia; order Diprotodontia; family Potoroidae; genus Potorous; species Potorous gilbertii. Next base: position 635,471,735 of record CM053770.1, on the reverse strand, counting down.
GGACTTTGATGACCCTGGAGAAGATGACTTTTAGCAGCTCTTTTTCACTTCAGGCAAGTCAAGCTATCACCCTTGTGGTGTCATTGGTCCTTTGAGATTTAAGGATGAACAACGGCGATAGTGTAATTCTGTTTGTTGGACAGGCAGACTCAGTGGTGAGGCCTGCCAAAGGGTGATTCTGTACTGACCAAGTGTCCTCTGTTGTTTCTTCTGCGTGTCTGTTTTACGCTGTATAGCCCTCAGAGACTCTCTGATACCTCTCTGAACCTTTAAAGGCTCTTTGGCCCTAATTCACTGAGAGAAAGGATAGGGAAATGAATAATTAGACTGATAATAAAATATCCTAATAATGTCCACTATAAATTTTGATTCCTAGCATTTCAGTATAAATGTAAATTAAAATACAGGCATAAAAGAGCAAGAAACAGCTGGGGGAGGTGAAAAAATGACATTGGATTTGAAGAAGACGTTGGATTTCTTCAAATCCAGTGTCATTTTCTTTTCTATTTATGGAAATATCTATTTATGGAAAAAGCAGCAAAAGAATTAATTAGCAGTCTCAGGCGAATTCCTGGGAGAATATTGGTAGGACATATGGAAGAAACCGCATTGAAGTTTGAAACCTGAGTTCACTTCTCAGCCATGCCATTTATTAGCTATTTGAATCTGGTCAGGTTTCTGGGATTTGACCCCCATGTATAAAATGATAGGTTGGAATAGATCACTAAGATTCCTTTTTTAACACTAAATCTGGGATCCTGTGACCCATTTTGAACTTAGAGTGTTTTGCTGTCTGAAATTGCCACCTAAATTAATTTTCCCTTTTGCATTTAGAGCTGTGTATTAGAGATTTTTGCCATTGTTTTTCGTTAAAAAATGTACATCTGAAGTCATTCAGTATTTGATTTTCACATTTTTCCCCACATGTGAGAAATAAAATCACATTAATACTTATGTTAGTGGGTAAGAGTATAATTTTTAAAAAATTTACACAGTGGATATATTTTAATTTACTAAAATTTACAAAGAAATTAATACAAGGTAATTAGATGAGGAGGCACTGGCCTCTCTGGGGACAGGAAGTAAGAAAAGACACACAGTGATGTATGAGTCAAGTTTTGAAGGAAACTAGGAATTCTAAGAGGCAGAAATGAGGAAGTGTGTTACTGGGATGGAGAGCCACCAAGTAATGCTGGGAGACAGGAGGTAAAGGATGGTGTGTAAGGAATGGCAGCAGAGGCAGTCTGGCCAGACAGTGGAGTGTGGGAAGAGAAGCAGAAGTAATATACAGCAAGACTGGAAAGAGAAATGGACATTGGACCACCAAAGAGAGTAATGGGTATTTGTTCACAAAGGCCACAGGGACTATATTGAGGAGAGGCATGACATGGTCACATCTGAAATTTAGGAAAATCATGTTAGCCAGCAGTTGTGATGAACAGAGGCTGAAGAGAGGAGAGACATGAGGCAGAGAAACCAGAGGAGGTGTTGATTGTTGTAAAGTGATGAAGGCCTGAACCAGGGGAGCTGACTATGTGAGTAAAGAGAGGGGGATATGGGAGAGGTGTTATGGGTAAAATTTGGCAAATGTTTGTTTACATGGGATGAAGGAATAAGAATGACACCCAGGTTGTGAATGTTGGAAGTGATGTAGTCAGGATTTGAACCCAGGTCTTTTGACAGTGATCGGTCCACTTCAGTGATGCTGCCTACTTGATTAAATTTCATCATTCTGTGCCTCTGCAACACAGACTGAAAAGTCAGTAAAATTCTATCCATATCTTTATCTGCAAGCTTCATTCTTGCCTTTCAATTTGTATCTTGAGTATCTAAAACTTTTGAAACTGAAGAAAAGGATATCCAGATATGTGATGTCTATCTGAATACCTAAAAATGAAACTTGTTTCCTTTTAAATGGTACTTTCTAGGAGTTTGTTCCCAAAATTAAGATATTTGCTTTCAAGTCTAAATTCATCATCCATTCTGCATTTTCTCTCCATTTAGCTCATTGTAACCCGATCTGATATTTATTTTAAACTAAAGAGTAGAACAAAACAATACATGTTGATTTCATAGATCTGTAATGAAAAGTGGAATCACATTGTCTCTGACATTTAGATGAGTTATTTTTTGATGAACAAAGGAGTGAAATTTTTTTTTTCCAAAAGCATGTCATTCTGTTAAAAGACCCATATATTCTTCTGTTTTGCTATAAACCTTTCTTTCCCGCATTTCCCTAGTTTTGAAAATTCTAATGTTATTAAGATATTAAAGATCAGTCTTTTCCTTTTCTAGTTAACTTCCAAAAATGAGTTATTGGACCCAAATAGAACTTAATCAAAATTGCATGTATTTAAATCTAGTTAAACATTTTTGGTGGGTCATATGAAAAAAATATTTTTAACCTTTTGCAATTTTAGGCACAGAGAAGTAAACTAAGCAGATGATTTAGATGAAATTTTGTAGTTTTCAGCTCACCCTGCAGATTTTTTCCCCCATTTAACCTTTTCTCTTCTTCTTGACCTTAAACATTTCACAGGCTAGACTTTGGTACAGGAGAGCCAGCATACAATATTATCACTATTATAATTTTTTTATTGGGGCAATTCATTTAAATTCCAGACTTCAACAGAGAATTGACTAAATTTGGGGGTGATATGAAACTAATGATCAATTTCCATTAATCAAAATATAACCATTTTGAGAGAAGGAATAGAAATGGTCACATTAATTTGGGCTTATGAAGGTTTGGCACATTTAATAATTAATAAGTATTTTCTGCCAATAAGGATTAAATTTCTGCTGACTTGTTTTTTTAGCCTGTCTCTTATAGTACCTTTGTGGTAGTTTCTCTGAGATTTAAAAGTGTATCTGTAGGCATGCTCATGTTCCAGATAGCAGAATCTTGTGAAAGTGCTAGAAGGGAAGTACCCCTGGAAGTTCCGAAATGCCATTAATATATTATAAGCATCGGTCAGTTCCATTGTCTTCATTTGTCATTCTTGATCGCAGCTTGCCATGTAAGGCTAGAAGCCTGCATGTGCCTGGCAACTGTTACCTAGTGACAGTTTCAGCTGCAATAGCCATTGGCTGGGCTGTTGATTGGGGCAGAAGGACCGAGTCACCTTTCTGATGGGGAGTTCTTCTGCATCCGCTCAGGATGATGAGGAGGAGGTGCAGGGGCTCAGGTGCAAGCAGTCATCCAGAGAGTGCAACTGTGAAGTGAGGAGTCGCTACAGCCTCCTTGTAACTGCATCACAGTCAATCGGACTCCTAAATCAGGCTGCACAGCGGAGCAGCTGATTAGAGTGGATTTAGGTGAGAAGCGTTGCCTTATTCTTGTAATAAGACAACCCCAAAGTGATTCCCTTGAATTAGAAGAAATTGGCTTATTGACAGTAGGAAATGCGTGGTGAGGAGCGCCCTGTGGATGTTATAAAAGAATAAAGAAGGACTCCCCTCTATGGCTTGGTGATGTATCGGAGAAAAGAACTTTAAGAAGAATGCTTTCTATTAAACTGCCGCATCAGAACTAGAAGAAATTTTTTTTATTTCTAGTGCATGAGATTCCTTCAGAAGGCACTGTGACTCCTAACAAAAGGACCTCTGAGGCACTAGTACTTCTTAAAAGGACTTTCAGCACCATATTCAAATGACCTTGGAGACCTTTCTGTTGGGATTGCTTTGTCCAGCCCTGCCAGATCTCCAGCATTTCAGACTCTAGGATTTCATTTTGCCTCGATGCTTTGGGGACATTTAAAAACAAGACTGTCTAGTAACCTACCTAATGGCCCCTGCACTAATTGAGCATTTCTTCAAAATAGAACACAGAATGAAAAGAAGCATTTTCTTAACATATGGCTGTTCTATAACTGCAGATGTAATAAACGAGGTAATTTTCCAATCTGGGAAAGCTAGTTGCTGAAGTAATTATTTAATATGCTGATCATCTAGCGAAGATTGACCAGGTAAAGCAGCCTAGAGGATGAAGATGTGACTGAAAATAACTGAGTAGTAAACAATGGCAGCATTTCTAGTCAAATCAGCATTGCATTAGCGTCAGAGTAGAATGCAGACTGAAGTTTGGGGCTTTTGAAAGGATTTCTGAATTGTTGTAAAGGTGAGAAATAGCATTGATTGAGTCATGCACTTTATTGTCCTGATTCATTATAAGGAATGTGACAAGCCAGCAAATGAAAAATATTTTCAGTTACCGAGACTGAAACTGAATGCAAGGATGATTTTTGAGGGGAGGGAGGTGGATAGGGGAGAGGCTTAAATTATGCAGCTGCTACTACGACCCGGAAAGGACTAAAACTGTTTAAACTGAAAACCGACTTAAAACTTCTGGGTTCATCTTATTTGGGGAGTGTGAATTGATTGTACTTTATCTGCTTCGCTGGAGATATTTTGTTTTCCTCTCCTTCCATTCTGCCTCTAAAGAGAATCCACTCAGTTCATATCCAAGTAGTTTTGATTCTTTGGGAATTAACCTTGACAAGAAGGTTTTCCTTACCTCTTTAATGAAAGGATGGATCACAGGGATGAGATAGGGAGTGTCATCTCCAGAACAAATCCCAAAGGCGTAGCATGCTAGAGGGAACTTTTCTAGGTTTCCTACTAAAAGCAGTTACTCACCTCCTGAAATTTTAATGATTTAAATGAATTGTAAACATTCATTTATGTCATATCATTACTGATCAAAGAAGCCTGAATTGTAGGAAGACCTTTTCTTGTTCCCTGTAGTGGATCCCAAAGAAATTGCCTTTCTCAGGAGAACAAACAATCCTCAAAAGCTTTTTCTTTCCTCACCCCATCCCCCTGATGGCTGAAATTTTTTAAAAAATGCCTTTCATTTTCCATAGTGGAAGATAAAGAATCTGTTTTCTTTAGAAGTGCCTTGTGTTTGTTAAAAGTAGTCTGAGAGCACTGGAGGGAGCTAACTGGTGGCCTTCTTTTCACCTCCTTCCTAGCTTATTTTCCCCCCACAGCTGAGGTGTGTCAGTGCTGAACTGATGCTGATGAAGACACTTGAACAGTTCTGGGAAGCTAGTCTGTGACAGAAGCACTTGGCATTGTCAGCAGAGACAGCGTGAGCCACCAAAGTGAAGAGGTTAGCAGATGTTGGGCAGGTCATCCCTAGACTGCTGTCTTCCTGGCCACAGGGTTTCTTAATCCCAAATCATGAATGAGTCCAGGTTGACTGAACCAAGGACTCACAACATGAGCTTTGGGAATGTTTCTGAGCATCACTCCTGCCCACTCGGATTTGGCCACTACAATGCAGAGGACATCTGCATCCTGGAGACTATCGTTATCGTCTTGCTGACGTTTTTAATCATTGCTGGAAATTTAACTGTCATTTTTGTCTTTCACTGTGCTCCACTTTTGCATCATTATACTACCAGCTATTTCATCCAGACCATGGCCTACGCTGACCTCTTCGTGGGAGTGAGCTGCTTGGTTCCCACTCTCTCCTTGCTTCATTATTCCACAGGTGTCCACGAGTCACTGACTTGCCAGGTTTTTGGGTACATCATCTCAGTGCTGAAGAGTGTTTCCATGGCATGTCTTGCTTGCATCAGTGTGGATCGCTACCTTGCCATTACCAAACCTCTTTCCTACAACCAGCTGGTCACTCCTTGTCGCTTGAGAATCTGCATTACTATGATCTGGATCTACTCCTGCCTGATTTTCTTGCCTTCTTTTTTTGGTTGGGGGAAACCTGGTTACCACGGTGACATTTTTGAATGGTGTGCCACCTCTTGGCTCACCAATGCCTATTTTACTGGTTTTATTGTTTGTTTACTTTATGCTCCTGCTGCCTTTGTCATCTGTTTCACTTACTTCCATATTTTCAAAATCTGTCGGCAGCACACCAAAGAGATCAACGACCGAAGGGCCCGATTTCCCAGTCACGAAGTTGATGCTGCTGGAGAGACTGGACATAGCCCTGACAAACGCTATGCCATGGTTTTGTTTCGTATAACCAGTGTGTTCTACATGCTTTGGCTCCCCTACATCATATACTTTCTTCTGGAGAGCTCTCGAGTCCTGGATAATCCCGCACTCTCCTTCCTAACAACCTGGCTTGCTATAAGCAATAGTTTCTGTAACTGTGTAATATATAGCCTCTCCAATAGTGTTTTTAGGTTGGGCCTCCGGAGGTTATCACAGACAATATGCTCATCTTGTATGTGTGTAAAAGACCGGGGCATCCAGGACCCTAAGCCCAGAAAACGGGCTAATTCCTGCTCCATCTAAGGAAAACTGCACTGCTAATCAAGTACAGTCTGAGAGTGATTTGGAATACTATTTGGTACATCTGGGGATTTTCTGTGACAGAAATATTTACTTGAATAGTTCACTATGAAATGACATGTAAACTAAAAGTGACTTTTTTTTAAATGGAAAAGAAAACTAAGGAAAAGAAACCTAGAAAGAGAACACACATGAGACACTATTTATCATGTGAACGTGGTTCCTTTGAGTTTGTACGATGGTAAGAGAAATTTATCAGTGGAAATTTGAAAAACAAATTATTATCTCAAATCTTCCCCAGGGCACATAATAAGGGCACGTCAAAGCAGGCTCCTCCTGTGTGTGTTTCTCTTTTTAAAAAGTTATTTCTTTTTCTTATTTTTTCCTCCTCTAGATAAATGCTGCATATTATATATGTAGCATGTGATCACCTTTTGCATTAAAATATACTTTTAAAATACAGTAGGCTGTTATCCATAAATGATCTTCACAAAACCTACGTAGTAAATGTAATTTAATAACTAGCCACATAACACCCTTGCATATATTTTTACAGTATTCATTGTTGCACAAATGGTCATCAAAAAACAAAATTAAAATCTGTTTTTTTAAAGATAGAAGCTTTCTTGCCTATTTATCAAAGTCTGTTATTCTATAGCCTCCCCTAAATCTTCTTCCCAACCCTCACATTTTTCCTGCCCTAAAGCTTTTGGTTACGTATTCCAGAAGTGTCTTAGTTAATGAGGGAACTTACTATACAAGGTAATTACAATGTTAATAATCTCTTCCTTCCAAAAAAGCAACCTAAGTGCTTGGTTGGAGGGTGAGGGAGAAACGATATTCATTCAACACATTCTGATAGCTTTTAGAAATATTTTCCCCTCTAGGTCCTATTAAATAAGTTCCTGTGCCTAATATGGTATTTTTTTTAAAATAGCCAGGGTGTTTTTCTCCCTTTTTCACTAACAAGGTTATTCTAATGCAGATACAAGAGATGTACCTAGTAGTGAGATATCATTTAGTGCTAGTTTGAATTATTTTTCTTTTCAAGTAAAATATTAACCCTTTTTGTGTTGGGTCTACTACATAGCTCACTATGGTAGTTGCAAGTCCTTTGTGTGATTGCTTGCATATATCGTATTTTTTAAGACAAAAAAATGTAAATTATATTATGTGATCTGTGCCTAATGTTTTCATAGCACATTGAATAGGTCAATTCTATTTTCAGTCTTCAGGATTGAAGCAGAATACACAAAAAACAAAAACTTGCTTTAAGAGAAAAATACGTTTTGTGCCATTGTTAAATAGATATTTATTAGACAAAACTGTGTTCTTGGAGGAGGTGAGAAGACAATTTCCTTAATTATCAAATACAGGTAAGAGCGTCAGTATTTTCCTTTGTGATGATCTGCTTTCAGATTCAGAGATGAACTAATTTTGTAAGTGCATTATTTGGGTTTGTGTAATAAGTTACTAGGGGTTCAGATGCAGCATGCTTGGGGAGGGCTGAGGGTGGGAGGGTGGGTGGGAGTGGGCAACAGCACAAGGATGTATTACTTTGGGCCAAAGCTGCCAGTCTTTCAGATGGATTTAAGTGTCTAATGTAGGAGTAACGGACTTGTTAACAGCTGCACTATAATTTCCTTGTTTTACCAAAAAACAGAAAGTTGAATGAATTGTGCCTAGGATCCTTCACATTGGAAGCCAACCATGTTTGCACACCAATGGTTTGACTTCAGAGATCCCTTAAACATGACCATGCTTTGTTAAGGTTGTTCTGAACCCCCTATATGTTTTTTAAAATGTAAGAAATATTAAAAATAAAGAATAAAGTAGTATTATATGTATCAAAATTGGACTTTGCCTCAGTTTAATGACGTCATGCATTTAGTATGATAGAATTCCCTTTACAGGGATGAGGATTTGATTATCTTAAATTTTTGCGACTGGGGTCATTTTTTGCCTCTGTAAATTACTTCATTGGTGTCTTATTTTTGTCCCTTGAACTAGATAGCAAGCTAAAGGACTCCTCTAACAGTAAGCCTAAGTTAAGGAACTTTAAGTTACTTTGTGTTTGAAATAGAATCCCTCAGGTTTAATCTATTGCTTGGGAGTGCAGTTTTTTGTCATGTGGCTTTGTTGTATTCTTAAAAACGGATCCCGAGTTCTCTGAGCTGGAAATATGACAATAAGATTTGGCTCTATCTTTATGAATCTTATTAGAGTGTTCACCTGTTGCTTCTGCCTTCCCAGTGCATTAGAACCCTGTCCTTGCCACACATATTTCTTCCCAGAACTCCTAACATCTTGGCCTTTTTTTTTTCTGGGTGGTATCTTTAATTTTGACTTTTATTATAGTCAGAACTTAGGAACTGATTGTTCTTGGTTCTTATTCTATATCTATCAGTTTTAATTCCTTTTCTCAACCTCCAGCAAATACTAAATACTAAATAGTAGTGGAAGACCTTGTTTGTCCATGCCTAAGTTATTGCCTCCTCCTCCTTTTATGCAGGTGCTCCAACCCCACTGTGTTCTGGAGAGCCTAGTTCCTAAGCTTGTCATTTTTGCATAAGGTCAAATTGAAGCCCTCGGTTATAGGCCTTCTTCATTAAGGTCAGTTTTTATAAATTTCCTCCTTTTTTTTCTGTAAAGGGAAAAGTGTTTTCCCCCCCATTTTTTCCCCTTCACTGCAAAAAAAAGGAGAGCCTTTCAGTCTCTATAAGGTCTATTAGATCAAGGACTGCAAGGCAACTTAGAGGTATTCATGTTTCACCAGGCCCTAACTCAAGTCATTTAAGTTGCTTATACTGGCCTTTAGTGTTTATTTCTATAACAGGAGGATACTCCTTACTTTGAAAGCACTGTGTGATTTTTTGATGAATGCTTCTTCTCTTCTTACCCCTCCCCCCATTATTCCCCTTATTAAGTGGCATTCCATGGTTGTTATGCCCCAGGATGAGAATAACAGCCAGGAAGTGATGTCATGTGTAACCGGCTAAGGGTGTGATTCTGTGTGTATCCTCACTAGGCTGATTCTTAGGAGGAACTGAGGGCAAGTGAGACCAAGCAGTGGCAATCCTTCATCACCTTGGAGCATGTAATTGCCATTCAGTAATAGAAACTATGCTGTTTGTTTCAGGAAAGCCTTTGCAACTTTTTATGTGAAAGCTTGTGCTGTTTTTTAAAAAATTGTTAGCATCTTTCTGGGCATATGCAAAATATAAGTGACTTGCTACTCATATAGGTCGTCCAATGCTATGCATAATTTTCAGATGCATCAAGGTAATATGTGTGAGATGATTACTTATTGTTGAATGATAATGAATATTTTATTTCAAATAAGTTTTCTAATGTGAGAATTCCAAGGAAAAATCTCTGTCTGAGACCATGTAGCATTTGAGGCATTTTTTTTCAGCATTAAGTCCTTTACAAAATAGCTAATTGATTCTTACTTTAGAGCAACTGAGTCATCCTGTTGGTGGAACTGACTACTAGTGAAATTTTTACAAGAAGCACAAAATCAAAGAGTTGGAAGAGAGACCTCAAGGGCCATTTAGACCAGCCCATAGCCAAAAGCAAATTGAGTACAACTCTGTACTCAACAAGTGATCATCTGTTCTTTACTTGGAGACCCAGTGGAAGAAGGACCCATTACTTGCAGCCTGTTCACCTTTTGTAAGAGCTGTAGTTTTTAAAAGAATTCTTCCACTTAGTTTAGGTTTAAATTTACATTTATGCAGCTTTTACCCATTGTTCAGAGTTCTACACACTGGGATCAAGCAGAATCAGTGCAATCCCTCTCTCATTTGATAACTTTTCAGGTTCTTGAGGATAACTATCCCAGCCTTTCTAAGTGTTTCCCTTTCTATATTAAATATCCTCATTTTTTTCAGCCTGTCCTCATATAGCATGAACTTAAAGTCCTCTACAATTCTTGTCCTCCTCTGGGCATTCTGTAACTTATCAGTCTCTTTTCTCCAATAGGGAGACTAGTAAGTACTCCAGATGTAACTTGGTCAGGGCAGAATACAGTGAGTTTGTCACTTCTCTGTTCCTGGAAGGTGTATACATCTTAATGAAGCATGAGATCACATTAGTGTTCTTGGATGCCACATTGCTTTTTTGGCTCATATTGCTGTTTTTTTACAGATGACTTGTTGCCTTCTCCATCTTGTACTTGTGAAGCTTTAAAACAAAAACAAAACAAACCCAGACAGACCAAATGGAGGAATCTGTCTTTTTCCAAACGTAGAAGCTGGACCAGTTTTAGACTGTTAAAACCTTTTTGGTTTGTACTCTGTCATCTACTCTATTAGGTATGTCTCCCAGCTTTGTAGCACCTGAATATCTGATAAGCACGCCATTTCTGCCTATATCCAGGTCATTGCTGAAAAATGTAAAACACAAATGCAAGTGCAGATCTTAGGGGCACTCCACTGGAGACCTTCTAATTACCATCACAGTCAAAGAGAGAAAAAAATACATGTGTGTATGTGTGTGTATGTATATACACACATACATACATGCATACATCCATACAAACTGTTGCATCCATATTTCAGTAAGTCTGGATTCAATTCAGTGAACAAAGGCATTCAATAAGCAGTTTGGGAAAACTGGAATGTCAGTTATTCGTGACCCAATCTTTGGTGTAGCAAATAGATTTTGTTCTTCTTCTTCCATTCATTGGATAAGGAAGGGAAATTTAGAAGCCAGAGTTTTATTGACTTATGGGTATTTGACTTAATCAAATGTACTTTTGTACATTTTGTTTCCTCATTTTAAAAAACATGGCATCAAAATTTCTTCTCTTTTCCACTTATCCTAGATTGTTTACTGATGGATAAAATAAAATTAGAAAAACATTCAAGTTCCTTAGGAAAACACTAATATAATCAAATAAGTTTATTACTTTCATGAGAACTACATGATTATTAGCCTTAAGGTTCATGTTAGAAATTTCAGACAAGTGGTATTAGTATTACTGATATCATTAATCATCTGAGTTTGGAAATTAAAATCTTGGCAATCTTAAATTTTCAGGTGTTTCTTTTTAATGGAATTTAACCTTTTTTGAGTTTGTTATGAGCATGAAGATCAAGATATGGACAGTATAATTGTTGAATTAATTAATGTATTGTGTTAAGTCCTTTACTTATTTTATATATTGCCCTTCTGCTAATTGATGATCTCTTCTGGTCCATGGGTCCTTTCAGTTACTTACCTTCAGTTTTGATCTGGGTTATATTTTAGGGTTGAAGAGGGTTGGAGAGAGTGGCAAGCAAAAGCATAGTCTTTGAGAATATTTGAGAATAATTTAGTATTAGAAGAATTAAGTAATTGGAAAGGATTTATATTTTAAATGCTGTCCTGCTTTAGAAAATAGCAATTTCTTTTATTAGATGAAATGCATACAAAAGTATACAGAAGTTGAAGTTATATAGGGTGGTAAATGTCAAGAAATTTCTGACAATTGAGTTTACAGCACAGTCTAATAGTATTTGGTGGGGTGCCAAAACTTAAAATGTGAAATAGCAACTTGTGTGAAAGAAATGTTATTTCTGAGTTTTGAAAGTCTAGCTGCGTATTATCATCTGTAGATTCTAGCTTGACTTAGAATAATTTTTGAAAACAGCTAGTAACTTTATATAGATCCAAAGTAATAGTATTACGTTTATTGTAAAAATATATGTGGAATATGAGAAAATAAGTTAGTTTTAAACGATTATAAATCATAAATACAATAAAAACATACTTAGGAAAAATAAAAATTATAGTAAGTAGTAGTGTAAAATTTGTTTACTGTAATTTTAAGAAAAAGTTAAGTTAGATTTCTTATAGTCAAGTGTACTTTTGAAAATCAGGTTCCTGTATATATACATTTTAATGACTCTTAAGCAAATAAGTAGAAATCATGATTAATAAGTAGAAATAAATAGAAATCATGAAACAGCAAAATCAGGAGACTTACATTTACATATTATTTGAATTAAATAGAATATAAAATTAGTGATTTGTTATTTTGTATTGATGGATTTGGGGGCAGATGAAGAGAATTGCTATTTTTGGAAAAATATTAAGATTACAGGTGGTATGATAACATTTTAGCCAAGAAGATGGTTTTTAGATTTTCCTTGAAATCAGTTGTTTGGAAGCAAAACTTGATTCTAAGTTTTCAAGTAAATTAAATTATTATTAGAATAATTTTTAAAAGCGATCCAAGTTTTCTTTGTACAAGACAACCACTGTGTGTGCTTGGAATCCTTATCGTTTGGATTAATGGCATCTCTGTTTAGGAGTTCCATTTTCAAAATGTAATTTATATGGAGGTGATATAGTCATGAATAAAAATCAGAATTGAGAATTAAAACTTTAATCATTGAGGGTTGTTTGTTTCTTTCTCCTCACTTCTAGATGAGTATTGAGCTCTCACAAGCCTAATATTCCTTATTACTGGGTTCTCAGAGAAAATCCATTCATATGCGGAGGGAAAAAGAGGAATATTGGTAATCCATATACAGAATGTTCCAAAAGTCTTGATATAATGTTAAGCTATTAAAACTACAAAGAATAAAAGCTGTACTAAAACTTTTGGGTCCCTGTACATATATCATAACATGTTATGTAAAAGGGTCATATGAATGTGCCAGTTTTCATGGATTTTTTTGCCTTCATTATTCCTTCTTTCTTTGTTAACTCATGAGATCAGTTATCATAAATTAATGCATTATTAACATTTATTAGGGCTGTATTTGACTCAAGCATATATTCTCAGTTTTTATATATTTTGATTGGAAGCATTACCATTCATTGGCGGAATGGCTGCAAATAATAAGGGTTTTGATGCTTTTCCAAGTGTCATTTACAAAGCATGTTGACTTTAGTATTATATTGCCAAAATCTGTTGTCTCCATTTGAAGATAATACAATTTTGTTTAATCACTCCAGGCCTTTTTGAAATATCCAGCAAACCCATTTCAGGTAGTCTCTGGAGGGAGCATCAAAGATCTGTAATGTGGAATATTTCTACCAGTTTTCATATGCACGTAGTTTACAATTCATCCTTTTGATAAAATGATTTTCTTTAGTGCAAAATCAGAATAGTAATGACATGTTTTGTCAAGTGTAACTGTGCAAATTAAATATCCACTTATCATAAAAGTAATTTATTTGTATAACTAATGCTTTTTAATTGACTGATACCAAAAGTTTTTTTTTTTTTTTTACAAACTTTAGAGGGTAAGAGCCCTCTTATTTTATGTTTAAAAAACCTCCACAAAACAAACAGATGGGGTTGCTAAGTGGCACTGTGGATAGAGCAGCGACCTGGAGTCAGGAGGACTCAAATTCAAATATGGCCCCAACCGCTTACTAGTTGTGTGACCTGGGCATGCCACTTTAATCCCAGTTGCCTCTCAAACAACAACAGCAGCAAGAGCAAAACAGACAAGGGATTTGGAGTTATAGTAATTTAAGGCTAAAAAGGGACCTAATGGCATTGTTTTACAGATAGGGAAACTGAGTCTTGGAGAAGTGAAGTGAGCTGTCTGAGGAAACAGCTAGTAAGTGAAGGATTTATCTGGATAGTCTCAGCATTGTGCATTGTCTTGGGTCAGCCATCTAGTCAGTGGAAATACTTTGAAAAGGATATTGGGATTGCCTCTTAATAGCATTGCCTGTGTAAAAATGATTCATGAATAATGTGTTATATAGATGGCTGACTGTCTGACAGTTTATTCTTGAGTATAAAGAAAAAAATACAACATGAAATTTAATCTTTTCATTGACATAATGGAAATGATTCTTTTAAATAGGTAGGTATTTATTCTAGTAGAAAGATTTTCTTTAATCCATAATTTAAATAATGACTATTGAGAAATAAGTTTAATTAACTGTATTCCCAACTCTGGTATTCCACAATTGAAGGTCACTCAAAGGGAAATAGAACACTTGTAGGAAGGAGACTGCACTGTATTAGAAATAAAGAAGTCCATAAGGAGATAGTTTACAGGCTGTATGGGCTTGGTCTTCTTGAAGGAGGGAGGAATAACTAATGAGCACCCGCTGAGCTGTGTGAATGTCCCTGCAGTGTCAGGAGATTCCAAGAAAGGCCCCTAGAATATTGGGTGGGTCAGCTCTGTAGGATATATGGGACAATAAGGAAAAAGAGGCATCCAGCATGAGGAGGAGCAGGTGGGTCTGCATTATTGCAAGGAGAACCAACAGAAATGAGTCCACTGATTCACCAAAATGGCAAAGTAGATTTCCAGTTGATTTATCAATGATTTGACACTTTGAGTCCTCTTAATATATCTGTATATTGAGAATATTTCTTCAGTTAAAAAACAAACAGCAAGTAAATCACCTGGATTTAATAGGTATATTGACTAAATTAAAAAGACTGTCTATGTTTTTGAATAATTGCACCATTAGAGTTGAGTAGTAATCAAATTTACACTATTTCCATTTAGCTTTGTTTTGGGGGAAAAAACTGTCTCATAGTCTTATGCTCTTTATACTCTAAGCTTGTAATGGATTTTTAATGTAGTTCAGAGTCATTATGGGACACATTTTTCTTTCACTTAGAGGGTTTCTGTTATAAAGGTTTTTTTGAAATCTTTTAATTAGAAGATCCTACAGACATAAATGCACAAAATTAATTCTCACTTATTCACACTATTTGAGGAATGACCAGTCTGAGTTACTTAGAAATTTGAGTAGAAATTTAGCTTTATATTAAAATCTGTAACTCTTCATTGAAACACTTGCTTTGATGATGATGAGAACATCACCAAACTCAATTGCTTCACTGTAAAAATGCAGCCTTTCCAAAGCCCAGTTCCATTTTGAGTCTTCCTCAAAGCCTTCCTAGATACCCCAGCCTCAAGTGATTTCTCTTGTTTCTGAATAATTACCTAGCAGTGTATACCTAGCGGTGACTAGGTAGTATAGTGGATAGAGCACAGGGTCTGTTCAAATTCAGACACAGACTAGCTGTGTGACTCTGACCAAGTCACTTATCCTCTGTTTGCCTCAGTTTCCTCATCTGTAAAATGGGGATCATAATAGCACCTATCTCCCAGAGCTGTCGTGAGGAGCAGATGAGACAGTAATTGTAACGCATTTAGCCTAGTACCCGGCACGTATGTAACGCTATGTAAATGTTAGCTGTGATTATTATATTTTTTTATTAGATTTGTGTACACATCATCTCTTGGATTAGAGTGAGTTTTCTGAAGGCATGGGATCCTCTCTTGGTGTTTTTTTATCCCTCTTCATATCTATCACCTATTATGTGTTGTACATATAAGAGGTACTCAGCAAATGTACAGAATGGATTATAGGGTCTAGAGAAATATCTTCAGATGTTTGAGACATGTTAAAGTGAACAGTGAAGATTTGTTTAATGCCATAGGGAAATGCTGTGGGAAAAATATCGCCTAGTTATTTCTAGGTATTAGAGTCATTTCTAAGTAGTTAATGAAAGAAACTCTTAGATGCTCCATATCTTCATTTAGAGATGATCTGTAGGGCTACACAGAGTGAAGTTTGGACTTTTGTCTTTCTGAAGCACTGTGAAATGCTTGTGAATCAAATGCTGGACTTGGAATCAATAAAATTTGGGTTCAAATATTGCCTTTGGTAATTACTAGCAGTGTGACCTTGGACAAGTTGCTTAAACTGTCTGAGCCTCAATTTCCCCATTGCTAAAAGAGGGATAAAAATGCCCATTGTAATGGTAAATGTGATGATTTATATGAAATGCTTTGCTAACTTTATCATGTATAATATGAGTTATTGTCATCTTCTCATTGTCATCTTGTTCAATGAGGCTGAAATAGAATGGACTCTCCAAGTGACAATCTCGCCATTATTATTTTATGCTTAATATTCATTGGACACTTGCACAGGTTGGTAAACTACTTTTTGTAATTGAGTCAAAGTCTTGGTAGGTAAGCTCATATTCAGTGAAATTACTAAAGCATATTTGGGACAATTCCAGGAGCCAATAAGATGATCAGGATGATGTGTGTACTTTTAACATGTCCCCATATGGTTTTGATTTCTTCATCTATTCTTCTGTATTTTGAAAACTTTTCATTCACATCATTTTTAGTATTAGTATTGCAGATTATGGCATCCATTAAAGTATTTATTCCTAAATTTTCCTGATTCATTGCTATATCTTAGAGATTTCGAGTGCCATCAACAGTGACAGTGATAACAGTGATGACAGAAAAGACCATTATATCTTTTCAAAAGTAGGGAAGCTCCAAAACTAGGGACAAAGGCAGGTATTAATTACATTTGAAGAGTTATAAATATTTGTAGGTAACGAATAATTTTCATATTATTAATTTTTAGAAAGATATTACTTCAAGGATATTTAACCCTTCTTGTGTCTTAGTTAGACCTCCTTGACAGTCTGGGGAAGTGTAATTCTTAGAATGTTGTAAAATACACAAAGTAAGATATGTGTAATTTAAAAAGGAAACATTAAAATGGTTATCAGAATAGTAAAAAAAAAAAGAAGATGAAAAATGTTCATGGACTGCAGGTTAAGAAACTATGACATAGTTAGACATATATAAATATGGAGGACAGGAAGGGCAGGTAGGTGGAGCAGTGTATAGAGTGCCAGGTCTGGTGTCAGGAAGTCTCATTTTTGTGAATTCAAATCTGACCTCAGACACTTACTCTGTGACCATGGGCAAGTCAGTTAACCCTATTTGCCTCAGTTTCCTCATTTATAAAATGAACTGGAGAAAGAAATGGCAAACCAGTCCAGTATCTCTGCCAAGAAAATCTGTAATGGAGTCGTGAAGAGTCTACCCTGACTGAAAATGACTAAATGGTGGCAAAATGTGAGTTCTAACCCATTAGAAGAAATAAAGTAAAACCTCATTTATTCATAGGTCATTATATGGATATCTAACATTCAGGTATTTTGTTGAGGTGATGTTTGTCCAGATACAGTTTGGATTAGATGACATGTGAGCTTCTTTCCAACTTGATGAGTCTCTAATTCTTTCTGGCAATCTTGGCTACCCCACCAAACATTAGATGAGGAAAATAGAAAAAAATCGTTAACAGCTGAAACAGAATGCAGGACGTTAAAAATAATATGTTGAATTTATTATATAATTTAAAAAAGAAAAGCAAGTTGGTCACAGTAGAGATTTGTGTCTCTTTAAAAAAATAACAAAAATTTCCTGTCAAGTAAAAGGATAGTGGATACACATTCCAATGACAAGTGCCATTTTTAAGTTATTCTTACAATGTGAAGACTCATTATTCAAAGGGGAGATTGTCTACTGAGAAATTTTGTCATATAGTAGAAAGAGCAGAGGACTTTAGGTCTGTTATTGGGTGTGACCCTAGTCAAATGATTTAACTTCTCTGGGCCCATTTCCTCTTCTGTGAAATGAGCAGTTTGGTTTAAATATTCTCTTAGGTTTAGGCCTTCCATGGTTCCAGTATCCTAAAATTCTGTGAATCTCCTCATTGCTCACCAAACATAAGAAAAAAAACACCAGATACAGGCTGAATTTGTATTCTAATTGAAAATTTCTCTGTCCAAAGAGATCTGTATTCAGCATTGTGAAAAATGCAGAACTGTATAACATATATTTCTCTACTTTGTAGGAGCATATAACCAATCTAACAGTGAGAAGAAATATACAGAAATAACTGCAGCAGAAGGCATTACATAAGTACATTATGTATGATTCAAACAAGTGCTGTCGAATTACAGTAGAGGGAATGATCACTTTCCATTGCTATTCCATCTATAGCCAAATATTGGGAAGTATCTTTTGATGCCAGAGATCCGCCCTCTTCTGTTATTGCAGTGCTATATAAGTGCCTGGCTTTGGAGCCAGAAGACCTGGGTGCAGATGCTGCCTCTCTGATGCTTACTAGGCTGTTTAAGCTCGTAAAGTCACTGAACCACCCTGGGCCTCACTTTTCTCGTCTTGAAAATGAAGGGATTGAACTGGATGATTTCTGAGGTCCTTTCTTCTTCCATCCCTAGGAATCCATGTTTTGTCAAGTCTGACCGGGCTTACAGCTGGACTTAATGAAACATATATTCATTCTCCTTAATGAATTATTTCCCTTATTTGTAGGGGAATCGGGCCATTACGCAGTTGGACTCCCTATCCGTTTCTCACTTTATTCTTCTACCTCACATCATTTTTGGAAGTAGACAGCCCATAAGTTCTAAATAATTTTTTTATTCAATGTCACTCTTCATTGCTTAATCAGTCTGCAACCAAAATGTTTTCATTTTTAGGTTGAGAATATTCACCCATTTGTTCATTGATTATTCTAATAAGGGTCATCCTGACTCTAAGTATATAGCTAGAAGGAACATTGGAAGTTATTTAAGGCCATGCTTTCATTTTACAAGTGAGGAAACTGAGGATTAGTGGGGTTAAGTGACTTGCCTGAAGTCACCCAGTAAGTAATGAAGCTGGCTCTGAATCCAGGTTCTCTTGACTAAAGATCCATATACCTTTTCCACCTTGGGGCCTCCCTAGTGGCTTAATGGAATTGATTTATAGCTGAAAGATGAACAGACTTAATATTTGTAAGCTCTCTAAATAGGAAAAAAGACAACTCAGAAGCAGAAAAAACAAGATATAATTAATATGTAGTATACGTGCAATGTAATTTGATTCTTGACACCAGAATGCTTAAGACCAAAGTCAAGTTAGAATATGAATTGATAAATGATATAGTCTCAGCCTTTTGGTAAGTTTTAAACTGTAGTTAAAACTTAACCATTTATATTTGAAGTTTTCTGCTGGGATTATAAAACAACTATGGTTTACATTTAAATAGAACTTATTAAATATCTTTCCTAATCTTTGTGTTACACTGAATAAGTAATTGAAATATCATCTATTAATTTCTGACTTGGGTGTTTATTTGTTGAGTCATAATGTTCATTTCTTTAAAATTAATCCATAATGTATTTCTTGGTCTTTATTCAGTTAGTCAAACACATTAGAAGAAAGAATAAATGTTCTTGACCTTGAAGGACATACCTTGTTTAGCTCATTATAATGAACAGATGTCGGAATAATCTTTCTTATGAAGAGATGTCACGTTATTCCACCACATGAAAACTCCAGTGGCCCTGTATCACTTACCAAGCAAGGTTCAAATTTTATTCTTGACAGTCAAAGTTCTTCACGAATTGGGGTCACCCTTCCTTTCAACCTTTATTTGATATTATTTTTCCCTTCTACATTCTACATTTTAGACAGATTGGACTATTGCAGTGTTTTCTCCTGGCTCCAGTGTTTAAGATTCTCACTGTATTTTGAGTTCCTATCCATGCTTTAAATTCCAGCTCAAATGCCATCTCTTCTGTGAAGTCTTCCCTGATGATCTTAGTTGTTTGTATTTCCACTGCCCATTTCACCTAACACTTTTTTTTTTACTTCTCAATGCCCTTATAATGTAATACTGATTTGTTTCAGTGACCCAGTTGTCTTATCCTCCTACTAGATAATAAGAGGGAAGGAACTTCGCATACAGTCGGAACTAAATAAATGTTTGTTGAATGAATAGGCTATGTGCTATCAGAAAAGAATGTTGAAAGAAAACTTGGGAGAGCTCCATTCTATATCTGGTTTAGGTTGCAGCTAGCTAAGTGGTGTTGAGGATGTCGCTTCCTCCATCTCAGCCTTGGGTTTTCCATCCCCCAGAGGATACCCTAGTACAGAATTATTGGGGCATGACCTGTTCTTTCCTGAGATGCTGAACTGAGTAAGCACTTAGTAAAAGCTGAGGAGTAGAACCCTTGACAAGCCCCCAGCCAAATAGATAACCCACTTCCCACCCTCTTGCCCACCCCTGTCATTGGGTGTGGGGCCTCCACTATCTTTGGTGGAGGAACTCTGTTTATCTGCTTTAGTCAAATGCCCTGTGGCTTATCAGTTACTGCTTCTTGCACTTATAACGCTTGTGATTCAGAGTCACATTCAGCCTAAGCATAAATCCATTTTCCATTCTGCTTCCCAGCACACTTGCCTCCCAGTCTCTCTTAGCCCTGGCCCTCCTTCATTCCTAACCTCTGCTCCTATAGAGGCCTCCCCTGTTGTTATCCCTCCATTTTCTCCTTACTGAAATCTCACTCTCTTAAAAGTGTAGGTTCTCACTTACAGATCCAGGAGTAGGGTTTGCCTGGCCTTTGTGACCTGCTGTTATTTATTTCCAGTCTTTTTCAGCCATTCACACCCCCATGCTCCAAATAGTTGAATTTAGCACTGATTTGTGGCTTCATACTAAATTATCTCTAAAGTATCTTCCAGCTGTAAAATGTTATGATTCTGTATAAATCCTATAGAACAAAAGGGGATAAAACGATCGGTAGGACAATTTGGGACAGAGTGTATGTTTTTTGGCTTTGTATAGCTGGTGCCTAGCACCCTGCTCTCTATATTAATAAACATTTGTTGAATTAGAATAGAGTCTTGTATTAGGAAGAACAAATGAATTGAGGAGCAACCACCAAAGCATTTCCTAACAAAACTGAGATAGGAAATGAATATTTCAGGGTTTGAGCAGGAGGATGGAAACTTACAGAGATTTTATGGAGAAACCTACAGAGGGAGAAAGAGTCCGTCCTAGGGTACCTGGTTCTTCTAGGACTTAGTACTTAGTGGGGCTGGAGGTCCAGAAAAAGGTTAAGGAAGGGCTTCATCAAATGCTTTGATGGTCATAACAATAACTGACATTTATATAGTACCTTAAGGTTTGCCAAGAACTTTACATGTATTCTCTCACCTAATCTTCTTGACAGTCCTTTGATAATAACAGGTACTGTTGTTATCATTTCATAGATACGGAAACTGAGGCAGGGAGGTTAAATGACCTTCCCAGAGTCATAGCTTCTAAGTTTCTCAGGCAAAATTTGAACTCAGGCCTTACTGACTGTACCTCCAGAACTTTATCTACTTTAGCACTGTTTATTTTAATTTGTTGTGTTGTTGCTTAACCATTTCAATCATGTCCTACTCTTCCTGGTCCTACTTGGGATTTTGTTGGCAAAGATACTGTGGTGTTTCGTCAATGTCTTCTCCAGCTCATTTTACAGAGGAATAAACTTTAGGCAAGCAGCATTGAGTCACTTGCCCAGGGACACACTCCTAGTAAGTGTCTGAGGCTGGATTTAAATTTACAAAGAGGAGTCTTCCTGACTCCAGCCCAGGAGCTCTATCCACTGTGCCACCTCTTTGCCTCTCCTATTTTGGTTTACCAGTTTGATAAGTCTGTAAAAAATGGAAATAAGATTGGTCGGACATGTCCTATTATGTGGAGCAATTCTGGCTCTTTGAGATCACCACTTCCTTTTATTGATGCTCACTAACTGTCCCTTTAATAAGATGTTCTGATATTTTGCAGTAATCAAATTCAAGCTCATATGTTTACAGTTTTAAGACTTGATTCTCTTCTTTTTCTAATCAGGACATTTGCCCTCCTTATGAGCAATGATATGTTTGCTATTCTTTAGTGTTTCAGAGCTCACTAATATTGGGCTAGCAATGACATGCCTCCCAGTCTCCGTGACTGTCATTCATTTGAGCTCAGTGGCAGCCGCAGCCAGGTGCTCTTCTATTTTCTTCTTATTCATTCTGGGTATCAGATCCCTATTGGCTGTATTGATTCTGTCCTTTCTATTCTGAACACGGTTCTCCTAGTCAAAGAAAAGCAAAACAAGCCCCACCTTTTCGCTGCCACCTATTTTCATTGTCCTATTTACCTTGAATAGTCTTTCTTCTCATATTTAATCTTCTCTTTTCCTAATTGAGCTTAAAAATGTTTTTTCTTATCCTTATTTTTCCTAATCTCATTCTGAGCTTTAAAACTCCATCTATTATTCTTATAGCACTGTTTTGTATTTATCTTCCTTTATCTACTCTCCTATTTTTTTCTTTTTAAAATCAAAAATGATAATTCCACTTTTTCTAGATCATTGGAATGTCTCTCTTTGTTTCCCATCACAGTGTCAGGCATACATTAAGTGCTTAATAAATGCCTGTTGGGTGCTTCCCTTTAAGTCTTCGGAATTTTATTCTTGAGAGCTCTTCATTCCTGATTCCCACCTCAGATAGACCCTGAGATCCTTTTTCCTCCTCTCAGCATTGCTCCTCATTTTCTGGATTTCAGAACCATGCCTCTGCTACTGTTTCACCTTGGAACGTTTGTGTCTAAGGTTTCCTTACCCTAGAACATCCACCCAACAGCTCCCATGGCCTTTTACCTTGGGGATATCCCTCATCTAGGTCAGCCCCTTTCTCTCATCGTTTAGTTCCTTCTTTTGTGGAAAAGGATTGGAAGGGAATAAGCATTCATATTATATACCCTCTCTATGCCCCCCACGTAGTGCTAAGTGCTTTACAAATACTATCTCATTTGATCCTCAGAATAACAACCCTGTGAGGTAAGGCTGTTGTAATCATCATTTTATAGTTGAGGCATTGGAGGCAAACAGAGAGAAAGCAATTTGCCACACAGGATTGAATAGCTAGTAAGCGTATGAGGCCACGTTGGAACTTTTCCTGAAGAGTTGAAGTCCTTCTGCCTCCAGGCCCAGTACTCTATGCAGTGTACCACATAGCTACAGTCAGCCTTCATCCCCCTCCTGTCCTAGTCACTGACTTTCTAGACTGCTTACCTGCACAGGTACCTTCATCCTCCCCTCCCTGACCCATCTCTTTCCTGAATCCTTTGAAATCCATTTCTTTTGCCCTTTTACACATTCTAAAACGGAGTAGTTTCTTTCCACCCCAGTTCTCGTTAATTCTCACCCCAACACCCAGTTCCTCCTTGTTGATGAGAATCCTGCTCAAAATTTCAATTCCTCCTCTTAATTCCTTCACGTTTTGAAAGATGAAGGCAATTCAGTAAATGGCTTGACTGCTCTGCTTTTGAATGAGAAATGGAGAGGCAGAGACAGAAGAGGAGGTTGGGGAGAGACAAAGACAGAGAGACAGGCAGAGATAGAGAGAGAAATGGAGAGGGAAAGAGAGACAGAGAGGGAAGGAGAGAAAGAGAGAGAACAAGAACTCAGATGTATAGAGAAGTTTTGATGTTTTCCAAACTCCTCATCCATTTCCTCTTTCTGTCTGTGTGGTTTCCAGTGTACTCTGTTTTTAGCATTTTTTAAAATCAAAATATTTCCTACCATACTTCCCTCCTCTAATTCCTAGATTTCCTCACATGAGTATGTCTTCTTAACATGTGAGTTTCTCTGTCCCTCGTTCCCTATTTACCTTTTACCTATCTGTTTCTTATGAGTGATGCCCTTCTGCAGACATATGCCATTCATGGATCTCCTGTGACTGAGTTTTGTTGATACCTATGTGGTTGAGTGAGTCTCCTTGCATTAAGAACTTTAGTTCATGTTGTGTATGTGTGTTTTTGTCCGTAGACCTCTGAGGTTGTGGATTTTCTTACTGCCTCCTTTCTTAGATTTTTGTGGCCTATGAATATCGGGGTGTCTCTGCCTCAGTTTTGGTTAACTTCTTTCCTTTTCCCTTTCCGTTTGAACCTCATTTGACTAGATTAACAGGACCTCTGGGAAATACATTCTCAACAGCCTTTGATAGGGGCACTCCCAGCTCAGACCAGAACATGCTATTCCTATATGGTAAACTGTGGTCTAGATACAAAATCTTTCTCAGATCCTTTCTCTGCCAGCTGTTCACTTTCCAATCTCCCTTTTTCTTCTGAAGCCCTTTCCTCTGATAGGCAGTATTGGTCAAAGTGAAACAAAAATTTCAAACAAAACAAAACATCATCCTTTCCTGTAAAACTTTAGGTTGTTGCCCAGGACTTCAGAATCCTAGCAGTATTTTCCAGGTTCTTTCTGGCAGGATCATTTCTGTCCACGTGAGTTGCCAGAAGTGTGGGGAGCAGTCATTCATTTTGACAGGTTTTGGGACTTTCATTGGCATACCCTGGAAACATGCCCAAGGAAGAGAGCTGGCTTCTCTATTGTTTTTAATCAGCTAAGGTAACAAAAGACTGCCTCTGTAACCTTTCTGCAGGGAGCTGCTAACCACCTCTTGTTTTCTTCTGACCCTAGCTGCAGACTCAATTATCTGGCAGCAGCCGCAGTCTGACCTCATCATTTTCAGTAGGACAAACCAGCTGCCCTTTCCTCAGAGACGCTTGGCTTCCTCCTCTTTGGAGACAACTTTTTACCTATGAGGGAGCTTTAAGTGTTGCCTGGTTCTGCTTCCTCCCTTTTTCCTCCATGTGAAAATTTTCTGCCTTCTCTCAATCCCAGGATTCCTCTCTGCCTCCTTAGATCCTTTTTTTCTTTATTTTTATCATTGAAGCCCATTGTCTTTTTTTTTTACTGAATACCTGCTTGTTTATGATAGCATACAGAATGGAGAGTCATTCCTCCTGCCCCTTACCTCTACTTTCATTCACCAAGGCAGTCAGCAAGTGTCATTTACCACCTACTTTGTGCCAGGCCCTGTGTTAAGCTCTGGGAATATAAGGAAAGGCAAAAGATAGTTGTTGATTTCAAGGAACTTATGGTCTAATGGGGTTGGGGGGGGCGGGGAAGAGACAGTGTGCAGAAAACTAAGCACAAGCAAGATATGTGCAAAACTGAAGATAATCAGGAGGGAGAAGGCAATTAAGGGGGATTGAGAAAGACTTCTTGCAGAAGGTGGGATTTTGACTGAGACTTGAAGCCAGCAAAGGGAGGAGGCAGGGAGGTGGAGGGAGAAAGTTCCAGGTATGGGGGACATCAAGTGAAACTGCACAGAGGTAGCAAATGGAGTGTCTGGTGTGAGGAACTGCAAAAAGACCTGTGTCACTGGGTCCCAGAACAAGTAGAAGTGAGAAAGAATTAAGGAAGGGTAGAAAGGGACCAGATTATGGAGGGCGTTAAGAAGATTTTTATATTCAGTCATTGAGGCAGCTGCTGAGTGGAGGATGGGCTGGAACAGGCAGAAATTTGAGGGAGGGAGATCTAACCAGTAGGCAGAGTAGCTCTAGGGGTGTGAGAGGGAGTCTCTTTTAGAAAAGCTACCTCAGAGGCCGAAGAATGAGAGGAATCACCAAGGAAACCTGAGGTAGGACCAGCAGGAATGTAATAGTAACAATTTTCATTGGGTGATCCTGGTAACTAGTAGTTCAGATACTTGTAGGATTTAGAGCTGAAAAGGTCCTTAGCAATCTTCTATTAGGGGTTCTTAACTTGGCAGCTGTGAGCTTGTGTTTTCAAATATTTATATAAAAGCATTTGCACATAATTAGTTTGCTTCATTGTGATGGACAGGGAAGGGACCAATGCCTTGTTTGATGAGCTTTTTTTCTAATGGTGACTGACTTGACTTATTCATCATGCTCTTAGCTCAGCCCTTACCCTTTCTCCTCTGGCTTCTCAGGGAGCTGTTGGCCGCTAGCTTCCATTCTAATCAGGAACCATCTGTGATGTCAAATTTTAGATCTGTATGTTGATTTGGCGGTTTATGTCATATCAGCAAGAACATTGTGGTTCTTGTTTGTTAGTGTGCACTCAGGGAGGACCTATCTGATACTCAATATCAACTTTCCCTTTGGGGAAATCCTGTTGTTCTCATGCTCAGATCTGCCTTCTGCACTTAAAAAGGGCTTCAGTGTAGTGTCCAGCCGCAACTCCGACCTTTTGTTGTTGTTGCTCATATAAAGCAACAGTAACGTCTGATTGGGTGTACCATTTCTGACTGTTGAGTGCCGGCTGATGTGATAAGGGGAAGAGTAAATAAAGCATGCTGAAGCACTAGGACTCTAAAATCTGTAGGGCCATTAGTTGGAAACACACGGGTTGTTACCTGCTATGGATCATCTGGAAGCTAGAATAGAATGGTCAGAGCGGACACAACTCTTGGGATTTCATTGTCTTCTTATCCCCTTACCAGTTTTCTATTTCACCCAGTGTTACCTAAGACCAGGTAATTCATTATATATTTTGAAATTCTCTCTTGTTTTTCATTTCTACCACAAGCCCAGCTTTCTCTACCTTACTTTTAGTTTTGTCAATAACATATTTTAATGCCACTCCTCAAATTTTTCCTTTTTAGGTTTCAAAGTAAATAATCTTACATGTTTTTATTAAATGCACCTACCCACAAAATGAGTCTGTAAAGCCTGTTTTAATATGCAGATGCTAAATGATGTGAGGAAGATGAGATAATGTATAAAAATATATTTTGCTAACCTTCAAGCATACGTGTTATTCTTATCATTAATACTACTTTTCTTTTTATTTCTCTACTAATTACTACTACCAGTACTAGCACCAGCACTGCCACTGCCACCACCACCACCACCACTACTACTACTACTACTGCTACTGCTGCTGCTACTACTACTACTACTATAGTGGTGGTAGAGGGAGGAGATGTAAACAGATTTGAGGTAATCAGAGGATTTTTTATTATTAACCAGGGTGATCAGGAAAAGTTTCAAGTAGGCCAAGTAGGCAGTAGTACCTTACCTGAATCTTAAAGGAAGCCAGGCATTCTAAGAGGTAGAAGAGATGAGGGAGTGTTTTTTAGCCATGGGGGACAAAAATGTGAGGATAGTAGATGGAATGTGACTTTTGGAAAACATGAAGCAAGAGAGTGTAGCTCGAGTGTAGGGTCTGTAAAAGGCCTGGAGATGGAAGCTTGAGCTTTACATGACTGGCAAGGACTTCACAAGTCATCTAGCCCTGCCTCTCATTTGATAGATGAGGAAGCTAAGCCCAGAAAGATTGTGACTCATCAGAGGTCACATAGGTAAGTGGCTGAGCTAGAATTTGAAGACAGGACCCGATCTTAATTGACTGGTTCTTTACACAGCCTTCATTTTAAGGAAGACACCCTGGTGCTCCTCCCTTCTGACCACCATTGTCTCCCTTCTTCTCTAGGTTACATTCACAATTCCCTTGTAGACTTTCTCTTCAGTCTTTGCCCCACTTTCCATCCTGATTCTCCTCCCTTTCATTTTCCAATTAAAAAAAAAATTATCTTGCCTTTCCTTATTAGAATATAAGCTCTTTGAGGGCAGGGGCTTTCTGCTTGCATTTGTATTTCCAGTGCTCAGTAGTAAGAACTTAATAAATGCTTCTTGATTTGACTTGATTGAGTCTAGCATGGCACATTCTCTATCCACTCTTTCTCCCAGCAGAGACTTTTTGGGCCAGGTGCATGTGTGATCGATGAAGATTTGGGGATACCATTTTGGCAGCTCTGTGGAAAAGAGATTGAAGAGAGGAGAGATCGGAATCAGAAAGGCCAATTGGAGGGCTGTGAGATAGTGCAGGCAGGGAAAATGAGGATGAGTATTAGAGTGGGGAAAAGTGGAAAGATGGGAGGTTGGCCATAGAGAATACATTGTTTTGGGAGCATCTTGTGATGTTCTCTGCCATACTTTGTACTTGTTTCCCTGGTCATTCCTGTAATAGACAATATGTTTTAGGGCCAAAATATCTGATGTTGTATAATTAAACTTTATTGGAGGGTATAATGCTCTTTTTGTCTTTCTTCAACTCTGGTTGAAGGCATTTTTCATGCAGTGGGAGCCATCCATACCTACAATACATATACACATCACTATCTAGACATATACATGCATATATATATATATATATATATATATATATATATATATATACATATATGTATATATATATTTACCATAATAGCATTTCTGTTTTCTATAACTTGTTCTGTTGTTTTTGCCTTTCTTTTTTTTTGGTTATATAAAGCTGGTGAGGGATATTTAAATACAGCTACCTCTTCTTTTTATTCCTGTCTATTAATTGCATGATATTCTTGGACCATTCAGTTTCCAGGTTCCAAAATGGCTGAATCCCAAGGCTTCTGTTCAGTTTTTAGAATCTGTATTTCCTTTGTTACCATTCAAAATAACCCTGTTTATTAACTCATGATGTTAAGACATAGGAGAAATAGCAGAAGCAGTTTGCAATAAACGAAGACTTTAGTGTTTAAATTCCATGGATTAAAACATCCTGCCTAAATTCCTTTGCAAGGATGTCTACTTGACAAACCCCAGGAATACCCTGGAACTTGGAAAACTCTTTTTCTTCATCTACCAAGAATTCTGAACTGAATTTAATACTATATACATAGATATCTTGCCCTAGTCAGTTAATTTTTTGATGCCCGTTGTCTTAAACATAAGTCATCTTAAGCCTATTAATTACTGTGATTATTTTAAGGTCAGGAAATATAAGCATTGTTATTTTTTTGTTTAATTATTATCTAATTATTAGATAGTAATCCTATAATAGCTTATTATCGAATATCCCTGTTTGACAGCGAGGTGATGATAACTACTGTGTGCTTCACATAGGTCGTGTCACTTGCTCCTCACACCAGCTCTCCAAGGCAGGTGCTCTTAGTATCCTCATTTTACAAAGAAGCCAAGACCAATTAAAGTTACGACTTGCTCAGGATCACAGACTAGCGTCTGAGGCAAGATTTGTACGTCTCTCTTAGCAGCTTGAGTCAAGGTAATAGTTAGCTTGTCCCATTCTCAAAGTGCTGCATTTAACTTAGGTCTTCTGACTCCAGGTTCAGAACTCTATTCAGTATGTCGTGCTTCCTGACTGAATTATATAATTTTTTATTATTTATAGCTATATTTACATAGCTTGGAATAATGAATTTATGTAATTCATTATAAAAAATCTATTACTAACCTCTTCTCCATTCTGAGCAGCTAGTTGTAGGTAAGAGTACTGGGTTTAGAATCAGGAAGGTCAGACTTCAAACCCCACCTCAGACGCTCTCTCACTGTGTGACCCTGGGAAAGTCAGTTGACTTCTCTCTATTTCTGTTTGTTCATCTAAAAATGGGGATAACAGCCCCTACCTCAAAGGTTGCTGTGATGATTAAATGAGGTCAGGTGTGTAGCACTTTATAAACCTGAAATCACTATATAATTGACTATATGTTACAAAGTTATACAAAGTTATACCTGTGATACAAAGCACTGTGATAGCTTTCCTCCAGTCACTATGTACTTTGTCATCTTTCCCCTAAAAAACGTGGCACCAAGAACTGTTTGAAATATTTCTGCATTTTGTGGTTTTATTCCTATTCTTCTTCACTTTGTTCTTTTCGTCTCCTTCCATTATGCATCCATAGTCTTTACAAGTGATTCTCAAACTTTTTTTTGACAGCATAGCTCTATTACTAAAATATTTTTGATCATGATCCCCAAATATATGTATGCTTGTATATTTATTAATTATATATACATTACTATTATACTAAATTATGAATACCATAAAACTTAGAATAGAAATTTAAATAAGATGAGATTGAAAAGTAAATATTACTATTTTAAAACACATTTCAGTTTAATTATTTAATAGTACCAAATTTTTTTCCTCATCCAGAAAAAGCAACATGATTGAATATACTTTATTATTTTAAAAGTAATCTTTATTTAACATTTAGTGATTCAAAGAGCTGGTTCTAAGTTCAGTTGCTTTTGCTTTTAGTTTAAATGGCTATCCTAACCAAAAAGGGATACCTCTCAGGAACGCGAGATCCAAATGAAAGAAGTGAATCATTGACTGCATTTACTAAATCTCCAGGCTAATTTTTCAGTCCCATCTAACAATTAGGCAAAGTGTTGCATGAAATTTCAGCCAGTAAATCTCCATTTTCCTTGATATCGAATCACTTCTTGTTACAAAGTAATCAGAAGGCATTGCATTTTCATGTTTTTTGAAAATACATACTCTGAGTCTTCATTTGAAAGATTTTTAGTCATATTGGAAAATTCTGTTTCTGTGTTTTTAAAGTGTACAGATACTAGTTTTAATAGATGACATACTTAAATCTTTTTGGGGGCCATGAAAATTTAGCTTTTCAATGTCTTGGTCATCATGATGGCTTCATACTGTCATTAGCTAATAGCTCAGGGCACAATATGTACTTAATGAAATTCATCATTAACCAAAGGGGATGTAAATTCAAATTTCAAACAGTCTTAATAATTTCATCTTTTTTGGCTGACTTCTTGTCATATCTGATTAGGCTGTCACTTTTTTCACCTCCTGATGTGGCTGATAAAGACTTCATACCGGGAAGGATATGTCAGCCTTTCTCTCTTTGCTCTCTTGTTCCCATTACTGCCATTACCCTTATTTTGGGATTTCTTTGTAGTTGTCTTGTTAAGCCAATTGTCCATGTTGTTGTGACTATTTAAATAATACATAAATCTACTTAAATTAGTGAACATAAACATTGATACTTTTCAGAATGCTGAAAGCTAATAAGTAAGGATGGTACATCAACTTCTCTGGATTGTGGAACTCTCTTCTTTTCCCTTCAGATGCCTTCATGATGTCTGAGCATCTTACATATAGACTGCATTAGAAGGCTATTGTCAATTCATAAGTTGTTACTAGAACTTACTTTCTTGTTTTTAGATAAAAATAAAGATGAATAGAAATTCTAACATTTTCTTCCCACATCCCGTGGTTCATCCTGCTTTGAAGATCACTGGTGTAGGCAAGAGGGAAGGTGGGCTTGATCAAGTGCTTTAGCAGTGGGCAAAAAAGATCAGGTTAAGGGGCTAGGTAGTGCAGTGAATAGAGTGAGGATGACCTGAGTACAAATCTGGCCTCAGACACTTGACGTTTACCAGCTGTGTGACCTTGGGCAAGTCACTTAACCCCAATTGACTAGCCTTCCTCCCTCAAAAAAAAAAAGATCAGGTTAATATGAGAAGTGTTGCAGGGGAAGAGATCCGTTTGATGTGACCTCCTTATTAAAAGGGACTGTGTCTTCTATTTCATTTTAGGCATGACTTTTAATTCAGTAAGTTATTACCAGGCATTTCGTGAAAGATTGTATTAGCTTAAGATTGAAGCTTGTGACCAAGGTGAGATTTGAAGTTTGTTTGTGGATTTCATTATATGATTCAATTCAGCAGTGCATCTCTAGTCTAAATTAGTTTATATTACAGAGGATTTTCTGTACTCCACATAAGTTAACAATACATATACTAGCAAACACAGAAGAACTTGTAGGGGGCTTTGTCAAAATGTTATCACTTTTCTTTTCTTTCCCTTCCCTTCTCTAGGTTGATCTCCCTTGGAAACTAATATATATAGGTTTTGAAAATGAAAGAGGTTAATTAAGTGTGAGGAAGGTGATGAAAATTATGATATATCAAACTGACAAATGGCTTTATGTAGAAAAGTTTGGGTTATTGCAGGAGCCTTTTTTTTTTTTCAGGCTTAAGGGCTCTTTAATATTATTATGGCCAAATACACTGTCAAGCAGCTGGCAAATACACTGTCAAGCAGCAGTGTGGTAGGTTTAAAGTCAAAGGACCTGGGTTTTAATCCTCTCTCTCACACTTTCTATCTTTGTTACCTTCAACAAATTACTTAATCTTTGAAACTCATTTACTTCTTTTACAAGTGACGAAGTTGGACTAAATGACCTTCCAGCCCCGTTTAAGTTCCCTTTTAACTCTGGATGTATAATGGGATGTTGTGACCCCCCCAAGGTCCTTATCAAAGGACTAATTAGATAAAACTACCTTATCCAGAGGGTATTTGACATTTCATTAATTAAATTGCCCCAAGTGGAGTCCAAGAAACACTCTTATTGCATTTATGCTATAGTCAGTTTCTAGTGAATTTACATTAAATGTGCATAATGCAACATCATAAATCCAACATTTATAAAATGTGAATATGCAAAAACTAAGATTATTCAGAATTGTCCTGGAACCTTTTTCTGCATGTGAGAGGAACCCCTGTAGGTGTGCAGACAACCTAATGTACATATTGACGTGCTGAGACCACTGTAGCTTGTAACACCCACAGTTCTGTGGGTATTGTGTAGAGAACCTCAGAAATGACTTGTCTATCAGAAAAGTACATATAAATGAGAGCTACAGATTTGCAGGAAGGCAGACAGAGAAATATAGCTGCTTTGAGATATTTCATATAGATGTACTGGGGTCACTGGCCAACAACTGACCAATGTCTGCCCTTATTCTGATGGCCTTGATTGACCAGTTAAATTGAATTGATCACACCTGAAAAGAGTGTGGGGCTAGGGAGGAGAGAGATTTTTTTTTTCACAGTGAATGTTGAGTAGGAGATAGCACCTCAGGCTGTTTGGAATGAGTCTGTTCTAAATAAAATATTACCTGTAACCTTAACATCATGAAGAATAAAATTATCCTATAATGTATGAATTTAAAATGCTTCCGTTTTTTCCTTGGCTTCACAGCGAAGCGGTATACTAAAAAAAACTAATTAAAAAAAGAGGGAATATTCTTGCATTTGCACAGACAATATTGAATTTTTATTTGATTTTTTTATTCATTTAATTTTAAAGGGCTTGTTTTATTCTTTTGAATTTTCAAATAGCTGAGCAAAGTGTTGTGGGGGGAGGAAAACACAAATGGTAAAAAAAAATACAAATGTTTCTGCTCTGGTATAGCAATGTTAAACACATGCTTACATGTATTTTCATCACATCTTCAGATATAGGAATAGAAAAATAATTATGTATCATATACACAGGTAAAGTACTATAAATCATTTAAATATTTGGATTTGTTAATTAGAAATTAGGCCTTGATCTTAGTGCATTGGTGGACTAATTAAAGGCATTTTTATTATTAGTAGGTAAATAACAGTAATATTCATTCACATGGTACTTTATGGTCAGTCTCCTGATGTAATGAAACATCATACATGTCACTACTACTGGTGTTAGTTATACTAACCAAGGCTCTGACTTCTATAAGCCCTCACTTAGTGACTTCATCAGCTTCCATGGCAGCTAAGTAGTGAAGTAGATACAGTATTGAATGGTCAGGAAGACCTGAGTTCCAATCCAGTCCTAGACAGTAGTCTCTGTAACCTTGAAGAAATTGCTTTTTGCCTCAGTTTTCTCATCTTTAAAGTGGGAAATAATGGTAGCACTGCCCACGGTGGTTTTGAGGATCAAAGGAGATAATATTTGTGAAGCTCGTGGCCTAGTGCCTACCACACAGTAAGTGCTATACAAATGCTAGCTATTTACAGTCTGATCTTTGTAGCACTAATGCACATTACTCCTTTCCACACTTTCTGTAGTCCATCCCTTGTTGACCTTCTTGTCATTCCTTGCAAAGAGTGTTCTATCTCTCATCTCTACTTGAATGTTCTCCTGCCTGATCTCTGCTACTTTGGATCTCTGGTATCCTTCAAGACTCAGCTCAGCAATTACCCACTGCATGAAGTACTCACCCCGTTGCTAATATCTTCCCCCACTCCCCAAAGCTACCTTTTACCTGTATTTTTTATACATTCTTATATATTTACATTTTGTGACATTGTACAGGACATGTAGTTAGTCATTCAATCAACAAGGACTATTAAGCCCTTACTGTATGTCGGGCACTGTATGAAATATTGGGGTTACAAATAAAGGCTAAAATGTCCTCCCTCACCACTGGCCACAAAGAGTCCCTGCTGTCCAGGAGCTTTCCGTCTGAGATGGGGAACAACATATAAACAATTATGTACAGACAAAATAGAATCAGGAGAAGTTGGAGGTAGAAGAGGGAAGCCATGAAGCTTAAGGAGAATGGGAAAAGTTCCTTACTGAATGTAGGACTTTAACTGAGACTTGAAGGAAGCCAGGGAAACTGGGAGGGAGAAATGAAGATGGAGAGTTCAGGACAAGATGGAGTGTCTTGTGGGAAGATCAGCAAGGACACCCGTATGATTGGATCAGAGAGTATGTGATGGGGAGCAAGGCATATGTGGGGAGAGGCCCTTTCTGTACATTTTTGTACCTCCATTTTTAACGTAGCGGTCATTCAGGCGACAAGCATTTGTGAAGTACTCATTACATGACAGCCATTGCAGTAAGTGCTGAGGATATAAAGAAAAGGAACAATATGGCCTTTCCTCCCAAGGAGCTCCCATTCTAATGGAAGAGATGTAGAAAACCAAATGTCAGCTCCCAGGTATAAAGATAGATATAGAGTAACTAGGAGGTTATCTCGGAGGGAAGACTCTAGTAGTGGGGATCGGGAGGAGGGTGTGGGAAGAATGGGGAAAGGCCTCTTGCAGAAGGTAAGATTTCAACTTAGTCTTGAAGGAAGCCAGCAGATGGAGGTAAGGAGGCCACCATTATTAGATCACCAATACTTGAATGGGAATAAACTATAAGAACATTGGAAAGGTAGGAAAGGGTCACATTTTGAAGGGCTTTAAAAATATTAAAGGAAATCCTGAGAAATCAGTTTCCCCTTGTTTCTGAGGGCCCAAATCCCACATTTGTGCCTTGAATCCACCTAGAGGATGTAGCCATCATGTGCAGATGTTGCACATGCATTTCTTGGGTCATAAGCCCTTAAACTCATTTGGAGGACATAGTTTGAACTTAATTGCCTTGTTTATTAAGATCCTGCCTCTACCACAGTTAGCTGTGTGATCTTGGGCATGTCATTTAATCTCTTTTAGACTGTTACCTTTAAAAGGAAGGAGTTGAATTAGATTATCTCTAAGGATTCTTCAGATGAATAATTATTTGATTTTTAATAAACCTAGAAAATCTATGCTTTAAAGAATCTGCTGACCAAAGAAGAAAGACCTGCCTGTGTAACCAGAGGTAAAGAGTTCACATCTTTTGCTTCTGGCCTTTAGCAGAAGTACTGGGAGCTGTCTCAGGTGCTACTGAGAACTTACATTAAGCTGGTATGCTCCACTTAGTTCTGTCTTTGTACTCATGTTCTCTCACATCTTCTCTCATGCCCAATGTGATACACAGTGTAGATGCTTCATAAATATTTGGATGTTGTTTATTTCCTCTTTCTCCATGAGTAAGAAGACTTTTAAATGAGACCTCACACAGAGTGGGACAACACCTTGGAAGTTGTCTAGTATAGCTGATTGGTACCTTAACAAAAAATCCATTCTACAGATGACCATTTTGCCTCTGCCTGAAGCCTCTAGTTCAGGGGAATCAGTTACATCTTAAGTTCATTTTAGCTTTTGGGCAGCATTAATCATTGTCAATTCTTTCTGTGAATCAAGTCTAAATCTGCCTCTATACAATTTCTGATTTTTATTCCTACTTTTGCTGTGTGGAATCAAACCCAACAAATTTAACCTTTTTCCCTAACACTTCCTTAAAATAACTGAAGACAACTTTCATGTTCCTTCCAAATTTTATTTTCTCTACTCTAAGTACTGTCAGTTCCCTTAAATAAACCTCCTGGTGTGATAACCAGGTCCTGACCATCCTAGTCACTTTCCATAGGATACTTTTTGGTTTATCAACATCAGTCCTAACATCTAGACCTGAACATCATGTTCCAGAAGTAACAGCTACTCAGGACAGAGAAAATGAAAATATCATTTGCTTCACTTTTGACATTTTCACTCTCAAGAAAGCCCAAGAATATGTTAGCTTTTTAATTCTTTCTCTCTGATCACAGTGTTGAACAAGGCAGGGTGAACAGAGAGCTGGCCTCAGCCAAGAAGTCTCATTGCTGACATATATTGAATGTGTAACCCTGGCCAAGGAACTTAACCCCTCAGTGGTGTGAGCAGCTGAGAGTTGTAGAACGATGCTACTCTACCTTGGGAAAGGGCATTTCTACCTCAGGAATTTCCTACAGTAATGAAATCCCAGGCCAAACCAAAAAGAGAAAAATATTCATGTTCATTGATTCATTTGGCAGGTTCATTTGGCTAAAACTTTCAGTTCTTATTTTGGATAAATGATATTGAGCCAAGTCATTCCAATTTTGTACTTTTGAAGTCAGTTTTTTAAACCAAAATTGAAAATTTTACATTTTCTCTTAAATTTCATCTTAGTTCAGCTATACTGTCTTGTATATCAGGTTATTTTTTGGCTCTTCACTCTGTCCTTTGTCTTGTTACATTTCTCTCCTAATTTTGCATTGTGCAAAACTGATAAGACTATACTTGGCACCTTTACCTAAGTGATTGATAAAATGTTAAATAACACAAGACTGATCACAGATAGTTTTTGGACAGTTTTCAGTTTTGGATATGTGCCATTAACTGTAACCTTTTCTTCTTTATGCATCTGTCTTTCCTTCTGCTTTTTCTATGAAAACATTACAAAGATTTACAAGCTACTAACCAAGTCTGCTCCTCACTTTGACTTCTGAACTCTCTTATAATTTAGACTTCAGAAACCTCCTGAATATCTGGGACCAAATCCACTGACTACTTCACTTCTGGAATTTGAAATAACAAGTGCAAAGTAGTCAGTACAGAATATCATTTCATGCTAGATTGTGATACATGCTTGTGTTCATACACCCACAAAACAGTGCTAGAACTTGGAATTTAACAGATTAAAAATATAAAGGCATTTGGGGAAATATTCTGACAGTAGAGATGCTCAAATATTAGGCAACATTTACTAAAAAATGAGTTTTCCTTTTAGACTTTAGTGCTGAAAATACCAGATGGGCTTCATTATTATTGAAAAACTAGCATGTGAAGGATCTCTAGTTTTGTTAGTGTTAGGGAAATAATGCCTCTACTGATTGTAACTTAATGGATATATCCTAGGGAATTGCTTGAGGCTCTTAAAGGTTAAGTGAGTTGTCCAGAATCACTTAGCCAGTGTCATAAGTGGGATTTGTGCTTGATGTACTTTTCTGCTATCTACCTTACTGCAGAATGGCAATAATTAAATATAATCATAGCTCATAGGTATTTATGTTGTACT
This sequence comes from Potorous gilbertii, assembly GCA_028658325.1. NCBI lineage: Eukaryota > Metazoa > Chordata > Mammalia > Diprotodontia > Potoroidae > Potorous > Potorous gilbertii. Next base: position 635,434,704 of record CM053770.1, on the reverse strand, counting down.
TTAAGGTTGGGAAAGTGCTTTACATATGTTATTCCATTTGAGTCAGGAATCATCACCTCATACTTTTTTTTTTTATTTCCTTACCTGGTCTCCCTACTTGAGCTAATCCTCCATTCACCTACCAAAGTAATCTTCCTGAAGTATAGGTCTGGCCACATCATCCTTCCTCCTCTTCCTCCCCACCTCAATAAACTCCAGTGGCTCCCTATTACCACTGAATAGAAGCTTGTTATCTTAAGAGGTGAGACAGAGGAGAGTGAGTTCCAGGCATGGGTTGATTCTGTACAAGGAAGTAGCGGGTAGATCACCTTGTCTGGAGACTTTAAGTATTTGGAAAGGAAGTTTGAAACATGGTCATGGTGGCTTTTAAATGTCCTACTAGGGATTTTGTATTGTACAGAGGCAAAAGAAGCAGAGGCTTAGAGAGATTAAGGCTTGCCTCGGGTCACATAGTTTATATGAGTCACTGGATTAAAAGTTAGGCCTCTGTTGACCGACTCTATCATTCTTTCTACAGCACAGCTTTGCCTTTGTAGGATGAGGTTGAAAGTTTTTTGCATTGGCCTATGACACAGATGTCACAGGGTTCCATCAGAGTCATGATTAGGCTGGTTCTCATTACTGGGAAGCCATTATGACTTTGGTAGATAATTGAAGTCTCTATTTAAAATGAGGATTATGAATTTTTCCATTAGAAATTTTTTCCTGCTTTAATGGAAACTGGAAGTTAGAGATTTTTTTCATTTCCCCTTGACAAACAAAATCCGTATCTCAGTCTTTATTTGCATTTGAGGAGTGTATTTACCTTTAAAGAATGTGTAATGTCTCAATATGCTTCACTTAGATAATATTCTGTGACATTTATGAAGATTTCATTTCTTATATTAATACGAGCATCACTGTCATGCTGTCAGTATAGGCAGGATTATGTTGTCTCCAGTATTTTAAAAGTGTCTGTAATTTTCTTGCTGAATGATTCTCTCTTAATGATGCTGATAATATGTCCCCCTTGCCTGGAAAGAGTGTCTTGTGAGTTGCTGTGCCTGTGAAAGTTCATCACGTGGTGGCCAGGCTCCTGGAGGTGATCCTTTCTGAATTTAGCCATCTAGGTTGGTCCTCAGGTGCCCTATCCTGCCCCACTCTGTCACCGAGTCTAAATTCATAGTTTAGACCTTGTCCTCTGCGGACAGGACCATTAAGACTTCATAATAATCACCTCCACGTCATTATGAGCCCTCAGAGTAAGATTTTAACGAAGGCTTATACTGGTTGCATTATTTCATGTTTGCATTTTTGTATTTTTTTGTATTTTTATATACTTATGCCAGATTGTTTTTTTCCCCCAATAAGGTAGGTTCTCCTGATTTTTCAGTATGTCAGTGAGAGCTATAGAATTTGTGTTAATTGTCTTGTCGGAAGAAAATAATAATAAATAGCTGGCATTTAGTGATTTAAGAAGAAGAAAATGCTTTCCATATGTAGTATCTTATTTGAGCCTCCAAACACGCCCATGAGATAAGTGATACCGGTATTGTCCTTATCATTCTTATTTTATGAGAAAGGTAACTGAGAGCAAGAGGTTAATGACCTGCCCAGGGTCCCACAGCTACTTAGTCTCTGCACAGAGATTTGAACATAGACAGTCCAGGTACTATATGCTAAATGATGGCTATTTAAAGAAAGGTAAAGATCTCCAATGGGAAAGACAGCATGCAAATAATCCTATAGAGACTAGCTATCTACGGGGTCATTTGTAAAGAGGGAAGGTAGTACTGGAATGAAATGTTGGGGCTGGGTGGGCAGGAACCAGGAAGAGATTTCTTATAGGTGAGATTTTAACTGGGACTTGAAGTAAGCCAGGGAAACCTGGATCTTCCTCACTCTTTTAAATCCATTCAGCTGCCACAATAAAATAATCTATCCTGATAAAATAAAAGGGTTAAACACACACACATATTCATACGTGACCATTTTTCAACTTTTTATTATCTGTGGGGATTCTTAATGTGAAATGAGGACAGCTTAGATAGTTGACATTTACAGATGCATTTAAAGCTTCTTTTTAAACAGATTGTGATTTATGTTTTTCTACTCTTCAAACCTCTTTCACCTCTAACAATTTAACAAGTAGCAAACCGCTGGTTTGAGTTTAATCTCCTTTTCGTCTCCCATACACCCTCTGTTGGAGGCTCTTACACACTTTTAGTTCCTAACTCACTGAAAGGGAGGGAAGGAGAAGTAGTAAAGGTCTCATATGATATACACCCCAGATCATTCAGAATTAACTGTATTAAAATGAATATGTTAATGATTAAAAGCCAGGTAGCCTCAAACAAAGATATTTTCATTCAGTTTCATCTGTAATAGGATTCCATAATGCACCATGAAAATGAGGTTTTGTTTGGTTGCTAAAAAAATGGTTATGGCTAAAAATCTGAGCATATTGAAAAACAAATGAGCTGTGTTATTTTAATTTCCACGGGGCCCCATTTGAGCAGTTCAGAACAGTAGAGCTTTGTTTGTGGAATGTGGCGTTACCCACCCTCTTTAATGGACTTTTAACTCTCTTCCTTGGAGTATCTGAAATGAGGCATGAGATAGTCAGTCCATTAGCTGATTAGGTGACTATAAAAATCTAGAAACAATGACAGCTCAAAGCAGCAGGGTTTTCAGAAAAGGCTTAGTAGAATTTTGGAAATGGAAAGGACACTTTCTTGCTGTGCATCTTGGGCGCTCTCTCTCTCTCTCTGTTTCTTTTTCTCTCTTTTCAGAATGCTTGGATGAGTGTCTTGCTACTTGGTTGTCTGTAAAATCTTATGGTCAGCTCAAAGATACATTTTAGCCTATGTGATGCAAATTTTCGAATTCTTTTAGAGAAATTATAAGTGGAGAAATCAAAATATGTTCTATAGGTCAAAGAAGGCCAGGTTTTCTTTCCTGAATTATTTTTGTCACATAGACAGTAACAGAGGGGAAAAGGGGCATGATCCTCTTCGGTGCTTTCCAGGATGTTCAGATTTGAAAGAGGATCATTTTCAAGTTCTCAAAAATAGTTCTTTTTTGTTATTTTATTTGTTTTCAATGTTCTACAATAACTTTCATATAACTTAGATTTTTTTTTCCCTCTTCCTCCTCCTCCTTCCACCCTCCCTTCCTGAGACAGCATACAATTTTATATAGGTTCTACACATATATATTCCTATTAAATACATTTTCACCTTAGTCATGTTGCATAGATGAATTAAAATGAATGGGAGAAATTATAAAACAAACCAAAATGTAATACAAAAGAAAATGATCTGCTTCATTCTGTGGTTGAATTCCATAGTTCTTTCTCTGGATGTGGAAGGCATTTTGCCTTAAGAGACCATGGGGAATTTTTTAAGTGCTTGCCTTGTAATGAAATTCTAAGTCTACCAGAAAAAATCCTCGCACACTGTGGTTGTTGTGTAGTTCTCCTGGTTCTGCTCCTTTCACTTAGCATCAGTTCATATAAGTCTTTCCAGGCCTCTCTGAAGACTTCCTGTTCATCATTTCTTATAGTGCAATAGTATTCCATTACATTCATATGCCACAGTTTATTCAGCTATTCACCAGTTGATGGGCATTCCCTTGAATTCCGTTTTTGGCCACCCCAAAGAGTGCTGCTATAAATATTTTTGTACATGTGGTCAGAAATAGTTCTAGGAACTGAGTATGTTGTATAAAAGAGGCAGAAATAAATTTTAATGAATTTTGAAGTTAGGAAATCTTGGTAACCCCCAAATGGTACCTACATTCCAGAAAAGTAATTTTACTTGTATTGTCTTCTCTCCCTTTTCTGCTCATACATTCCTCTCATTTTCTGTAAAATCTTGCCCAGATGTTCTTTCTTCTTGGAAGCCTTTGCGGGCTGACTGTGCTCCATTCTCATCATTCCTGTGCCCTGCTTACCCCTGAGTACTTAAGTGTTATATACTCAGTTTGTATTTTGACAGCTTATCCATTTTAATACATTAGATTATGATTATTTTCTTGGTGTTTTTTTCTATTCAGCTTAATTGTAAGTAACAGCTCAGTAAATATTTATTAAGTGCTTACCAACAAGCATATAAACAGAAAGAAAAATGTTCTCTGCCCTCAAGGAGCTTACATTTTAAGGGGGGGAAGACTCATAAAAAGAGGCTGAAAGGGTTGATAGTGGTGCTAGGGTAGAGAAAGTCCAGAGAGTCAGGAGTCTGGCATGGAGAAGAATGAAGTCATGGTTGGCCTAAGTTTCTTCTTTAAAATGCAAGTTCTGGAAGGAACCAGCCAATTAGAGGGAGAGACTCCAGACTAGAAGACCCTAGTGTGGAGTAAACTTCCAGGGTGAGGAGGTTTCTGTAGCATGGTAGAATAAATGAGAGAATCAGGTGTACAAGCCTGGAAGAGGAATGCCTTGAGGACACAGAATGTTTTCTATTTCTGTTGATCTCCATTCTGCCTAGTAAAACAGCTTAATGATTTTTTGTGAGTTGGTTAAGGACAACCATATATATCATATCACATATTAGCTCTGATCCTTTGCCAGCATCCCTTTTGAGCAATAGCCAGTGTCATAGTTAGACAGTTATGTATGTTGACACCTTCTTGGTAGAACCCAGAGAAATAGCACTATATATCTGCTTGAACCCATTCCTTTTTTATTGATACTTAAACTAAATGTGTTTGGCAGTACCTTCTTGTTTGGACAGTGAAGTGAGACATTATGAACAGACTATGATATAGAATTATAGAGCTGAAAAGGACCTTTGTAGTCATCAGGGCCAACCCATTCATCTTTTAGATGAGGAAACTAATTTATAGAAAGAAGTTATTTGACCCAAGGTTCCTTTAGGTGTATTTTGGGTTCCTCTTTTAGTTTTATTCTGAAAATATATGTGGCCTGGTATGTTCTGTTGGGCACCTATCCTATGCCAGTATTTAGTTTTGTGCCTGGCACATAGCAGGTGATTAATAAATGCTACTTTATTGATTCACATTTTCTAGAGATCAGAGAATGAGTAAACTTAGTAAAAAAGATAGGCTTTTCTAGATTATATCTACAACAGGTAGTTAAATGGTGTATAGTGGACCTAGAGTAAGGAAAATCTGAGTTCAAATCTACCCTCACACACTCTACCACTTTGGGCAAATCACTTAATTTCTGTTTGCCTCAGTTTCCTCAACTGTAAAATGGAGGTAATAGGAGCCCCTACCTGACAAAGTTGTTGTGAGGATTAAATATTTGTCAAGCACTTAACACAGTGCCTGGCATGTAGTAGGGATAATAGCTTGTTTCTTTCTATTGCTTTCCCCTATTGGAGACAAGATGGCATTCCCTTTGATTGGTTAGCCCAGGGGTGATAGTGAGGTTGTGATGTTGAATAATTGGAGTGATTGTGGAGCCTTTGACAGTAATAGGGAAGTTTTGAAGAGCGTTGTGTTTGGGAGAAAGACATTGAATTCTGTTTTCCTCTATTGGGTTTAGGATGTCTCCTGGATGCCACTTTGAATTGTACAAAAATTAGTTGGTGATGTGGACTGTAGCTTAAGAATCAGTCTAGAGTTGGATATGTACATCTATAGAGAGATGTTAACTGAACCCATGGGAATGATGGCGTTATTGAATGACAGGATTAGAGAGGCTGAGGAAAAGGGGCCAGATACATAGAAGGACTGCCAAGAGGGGTCAGTGTCACCAAATGTAACTGAAGACAAGAGAAGCTATGACTTTATTAAGTTGTAAGCTTCTGAAGGGAAGGGGACATCTTAGTCTTTAGTGAGGTGCCCAGCACATAGTGGGCACTTAATAAATATTGACTGATTGATTGTTATATGCTTCAGGGAGGTCAGAAAGAATGCAGATTGAGAAAAGGTCATCACATTTACCAAACTTCTCACAAGTCATAAGTGAGAGTCAAGGTTTGAAACTCAGTCTGTGAATTCCAAATTCTGTACTTTCTACATATACAAATAGCAGACAATGATACTTCTTAAATAAATATTAGTGAATACAGTCTTCACCAGCCTCTGAAAGCACAGATGTGGAGAAGGAAGTGATATGTTTACTATTATTATTATTTTTTAATAAATTTATTTAACTTTTTACATTCATTTTCACAAGATTTTGGGTTCCAAAATTTTCTCCCC
>CM053770.1:635409276-635428054 GCA_028658325.1 Potorous gilbertii | reverse complement strand
GGGGAGAAAATTTTGGAACCCAAAATTTTGTGAAAATGAATGTAAAAATAAAATTAAACATAATAAAAAAATAAATAAATAATAAATTTAAGATATGGTACTTTTTAATTATGTATTTTTTGAAATTACACAAATTTCAGAAAAACCATTAAAAGATTAAAGAAAGTAGATTTCCAGGAGTGGGGCACTGAGTAATTTTTTTTTTAAAGTGGGCAGTTGGTCAAATAAGTTTGGGAACCTCTAATCTAGGTGAACAGCATGCAATGAAGAACTCCCCAGAACTTATTTAACCTGATGACTGTTATCTAATTTTGATGATATTTTCATGGGTATCACTATGATGTCACCAAATGACCTCACCAGAAGAAATCTACAAAATATTGCTAAGGACTATGGAGTCTTGAACAAGGAACTAAAGATCCTAAGAACACAGGTGGTCTTTTCCTTAGTTATGCTATTGAAGGCAAGGGCCCCAGAAGAGAAAAACCTATTTGGGAAGTGAATATCTAGTTAAGAAGGTAGTTCAGAGGATTAGACTTGGGTTTCTAGACCACAGTTCAAGCTACAGGAATAACAATTTAGCAACAGCATTGTCCTCAAACCACTAGAGGCCAGAGGGTGGGAAAGACAGATTTGGCAAGTGATAATCTGGTTAACTAAACAGTTCGGAGGATTAAACCTTCATTTCTAGAGCACAGGATATGGTGGGGAGAGGGAACAACTAAATAACCTGATAATGCTCTGAGGCACAAGTTTGTGTAACCTGAGTTCCCCATGACTGTAATAACATAAACTTGGCTGAGCCCACAACGTGGACCAGCCTCCTACTTCTTTTTGTCTAGGGTATCTGTAGTATACGCCATCAATGACAAAATACAAAATCGCTGTTCCCTCTCCTTCAATTGACCTCTCTCCAAATGTTCTCCCTCCTAGGCTTCCTTCATCAGGCTCCTGGAGTCTCTCGAGTATTCTTTCTTAACAAACAATCCTGACAGCTCCCCGATCCTCACCATCTTTTTATCCATCCTATTTCTTTTAAGTAAGTTATACCCATCCAGAGACAAATTTCCATCACAGATTTTATCTCACCAAGTGTTAGACATACTTGGGAGGGTCCAACTTGCCTCCTTGCATTAGGATCTTGAGTTCCCTTTGTTTATTGCCTAAAATTTGATTATCTATTCATAGACATCTGGGGTTACTAATTCTACCCACACAATATCTCTATTGTCTTCCCCATCCCTTCCACTCACACTGTCACAAACCATTATTTATGATCTCTCACCTAAGGCTCTAACATCCTTCTGAAGTCTCCCTGTCTTCAGGCTCCTCTCTTTCCAAACTATCCAATTTGCCCACCTGTCAATCTTGTTTTGGTCTTTAATAGGCCTGACTGTGCTACTCTTCCACCCAATCTTCCTTCTTAGTGACTCTCCATTGCTTAAGACATTGCATCTCAGATCTGACTCCTTGGCGTGGCACTGAGGGTGCTTCCCACACTGGTTCTATCCTATGCTTCTAGTTTTCTTTCACATTTCACCTTTTTCCATACCCTATGTTCTAGCCAAACTGAACTGTGTGCACTGTACCCTGAATTCCACATGCATCTCCTGCCTGAGTGTGTTTGCACAGACTGTCACCCTCATGCCTGGAATGTACTCCCTTGGCAGCTCAACATTCAGAATTCTTTTCTTTCTTCGAAGTCCAACTCCAATGCAACCTACTTCTCTAGGAATATCTTCCCTCATTCCCTCCCTGGAAGTGGTCTCTCTCTCTTCAAATTTTCTTAGATCACTCCATCAGGATTTCTTCTTTTGCCCCCATCAACCCCATATAATTATATTTATGTCTACCACTCTAACACCAGCTATATGCCCCCCCAACCCAACCTCAGTGGATTATAAACTTTTTGAACATAGGTATGTGCCACTTTTTATATTTCTCTAAGCTCTAGCACAGGAGATAGTAGGCACTTAAAGGCTGAATGGAATTGGAAAAGACAAATATAGATTTTAAAAAAGTATTATCACTGGTTTCAACTCTACCATCATCATCCTCCCCCTAGGATAAACTCATCACCAAGAAATTAATCATCAAGGAGATTATCTCAACTTTGGTACTCATTTCAGAAGTGCCCTCAGTGACCTAAGTCTTTTTCCAGTTTTGTTTTTTGTGTTGACTTCCTCCCATTAGATTTGCAAACTCCTTGAGAGGAGGGATTACCTTTTTTTCTTATTTTTTTATCCCCAGTTTAACAATACCAGTCTCATACACACTATATTGTATTGAATTGTATTATCACTGAATGGTCAGTGTGAAAGGTCTTTTTTTATGTGTGAAAAAGGGGTGAAAAGATAAGAGTTTGTTGCTACTTTTTCCATGAATAGAATGCCTAAATTACTAAAATTCCTTCTCATTCTGTTTTTAAAAGCAGCATTAGTCTGATTTTTAAAAGCAAAAGGTCTCCTCACACCCCCCCCCAAAAAAAAACACTACGAGGAAAATCAGGTTCAAGTTGTTAGTCTAAAATGAATGTGGACATAACAAATGGGAGAGAGGGACCAAGGATGGTATTCTAATTATGACTCAAGGAATTGTGATGTAACAAGGAATGCTTAGCTTAGAAAATAGAAGAAAATAAAAGATTAATGCTCTGAGATTGTGGTTCATCACTTCAAACTATGAAAAACAGAGACAACAAAAGGAAATCAGTATACATGAAAGAGTTGCAACAGTACTCTTTTTCTGCAAAGATCGCAAGATTCAGCAGGCCAGGATGAGCATAATGGTTTCTAAAAAGAAGATTAAGGTAAACTCAAGGACCTCATATTCTGGGATAAGGACTCACTGTTGGACAAAAATTGCTGGGAAAACTAGATAACAGTGTGGTGGAAATTAGGCATAGACCAATGCTTGACACCTGGATACACGACCTAGGTATAAAGATTGACACTATAAACAAGTTAGGTGAGCAAGGAATAGTGTATTTGTCATATTTATGGAGAATGGAGAAATTTCTGACCAAATAATAGATAGAGAATATTATGAAGTGCAACATGGATAATTTTGTTACATAAAATGGAAAAGATTTTGCACAAACAAACCCAATGCAACCAAGATTAAGAGGGAAGCAGAAAACTGGGAAAGAATTTTTGCAACTAGTATCTGTGATAAGTGTCTCACTTCTAAAATATATAGAGAACTGAGTCAAATGTACAAGAATACGAGTCATTTCCCCAACTGATAAATGGTCAAAGGATATGAACAGGCAGTTTTCAGAGGAAGAAATTAAAGATATTTATAGTCACATCAAAAAATGCTCTAAATCACTATTGGTTAGGGAGATGCAAATCAAAACAACTCTGAGGAATCACATCATACCTGTCAGATTGGCTAACATGACAAAACAGGAAGATGATAAATGTTGGAGAAGATGTGGCAGAGTTGGAACACTAATTCATTGTTGGTGGAGCTGTGAGCTGATCCAACCATTCTGGAGAGCAATTTGGAACTATGTCTAAAGGATTACAAAAATATGCATACCCTTTGACTCAGCAATATCACTGCTGGGACCTTATCCCAAAGAGATCATAGAAATGGGAAAGAGTTCTACATGTATAAAAAGCAGCTCTCTTTGTGATAGCCAAGAATGGGAAATCAAGGGGATGCCCATCAACTGGGGAATGGTTGAACAAACTATGGTATATGAATGTAATGGAATACTTTTGTGCTATAAGAAATGACGAATAGAAGACTTCAGAGATGCCTGGAAAAACTTATAAGAACTGATTCTGAGTGAAAGGGGCACAACCAGGAGAACTTTGAACACAGCAACAACTACAGTTTTTGAGGAATTTTTCTGGTAGACTTAGTACTCCATTGCAATGCAAGGACTTAAAAAATTCCCAATGGACTTGAGGCAAAATGCTTTCCACATCCAGAGGAAAAACTATCACAGAATGAAGCAGACCATTTTCTCTTGTGTTATGTTTTGTTTTGGTTTGTTTCATGGTTTCTCCCATTCATTTTAATTCTTCTATGCAATATGACTAAGGTAAAAGTGTATTTAATAGGAATGTATTGTAGAACCTATATAAGACTGTATGCTATCTCAAGGAGGGAGTGGGGAGGGAGGGGGGAAGGAGGAGGAGGGAGAGGAAAAAAATCTAAGATATATGAAAGTGATTGTAGAACACTGAAAACAAATAAAATAATTTAATAAAAAAAAGATTAAGAAGAGGAATGGTCTCTAATGCTGATGACTTTCGTGAACAAGCCTGGAGATTCAGAGGGAAAGAGAGTCAATGGAGTATTTGAAAAGTTTCAGCTAGATTTTTTCCCAATGCATACATTTATATATATTTTATATATTTATTAATCAAGTTGGAGGCTTGATAAATATGAAATAAAAGATTCTTTGATTCCACTTAATGGAAAAGAAATGGGTGCTATCTAGATTTTACTTCAGTGCTTAGTGCTCTTCCAATTTCTAATTCTTATAAGGGTCGTGTAGCAATACAACCAAGTGATATTTTAAGTGGATTTGCATAATAAACAATCTGCCAGTTAAAAGTGTTCTAAATTTCTTCTCTAAGAGCTCCTATGGATAGAGCATATTGCTTCGGCATCTTCTATTTTTAATCTTTCCCTCAAAGACTAAGGATTTAAAATATCTAAAAGCAGAAAAGAGGGCTAGTTCCTGGCAAAATTATATAGTATATAAACTTTGATTCAGCATTCCTCTTTAAATGGGTAGCTGCCTAATCTATTTAATTGAAGTGACTTATAAGATGACAGACATAAAATAGAATTCTAAAGCAAAGAAACCAGACTGAAATGGTTTTGTAAAAGCCCTGATAAGGAAAGTTTGGTCTGGTTACTTCACCTCAATCTTTTCTCTTGCTAAGTGTTTCCATCCCTTAGCTAACTTAAAAGGATATTACAAAGGAGTCAAAAGGTACCCACAGTTGACTTATAGGTATTCAAATATAGGTATTTAAGAATGAGAAAAAAGTGAGGAAAGGGGAAGGAAGATAAGAGAGGAAAAAAGAAAAAAGAGGGAGAAAAGTGCTAAGAGGGGAAGAAAAAAGGAAGAAGAGAAAAGAAAAGAGGACAAATGAGAGAAAGAGAAAAGGAGAGGGGGGAGGAGGGAGGGAGAGAGGGAGGGGGAGAGAGAAAGGAGAGAGAGAGAGAAGGGAGAAGGGAGAAAGGGGGAAGGTGAAAGGAAGGGAGAAATGGGGAGAGGATTTAAACAGTCCTGGAACACCATTTGACTCAATGAGCATATGCTTCTGAGCCAGAGAAAGGAGACTCAAAAGTACTGTCTCAGCCTGAGTTTTCATTATCCTTTGTAGTTCAGGCATCTTGGCACTCAAAGTGGGGTTCAAGAATTTCATCATCATACCTACAAGTCTTTTCATTCTGTTTAGGGCGGTAGAACTGGTATCCTTCCTCTGGTTTCCTTGTGTTTGTGTCCTCTCTAGCTCCATGATGAAAATGAAAGAAGAAATAGTTATAGAGTCATATAATCACCTTCAAATATTATCATTGTTACGTATGAAGACCTTTCAAGAGATTCTTCTCCCCAATCACCACTTCTCCTACTAGCTAAATCTTTATCTGTTTTCATTTTTGTTGTACTGGAATTGAGGATCAGCAGCTCATTTGCATGACTCTAACAGAAAATAAAATTTACATTCAGCTGTGTAAATCTACACCAGGCCTTTTTGGAAAAAGGCATAAATGGTGTGCTCATCAACAGATAACAGTTAAATGCGATGAATAGAACACATTGGATCACTAAATCAGGACCAAAAGGATCCTGAAAGGTTCAAGTATTTTGACTGACCATAATGAAAAGAAATGGAATAGAAATAAATAACAAAAGTCTTGCATTTGGGTGCAAAAAAGAGTAACTTTCAAGCATAAGGTGAGGGAGGCACGATTATGATACAGTTGTTCTGAAGGACATCTGAGGATTAAGTAGATTGCAAGTTCAGTACTGTGAGGCAGCAGACACAAAAGCAAATGCAGTCCTGGGCTACATTAAAAAAGGGTACAAGTTCCTTGAAAAGAGAGGTAATCATCTGACTGCTGTCTGTTTTCCTCAGACTTCATCTGGAAACTGTGTTCAATTCTAGTTTAAGGACACTGGTAAATTGAAGAAGAGAAGACTCAGTGGGAATGGGAGAGAAGATGGGGGCTTATAGTTATTTCAAAAATTTGAAGAACTGTCAAGTACAGGAGAGATTGGACTTGGATTTGGCCCAAGAAGGAAAAAACCAGGAACAGTTAACACACACACACACACACACACACACACACACAGGGAGCAAATTTAGGTCTGTTAGTAAATACTTCCTAAAAATCAGAATGGTCCTTCCTGGAGATCTTCAAGTAAAGGTTGGATGACCACTTGTTTGGTATGTCATACTGGGGATTTTTTGTGTGGATTGAACTAAATGGACAATGAAGCCCCTTCCAATTCTCACATTTTGGGATTCTGTGATTGCGTTTCTATAGCAACCATTTCAGATTCATTTCCTTTTTTAAAAGAGAAATTGCCTTTTTTAAAAAGAGACTCTAGTCTGTTTTTATCTACTAATACTATTAGACCTTGTTTAAAGATATTGCATTGCCCTTCTAGGTAACTGAAGCAATATTTGGGGTTATTTTAACTATGTGGGATTTTCAGTTTACACACCGATTTTAGAACCTAACCTCTACGTAAGAGAGGACTTCATTAGGTGAAAGCAATGTAGTTGTGTCTATCGAGTGCTTTTGCCTCCTCCAAGTGGTAAACTAAGACTATGAATTGGACCAAACTTTAATCTAGCAAGTCTTTTTTCTTCTCCATTACATTGCTTAGAGTAATATTCAGGGATGGCTTATCAACAGTAATGAGTAAAGCAAGCTGTCTTTTTACACGGTTTCAATCTTGTAAGAGCAAAGAGATGACAAGAACAATGTCAAATAGTCTCATGGAAAGGATTAACAGTACAAATTTAGGAAGCAACATCAGTAGTTCTTGACAAGCTACTTCATAAACCAAAATATGAGGTTCAATGGGCCCAAAGCCTTTAGTTAAGACTTTTGGTCTTACTCAGACTAAAGAAGATTAAAAGGTGATTAAATGGCTAAGAAATGTAGTACCAAACGATGGAGGAAAACTGGAAATGCCCAAAGGGTCAGCTATTGCTGGGACCACTGCAATAATTAATCCAATCTGGGAAGAAAGAAGCAAGACCTCCTGGACTAAAGAGGAGGATGACACTATTTGCAAAACCTACGATCATGCCAAACTGCAACAATTCAAAGACTCATTAGAGCTCATGGTATGGAAATGAGAAAAACATGCCATCAGAGGCAACTTGGTGGAACAGTGAATAAGGTGATGCACCTGAAGTCAGGAAGACTCATCTTCCTGAGTTCAAATCTGGCCTCAGACACTTACTAGCTTGACCCTGGGCAAGTCACTTCACCCTGTTTGCCTAATGAGCTGAAGAAGGAAATGGCAAACCCTTCTAATACCTTTGCCAAGAAAACATCAAATGGCTTAACAAAGAGTCAGATACAACTGAAAAATGACCATACAACATCAACCATAATAACCTCAAAGAATTTTTGTAAGGATCAAATGAGATATTTGTAGAGCGCTTAGCACAATGTCTGGTACACAGTAGGTACTCTATAAAACCTTATTTTCTTTCTCTTTTCTTATCACTACACCATGTTTCTCACAAGGAGAACTACTCTTCTGAAAAGCCAGCTATGGCCATGGACCCCATACCCCAAAGATGTCACAAACAACGTTCAGGGAAAGGAAGCCTGATGATTCTGCAAATGACAGTGGTTCTCCATGAAAATGGATGGTGGAAGCAGCTCATTTCTGAGAATCACTGAGCTGAAAGGGATCTCAGAAGCCATACAGTCCAAAAACAATGGAAGTTATTCTGGTAAAGCTCATACAGAAAAGAGTGCCTATATATAGTGATGGGCAGCAAGGTGGCCCAGTGGATAGAGTGGCAGGCCTGGAGCCAGTTAGACTCATCTACATAATATTATCTAATTAAAGTCTCACAGCAGCCCTGCCAGGTGTATCCGAAAAGTGTCATTAACCTTTTTTTTTTTAAATAGGTAAGGAAACTGAAACTTACAAGGTGAAGTCATTTATCCAGACTCACACAGCCACCTAGGCTCAAAGGTCAGATTTGATCTCAGTCCTTCCTGACACAATATTCCACCTACTATTACCATATGGCTTTCACACGGCCCTTGACATTCCTTGATTCTGTGATCTTACAGTGTGTTTTTTAAAATATCAATAACTGACATCATTTAAAATTAGGGCAGAGTTACTTACAGTTACAAAGTTTAAAATATCTTAGAATGAATGTCAGTTCTTAATAAATATTAGTTAGAAATTATTTTCACAACTCAATTTCCCATAGATTAGAACTATTTAGAGAACTCTACAGAGTTTGCAGAAGAATATTAAAATAATCAAAACAGATTTGAAATGAGGCCTGACATGGCACCTTTAATAAAACCCTACTTGAAAAATGTATGTTGTGAAAAGAAATCTGGTATCATTTCTAATTTACATATCCATAGAGAATAAATTTCTGCCCTACTGTGAAAAAAGGAATTGCCTATCAGGGCATCTGTGGGTAAACATCAGATGTTTTGCATTTGAGGGACACTGCTGTTTGATAATAAATTAACCTTCAGAGTACCTACTCCAGGGGAAGAATCCCTAAAGATATCAATTAACTTTTACATAGTTATTTCTAAAACAAGATAACAAAATTATTTACTAACCTACAATACAAAATTCAAAAGCTGACTGTGGAAAGTGTTTTACAAAGTAACTGATCAAGGATGCACTTTTCTAGGTTTTAAATTTTTCTAGAGGGCTTGAATACAAGTAGCTTAATTGCTACCAACATTTTCAGTTTCAAAGGACACTGTAATCTTGAGTATCTAGATTAATTAAGAACTGGAAAACAGGGATAGTTAAAAAATGTGGAGAGTCAATGAAGATGGCACAGGCCTGCTGGATACCACCATGCTTAATTAGCTGCCTATTCCACACAGAAAAGAGCTTTGTAAACCTTAAAGCACTCCATAAAAGTGAGTTACTGCTATCTGTTAATCATTAACTACAGGAATTAACTGGAGTCTGCATTATATATAAATCTTTTTCATAACCTACACACAATTTGGGTTAAAAGAGCAGGATCAAGGCTCAGACTCTGCAGTATGATCACAGGAAAAATATAGGAGTGGCAGCTTTCCCTCTCATCAGCTCCACAACAGTGGGCAAGTCATGGAACTTCCCTGGTACTCCTTCCTCTTCTATCAAAACAAGCAGCTTCATTGAGGTGCTCTCCAAGGTCCACGGGAGCTGGACAGTAAATAGTACATAATTTGTTACCAGTTCCTTCAATTTTTGCCTTCTAATCTGCCAAGGAGAGTATTCTGAATGGATGGGTAGGCTCTAATGCATGACATCCTTCCAAGAGTCCAACTAGGAAATTACAGTAGTCACATTAGCCACTGTGGGGTGTTCTGTTAATTAAATAATGGATAACTGTAGAAAGTTCTGAGAGATCATTGTCATCACAAAAAGAGAGTATTAAGAGAGGGTGCCCCAATTTAAGCTTCAAAACTGCACAAAGACTGTTGGAACACTTTGTATGTGGTACTTACTTGTAAAAAGACAGTGATAAATTTGTACAGTGATGTGGGCTAAAGTAGAAACTCAGATAGGCTAGGACAAATGAGATTGTCTTGTATCAATAATTGCCTAGGAACAATTCATCTCTAGATTCTTATTGTTTATCAAGAGGTTAATTTTGGTTCTTTTTAATACCACAAACATGAGAGCCCACAATGCCACTGTCTACTCTAGAGTAAATACGCATGTTTAAAATATCCTCCTCAGAGAGGAGGCATACATCAAGGTTCTGAATGAACAAAGGCTTCTTCAAGGCAAGGCCACACTATTGCACCACATGCAAACCAAGTTCAACAAAATGAAGATGGTGACACCATAAGAGAGTTGGGAAATTCTCAATTAATCATTCAAATTCAGAATCAACTTCAAGCTATGTACAGCTAATGGTGTGGGTCTTTCCTTTCCTTTCCTTTCCTATTTATAAATGATATTTCAAATAAGGTAATTGGATTCATGGTCTCTACTTATGGGCACTTCCACAGTCTCCCCTAATAACTCTCTTCGTAATCTTGAGTAACCAATTAGAGATGTCTGAGAATGTACATGATTTAAGCAAAACACTCTAGGCAGATTCATATTATGCAAATATGGGCTTACTGTTAAATGATGAATACATGTAAGAGAGATTGTTTTCAACCACTCATATTTCAGAGGGGAGAGGCAGAGAAGACTAGACCCAAAATAAAGTGAAGGTCTCTGGGTTATGTCAAGGGAAAAGAATTTATACCAATTATTTTATATCTTAATTTTGATTAGTTTCACACATTCATCTTTTAAAATTCAGTCAAATATATCATGAACAAACATAGAAAACATTAGAACTCATTGAAAATATGGAGAACTGAATATCAGAGGCTTTTTTAATCCCATAGAGCACTGAGCTTTGAAGCTAGTCTGCTTAATACTTAGCACGAAAAGGAAAAATATTTTAAATAAAAGTTAGTGTCAAGCAATAATAGGAACAACTAGCATTACATAGCACTTTAAGGCTTGCAAAGACTTTTACAAAAATAAACTCTCATTTTATACTCACAACAATCCTGGGAGGCAGGTGATATTATCTCCATTTCACAGATGAGGAGACTAAGGAAGACTTGCCCAGTGTCACATTGCTAATAAGTGGCTGAGGTCATATTTGAATTCAGGTGCTCCTGGCTCCTACTTCAGCACTCTATCCTTTACTTTAGCTGCCTCTAGGATGGCACATAAAGGGTTGATGTGGTATGGCAAGGATCTGTGCTCTATACAATGAATTTGGGCTACCGAACCAGAATTTATAATGAGGCATCCCAGCTACCTTTTGGCAGAGTCAAGGAAAGAGATGGGTTTAGAATGGGGAGTATGAGGCAGAATTGTGAGAAATCAGGCTACCCTGTTGTTTACAAACACAGAGGGAAACATCATAAACAGGACACGATCATGAAGCACCGGTTCCAGAAGTCTGAGACCAAAGTCACAAAATGACACATTAGCCAAAGTGTGGAAAGCGAGAGCCCTCAGTCCAAACTCAGTCTGGAAAATTAGCCTGGTTATCACAGAAAACAAGGCAGAGCAAAATGACTACTGAGTATTGCTTTGAAGAGGCTTAGGCTGATTCCATCTCCTTCTGAAGTGACCACACTTCAGAAGGATTCAGAGAGTCCTTCACCTAAGGAGTTAGGTGAGGCAGATGACAGCACTAGAGCTTCACCATGCAGGATGGAGTATTGGCAGTATAACATGGCCAGAAGTGAGAGGGACCTTTTAACAGCCATCTTCCCCACGGAGCTTTCAATATGCCAGCTATGGCATGAGTGCTGAAGAGACAGCTTCAACAATTTATTCTGATACCTGGTTAAATTATGAGATAAGAAAATCGGATCTCTCCTTCTGTGATATAACTCATGAGCTCATAACATAGGGGACTGAAGACAAATTAAATGTAGCCAGAAGCTGGGAACCTCACTAAGAGAGACCTAAACAAGACATAAATGTCTAGCACATTTATGCTGATAAGAAAACTCCTTGTTTATTATGTTAGTCACTCTTGAGACCAAATGCTACTTTCAAGAAAACTTCCAAACATGTGTAGATATTATGGTTTTCTGTCTTCCTTATATCAGTGAAGCCTGATGACATCTAAGTAACAAACCTGACATTGCTAAGAAAGGAAAAACAAAGTCTAGCAATAAGAAAAGCCCACCGTTATGTTTCCTTGGATAATAACTTCAGAAAAATGTCTGTAAAGAAAGATCCGTCCCGTTGTAGTGGCGCTATCCATATTGAGACTTTCAGCACCCAAAAAGTTTAAAACAAAATCAGGAAATACACTATAATTTAAAGGGTTGAGGATGTCTTTAAACTGCAAGAAACTGTACAGAGATGAATCTATTCAGTAAAAGTGATTTTAGTGTCTCCTAGTCAGTTAATTTGTCAAGGTCAAAATAAGTGCCAGAGGATTCTGGTGTCTACTGAGTGAGTACTGGAGAAGGTGCTGGGGGCAAGGCAGGTCAGTAAAACAGAGAACAGAAAACTTCCTGAATCCCAACTGCCTAAAGAAAGGCAAAAAGCTAAAAACTTTCAGGTGAGGTCGATGGTTCAACTTGTATTTATTCTGAGGTGCAAAGAAACAATCCATTAGCACAAAAGGGTTGTTTTAAGAAAAAAGACCCCTCTCCTATAGTCTTTCTTTTATTTTCTCCCTATTATTTAAGGAAATAATGAGTCGATGAATACTGGGTGGATAGGATTTTATCAACTCCCTTCAAACTATGATGCTCTTTCTGACTTTAATTTCAAGGAATTTTTTTTTCAATCTGCAATTTCTTTTTTTGCTTTCAATTACAAACACTATCAAATTTTACTTCCTTCCTTCCCTTTTCTTCTTGAAGGGTGTTTGTTTTTCCCCAACCACAGCTTCAGAAAGACTGTAGAACATTTAAATATTTTTTGGAAGGAAAGCCAGGAAAGAATTGAGTGACTGCATACTTTTTAGTTATCAATATATTTTACCTAATAGTCTGTTTCACTTTGTAAAAGAATTTTAGAATAAATGAGTTTGTAGAACAATAAACTGTCTCTTTTTAGAGTATCTGAGATTTTGAAAATCCACATTTCCACATCTGGTACAAAACATTAATGCAATGCCATGAAAATATGAACTGCTTGCTTGATGAAGACATCTCATATGGACCAATTTCTATAGATGTTTGATTCAGGACATTTCTCTAACACAGAAATATGTTTTAGGACTTTAAATATTTGTCAACTCCGGCAGGAAAGAAGAAATCATCGTAACAGTTCACATTTATTGAGAACTTCAAGGTTTGCATAGGGTTTCACATGTGTTAACTAATTTGATGCTCACAACTAACCCAATTTTATAGAGGAGGAATATGAGACAGAGAGAGATGAATTGTCATGTCCAAGGTCACACAGCTACTCAGTACTGAGGCATGACAAGAATTCAGATCTGAAGTCTACAAGTCTAAGATTCTATCCACTCTTTCTAAACAAGTCTCTACAACAGGGTGGAAACTGAAGTAATGAAAATATTCCTTTGTATGTATACCAAAAAGTAATTTTTTCTTCATTAATTCACCAAATATTTATTAAGCATCTACAGAATGCAGAGCATTGTACTAGTAATAGATCAGATACAAAGTTCACAACACATAGTCCTTGCCTTCATGCAGTTTATAGTCTAGAAAGTGAATAAAACACAAAGCTAGGTAACATACACAATATTACATGATCAAATGCAAAACAAAGATAAGCGATGTGTGGCCCAAGATTCATTATGCACCAGGGAATAAGGGAAAAGTTCATGAAAGAGATGGTCTTTAATCAAGGGTTTAAAGGATGAATCAGAATTAAGCAAGTCTGGAATGGGTAAGGAAAACATTAAAGGCATGGGGAATAGGGCAAGCAAAGGGCCACATGTGAATTTGTCCGTGGTACTGATCATGGAATTAAGTGGTACCACAGGCTTTCACCGTGATTGGCTAGATACAGTTTTAGACTCTCATCATGTCTGCTTTTCTGCTCCAAGTTATAATTATTAGGACCATTTTGGAATAAACCTAATGGAAAAGAATCATCAGTATTTCTTTTTTCAGATTATTTATATTTCAAATTATCAGTATTTATTTTTCAAAGTTGAGTAGAGCTACTATTGTAAATGGAAAGCGCATCGGATTAAGAATTCAAGACCTGGATTTGAATCTCAGTTCTGTTACTGACTAGTCACGTAATATCGAACGAATAATTGAGCCTAAAATTCCTCATCTTATAGGATAACATTACTCCTGTCTAGCATACTTCATAAGGTTGCTGTGAGGTGAAGTCTAAAATAACATACATATACTTTATAGATCTTAAAGCTGTTAGCTATAACAATTATCTCAGTCCTTCTTTCCATCTCCATCTCCTTTTGCCTCCATCTTCACATCATTAACTTCATTTCCCTTCTTGTGAATAACTACATAGGATACTCTTATAAAATACACTGCAAACTGAAAAAAAAAAACAACCAACAACTTGCCAAACTCCATGTAGTACTGGCTCTCTCAAAAAAGTATATTCTACCAAAATTAAAGACTTTTAATAGAATCAATATTAGCAACCTCAAGTAAATCAAAAGCAGCTATTTAGACAAAGGAAGAAATTAGAGACTGATTAATTTGTGGAGTAAATGAACTAAGTGAAAAGTATTAACAGCATTCTATTCTTACTATGTATAATGTCAGTAAACCGATTCTTACTATGAAGAAATTTGAACTTTTTCTATCAGTCTGTAAATTGATACATTTCAATGTTTCAGATTTACAAAGGTCAATTATTTTGTGTCATGGACCCCTCTGGGAGCCTAATAAAGTCTGTAGAATAATGGTGCTTTTTTAAAAAAAATAATTGAATGAAATGCTAAATTACAGTTAGAAGTTGGTTACAATAAAGATGTAACTCTTTTTCCCATGCAAATTCAAAAACTTGAAATCTATTCATGCACCCCTTGGTTATTCAAGGATTTCAAGTTAAGAATCACTGTTCTAGAGCTTTGGATCTGTCCAAAGGGGGCAAAAATTGAGCATTCTGCTTTTGTGCTTTTATGGATGAATTAAGCAAGGAGGTGAAGGGAAGATGTCCAGGCATATATGAGAAGGATAATGCTTGTGTCTACATACATAGACATTCATAATTCATTCCATGAAGGATTTGAGTTTTTTGATGGCATAGGTATTTACCAAAATAGATCACAATTTTTCTGAGAGTAAGTAAGTAATCTTCAAGAGTTGTGGCCAAAAATCACTGATACATATGTATTATACCTCCCTGCAACGTGTATAAACTTTTTTTGGGGGGGAGGGGCAGTGCAGATTTATGATTTCAATAGTATAGGGAATTCCTGATGAGGAAATTCCTTCTACCAGTACAGATCAACACTTTCTATACAACTTAAAATGTCAGAAAGTTGTCTGAAACAATGAGAAATTAAGTGACTTGCTCAGGATCACAGTCATTTGAACTCTGGTCTTTCAGATTCCAAGACTAGCTTTCTATACCACAGCAAGCTGACTTTATATATGCCTATAGTATATACCCACTCTTTAAAATGAAATGATACATCCATTTTTTCCTAAGACACATAATAGTATTTAATATGACAGAGACTTTATTCTTAAATGAAAAGGTATTTCTGCCAAATCAGCAAAAAACAAATATAATCCACATAATCACCTACTGATTTCTCTTGCAGTGATACAGCAAAAACCTTAGCTAGATCCATGAACATACAGAATAACTGTGGATTGAACACACAACAAGAGTAAAACTGCATCAATTTAGATCCCACTAATTTAAAATTTATAATTTAATTATACACACACACACATATACATACACATGTGTACATATACACTTCTTGTAATGTAAAAATTATATTAAAATTCTTATACTGGACATCTTTAATATTTAACACAATGTTTTTCAATGTAAGCTTACTGTGATATTTTCTTTAATCAAATTACTTAATTTGATTTATTGGTATGCATTTTTACCTTATTTGATGGTATGTTTAATTGTAAGTACAGTATACTATGGTATAGTATAATTTACAGTATACTTTATTTTAGTTATTGGTATCCATTTTCATCTGAGTTTATCATTTATTTAATTACATTACCTTACTTTTTGAACTACAATACTTTAGTAGAGCTGGCCTCAAAAATAGGAAAACCTGGTTTCATGTCCTACCCACACATATACTGGTCATCTGACCTACCCTAAATCTCTCCATGCTCTAGGCAACTAAGACTTTAAACTGATTTTTTCAAAAAGTGCCAATGTGCAATGGGTACAAAGAATTTCCTCATTTGGGAATTTTCTCCTATATCAGTGAAATCACAGGTCTAGTCCCTACCCCATATCAATGCAGTTTGTAACAATGTTCAGTAGCAATAAAACTATATTTTAAGAACCATCCTACAGCTGAAATGAGATTTCTGTTCTATATTCCAAAATAGTGAACTTTTTACTGCTTCTGAATTTCTGCCTTAAAGTTAATAACATAGAGCAGAAAAAACAGAAAAGTGTAAAATTTTCAAAATGGAATTTTTCTAGGTTGGCTTAGATTACCAAGACAGAGTCACTGTACCTCACAAAGCAGTAAGTCAATGATGTGGAAGACCATGCATAGAGGGAACTTGGCAGTGAAGAGGGTGAGAAACCACTGTGATGCATACATATGAGCCTCCAGGTTCAGGTCACAGAAGTGGCTATGTAGGTCTGGTAACTGTTCCTAGAATTTTAAGAGGAAAAAGAAGGAAGGAGGAATTTAAATCAGCAAATATTTATTTCAAGTCTACTAGGTACAAGATGTTGTGTGAGGCAATGGGAATGCCAAGATGAAAAACTAACAGTCTCCTATAGGGATAGATATTACATTTACACAAAGAAGAAGAAAACAAGGTAGATTATGAAAAGGGAAAGGAGTAAAGCTCCGAAAGTTTTTATTATTGCTGATTTAGAATTTTATGGCAATACAGTCATCATCCCTCAACCCCAGTTCAACTCAAATGCCTCATAATGGTGTAGAGGTGACCCTGCATTCTCAAGGCTGTGCCAACAAATCACAAGCTGCAGAAGGTTCTGTCCATCTGGAAATGAGATTTCCAGGACAGTAC
The DNA here is from genome assembly GCA_028658325.1 of Potorous gilbertii. Taxonomy (NCBI): domain Eukaryota; kingdom Metazoa; phylum Chordata; class Mammalia; order Diprotodontia; family Potoroidae; genus Potorous; species Potorous gilbertii. The sequence goes on along the minus strand of CM053770.1, from coordinate 635,411,155 downwards.
GGGTTTAGGAAGAGTCTGTTTCTGTTGCCCAAGAGCAGCCAGGCCAAAATAAGGGAGATTTATTACTAAACTGGTTGTAGAGTAATGCATTTTTTGACCACATCTGCCAAGTTATAGAAAGATAGTGAATGGTCTGCATTAGTGGAGGGAGCATACACCGGGATGTAACCACAGATCTTCAAAATAATAAAAATAAGTGTGACTGTAAGAAGGGGAATCAAGAGTCCTCCAGATCTACTCTAGTGAAAACATACCCCATGGAAGATTCACGGAGTTGAGTTGACGTCACCTGGGCCACTTTCCACAAATACATGGTCAGAGTTAAATGACAATGGGATGTGGAAGCTAACCCTTGAAATTCCTTCAGGTCTGGGCAGGTGTGATCTTGAAAGCACAGCTCCACAGGCTATATGCTCCAGCCAGAACAGATGACAGAAGCTCTAATGATTCTGACCATTATAGAAATAGTTCCACTGTCACTTTAATCACTTTCCAAGATCTACTACATCAGGAAACATTAGGAAAGTGACATAAGGACAAGCAATGGAGCATATAAACAGACAAGCAAGTGAATAAAATAAATAACAACAGGCTCAGAAAACAGCAAGTCTGTGTCACCTGTTCTTCTTTGGCAAAACAAGACTTTTGCTAGATAATGAGAGTGGTGATAAAAAGATAAAGACCACTTCTATAACTCTAATTCATATTATGATAACCCCAACCAATAGTTCAATGCCTAAATCTACAAGAAAAAATTGTATTCCTTTCTTTAAGGCCAACTTGAATCAATAGGATTTGTAGAGAAGGGAAGCAGTCTGTCGTGGCAGACAAAGTCTCGTTTGGAGTCATCTGATTTCTAGTCCTACCTTTTGAATGAACTAATTTTTTTTTTAAATTTAAGCAAGACACTTAACCACTTTGTGTTTCCATTTCCTTATCTATAAAATGAAAGGGTTGAATCAGATGATCTTATTTTCCCGCTTTCACTTTTTATGCTTCAATCTATCTAGTTTCCAGATTATGCAATCATTCCAATGGCTTTGTTGGAATCTAGAGAGCTTCAACAACATATAAAAGTTCTGATTTTGCTTTTGCTGCGGTATTATACCATGACATCCTAAACTCAAACAACTAATGAAATTGTTCCAGTATGCTGTGTGGGACTGACCTTATTAGAGAACTTCATTTTTCTCTTCCACGAAAATAAGCAAACAAATGCTCATGTACTAAGAGAAGTGAAAATTTATCCCCAAGAGCATGAAAGGCAAAACATGGGGGATTAACGGCTGTTTTCAATACTGAAAAATCAAGATAAAAATATAGAGGAAATGCTTACTCTCATTTCCATGATCAAACCATTGAGTTTTCTCAATTGTTGCACAGGGTGACTGCTTTAAAACTATCATGATGGTCACACTGTAGGTAGATCATATTACTAGAAATGCTAATGGAAAACAGTAAGTTACTTCACAGTACTTCAGGATTTCTTGCTCTTCATTTACCATATACAACAAACCAGGTTAGGAATGCTGGAGGATGAAGCGATTACATCCAATATATGATGTCCTCCTAATTACACTTCATGAAGAAAAACACAAAAATCAACCCAAATCCGATGGAGCCAACAGCCATCTACTGTTACTTCAACAACATCAATTGTTTATCTATCAGGATAATGCTCTGTGTCATGAGGTTACAATTTTTTTAAAAGCATGAACTTTTTTTTCTATAAATGGAAACTGAAAACAGCTGAATGACCCTAAGATTACAACTGATAGAACGAAATCTCAAAACATCTTGAGTGTATGGAATGCTTGGAAAGGTCCAAAGGTTCCCCCACCCCCACTGCCCAATTTCTTCAGTCTCACTTGACATTCGC
>CM053770.1:635277812-635409176 GCA_028658325.1 Potorous gilbertii | reverse complement strand
GATAATGTTTAATATAAAATTTTGGGATAATCTCTTTGTTCTCTCTGAAGCAAACTCAGAGAGTGCCTCTTCCTATATCAGCAAAGCCAGCTAGGGCTGATTCTGCATTCCTTGGAGGACCATTGACCTGGGACAATATTTTGAATGGTGGGAACTTCCTCTATACCTTGAATGGTAGAACTTCCTCTATACCTTGAATGGTAGGACTTCCTCTATATCTTAAATGGTGGGACTTCCTCTATATTTTGTTATCTATGGACACATACTATGTTATTGGAAGTACAGACGTCTTAGGCTGTAATCTCTATTTTTTTCTTTTTTTACCCTTTCCTATGTCAGTCATCTGTTTAGGTCACGAAGCCTGCCACTCATTAGTGGTGGGATTTCCTTCTTATCGTATGTCACCGAGACAGGTGTTTAACCAGCCTGGAATATCAAGGCCCAACTGACATTGTTCTATTGTCTTTTCTTTTTCTCATGACAAAATGTATTTAAGACGGATAATTTCTGTAACAAGGCAGTCAGAGTCACCTCTGGCTCCATAGCGCTATGACTGTTATCTTTAAGAGGGAATTAATTAATAACGCATGCCTTTAGTCTGATGTCTTTTCTTAACCAAGTTTTCAGATTAACACTAGACCTATATTTGGCCTGTGTACTTGTTAATTTGGGAAGAACTCGTAACAATTTGAATGCTTTCTCTATAACTCTCCTAATTCTTTTACATCAACAGTGTGGCAGTCTGATAGCTAGCAACTGTATAAAATGCCTCCCAAATAAATGTACTTTATTAAAATAAAAATCTTTAATGTGTTAGACATAGTAAGCTTCAAAATATAAGCACCAATTTAATTAAATTTAATTTTTGATGGGTATTAAGACTCATATAGAGATTAGGCAAAGTCTATGAGCATTTCTAAATCTGTACAATTCCCAACAGAACTTTCTCACTCCCCCTGGAATATTCCTATAGTGGCTTGTCAGATTTCCCTCACCAACAGGCAAAAAAAGCAGCAATTTTGATCTTACCTGCATGAGCCGTTCCAGTTGATAGAATTTACAGTGTAGATCCTCGAAGTTATTTTTGTAGAGATCCCTCAAGCCATAGTCATACATAATCTTCACCAAAACACAGAAAGCCTGTTCTTCAGGCATCTGGAGAGGGAAAAATACAATGAGAAAGATGGAGGGGCACGAAGGGGAATCCCTTTCTGGTTTTACTCTGCTGTGTTAATGGCTACAGGTCTCCATGAGAAATTGGTATCACAGTTTCCCACAAAGCAGCGATATAGAAAGAGCGTTTCCAGTAAGGCCCCCAGACCCACCTTTTCAGATTTTTACCTCCTCAGTGGGGCTCTTCTTTCAACAAAGTGTCCTGGTACCTCTTCTTCCCTATAAAAATCTGCTTATCAGCAGAGGATCAGATAGGCTTTTTTGCCATTTGATAGAATGGAAACTCCTTGAGGGTAGGAGATTGTCTTTTTAATATCTGCTTCCTCAGCACTTAACTCAGGGTCTGTCACAAAAGGACTGCAATAGATGGGTCATCTCAAGAGCTAAGGCCCCAGTTACTGGGACAATCAGGAAAGATGCCCTCTTACAAATGTGGGGTTTGAGCTGAGTCTTAAAAGAAGCCTGAAAAACTAACAGGTCACCTTCTACTAAAGCCTTTCCTGATACCCCCAGCAGCTAGTGCCTCCTCCCTTTTCCACAAAAATTCTTATATTTTCTCTCTCTCTCTCTCACACACACACACACACACACACACACACACACACACACACACACCCACTCCTCCAGGAGAGTGAAAACTCCTTGAGGACAGGGACTATTTCATTTTTGTCCTTTTATTTCTAATATTTAACATTTTATTTCAGTCACTTTCTGTAACCCCATTTTGGGGTTTTATTGGCAAAGATACTTCAGTCGTTTGCTATTTCCTTCTCCAACTCACTTTACAGATGAGAAGCTAAGGCAAACAAGCCTGAGTGACTTGCCCAGGGTCACACAGCTAGGAAGTGTCTGAGACTCCTGACTCTTCCTGATTTTAAGTCCTGCGCTCTATCCCCTGTACCACCTAGCTGCCCCAATACTTAGCATAGTACTTGACAACTAGTGAGAACTTCAAAAATGCTTATTGATTGGACAGAGGTATGAATATAATGAAATATGAGTTATATGGGCAGTCCAATGAGGAAGTACTTTGAGGATACCTAGAACCTTGAAATCCTATCAAATAAGCAACTGCCTAACCTACTAGCCATCCACCTGTCATGACCCATGAGGTGCATACATATACAAAACCACCTATTTTGAAATATGTTTAGTCAATTTCGCTCTGTCACTTCTTTTAGACAAAATGTGGCTAGTGGATGAAATACCAAAGAACAAGTAGGGAAAAAAATGTATCATTCTTTATTTATACAAGAGTCAAACTAGCTGTCTTCAGACTAGGAAGGCTACACAATTAAATGGTTAACAGGAACGGAAACTCAACCTAAGTGGAGAAGTAAAAAGTGCCGTTATGTCAAATTCTTTGTGACTCCATGGACTATACTGTACATGGGTTTTTCTTGGCAAAGATACTGGAGTGGTTTGCCATTTCCTTCTCTAGTGGAATAAAGCAAACAGGTTAAGTGACTAAGGTCAGATTTGAACTTAATTCTTCCTTACTCAAGGCCCAGAGCTTTATCCACTGAACCATCTAGCTGCTTCCTAAAGACCACGAAGGTGAAGTCAATTAATGCAAGGCACCAAAACTAAATAAACTAAATCCTAGACTTGGATGGAAGTAATTTGCGGATGTTGACTGCTGAACTGTTGTTAGTAATCTCTGAAAAATCATGAAGCATGGAAATGGAAGAGGTGCCACAGAACTGGAGATAGGTAAATATCTCAATTTAAGGGGAAAAAAAGTAGAATCTACAAAACACTGGGATAATGAGCTTGACTTCCAGGATCTGTCATTAGTTGTTTTGCTAACATTTTAACAGATGAGCCGTCATAATTGAGGCAATACACTTTCATCAAAAACATGTCATGCCAGAATAATGCTACTATTCTTTATTTTTGGAAGGTTCGGCAGGCAGGTTTGGGGGGTAGGCAGGGTGTGCATAGGGCATACCCACATTTCAAGGGGCATTTAACCAAGTGTCCTTTATTTCCATTCCTATAGAACAAGATGGAGACAAAGGTTATCTGAAGGAGGGCATTTAGGTGGATTCACAAGTGGTTAAATGACCTGATCTAAAGCATAATCATTAAAAAAACAAACCAAAAAATAAACCTTCCTTTTAGTCCTCTGGCCTACAACTGACATCTGCCCAACGACCATGGTGCTCTACCTTTCCCATACCACTACAAAGACTTGGAGCAACTCACCCTTGTTCAGAGACAATCGCCTCAGAGCCCAAGGAGCCCCTGGAGGATGTGCACCTGTCTTTGCCTCCCTAGCACAGGGCGTGGTACTTAATAATCATTATTGAAGTAAGTGCTTTGGAAGAGAGTTGTGCAGTTATGATGACTAGGTGTGCTGCCAAGTCATGCTTCCTAATCTCGAAGGGCCCTCACTGCCACAAGGCAATTCTTTATTCCTCCGGTTTTATCAGTTAGGCTTTCATCAAAGCCTATTGTTTTCCCAGTTGATTCCCAAAGTTGCCCATATCCCTTTTTTTCCTTCCTCTTCCTATTTAGAAGGCTTTTGTGAGATTCCCTTATTTCCCTCACTCCATATTTCTAAGTCATTTCACACCTTCCCTCGTCTGTCTTCTCTTCCTTTGCTCAAGTCTCTAACAAGTTTTCTAAATCTGCCTGTCTGTTAAAAATACTATCTCTCCCTGTGTCCTTTCCGTGTCTCGGAGGCTCCTCCAGAAGGTTATCCTGGCATCATCAGCCTCCAACTTCAAAGTCTCTTGGTTCATGCCTAGATATCTCCTGCCCTCCAAACACAGCTTCTCTGAACCCTCCCGCACTCACATCAATGTCCTAGAACTCCTGAGGATAAGTCATCTGAATTTGCTGACTCGCCATCACTATTAATGAAACCATCACTCTCTTACCCGTTTAAGCTAATAGCCTTTGCTCAATCCTCACCTTACTTTTCTTCTTTGTGGTTTTTGACAGGTAGAGAGCTCAGTCAAGCTTCCCTCTGAATATTTGCTCCTTCTTTTGAATGCTGAGACATGACTCCCTTCTATCCCCTGCCTGTCTGTTGTTTGTATAGCTATGAGCACAGTCGGCTGCTGTCAAATGACCTTTTTCTTACATGCGAGTAAACATGTATGTGAATCATGTAATGGTAGGGACTTTCTCATTTTTTTCAGAATCCCTAGAAACAAGGACAGTGTCTCGAACATGGAGAAGGCTTGATAAATGCTGAATTTAATTTAATTGAGTTCATCACCTCTTGCCTATGCCACTATAATTGCTTCCTAATTGGTCTCCCTGCCTGCAGTCTCTTCACTTTCTAATCCATTCTCTTTATATTGATATAATTAACAGTAAGGCTGTTTCTCCTTGCCTCCACCTGTCAAAATCCAGAGTTCCATTAAAGGCCCAAGCAACTCAAATGCTGCAATCTACACAAAACCATTCTCCATTCGCAAAACTGCTGGAGTTTCCCACTCCAAAAATTACCTTGTGTTTATTTTGCATCTGCTTTTATATGTACTTATTTGTGAATCTGTTTTTTTCTTCCAATAGAATTTCAGCTTATCATGGGCAAGGAGGATCACTTTTGTACTTGCATCTTTAGTACCTCTCACTTATACCTGTCAAATAGCAGGCACTTGGGTCACAGGTCTTAGGACTAAAGATTTAGGGCTACAAAAACCTTCAAGGTGATATAGTAATAACTGTTATAATTACAATAGCAGCTAGCATTTCTCTGGCATTTTAAGGTTTGCAATGTGCTCTACAAGTATTCTCATTTTATCCTCACAACAACCCTGTCAGAGAAAGATAGCATTACTATCCCCATAGTTATCTGTGTATATGCCTTCTCAGCTCTACTCAGTTATGAACTTATATATTTATAAACAGGTCCACAACAGCAAGGACTTGTCTACAAAGCTGTAAATTCCTAATACTAAAAACAGCAACTTTAATACTGCTTTAGAGTTAGGTACTGCTCTTTCCATTTTACAGAAAAGGAAACTGAGGCTGAAAGACATTTAGCGACACACTCAGGGTCATACAATGAGCTGAGACTGAGTCAGGATTTGAACTCAGATCTTCTCAATTCTAGATCAAGCACACCACATAGCTGCCAAATCATTTTGCAGAAGAAAATTTGAGGCAAAAAGTAGTTGAGTGGTCTCATTTGTGTGGATATTTCCCCTACCAGTGTAGACTCTAAATGGACAGGCCTGTCTATGCTACAGGGGGCCACTCAATATGCTTGGGGTCTTCCTGGAGTACACCAGTGGAAGAAAAGGGCTCTTCACTGGTCATCCCTGCACTTGCCAGGGTTCTAGGCCTTTTTTTTACATTATCCTTTATTTCAAGGTAAAGTGAACAAGGAAAGAGGATTAACAACTGTTAATCATACAAGAATTCAATAGGCGTTTATTAAATGCTTACTATGCACCAGGAAGCATGCCAAACACTGGGTTACATATACTTTGAAAAGAAATAGTCTTTGCCCTTAGGAAGCTTACATTGCCAGGGGGAAGACAAGTCTTATAAGGGAGAATTGACTGGGAAAGAGAGCTTGTTCCCAGTGAGGTGGAAGAAGTGGAAGAGAGGGGTGGTATGCGCATGGCAACAGACAGATGGCAAGACAGGATGGCTGGATGAGATGCTAAGCTGAAGCATGGTCTAGTGCAAGGGTGGGGAACTGAATCCTTGGATTCAGTCAAGGAGCCACACTTGAGGGCCTAGAGGGCCACATGTCCTCAAGGCTCCAGGTTCCCAATCTCTGTGGTATAAGTCCAGCAAAAGTGGCATCAATCAAGTGCACTGCTCCCCTCCACTTTCCATCTAACTTCATGAGCCTACGTTGTGCCCCGCAAACATGACATCTTTCACCTCTATGCCTTTGTACTGGTGTTCCCCCATTTCTGGGATGATCTCTCCTCCTTCCAAAAATTATTATTCTCTCTTCCTTTCTCCCCTGTCTTCCCCTCCCCTCTTCCCCTTCTTTCCTTTCTCTCTCCCTACCCCCTCCATTCTCTCTTTCTCTTCCCTTCCTCCTCCCTGTCTTTCCTTCTTCTCTCCCTTTCTCTCCCTCCCCATTATCTTTCTCCTTCTCTTCCTCTGTCTTTCACTCCCTTCTTTTTTCTCTCCCTCCCCTCCTTCTGCCATTCTCTTTCTTCCCCCCTTTCCCTCTCCCTCCCCCTTCCATTATCTCTCTTTCTACAGCCCTTCCTCTGTGTGTGTCCCTACCTTCTCTCTCTCCTTTCCTCTTACCTTTCTCTCCTCCACTGTCTCTCTTTTCCTCCCTGTCCTTCTTTCCTTCCTCTTTCCCTTTCTCTCCCTCCCCCTTCAGTTCTTTCTCCTCCCCTTCCTCTCTCTCCCTCTTTCCATCCTCCCATCCTCACTAGCTTGAGACCTGGAGCAAGTCACTTAAGTACTGAACAATAGTGCCTCCCTCACTAGGTAGTTGTGGGGATTAAATGATAACTGTAGAGTTCTGTGCAGTGCCTGGATGGCTTGTTTCCTTCCTTCCCATTACAATGTAAATTCTCTAAAGTCAGGGATTGTTTTTGCATGCATTGTATTCCCACTTAGCAGTGTTTGGCATATAGTAAGGACTGAACAAATGCTTGTTCGCTGACTGATCTAAAAAACAAAAGCTACTTCTAAATAGCAGAGTAACAAATAATGCTGTTTTGTGGCCTTTCTGTTCCATTAGCACAGAGGCCAAGAAGAGCACTTTATTTCATCCAGGCTTGCATAGCATAGACTTCACCCCTTTTCTGATGGACCAGTTTATGTAATTCGGCTATTGGATGAATAAATTGAGTTCATTCCCTGCCTCTCATCCTAGAAGCTGGTGTTAAAGTCCTGCATTTTTAGTTCACTTATGTGTCACACAAAAATACTAGGTTAATCTCAAGAAATTCCTTAGCACCTAAGGTATAATTAACAATGACTATCTCTACTACAGTCATTTATACTAACCTAATACAGAATCCCAAAAACTATCTCATCATAAAACTGTTCAAATATACTGCCAAATACAAGAGAGAAAAAAAAAATCTGAAAACAAACCTCTAGAGAGAAAGGAAAAGTCATAACCCTGATAGACAAGAAAGAGAATCCAGCTCCCCTAAAAAAAAAATAGAAATCTAAGCACTATTTCTTGTCCAAAGATTAAAAAGGAATCTGCTGTCCACATCCAATTTAGTTTATCTTTTACTCTGTGTGCTAGCTAGCCCTTTCCCCTGCCAGGCTTGGAGCAAGCTCAATCTGCAACCAAGGCATGTGCCTAATAGCTTGAAGTGGGCCTGCTTCCTTCTCCCTCTCCTTCCACTGCCAAATGAAGCAGTGAGGCAATAAGGGTTAAGATGACTGATCTGGAGTCAGAAAACCTGAATTCAAATATCGTCTTGACCCAGGGCAAGTCATTTAACCTCCTTGGAACTCATTTTCTCATCTATAACACGGTGGTGATAACACCTACTTTCTAGGGCTACTGTGAGGATCAAATGAAATATCTGCAAAGCAATGAGCAAATCTTAAAGCGCTAAACAAAGGCTAGCTCTTATTATTATAACTCAGGACAGACCTCTCTCTTCTAACTGCTTCCTTTCCACCGTAACAATTCAGAGGTTTGTACCGTGTGTCAATGAAAAGTCTTTTAACTGGTCGCTGAACTGGACTTCACGGACATATTAAAGGGGTAACCTCAGTCCCTCAGGCCTCTTCTACCTGAAGCACTAAAGTATAAGGATGAGAAAGAGATACACATGGAAACACAGAGACACAGAAAAACAGAGAGAGGCTATGGAAAGAAAGAGCCTACTTGGTGTTCACATGTAAAATGGTTAATTTTAATTAATAATAAAGAAATTGTTTGCAAATGTCAAAATGATGTCTAAGTATCAGTCTCTCAACTAGCAGTGAAATGTAAGTAGTGAGATGTTTCAGGATTCTGCTTTAATTATTCTATTATCTAGTATTGCTTAACATTTTCTTTTCTGTGTAGAAATAAAACTACATGTTGCAAAGGTAGAAATCCAAATTCAGAAATCCAAGGTGGGGGGGGGGGAGCGGGGGATAGAACCACTGGGGAGGCTAGTTCCCCTATAGAAAGAGCCAGCAGACCCAGGACAAATCTTGAGGGTAAAAAAAGTCTGGAGATGGTAAAAGTCCCCAGTCACCACTGTGACTGTAGTCAAGTAGTGCCTGGCTAACCACTGTTCTACATCTAATATTTGTTATTGTTATTTGAGTAGATTTGTCTCTGAATCCCTAGCATTTACCATTACAGTGCCTTAGACATTCATTTACTTATTCAGGGAACACTTATGTACGTGTCAGGTACTGTGCTGGATACCGGGGATACAAATCAAAAATAAAAATAATTTCTGCCCTCAAGAAACTTATGTTTTCATTTGGGGGAAAAGAGAGAAGTAAGTAAAAAGTAAATTTGTAAAGGGCATAGCACATAACAGGTAATCAATGTTAATTGCTGAATTGTTTAATTAACAATAACTGAAGGCAAAGGTTTGAATCCCCTAGAATTGATTAGACTCCCATAAAACTAGCCTTATACCTGAGCAACAGTCTGTATCCTGTGCATGTTCACAGGCTGCCTACTATGCCCAGAGTTTTCTCCTCACATCCCGTCTGCTTCTAGCTTCCCACACTTCTTTCCAGTCCCAGCTGAAAATTCATGCTCTCAAAGTCTTTTCCAATCCCCTTTGCCTTCGAAATTATCTCCAATCTGTCCTGCCTATAGCTTGTTTTGTACCAAGTTGTTTGTATGTACATCCTGTCTGCTTCTAGCTTCCCACACTTCCTCCCAGTCCCAGTTGAAAATTCATCCTCTCCAAGTCTTTTCCAATCCCCTTTCCTTTCGAAATTATCTCCAATCTGTCCTGCCTATAGCTTGTTTTGTACCAAGTTGTTTGTATGTTGTCTCCCCAATTACACTGTGAACACCTTGAAGGCAAGGATTGTCTCTGTCTTTCTTTGGGTCCCTAACACTTCAAGGCATCTGAGTTCCACTTAAATTTACTTTCTATAATCCCTTCTTGAAATTATATTCCAGTCAAAATATACTACTCCCTACTGCCCCTTCACAGTAGCAGTGAATGGAGAGTGCCAGGGCTGGAGTCAGAAAAACTCATCTCCTGAGTTCAAATCCGGCCTTAGACACTTACTAGCTGTGTGACCTTAGGTAAGTCACCTAATCCTGTTTGCCTCAGTTCCTTACCTATAAACATTCCAGTATCTCTGCCAAGAAAACCCTAAATGGGGTCACGAAGCATTAGACATGCCTGAAAAACGACTGAACATCCACCACTCCTCTTTTTTTATCTTCTCCCTCCTAACTCTGTGCAACAGCCTAAACCAGGGGTGGGAAACCTGTAGCCTCGCGGTCACATGTGGCCCTCTAGGTTCTCAAGTGAGGACCTTTAACTGAATCCAAACTTCACCGAACAAATCTCCTTAATGAAAGGATTTGTTCTATAAAACTTGGACTCAGTCAAAAGGCCACACCCAAGGACCTAGAAAGGCCACATATGGCCCTGAGACTGTAGGTTCTCCACCCCTTTCCTAAACCATGCCAGGTATCATCCAGAATAGATTCTCTCCCCAACTCCCCCATTAAAAATCTACTGTAGCAAGTTCTTTCCTTTATGCCCAGTTGTGACACCACCTTCTCCATGAAAGCCCTTTCTACAGCTAATATCCTGCTACCCTCAAGTGAATGTGTAATTTTCCCTTCCTTACAATGGGTCTCAGAGAACTATGAAATTCAAATTCATTTGTGAAATCATAAGGAGGTGTGCAGGGAAGAAACTCCAAGTACCAATGCAGATGGATGAGTTAACAATTCAACAATTTACAGTCTTCAGACCTGCCTGGCACCACTGACAGGTTCAGAGATTAGCTCAATGTCACAAATCTAGTAATGGGAAAGGGGGTGGGACTTGAACCCATGCCATTCTGACTCCCAGGTCAGCTCTCTACCTACTTTACCTACCTATTCTCTACCATGCTGACTTCAATTGCGATTATTGCTTTTAATGAATAATAATTAGAAAAAGTATGTTGTTCAATAGCAGACTAAAGAAAATGCAGAAAATAAGACAAATCAGGTTAACTTGGCAACAGAGTGTTTTCCTACTCATTATTAAACATTTTAGGAAACTAGGGATTTATCATCTTTTAGCATCAATTCAGAAAGCAACTCTTTGAGAGATTTCTATCTATGCAAATACAGTACAATAATTAATTTGTATATTAGAGCATATACAGCTATGACTTTAGAGATATGAGTTTTAAAAATAAAATAATAATGTCTTGTTCTGCTTTGAGACTATTATCAGTATCAGCAGTAATAGTAGCATTGTGGCTAATGTAACATCAGTATGGTACACTCTGTAAAGTGTTTGATTTTTCTTACATAGTGATGGGCTGTGATGGCCAATCTATATATCATTCCATCTATATTCTCACACATACACATGCACACCATGTATAACCATTATAGCTTTGGAATAAATGAATTCTAACTGACCCAGTCAGAGATTAAGACCATGATCTTGACCTCAGAATCATATTCATATAAAAAATCAAGGTAACCGGTACAGCTAATTACAACAAAAATAACAAAAAGCTTTATAATGAATGAAGCTTTAAGGATGTCACTATTTTCAAGACATACAAGAGGAACAATATACATCATTAAGTACCTATTATGAATGAGCAAACACAAACAGTGAAAATGTTCTAGCTTTCTTTTAGAGGATTTACAGCAAAACTAGGGTAATATAACATATATATGCAAATAAGCATAATAAAATAAATAAAATACAAATAAAATCTGAAAAAGGAAAGAAGATGAACAAGTGGGGAGACTCAGTAAAGACTTCACGCAACTGCACTGAACTGCATATTGGAGGAGGACCTCAAGGTTTGTGAGGATGGAAGAAGACAACTTGCATTCCAGGCATGAGGGACAGACAAGAAATGCAAAGAACAAAGGTGATTTATTGACATACCCTTTCCAAAAGCAGCAGTAACTGATCTCAATTATTGTGCCTAGAGCCAGAGATGGGAAGTGGGAGGAGGGCATATTTTGGCACTGCTATTAAATTATTCATTAGGGATATTGGTATGTAGGTTTCTTTCTCTGCTTTATCTCTACTAGGTACGGATATGAGTACTGTATTTGTCTCAAAGAAGGAGTTTGATAAGATGTTTACTTTTCTATTTTTGTGAACAAATTATGTAATATTGGAACTAATCATTGCTTGCTTGCTAGAACTGCTTATCTGATTTCCAAAGTCCTTCCAAAAACCACACCACCACCACCTTGTCCAGTTCTTCCAGGTAAGTCAGTACTACATTGTAGTTCTTGGAGTTGAGGCACTATGTTTTACATAATATCACATCCTAACACAGGAATACTGCATACCACATAGTAGGATCACTTCTCCCTAGCAACTCCCTTCTCAGTTTTCTTTTCACCTTCTCTACAAAACCTGTATGCATATAGTTACTTACATGTTGTCTCTCTCATTAAATGTGAGCTCCTTGAGGATTTGGGAGCTGCCTTTTAACCTTTTTTATATCACCGGCCCTAAACACACAGTAAATATTTAATAAATCCTTTTTGATTCATTAAGTGACTAAGTGAGGAAATGAGTGTCTCAGGTGAAAATGGTCTTTGGCACCTGTTTAAGAAACCTTACAATTTCCATTTTGAACAAGGGGAAAGGGTATATAGGAGCATACCTGTAAAACATCTCTAAAACAATAAAGATTCTGAAATTAATCCTTTTCATATTCCTACCTGATGTGCTTTACTGTATTTCTTTGGAAGTATTAAATTTACCCACTTGTAAAAAGTATTGGGTAATAATTTGTATTCAAGAGAGGCTATCTTTATGTTAACTTTTGATTCTTCCTAGGTTCATTCAAAAAATTAGTAATTTTCTGTATAACTAGGAAGCTTCTAAACTCATGTCAATAAAAATTAGAGTAAAAAAGTTTTAAATGGTTATTTAATTCAAAGGCAAGAATATTTAGGCCCTCAACAAAAATGTTAAATAAATATTCTTTAAGATAATTTTTTTTTCTAAAATCTACTTGGTGGAAAATGTATCCAAACGGATTTTATGAAATTCTAGGATCGTCAGTGGGACACTTGGAATAGTATTTAATTCCACTGGAAATCCAGCATGGCGGTTACTAACTTACAACATAACTAATATGTAGAAGCTGTTGAATAAAATACAGCAGAGAATGCAAATAATTTTTCAAAGAAAGACTGCAATCCTATGAGTTTTAAGTAACTGGGTCATAAAAAGTCTCCCTCTGTGGTGATAACTTCTTACAAACCAGTATTACTACATCATGCATGTAATGAACAGTTCCTCCTGTGATAAAAAATGCTTCTACTACCTAAACCCTACTTGATTAAACATGTGCTTTTAAAAGCTCCTGCCAAAACATCTGGGAACTTTCAAGAGATATTCATTAATTTATTGAAGCTGCTTCAGTTGAATCCAATAACACTCATCTTTAAAGTGACAAAACACCATGGAGAAAGATAAATACCTTAATATCATTCACTGGTCTTAAACATCTCATTCAATGTGTATTTCTCTCCTCATAGGCTATGAATATAAAGTACAAATCAACACAGGTCTAGAAAAAACCAGCATTATGAAAGGAAACAGGCTTTTGTCAATGATTAACATGGAACTACCAACCATGTCCGGAAAAGGGATGGGGAACCTGTGGCCCTGAGGTCATATGTGGCCTTCTGGGTCCTTGGATGTGGCCTTTTGACCAAGTTTTACAGAACAAATCCTTTTATTAAGGGGATTTGTGCTGTGAAGCTTGGATTCAGGCAAAGGGGTGCACTTGAGGATCTAGAGGGTTACATGTGGCCTTGAGGCCACAGGTTCCTCACCCCTGGTCGAAAAGCAAAAAAAGGGCAACAGTCTATATAAATGATAAAAAAAATTAATAGCTCCCTTATAATGCACCCCTGGAATCTAATATAAATAACTTAGTTCATTTATTTCCTATGCAATCCCATATTTTACTACTTTTATATTTGACAAAAAAAAATTTTAAGAACATAGTTGACTTCCAAACCGAGTGGGTCTAGCTTATAAAATATTCTATTTTAGCAGAGAGGTACCCAATATATGTAATAGACATTAACTATGAGCAGAACATTATGAAATTTACAATGCTGAAATTATGTTCAACGTAATCTAATATCTGACTTTTCAGAAGGCACTTCAATACCTTTTCGTATTTCAGGGCATTATGACTATCTATGCGCTCTATGCTTATGAATGAAGATGTAAGAAACACAGAACAATTGACAGGATAGAGCTGTAATCAAGATGATATATCATCTATCTCAGAAGTTCTTAACTAGGGCTCTGTGAAGTTTAAAAAAAATATTTTGATGATTGTATTCAATATAATTGATTTACTTGTAATTCTACATATTTTATTTCTTGCATTTACAAATATTTTTCTGAGGAGTTGAGATACACAAAAAAGTTAAAAAGCCTAGATGAAACCTAACTATATCATTTTATGTAGGTAAAAAAAGTAAAACACTAAGAGAAAAGGATTTGTTCAAAGTGTAAGTACAGGTAGTAAAATAAGAGAGCCAAGGTTCAAACCCAGGTCTTCTCATGATTTCCCCCCTCAGAAAACAAACTAACTTCCTAGACTTTAAGGACCTGGAAGGGTCTTGATGGAAATCGCCAAATCAAATCTCTTTCCCACGAAGAAAAGGAATATGTCACCCAATGGCAAATGGACTGAAAGAAGTGACCTTTGTCAAATGGCACCAAGGCCCATTAGTACAGCTGGAACTCATATGATTTCTCTAATCATCCAAAAAAATCACCAGACTAAAGTTGCTTTACTGATAGCATAATAGACTGTGAAAGGTATTACAGCATCAGTTTGTTCTTTATTCCTCTCTTTCAAAATTAGACATCACATTCAATGAACCAAAAAACACATTGTTCATGTGATTCCATTGCTACCTTACAGGTAGCAAGAAAAATAAGTTAACCACATGCACAAAAATATTTATAGCTGTTTTATTCATAATGGAAAAACCTGGAAAAGTCTTTATATCCCTTAATTGAAGGACAGGAGAATAAGCTATGGCATAGTCATGTGAGGGGACATCAGAATGTCATAAAAATAATAGAGAAGAAAAAATATCAAAATATTTATAAAAAAGAAAGCTCATTAGACTTAGAATAGCATGTAAATTGGCTATAGCATTACATCTTTAAAAAAAAGAACTTCAGATTAACAAAAGGACATAGAGCATATCTAGTTTTTGTTTGGTGTTCATTTGTGAATCTGTTAAAATGTATGGATAATATTTTTTTCCATTCTTCTTATCTGCTTAGGATCCACAAGGCTTTACTTTGAGGGTCAGGGCTGGAAATTAGCCTCATGGATATGGTTCAACTACTGATGGTCTGGTATTCTGTACTGATAATGCATTTTTGCTTACTGTTAATGTAATTTTGCTTCTTAATGGGAAGATCTTTCCCATTCATTAACAGGTCCATGTGACCTGCCTGGTCACATGGAACCTGTGG
The DNA here is from genome assembly GCA_028658325.1 of Potorous gilbertii. Classification (NCBI taxonomy): domain Eukaryota; kingdom Metazoa; phylum Chordata; class Mammalia; order Diprotodontia; family Potoroidae; genus Potorous; species Potorous gilbertii. The sequence goes on along the minus strand of CM053770.1, from coordinate 635,394,402 downwards.
TGGGAGGAACTTGCTGAAGGAATAGAACAGGAAGAGGCAGAGCTACAGTAGAGTGGAGAGGAAGTTAGTCAGAGAGCAATCAGAGCTAGGAGTGAGAGAGCTTGTTTGTGATTTGTTTAAGGGTATTGGTTTGTGGGAAGCCCAACAGAGGGAAGGCTCGGGTGGTGTTCTCTGCATTGTGCATAGATTTCTGTTACTATGATGGATTTGGCTTTTGTGTTGGGATAAGGCTTTCTGGTGTTTAAAAAATGTTTTGGTTCTATCTTCTGTGTGGAGAGTCTGTGGTATTTCTCGATTCAGGATTGTGCTGGGATATTCATGGCTTCTGTAGGTGTTGTGAATATCGGGCAGGTGCTATATATACTATCTGTCGTAAAAATACAGCAGTTATATTTTTTGAAAATATAATACAAAATTAGCAAAACATTTGTTTGAGTTTTATGTTTATTTGGACTCTACTATACTACTGTTCAAGCATGTTGAATAAATTACTCAGAGAAGCATTTTTTAAACTGAATTCATAAGCATGGCATAGTGGTTGTAAAGATGTGGACTTAGAATTAGGAAGCTCTAGGTTCACGTCCTGTTCCCAACACTTACAAGTTGTATGAACACTAGCAAATGGCTTCACCTCTTAAGTCTCAGTTTTCTCACCGTAAAATATGGTTAATAATACTGACACCCTCTCTCCTCGAAGTATAAAATCTAATCAAGTATCAAATAAGGTAATATTTGGAAAGGGCTTGGCACAATGCCTGACACATAGCAGATATTTAACCAAAGCTTGTTCTCTGCCCTCTTCCCTTCTCCTCTTTAAGGATGGAAAAGACCAAAGTTGAGATAAGGATAAGCTTAGAATACAAAAGGTTTATGCTACTATTTAAAAATAATAATAACCTCCTAAAACCTCAATATATTCACTCAACATGTCATGAGAGACAGGAAAGAGCAAAGTAATGGAATTATGGTTGGGTGCTTCATGTGTCCTAAGACGGCTACAGTAGCTATTGAGGCCTAGTTGAAACCCTGAAACATCAGCTGACTGGACTCCAACAAGTCTATTAATTGAATTAGCACTATAGACATTTTACTATCCCTGCTTCTATATAGCTAAGAAATAGGGCAGAATAGGATTGCAGACTATCCATATTGGCAATTATTATGTTTAATAAATAAACATTTATTAAGCACCGACTGTATTCCAAGTACTATGCAAAGAGCTGGGGATAGAGGCAAAAAAACAGGCATGGGGACAGATAGGGATAATGCCTAAAGGTAAGAAATGGAGTATTTTATTTGTGGAATAGAAGGGGGGCCAGTTTTACTGGATAGGAGACTATGTGTTGGGTAGTAACATGTAAGAAGAATGAAAAGGTAGACAGCAAATAGGTTGTAAAGGGTTTGGAATGCCAAACAAAGTATTTTGTATTTACTCTTAGGACAACAAAAAGTCATTGCAGTTTATTAATTATGCTAAGTAGCTTGACACAGGACACAGTAAAGCAAGTAGTACACCTCTGTGTTCTGATTTCACAAGAAGAAAGGATACACTGGGGGAAAACAACCAGAACTATTAATACCTCAAATGCCATAAATGCTTCAAGAGAGAAACAGGTATGTACAGGAAGCAGGAGAGTGAGTTTTAAAAGGGCAGAATCAGAGAAGAAGGAGTCATAAGCAAAATAAACTTCAACTTCAGAGAAGGATCATAAAGGAAGAATTATATGGAGAAAAATAAGGTCTAAGAACCAGAGATTGGGGTCCAGGCTAGATGAAAAGAGGAAGACCAAAGGAAAGGGAGCAGATCACCTTAATTAAAGATTACTTCTTGTTGTTCAGTCATTGTCATGTCTAACTCTTCATGACCCCATTTGGGATTTTCTTGGCAAAGATCCTAACGGGGCTTGTCATTTCCTTTTCCAGCTCATTTTACAGATGAAGAAACTGAGGCAAACAGGATTAAGTGACTTTCCCATGGTCACACAGGCCAGATTTGAACCTCAGAAAGATGAGTTTTCCTGGCTTCAAGCCCTGTAATATATCCACTGTGCTGCCAAAAGATTACTATTGCTGTCTAGAGTCCTTTTTTTAATCACTTCCTTAACAAAGAAGCATTACTTGTAAAGATAGGATATTGGGCAACAAGAAAAAAGGTATAAAAGGATATAATGAAAGAAAACATCATTAAAAAATCATATCAGTAAGTGTAAATGGGATAAATTCACTCATAAAATGGAAGAGGGAATGGATTCTAAAACAGAATCCAACAATAGACTGTTTACAAGAAACATACTTGAAGACTTCTACAAAATTAACATGAGGATCCGGAGAAGAATTTAATGCTTAAGGTGAATTCAAAAGAGAAGAAATAGAAATCAAAACTTCAGATAAGGCAATAGAAAAAAACAGACATGGTTAGATGAGATAAGCAGGAAAAGTACATTCTGTTCAGTAGTACCATAAATAATGAAATGATGTCTACATCTATCCATATAAATAGATATCAAATAATAACTAAGCTACACAATATGCCCCAAACAGTATAAAATGTGGGAAATGCTAAACATATTACAGTGGAAATAGAAATTAAAACATAGTCATTGAGGACCTCAATTTGCATCTGTCCCCAGACCTAGAAAAAACCTACAAAAAGACAAAACAACAACAATCCTGAGGATCTGACAGAAAATTTAGATACGCTAGATAGTTGGAGACAACTGAGTGGGAAAAGAAAGTGTATACATATTTCTCAACTAAAAATGAAACCTTTACAAAATGGACTATATACTACATTATGAAATCTATACAAATAAATGTATAAAGATAATTTCAGATCAATAATTCACTCCCTTAATAAATAGTTCCAGTGTGAATAATGTGAGTTAGAATAAGGAAAAGTCCCATTATGAAAATTCTATATGTAATTTTTATTAGGAAAAGGCAATCAATGAGAAAAGAAGAATGAAATCAGTTAAAAATTAAAGTTCTTGACAAAATTCCGTTTTTTGACAAGATAATTTACTTACATGGAGCAGCAGTACAGCAGCCAGAAAAGACTGTCCTTGGCAATATCCAATATCTTCATCATAGACAGAGTAAGCCTATAGGATGAGAAGAGGGGAGAAAGAAAAATTAAATATTATTACAGCTGATAGATGTTGACATATTTAAGGTCTTCTTGTGTGCCTGAAACATTAAAATGAACTTATCGGGCCATTTAGGAGGCTGAGAGATGAGGGATGGGGGAAAAGGAGAGCTAGAAGGCACTCAAATGGTCAATCTTTTTTTTTAATTGGGACATTAGTTCCAGTTACACCATCCCTTCAAATCCAGTATGTAGACCACAATTGCAATATTATTCTCAAATGATATCAAAGGTATAGGCAACAGTAAGATATATCTAGTGTCTTCTAGACCCCAAAGAACAATGTAAGAAATTGAACTGAAACTCAGGGTCATTCAAAGTAGCTAAAGTACCCCCTAAAAATTCGTCTGTAAGAGGGGACCAATCCCCTCAGATTGCTAAGTTCTAGGATTCATTTGAGGGTAACTATATGAATATGATAAGGCTATTATTTAACCTAAATTTGGGTTTCCTAATCCTTAAAATGGAGATTAACTGACCTACCTCACAGGGTCGCTATAAGGACCAGAGGACATGACCTGTAAAGTAATTCTAATCTTAAAGTACCACATATCATGATTATTACCTTGAGAAGGGTGGGGGCCTCAACTATGCTTCCCTAACACAGTGAAGCAAAATTTCCAGAAGGGATGAGTGCTTACTTCCAAAATGATCTTGTCTAAGAGCAGTTTCTCCTCTGCCCCATCACAGGATCATTCGTATATGGGGAGTCCCAAAAGTCTTAGAACTACATCCCTGTTAGCGAATATAATGAATCTCCTGAATGGTCCCATGTATTTGAATTTGTGCTATTCAAAGTTATAATTCTATAAAATATGGTAACTGGTTCAAGCACAAAGGAAATATTCAGTATACAGTTAGATAACCTGCCCATTTCAGATTCATTATTTGCACCAAACTGGACCTAGCTGTAGTGAAGTTTTAAGCAATTAAAGTGTAAAACTTCACTAAGACTTTTGGAACACTCTGTATTTAGAACTGAAAGAAGCCTCAGTGTTATAGAATCAATCACCCTTATTTTAAAGCTAAAAAACCAAGGCACCAAAAGTTTGTGAAGTGCCTGAATAAAATCATACAGGTAGTAAATAGTAGTCATGGTTTAACACAATTCTATTGGCTCCAAATTTAGCAATCTTTCCAATGTCTTACACTATCACCTCAAAGTGATTTTAAGATTAGAATGGACCCTCCTATAATCCAAGAACAAATCTGTACTACTAGAGTACCACAAGGGACCTTGCAGAGTCATCATAACCATCCAATATGGTAGTCAGTAATATCATATTCTATGTACATACGCTATCATGGGTACCCTGAACAAAGGACACTCTAAGAAGCCTGTAGGACATTTGGTACATAGTCAAATGATAAAAGAATGAGACGATTTGTTATCTCATGCTGAAGATACTTAATTGTCATAAAATTAATGTAACATAAACATCACCTATTTGTCTTCTCAGTCAAGAGAAATTAATTTAAATTACATACCTAATTGATTCCTAATTTTCCAAAAAAAAAAAAAAAAAAGGATTCTTCCTAAACATCTGTGGTTCTCAGGTTTGGTTGTTTTTTAAAGAAAAGTAAGCTGGAATGTTTCTAGGATTTTGTGATTATTTAAAGTAGGCTAATCAGAACAAAATAAAATAGAATGGCAACTTGTTGAAAATTACCTTCTATTTTTTAAAAATAGAATACTACCCCAAATAATACATTTTAAATACGTCAGATTTTCTAAAAAAAAATAAAACCCACTGCATATTACATTTCTGTATGTCATTTTTTGATGAAACAGAATCTTTTTAAACTATCATAATCCTCTCTACTGCAAAATAGCAGTGCTAACATAATCTCTGCTAATAGCCATGATAATAAATCATGACCAGTGCCACTAAGGGTTGAACCTAGTTGATGTAGTACCAATCAAATGGACTGGTATCAGTACTACAACAGTAATAATAGAAGATTCGATGGTCTTCTTCAAATAGCACCAATTTTTAGTAACTGTTATTATCAAATGCAAATTCAGTTCAACCAGGCTTCACCAGATAGTTTCAGTGACAGCACTGCTGAAACCAAGAGCCCCAAATAGTTCTATCTTAACAGCCACAATCCTATAACACAATCAGGGCCATACTGATCCCCTTGAGTATTTTACCTTCAATAGTGCTAAGTTTGAATCGCATCACATACACCTGGAATGGGTTAATGGGAACGGGTTACAAGGACAGAGTGGATTAAAGGACAGTGAGAAACTCCAGCTTCCTGATTAACCTCTTGATGTAAAAGGATTTGAGAATTCTCTTTTTATTTGGTCTTAGGGGAGGAGCTACTTATTACCAAATATTAGATAATACATGATAATATTAGATAATACATTTTCAATTTTGAGTTGCAAGGGCTTCAAGTTTGACACCTCTGAATAATGAGCATTTCTCTTTCTTATTCACAAAATTAGTTTGAGAGATTCATCAAGTCTGGCATAAATCCAGGTAAACTATGTCCACCACCTCTAGTAACCTTGCTTAATAATGACATGAGCATAGTCTGCCGTGATTTTTTCTTCAGAAAATGCATCATAAAATTCATCAAGTTCTTCATCTTTTAAACTGCAGGTTCTTAACCATTTTTTGTGTGTCAGACCCTTATGGCACTGTGATGAAACTTATGGATCCATTCTCAGAATGATACTCTTAAAATATGAAATAAAACACATAAGATTACAAAGGAAAAAATTATATTCAAATATAATTATCAAAAGAAAAAGTTCATAGATCTCAGGTTAAGAACTTCCATTTTAAATAATGTATTGCTGAATGTTTTCCAGGAATCAAAGCAACTGATTGATAGTATGCAAGCTTTATTCTCTTCTGTTTTTGAAATCAAGAGAAAAATAGCCCAGCACAATCTTTTGAAAATCATAAAGGTCTTCTCCTCTTTGGGAATTAATTACAAAATGGGAGGACAAACATCCTCCTCTATGATGATACATGGGCTTAATATCAGTCTAGGCATTTGGGTTTTTTTTTCTTTTAAAGAAGCAATTAAATTTACTAGCTATTACTGGTCAAAAGAAGTGTAGCATTAGTTACATTACTGCTCGAATTTCATATCTGATAGGTAGTCTCAAAATAACCCTCTAAAAGCAATGAAGGAGAAAATGAATCTATCCAAAGTTTGGTCACAAACTTCTAGAAAAGGAAACAGATTCTGTACAATTTCTATGATGATTTTTTAAAATCAGATACTACCATAAAATGGTGACATTCTCATTCTATTGCCTCTGCACGTGAGGTGCTACATGAAGAAATGGACAAAGATGGGATTGGGAAGAGGGGCTGAACTAGACCAGATGAATACAAAAGAAATCCAAATATGAGGTACTATAATTTTGAATACTTGGGTGGAAATATCCTTATTTTCAATTTATCACAAAGAAGGGAATACAGTAAATGATGGGGAAAACACTAAGAGCAGTACTGTTAACCAAAAAAAAAGGTGAGAGAGGGGACTTCAGCATCTACTGACCCCAATGATTACTTGTTCATAGTGATTTAATTCTGGTGACAATGACCTAAAAATAAATGGAGGATATTCTTACTGAAAATATGAGAAAGAAGACAGCCAAGGTTTTCAAAATTATATTCTATAACAGATCATATCTTTCTGGGGACAGAATTGATTGAAAGGTACACCAATTTAGGTGCTACAGTAAGTTGTTTTAAAGGTTGAAATGATATGAGGCAAAATAATTATGTATACCAAGTGTATACAATATTGTCCATTTCTGTTCCTATTCACAAGCAGGTAGGTGGCATAATGAATAGAGCACTGGGCCTGGAGTCAGGCAGACCTGAGTTCAAATTTGACCTTAGAAATTTATTAGCTGAGTGATTTTGTTCCATTTGCCTCCATTTCCTCAAGGGTAAAATGGAGATCATAATGGCAACTGCCCTCTAGCATTACTATAAAGATCAAATGAGATAGTATTTGTAAATCACTTAGCATAGTACCTGGCACATAGTAAGCACTATATAAATAAATGCTAGCTATTATTGCTGCTGTTGTAATTTCAGATATAAATGCTGTGGGTTTATGAATAATAAAACCAAATAAGGACATTAAGAAAGTCTCAAATAAAGGGATCCATATACAGATATAGATACCGATATAGGTAGAGAGATACGACATTTCAGATGATGTGATCTCACAGGTTAGTTAATTTCTATGAAATTAGATCATCATGTTTTTCTTTCTTCCTAGTGCTTCCCTTTGCTTCTAATTTGCTTCTTTGTGATATCTAGCTCCTGTTGATTTTATGACTCTGAGGGGACATTTCGTTCCATTTCAGTAACTACTGACTTCTACTTGAAATGAGATTTATTACAGTATGTGACTATATGTTTTACAACAGATTTATACTAATCAATTTTTGGACTGCTTCATCTCAAAAGGTCTATGTGGTGTGTTCCTAAGTAAATCTATCCACCTGTTTATTTTTCATCAATTTGTCTCTATGTTTTGCTATTCTCACTTCTCATTTCTGCTTGACTTAATAATCATGAGTCCCCACAAGTTGATGTCTACTACAGTAAACATCATTCTCTCCAGTTTTGGAATCATGATCAAATCCACTCTGTTCCTGTAAAGAGTTTGTCAATCTATTCCCTGATGTCCCCTCTCATCACTATCTCTATAACTTTCCTGACCAAAGTGCTTCTACCCACTACCTCCTGTGTTACCATGTTCCTATGTCTATTGTCTCCCCTAGTAGAATTTAAGCTCCTTCATAATGAAGACTGTCTCTGCTATTTTATTTGTACAGACATAGACTACACTTTCACTTGTTCATTTTTGTTGGTTGATATTTCCTAAATTCCAAGAAGCTACTGACACTTTTTAAAAAAGGGTAATAGAACTCCCATGTACAGAATTACAAATACATACAGGACTTCAAAATTAGACCACCCAAATACTAAACAAATATGCTAAACACAATTAGCATTTTTACAATATATTAACTCAATCAATGGCATAACAAATATGAAACAGTGCTATATATCAACATGCTGCCAATATGCTACTGGAAAGTCGACATTTACTTTTTTTTTTTCAAAATGGTTCAATACAGCAAACTATGGCTAAGAAAATGAGTTTGTGTTGTGATTAATTTTAATTGCATGGCCCTTTATGCTTTCATTATTTATTTTTACTCTTTTTAGAAGAGCTAAATTCCTTTCTGATTCAAAAGTAAATTGAAAGAGTATTCAAAAGGGACTCAAACAGCTGGGTTTAAACCAAAGAATAAATACAAGCATGATTTATCACCTAGTCAGGCTCAACAAATGCAAATTTGATTTGCTAAGAGTCATTAATAAGGACATGAGCCATTAGTTAAACAAATAAACCATTAGGTTGAAATCTGAAGACTGGACACATCTACACTCTACTAAGCAGCTAAAAAACAGGAAGAAAAAGAAGGGATTTTAGAGATATACTGAGAAGTTAAGCACAAAAAAAATCATAGCAGAGAAAAAAGTACTGGAAGGATGTAGAATGTGGGAAGAGAAGACCTGAGAAGTAGGATGCTGGTCTGGAACACAGCCAAAGAGAATCATCAAGTATTACAGCTAAATGAAGTCTAGAGGAGCAAGGCTTAGTAGAACTAGAGATGAAGAGCTTTGTTCCATTTAGAATCAAGTGAGGCTCAAGCTGAAGTAGTCCAGCACTCTGGACAGCTCCACAGGAGAAAAAGTGGGAAGAAGCTTACTACTGACAGCTGGCTTTTTCTTAGGTTGTTCATTTGGCTTGCCCCATCAAATGAAAACTATTTGTTAAAGAAGCCATGCCACATTATGATGAACGTAATTGTCCTTAAAAGACAGGAAGTCATCTTTATCCAAACAAAAGTTTGGTATTTGAAGCAGAAGGAAAGCAGGATGGGGGAGAGAGGATTGGGATATATCCTCAGCAGGTATGACAAGGTGGTAAGGGAGAGCTTGGCATTTTGGAGTTCCTATATTTTCTGAGTCAGAACTGGGAGAGAGGGAAAAGTCTGATATGATATATTAAAAAGTATGATCCATTTATATGCTGACTAGACAAGCTTAGACCTTAAAATACAGGACATGGGTAAAGTTTAATAGTGTTAGCTTTAACATTTACCTAAGACATAGCTCCTGCAGGAGAAAATGAATATAAAAATAGCCTGACATTCTTCATTGTGCTTTTTATAACTGCAATGACTTTTAATGAATTTTAGAAACAGCATGAATACGTGCTGAGAGATCTAGCCTCAGTCAGGATGACCTATGTTCAAAATTCCCTCCTCTGACTCATATGAGTGGCTGTGTGGTCCTGTGCAAATTACCCTTCCCGCTCCCTCACAAACACTATAATGTGCAGAACAGTTGCTCATCTGTATTGGTAAAGACTTTTTTCACCATGAATCTCCCTATAATAAGTCAAAACTGTAGACAAAAAAAAAATTAAGAGTACACTCAAAAACCCTCTTATACCTATGACACTCAACAGCCTTTCATCAAAATGTTTAACAACATATTTTTTGTTCAATTTTAAGTCAATAAAGAAAGCTTCACACAATTTAGTAATCACAGGGAAAACTAGTTTTTCACATCATTGCCAGAAAATAAACAAGGATGCTCAGGTTATAGTACAGAATTTATTTTCTTTACTTATTTATTTCCTTTATTTATTACTATTCTGTATTATTGCTATTTCAAGAATGTAGAACCTCCATGAAAGGAGGCTTTATAAATATTATCTCATTAGATCCTCACAATAAACACTGGAAGTATGCGTTATTCTATATCATTCTATATCATCTCCATTTTGCAACTGCAGAAACTGAGGCAGAAAGAATTTAAGTGACTTTCCCAGGGTCTCACAGATAGCAAGTAGCTGAGGCTGGATTTGAACTCAATTCTGACTCCTAGCTGCATCTGATACAGGATAGATTGAAGGAAGTCTCAGAGGGAAGCACAAAAATTGAGGAGTACCAGGAAAGGCTTTTTGCAAAAGGTGGAACTTTTGCTGAAACCTGAAAGAACCTAAGGAAGCCAGAAGGCAGAAAAGAGGAAGGAGAAATTTCCACGCTTGGGGAATAACCAATGAAAATGCTTAAAGTAGGCAGATGGAGTGTCATGTATGAAGAATAGCAAGAAGACTCCATGTCACTAGATTGCAGAGTACATGGATAAGCAATCATCACCATTACTATTTAATATCTGTATGACAAAGTCTTGTAAATGCAGTTTTAAGCGGTCTCAAGAGGCAATTAGCTGGGAAATGAACTGCCAAGAAAAATACTTTGCATTCTGTATAGACTATGATTTGGCCCCGTTCTGGTAGCTTATCAATGGATTAGGCATTCCCAAGAGAACCAAGAGAACAAATCCTGAGGACATAAATGTGATGCCAATCACTGCCCTTTGAACTCTTTGGGATGGAGATAAAGGATGGAGGGAAGTAAGAAAGGAGAATAACAGAAAAGGTCAACCCCTCCAGGGTCTGTACTGAGTGAGGGATGAGTGAAAGCAGCACCAATCGGGGGAGCAGAAATAGTCATGACAGGGAAGGTTGAAAGAGAAAAAGAAAGAGTGGGATATTTGGGGGAACAGGGCATGTTCAGATGGGGAAGATATACATGTAGGAGAGGAAGAAGAAAGACCTCGCAGGTAAGACCCCCTCTGCTTTTCAACTGCAAAGAAAACTGGAAGAAACTTTATGATAACTGAGAGATATTAGCCTCACTGAAAGAAAGGCTTTATCAACGATATAAATTTCTTAGAAAACTAATCCCAATTTTTAGCTAGCATGCTACTTTTTTTAAAAAATGCTTTACTGATACTCCTCGTTGTCACACAATAAGCATTTCCAAATATAGTTCCTTTCACTATATGAACCCTCCCTTTTACAAGGAAATGAGGAGAATATAGCATGATCTGTTCTAGATAAAGCCATGCTGGGTTTCTGTGATCACTATTTTTTTTTTAGTTACAGGGTTCTTCCGCTTTTTGTGTCACAGATCCTTTTCACAGTCTGGTGAAGCCTAGGAACCCCTTCTTAGAATACAGCTTTTAAGTGCATAAAAATAAGCTACTAAAGAAAAATTAATTGAAATATGTTCATCAAAACTTATTTTAAACAAGTTCACAGACCCCAGGTTAAGAATTAGTGCTCTATAGAATGAAACAGAATGGAATGGAATACAATTAAGTGCTTACTATGTTTCAAACTCTCTGCTAAGCATGAGGGATACAAATAGAAAATTGAGACAGTCGTTATTTTCAAGGAGCTAACACTCCAATGGGGACACAACACATAAAAGAAAATTCATGTTTATGTTCAGTTCATGGCAGATGGAAAAACTGGTTATTATTTAGGCAGGGAAAGTAGCAGGGCTCTTGCAAAGACCTAGAGGTTCTCTGTTTATCTATCAGTCCCCTCCTTGCTGGCTATACATATACTCAAATTTTTGTAATACCTTTAAAAAACCATCTTAGTAATTACTACCATACCAACGAGGTAGGTATTAGAGATACTGGTTTTTTTCTCTTTCTTTTTTTTAATATATAATTTATTTTTCAGTTCTGAACATTCACTTCCATAAGAATTTGAATTCAAAATTTTCTCCCCACATCTCCCCACCCTCCACCCCAGGACAGCATGCACCCCTTCCTCTAATCTGTTCTCCTTTCTATTACCCACTCTTCTTCCATTCCCCTTCCCCTCTTTTTCCTGTAGAGCAAAATAGGTTTCTATACTCCATTGTATTCAGTTGCATGCTAAAACAATTTTTAACATTCATTTATTACTAAACATAAACTAAATATTACTAAACTAAAAAACATTATTAAACATTAACATTTAACATTCATTCTTAAAAGCTTTGAGTTCCATATTCTTTTCCTCCCGCCCCATCCACTGTCATTGAGAAAACAAGCAATTCAATATAGGTCATATATGTGTAACAATGCAAAGCACTTCCATAATGGTTACCTTGTAAAAGACTAACGACATTTCCCTCGGTCCTACCCTGCCCTTCATTTATTCCATTCTCTCCTTTGAGCTGTCCTCCCATAATAGTGTTTGCTTCTGATTATCCCTTTCCCCAGTTTGCTGTATCTTCTATTATCTTCCCTCTCCTATCCTCTTCTCCCTTGCCATCCTGCAGGGTAAAACAGATTTATATATCCAATGGAGTGTGTTATTCCTCTTAAGCCAAATCCCATGAGAGTAAGGCTATACACACACACACACACACACACACACACACAAAGACACACACACACATATATACTTCTAACTACCCTAATACTGAAAAAGGTCTCATGAGTTACAAATAACATCTTTCCATGTAGGAATGTAAACAGTTCAACTTCAAAGAGTTCCTTAAGACTTCTCTTTTCTGTTTACCTTTTCATATTTCTCTTGACTCTTGTATTTAAAAGTCAAATTTTTCTATTCAGCTCTGATCTTTTCAACAAGAATGCTTGGAAGGCCTCTATTTCATTGAATTTCCATTTTTTGCCCTTAAGTATTATACTCAGTTTTGCTGGGCAGGTGATTCTTAGTTTTAATCTTATCTCCTTTGACCTCTGGAATATGATATTCCAAGCCCTTCAATCCCTTGGTGTAGAACCTGGTAAATCCTGTGTTATCTATCCTAACTGTATTTCCACAATACTTGAATTGTTTCTTTCTGGCTAGTTATAATATTTTCTCCTTAACTTGGGAACTCTGGAATTTGGCTACAACATTCCTGGGAGTTTTCCTTTGGGGATCTCTTTCAGGAGGCAATCAGTGAATTTTTTCCATTTCTATTTTATCCTCTGGTTCTAATGGAAGATGATGTCTAGATTCTTTTTTGATCATGGTTTTCAGATAAACCAATAATTTTTAAATTACCTCTCCTGAATCTATTTTCCAGATCAGTGGTTTTTGCAATGAGATATTTCATATTGTCATCCATTTTTTCATTCTTTTGGTTTTGTTTTATAATTTCTTGGTTTCTCATAAGGTCACTAGCTTCCATCTGCTCCACTCCAATTTTTAAAGAACTATTTTCTTCAGTGAGCTTTTGAACTTCCTTTTCCATTTGGCTAATACTACTGTTTAAAGCATTCTTCTCCTCATTGGCTTTTTGAACCTCTTTTGCCATTTGGGTTAGTCTATTTTTAAAGGCATTATTTTCTTCAGCATTTTTTTTGGGTCTCCTTTAGCAAGCTGTTGACTCGCTTTCCATGATTTTCTTGCATCACTCTCATTTCTGTTCCCAATTTTCCTCCACCTCTTTTACTTGATTTTCAAAATCCTTTTTGAACTCTCCCATGGCCTGAGACCACTATATATATATATTTTTGGAGGTTTTGGGTATAGAAGCCTTGATTTTTAGGTCTTCCTCTAATGGTATGCTTTGTTCTTTTCACCAAGTAACCTTCTATATATTGTCTTATTTTTTGCCCATTTTTGGGCATTTTTCCCAGCCAGTTACTTGACTTTTGAGTCCTTTATCAAGTGGAGGCTATACTTTAGACACCTGTAAGTTCTCAGTTCTTCCAAGGTGGCACAATCAACTCCTCTCCTGGTCTGCACTCTGGTCTGTGAGTAACCACAAGCACTCTTTTCTGCCCTGGATCTGAGAGTAGGATTCCCTCTCCACAGCCACTTCCAACTTCACCATGCCACCACTCCTCCTCACCCCTGGACAGCCACTCAGAACTGAGACCCAGATCAGCTGCTCAATTCCCCCAGGCTGAGGGCTCCAAAAGTGGAGGATGCTGTTGCCCTGGGGCTGGGGCCAGAATATACTCCCCTCTCACCCAGGTGAAAGAGTTTTCTTACTGACCTTTGAAGCTGTGTTTGGCATTTGTGGGTTGAGAAATCTGAGAACCGTAACTGCTACCCATGATTCTGCACTCTGATGCCTGCTCTAGTTCTCTCGGTGCCCTGCTGTGCACCAAGCCTGGACTGTGTTCCACTGTGGGTCCAGTACAACAGACCATTCTTGTTGGCCTTCCAGCCTGTACTGGGCTGGAAATCTGTTTCCCTATCATTTTGTGGTTTCTGCTGCGCTAGAATTTGTTTAGAGTCGTTTTTCACAGGTACTTCATGGGCTATGGAGGGAGAACTAGAACAGGTCCATCCTTCTACTCCACCATCTTGGCTCTGCCCCCTCAGAGATACTGTTAGTTCCATTTTACACATAAGTTAACTGAGGCTCAGAAAAATTAAATACATTGTCTATAGTTATGCATCTAGCAAATATTATAGGTAGGAGGGAACCCAGGTATCTCCTGATTATGAATACAATACTCATTCTACTACATAATGCTGCCCTTAAATAGGAACTATTACAATAAATGAAGGAAATGTTGGAGAACTTCATTAAGCAAAAGTATACTTCAAAGCCAAAAAAAAAAGTCTTCTAGTTAACCTTTTTTAGACAGATGAAAGAGTGAGACAGTGAAGCAGTGAGGGGAATACTATACCCCTCCCACCAGATATTGTTTGGAATCAATTGTCAGAGACATAATAATAAGGTGTGTGTGTGTGTGTGTGTGTGTGTGCATGTGTTTACATACACAGAATGTTGTCTGCCCCAATATTTAAATTCTAAAGTTACTGCCTTTCTGAGAATAGGACCTTTATTACCTGCAGCAAAAAAAAAGAACCCAATTCATTTACAGAATAGGATATAACTTCCTTTCATCATTTAATGTTGGGAGACATTCCTAACAGAGCCCAGGAGACATTCAAAATAAAGACAGGAAAAGATGATACCCCACTAACAAATATTCATCGGGAACAAAAGCTTTTTTTGAAAAAAAAGTTATTAAATTTATCCTATGCTTGTAAAAATGAGGGATCTGATGTAGCCTCTAAAAACAGATCCAATGACAAGGAATAATCTAAACACTTGAGAAGAAAAATGTAGAAGGTTAGATGTGTTCACAAATATTCACTTACAAAGTGATTTTCTTATCTAATAGAGCTGGCAGAACTCCTAGACGTTTGCTTCCCTTTATATAACACTAAGGAAAAAAGCTCTTGACAATAGTTTAAAAGTGAGCTAAAGTATTCTTTTTGTAAAATCTTAAAATAAACAGAAAACTACATCTTAAAGATAATTTATAGACTGATACTGATAGTTACCTATCCAAGGTAAACCCTATGAATAGGGAGCTACTTTCCTAATACAAAATTTATGGCCTAGAACACATAATTTCAACCCTTAATATGTTATGAAACATAGAGAAGAAAGAGCCCTGGCCACATAGAGATAACATTTGAAATGTATGGTTAATTCTTTGCATTAAAAAAAAAAGCCCAAGAGCTAAAGGATTATCTCTGTGAATTTATAGTATGCATTCTAGTCTGATAACCAGACATGACCTCTGTCCTGATGGTGACCTACACAAAGCAAACACAGTACAACGTATATGTATAGAGCTGTTAATATAGAAATGTTGGTTTCTTACATTAGCTATAAATCTATCTGTATATCTGTTCAAATGCTAAATTATACAAAAGGGATAATAAATGATAAAGGATTTCAGCGAGGGGAGTAATCATTGTAAGTTCATCTCAATTCAAAAACATTTAAGTGTCCAGTGTTTGTAAGTCAGTGTGCTAGTGCTAGGCACTGAGGGTACAAGGGTAGGGATAAAAATAGGCTCTGCGCTCAAGAAACTTACATACGATAGTGGAGGAGCAAAATTACATATCTACAAATAAATGCAAAGTACATATGAAATAACAGCATCATTTAAAGAGAGAAAGCAAGAAAGCAAACCTATTCCATGCAATCAATAAGAATAAGGTGATTTCATATGTCCAGACTTCCTTGTACCATATGATAATTTTATATAAAATCACTGAACATGAAAGTTACAAAAGTTCTTAGAGATAATCTGTTGAAACTCCCTCATTTTATAATTGAAGAATTAAGAGGACTAGAGAGGGTCAGAGTCATGTGACCTTGGCACACACGGCTCTCAAAATGTTTACTGACTTCTTAGAGGATCTGACAACCATTTTACAAAAGAAGAGACCAAAATAATTCATTGGAAACTCCATGTGTTTAGTTATTTTAACAAAGCAACCCTCAGTGCTGCAAAGCAATCCTCTGTAAGCATCATTCTTGCCCAAGCTCCCTCCTGAGAAGTGTGGAGGTGAGGAGGAGGAGGAGGAGGAGGAAGAGAGTGAAGAGAGAGGGAATAAAGGGGCATCTTGAGGACTACAAGGGAGACAAAAATAAAATCAACTTAGAAATAAGCCTGGGGTACAAACTCCCAAACTTCCGACGCTGTCAGGAATTCAGAAGAGCAGTTGTAGCATTCCAAAGAGATCGTAGAAATGGCTTCATAGCTGCCTTATCAGCTTTTCATAGTATATGAACTACCTTTGCAAGGGTCAGGCCTATCCTGTGAGGCCTCATGTAATAATATCATGTAATTCACATAATCAATATCCCGTGATAAAGTGACCTTGTTGTAAAACACCAGAGTTGGCTTCAATTTTTCTTCTGGAAGGAAGTCTGTTAGAATTTTAAAAGGAGATGGAAACATTTAGCCCATGCCCTTTATTTATAGATGAGGAAACAGAGCTCCTTAAGTGACATGCCCAAGGTCATGCAGCTTTTTGTTTGTTTGTTTGTTTTTTTAAGGCAGAAATGAAGTTTCTTTAAGGATAAAGTTTTGAAGTGACAAATAGATTGAATAATACTAACTGTTGTATATCATAATATTCTAATAACATAAAAGCCCTTGACATGATCCCTCATTCTCTCCCCCTTTACTTCAGTGGAGGTAATCTTTTCTCCCCATCAAGTCCAGACTCTCTGCTCATTCCATCCCCCTCGAGCTCCACAGTATCACAAACCTCTTGCCTCTTTTCTGACCTTCAGCCTTCCTCATTGCTCCTTCTCTAGTTCAATAGCCCAGCTCTCTCCCATCTTAAAAAAATTTCACTTATACCTATGATTTCCCTTCTACAGCTGTATTTCTTTTCATAGTTAAACTCTTAGAAAAATCTATCTACGATAATGGCTTCCACATTCTTTCCTCCCATTCACTCTTCAACCCTTTGCAATTTGACTACAGTCTTCATTGCTTAACTGAAAACTGAAGTTCAATCTAAAGTTACCAATTATCTCCTTTTAATTTTTTTAAATGAGTGAGTATTTTTTATCTCAATTCATTGGAATCTATTGGAAAGAAAAGAAAAAATTTAAAACCTCTTGTAACAAATATACACAATGAAGCAAAACATATTCTCACATTCTCTGTGTCCAAAAATATGTCTCTTTAATTTATCACTTCTCTGTCAGGAAGTGGGTAGCATTCTTCATCATTGGAATCAATAGCTGGTCTTTGCATTGAATCAAATTGTTTATTTTTACAATACTGTTGTATGAAAAGCCATATTAATGCATTGCTGGTGGAGCCTAGTATTGGTCTAATGATTTGGGGAACAAGTCTGGTACTAAGCCCCAAAAGTTAGTAAACTGTGCATACCCTGAAATATCACTAGTAGGCTTTCATGCCAAATAAATCAAGGAAAGAAGAAAAGGATCTATATGAACACAAATATTTACAGCAGTTTTTTTTTTTACTGGTGATGACCATCTCTTAACTGCTAAATCCAAAGGTATTTTCTGTCTTCATCCTTCTTGACCTCTCCATAGCATTTGACAACTTCTGACCCCTCTTTTCTTGAATACACTCTCTTGCTTTTCATGGCTTAACTATCTCTTGGTTCTTCTATCTATCTGACCATGCCTTCACAGCTGCCTTTGTTGGATCTTAATTCATTTGCTGCCCTCTAACTGTAGATGAACTTCAAGACTACCCTGGGACATTTTTTTCCCCTCAACATCCTCTATTGATGACAACAGTCCTTATGGGTTCAATTATTATATCAATGCAAACGATTCTATATATGCAATCCTAGTGTCTCTCCAGAGCTCCAAACCTGTTTCAACAACTTCTGAATAGACATTTTCAATTGGATGCTCTGTAGGAATTTGAAAGTCACTATGTCCAAAACAGAATTCATTATCTCTGCCCCACACAAATGTGCCCCTCTTCCAAATTTTCCTATTTCTGTTGAGGGCATCATCACCTTTCCATTCTCAGAAGTTTGCAAGTCTGGGGTCATTCTGAAACTCTTACAATGTCCTCTTAAACCTCCCTTGCCAAAATCATCCAATTGTCAATTTTACTTCCAAAATGTGTCTTGCATGTATTTGCTTTGCTCCCCCCCTCATTTGGTTTTCCATCATCACTCACCAGCACGGCTATGATGACTTCTAAATTGATCTCCCTGCCTTCAAGTTCCCCTAACTTCAAATCAATCTCCAGGCAGCTCCCAAGTGATATCCCTAAAGTACAATTCTAATCCTACAAATCCCCTGGTCAGGAAGCTCCAGAGGCTCACTATTGCCTCTGCAATAAAAAATACAATCTGCTTCATATGTCTTGTAAAATCACTTACAATCTGACTCCTATCTTTCCAGACTTACTGGAAAACTGTGGTGGGAACAACAGTGTAAGCCCTAAAAGGTATTAAAGTCAATCCCAAGATTGGCTCTGACCACCAAAGTGGCTTCCTTTGCTTAGTCTGCGAATACAAAATCTTACAAGAGCTTCTGCTGGGAGCTAATGCTGGACTCACAAACTTTCATGGGAAATAAATGGAGGCAGGGGAGCTGAATCAAGGCAGTGACCGCCCTGAACATCCTTGATGAATATCCATCCTCTGCCATGACCAAGCAAATATCCTTTTCCTCCATGACAATCATTTCTACCAGTCTAATTTTGTTTCAGTATCAGATCTGAGCTAACAACAGTACTACACTTCACTATGTACCAAAATGACTTCCTTCTGCTTGAATTACCTTTCCTCTCTGGTCTCCCTATCTTTGCACACAGACTGCCTCCCATCGCTAGAATGGCCTTCTGCCTCATCTCGTCCTCTGAGAAGACCTACTTTATTTCAAAGCTCAACTCCAATATAATTTTCCTACATGAAGCTTTTGCTTAAACCTCCAACTACTACTGCCTTTCCCCCTGTCCCCCAAAATCTCATATTTGCCTTACATATATTTTGTTTCTAATGGTATTACTTCCTTGGTAGTTAGCTCCTTGACTTGCAAGGACTGTTTCATTTTTGTCTTTTTATCCACAGGGCCTGACACACAGCAGGTAGTTCATAAATGTTTGACTGACTATTGACTTGCCCAAGTTAGGATCTGAACATGTGTATTTCTGAAGCTGGACCCAACATTCAAAAGACATTAACTGCTCTAGCCCAATTAGTCAGCAAGAAGCAGGAAATGCAATAAAGGTCCTACAAATTGAAGAATATATCGACAAACAGCTGGGAGCTGATTATCTGTACTACAAGTAAGAAAGTTTACGATTGTGTGTATGCCTTTACCTAAAACCAGTGATATCCTATCAAATTAGAAAATTATTTCTAAGTCTTAGAGTGCTATAGAAATATGATTTGTTATCATTGTTTTATGAAAAGTTAACTTCAGACGAAAACCGAAGCAGTGTTACTTTCTCATTTGGTCATGTCCCTCCACCACCTCACCCCACCCCCACCCAGGCTACTTTTTATTCCCTTATTTCTCAGTTATGTAGGGAGCTGCTCAGCAGTCTCACTTCTATTCCTTGAAATTAATCTTACTTTCCAAAAGGAGTGACTAGAATGAAACCCTTAGGATTTACACCAATCCCTTTATTTCTGCCTTCCATTTTTATCTCCATTTTAATCCTATCCTCTTCTCTTTCCCCTAGTAATGGTCTGATGGCTGCAATTAGCCTTCCAGGCAAAAGAATAGACTGGCTCCACAGAAAGTACAAAATCATCTCAAAAAAGCTCTTGTGCGACTTCAGAATGAGAGCCTGGAGAAGTTTTTTAAATCTCTTTAGGCACACTTGATAGCATAACAAATCATTCATTCTCTTTCTAGCCTCAAAAACTTGACCTTTTCACTGGTACAGTCTCAGAAGAAAAATCCATATTTGAAAATCACATTACAGTTTCTCAGCTGAGCACAGATTCACAGAAGGAATATCTTATTAATATGTAAAATTAAAGACAGCAAACAAATAATCCTTTGCCAGGAACAATAATAAAGTTTACAACTATCAAAAATCAATTCATAAAAGGCAAGTTCTAAACTATGAAGAAGGAAAAAAAGAGCTCCTTTGTCATCACTTACAACTATTTCTGTATTGTCCTGAGTGGGAGAAGGGTTCTCAAAGTTTAGTAACATGAGCAGAAGTAGTGGTTGACAAAAGCTCTACTCTTGAAAGAAGGAACAACTGAAAATTCTCTGATATTAGTTCATATTCATATTTATATAGCACTTTTCTTACCACAATCTGTTAAGATTTTAAAAAATCATTACCTTTAACATACAGATAAGGAAACTGAAGGTCAGAAACTTAGGCTAGTGAAAGACGCCAAAAGAAAGAGCCCACTTTTGGAGTTTAGGTCTCCGGGGGATTGTCATATAGCGGCCTGAAAATATCTCGTATTTCACAACTTCGTGATGTCAAAAGTATATGTATGACTATGTTCATTTGACAGATGAGGAAACTGAGGAACAGAGGTAATCAAAAGGTTACCCAGATGAAAAGTGACAGAGCCTAGATTCAAACATCTAAGTCTTCTGACTCTATTCCATATACTATAAAGTATATGGCAGTATAATATATGACAGTATTCCATATACTATAAAGCACTGCCTTCTGATCCTAGCTAAAGTCCTAGAAAACAAGTAACAGAATTTCTTTTTTTCACATTCTGGGATAGAAGTCAACTAAAGGAGTCCATGTGAAAATCTGATCTCTTATAGGTCTGTTATACAGTAGAAAGATTTCTGACAGAGAGCATGACCCTGGGAAAAACAACTTACAGGAACACCAAGAATAATTAAATTAATGTTTAACAAATTACCAAAAGATTCTCAACTCAATCATCTATCAAATTACACTTCATACAGTTCATAGGGAGTTTTCTCATTTTAATTCAGATCCAGGAATAGTTAAGCTGCTGTTTTCTGCCATGGATAAAATTTAAATTTAAATCTAAGAACCTTAGAAATGCAGTCAACTTTGATTATCCACACAGATGAAATGTATTGGCCCTAGAAGGTAGGTGCTGTTACCGTCTCCATTTTACACATGAGGAAACTGAGGCAAACAGAGAGTAAGTGACTTTCCCAGAATCAAATATCTAATAAGTGTCTGAGGCCACATTTGAACTCAGGTCTTCTTGACCATGGGCCTGGAGCTATACCGACTGAGCTACCTAGACTGAAGTTACTTATCCTTTCGTGTACTTATCTGTAAAATGAAGAGTTTGGACCAGGTGACCCTTTAAGATCTCTTCTGGATCTAAGTCTATAAATGCTATTAATTGTTCACATAAGAGACTCCATCTACTGACTGCGTATTCTCAAGAAGGGAACCCTTCTCTAAAATGCTCTCTCTCCTCATCTCTGCCTCTTGGTTTCCCTGGCTTTCCTCAAATTCCAGCTAAAAACCCACCTTCTACAAAAAACTTCTTGATACACTTTAATGCTCTTGACTTCCCTCTGTTAATCATCTACAAGCAATCCTGTAGATAGTTTGTTGGTACATAGTTGTCTGCATCTTGTCTCTCCCATTAGACTGTGAGTTGCTTGAGAGTGTGTACTGGTTTTGTGCCTTTCTTTTCATCCCCAGTGCTTAGGTGGCACATAGTAGGTACTTAATAAATGCTTCTTGGACTTACCTATAAAGTTTCAAAATAATATCAATAACACATTGTTTAATTTAATTCAAAGATATACTATGAAATAAGCAAAGAAACAACCTCTGCCCTGAAGGACCATACATTCTATAAGGAGACACCACATGTATTCAGTTAAGGAAATGCAAGGTAAAACCTATTAATTTCAAGATATTTTCCCAATGCAAGTTAAACCATAATCTTCATTGAAAGTGTCATTATCACAAAGTAAGAATAACTCATGAGAGTCCCTACCACTGGAATATTTTTCCATGATTCTGCTGGCAACTAATGTTGACCAAATGTCAACTATTGGGGAATATCAGACACAAAAGCAGGATTTGGTGTAGTGCAGTATCATAGCAGAGTTCATCCATGACCAATGCCTGGACTGGGAATGCCCCTGCCCAACAAAGCTCCTTAATAACTAGTAGACATTTTGGTTAAGAGAGTATGGTTTTCAGGAAACCAAAATCATTTCTGACATTAACACAGCAATCAGTGGTAAAATAACACTTGAGTGACTACCTGAAAGTCATTCAGCTCTAGCTAAGCCAAGAAACATTTCATGATGCAGATGAACTCCTTGCACTTGGTGGCACATCAATTTCCAATTTATACCCCTAGGACTTCATAAGTACTTTTTAAGTATTCTTATTCTAAATTTTGGTCACTCGAGTAGCCATCCTTAAAGTAATTGCCATTATATACTGTTTCACCTTACACTGTTCTTGCAGAGTCCAATAACCAAATGTAATCCCTAAACTAGTCAGCTATATAAAAAAAGCTACAGACATTATTACTACATATCTTTAAGAGCGCCAATAGAATATTGAGAGAAGTTAGTATGGACTGAAACCTTGAAGAAAAGTTGAAAAAATAAATTGATGTTAATCACTTCTACCCACAAACACAGGGTGATGTTATTTATCCGTGATCAAGGGGGATCTAGGAAAAACTGGGGGCAGCTAGGTGGTGCAGTGGATCTGGAGTTCGGAAGACCCATTTTCCCAAGTTCAAATCTGAAGTGGAACTTACTAGATTGTGAATTTCACCAAGTCATTTAACCTTGTTTGCCTCAGTTTCCTAATCTGTAAAGTGAGTTGGTGAAGGAAATGGCAAACCACTCCAGTATCTTTCAAAACAACAATAACAACAAAGGAAAAACCAGTGGAAAAAATGACAATGTGAACTCTCTGTGGAGTTAGTGTTTATCTGTGATCCACAAAGATCTGTTAAGAGTTTACACAACCAGGGCAGAAGGAAGGGATTCTTTTTTATGAGAACTACTGTCTTGACAGTTATTTGGAAGAAATTCTGTTTAAAAAATCTTTATAAAATGTTTGTGAGGAGCTAGCAATTGAGTATATAGAAGGCTATTTCCTGAAGAAAAGACAAAGAGAAAAAGCTAATCCTGAAAAGAAAAACGATTCATTTTTTTACATTAACTTCGTTGACTCTGATCGTTGTCTGCAGTGAGGTGAAGGACTGAAGACTGAGTACAAGAACGAGCCACCAATATTTTGAAGGTTAGAAGAGACTCTGAAGGTGATGCTGGTTTAAACCCAAAACACTCTTTAAACAACTTATCATAGTTTAAAAATTCATTAAGACTTTTGGGGGCACTCCATGTATTTGTGTGTGTGTATGTTTATATTTATTTAAATTTATGAAGTCTTTCCTAATTCCTCTCAATTTCCAGTGCCCTCCCTCCCTTAATATCATACATCTATTTGGTACAAATTTGTACTTAATTATGGATTTTTTAATGTGTGTCTCCCACTAAAATAGAAGCTTCTTGGGAGTAGGGATTGTTGCATTCTTTTTACTTTCCCTCTCAGTGACTAGCTAGCACTGTCCCTGACACATAGAACACATTTAATAAAATACTTGTTGATTAATTAACTAATCAATGGAAAATGGGGTCTCTCAAGTTCATTGGGTAACTAATACTTAACGAATCTGAATGAGGGACTTGAGTTGATTAGTTAAGAGGAGTGCAAATTTGTTAATGGACTAAATTACCCAACATACTGCCAGGTCAGTGATGCTGTACAAGATCCAAATGAATTAACAGGAGGAGGAGGTTTAAATCCTGGTGGCACTAAGTGACATTCAAGATGGGCAATGGGAAAGGACAAATAGTCACGAATGCCTTTTTTATGTGAAGCAACTACTGCCATCAGACTCAAGGACATTTAAGTGCCCCTAGAGTGAGATCTGTATTAAATCAGGTAGACAAAGAACCAAATTTTTTTTAAAAAATCAACGAGGTGAAAAATAATAGGTACCTATTACTAGAAATGCCAAATGAAATACAAAATATAAATGGGATAAATATATTTTGTGATTATATCTGAAGCTAAAAAACCCAATGATGATTTGCATATTACAGGATCACAAAGTCCACTCAATAGCGTCATTGCCAGAATGCAACTTTCACCCCCTATAGTAAAGAATAAATAAATATAGTTTTCCAAAAGAAGATATCTGGGGGAAAAAAATGTAGGCTTATTCTTTTTGTTGTTTTTTTTAAACCACTGCAATCAAATTATTAACCTAGAAAAACCAGGTTATTGATTTCCCTGAAATATATTCAGTTCCCACTATTAAAGTCACAGCAGTAGCCTCTTTTTCAAAAAATAGTTCTTTAATCAGAAAATGAAAAAAGCAACATGCCTCAAATTAAATGGTACACGACAGGTCACTTTAATCTATGATGATGATATTTTTGCCGACTGGTTTGACAGGCTGGACTATTGGTGTCCTTATGAAGAGTTGTAAACCTAAAAATAGACCAGGAAATGCTACCCCATTGTTTGCAGCCATAATCATGCAAACCTAATGAGGACAATCAAGAAAAACAATCTTACAAATGTCAGCAGAGGGCTTTTGGAGCACTGGATATAAAGCAAACAACCAACATCTAACATATGAGTAGAGATAACTTGTAATAGTAGGAAAAACATTGGACTTAGTGTAACAAACTTACACTCAAGTCTTGACTCTTACCACTTACTAGCTATATAATTATGAGAGAAAATCATTTAAGTTCTCCGAGCCTCAGTTTACCCATATTCAAACGAGTATAATACTTCCTTACATTACCTAGCTCATGAAAGCATCTAATGCTTTATCTGGGCTATGATTTTTGGTATTACAAACTGGCAACAACATAAGATAAATGAGGTTTTTTGTTTTGTGAGATATGACTTGTCCAAGCTATACAGAAACCTCTTTAATAATGAGTCAGTAGCAAGAGTTTGACTCAATTGGGGGAAAAAAAAAGTGGTGGGTTCTTGCCTATCTCCAAAGCACCATTTTGATATGTGCAACTAGCTTAGCAAAAACCAGAAGCAAAAAGCTAGACCTATCCCTTTAATAGCAGCAGAAAACTTTGCAAAATTCTTGAAGCTATTTTCAGCCCTAAATTTTTTGACTTAAGGCTTTCAACCTCCTCACACAAATTCATGACAACAGAAGAAGCTTTGAACTGTCTTGCTTTCCTTTTAGTCGGAAGATGAGATTAAGAGAAGAAACTAGAATTGACAGCCCCATTAAAACATGACAGCAAGTTGTTAAGTCTTCCCTCTTATCTGACAGCTCAGATCATTTCTCATTTCACCAGAGCCCATAAAAAACTTTTTTCAACTCCAACGTCAGACTATTCCATCCTTAAAATGAGAGCTATTTTCTAGACTTTATACATTGGAATTCTCCCAATATCTTCTTGCTCATTCTAAGAACACTGTCCATTTGATCTCCATTATGGGCCACTTCAAATTCAGTCTGGTAGTGACCATTCCTGTTTCCACTGCTGTTGCTTCAGTCATTTCGCAATCACATCTGATTCTTCATGTCCCTATTTGGTGTTTTCCTGGCAAAGAAAGTCGTTTGTCATGTCTTTGTTCAGCTCATTTTATAGATGAGGAAACTGAGACAAACAGGACTAAGGGTCATATGGCTAATAAGTGTCTGAGGCCAGATTTGAACTTAGAAAAATGAGTCATCCTGACTCCAGGCCTGACACTCTACTCACTGAGCCTCCTAGTTGCCCAAGTCAACCATCTAACATCAATTAAAGAATGGCGGACAATCATTCTATGATTAACAGGATTGAGTGGTAAATATCTAAAACAGAGCTAGGGAACCTGCAGCCTGGAGACCACATTTGATCCTCTAGGTCCTCAAGTGTGCCCTTTTGACTGAATCCAAACTTCACAGAACAAATCGCCTTAATAAAAGGATTTGTTCTATAAAACGTGGACTCAGTCAAAAGGCTGCACACAAGGACCTAGAGGGCCACATGTGGCCTTGAGGCTGCAGGTTCCCTATCCCTGGAAAACAAACAAAAATGTGATTCACTATACTATAAGCCAGAATATTCAGAGAATGGTGTTCAATTTGAAGCCAAAAACTGATATTTTTAAACAAAACTTGTGGGCTAAAATACATAGTTTGGAGTATCTTGCTTTTCACTGGATTTTTAAGAAGCCAACTTGCAAAAGACAATCTTAAATAGAAAATGTCTTTAAAACTTTTTACTCTATAGTAGAGCTATCTTGCATGGTTTTTGATGGTATCATATAGTATCTTGTTATTTTTGGTCAAACTCAATGATCTGTTTTTGCCTTTTAAAGAGAAGTCAGTATGCCTTTAAGTTTTAGTCACTTGTATATTTCTAGCTCTGGATGATACATGTCCTATAAAAAGATCTCTCAGAAGAGTATATTCATTATCCTTCTATTAGCCTTCATAATGGCCAGGATTTTTCTCAAACAAGCACAGAAAAGGCAGAAATGGCCCAAGTGGGCTAATCATATACTCTAAAAATGCGACATTCTTCATAGAGATCTCTTTTTTTGCCAGTAGTTAAATTCCATACCTACTGTACTAATGAGGGAAAGCAGACATATTGCAAAAGGTAATTTTAAAATAATATCCCCCGCCAAACAGGAAACTATGTCTAAAAGTACAACTGACTGACCAATGAAAGGTCATATTTCAAAAGAAATACCAACTTTTGATTATTTCCAAGTTGATTACTAATTTAATGAATTAAATAGATCCTCTTTTTTTTTTCAACATGCTGGTAACTAACTTTTGGTCATTTTTCTACTAATTAAAAATTTAACTTGTGAGTCCTTAAAAATAAGGTCAATTGTTAGCTGTTCTGATAACCTGAGAGGGTGAAGGACAAAACTGTTGGTGAATATTGGGTTTCAAGAGACTTTGTATTGATTCTTTTATCCATAAAAGACAGTATGGAATAGCACACAGAATGCTAGGGTGAGTATCCAGATACCATCTTTGACAATGACCAGTGAAATTGATCAAGTCACAACCTTTGTGTCTTAGCAATGTTTTAGGATATACCAATGGTGTCACACAGGGAGCTCCCAGTGTAGGAATTCCCCAATACTGATGAAATCACATATCCTTTACTATATGTTGAAGGATAAGGAAGATAATTTTGCACATTCTATATAGTCTTAGAAAATGAGATTTTTGAAGGACAGAAATGAGAAACATTGCCACAGGCTATGCTACTATATTAAAATGCTGGCAGGCGTCGAAAGCTTTGGTTTCCAGGCATATCAAAATTTAAAGTTTGAAAACTGTTTCTCACGGCGTTCTAACAATGGGAGGGTAGAGAGACACTTGATAACAAAACATCAAGTTAGAAGACAGGTCATAAGAATTCAATATTGTCAGAGTAGATGGAGGTTTTCAGAAACTAGAGTTAACCTAATCTTTTCTCTTTTTTTACCTCTGGTTTAAAAAAATAATAAGGTTGGTTCCGTTTCCACCATTTCCTCTCCTACCTCACCTCTACTTCCTAACTTTCCTGGTTTCTTCAAGACTCAGTTCAAATCCCACCTTTTTCAAGAGGCTTTTCCTAGACTCCTCCCATTCCCCCACTACTAGTACCTTCTCTCTGAGATTACCTCCCATTTAGAGAGAGAGAGAGAGAGAGAGAAATGTACATAGATAGATGTTTGTACACTGTCTCCCCCATCAGAAGGTGACTCCTCAGAATCAGGAACCAGATTTTTTTCCTCTTTGTAAGTTCAGTATTTAGCAGAGTTACTGATACATAATAAATGCTCAATAACCACTTGTTGACGGTCTGCCTGCCTTATATCTTTATGTACTTTCTCCAGATGGGCAGAGGCAGCTGGTAATTCTTTGCGTTTTGTTTTTCTATTTCAGTACAGTGAGAATCTTCGACTCACCTCGTTATAAAAGCAAAGCAAACTTGAGGCCGTATCATGCTCCAGCTCACATAAGACAAGATTCCAAGTCAAGAGGGCAGTGTTTGGGAACTGAGTCTTGAAAGCACATGATTGCAGGGAAGAATGTAATGAAAATATTGTGCATCTACTGACTATTAATATTACACAGACCAAAGCTGCAAATAGGAAATAAAACAATTCTTAAATACAAAATAAGTCTGTAGAACTCAGTACATGGACTTGAAAAACAGTACTTTATTTCTGATTTGTAAGAAAGAAGAAAAATCAGGATGGAGAGGTTGTACCTTGCAGATTTTGTATAGGGATTCTTGACCATCTCCTCCAGTGTCTTTGAAGTGATCATGTGCAGGAAACGTTCGATGAATGTCTCGTGTTATAACACTCTCCTGGGCTGAATCCTAAAAAAATGAAAAAAATAACATCACAAACAAATAAAATTACCATAAATATGAAAAGATCCTTAAGACAGCCCAATTGATTACATCAGGTTAGCACATCAGGGTCAGCCCTCCAAAAAATAAGGCACACAAGCTCCTATAGAAGATCACATCTGCCTAAGAGAAACAAAGTGATGTTTTTCAGAAAGGCTCCAGAAACTCCAATATAGGCACCATTCTAAGCCCAGTAGGGAATGATTACTCATTCAATTGGTGTTTTGTTATTCTTGGAAATGCTGGTTATTGTATCTGTCTGAACGTCAAGAAAATAGACTCTGACTCCCTCAAGCAACCCTAATGGGTGCATTTATTCCACTCACTTCCAGCCAGCAACAAAAGAGTGCTAACTGCAAATTAAACGCATTGTTGAACGTCTTCTATCTGTAAATATTTGACTATATCCTTTTCCTAGTCCTGAATAAAAGAAAAGGGAGTTTTGAAGATGAGTTTCTTCAACGAATTTCAATTCTTCTTCTCTTTTGCCCACAAAATCAAGAGAAGATGGGGATAAGCTGATAAACCATGAATTAAGCCAATGTCTTCTCTTCGTATCTCTATTCAGCTCAGCTTCTGCTCCATGCTGGGTGGTAATTAGAGCTTATATCGTCTAGTGGAGAAAAGGAAACAGACTGCAAAGCTCTATATTTGTCAGTAAGCACCCAAAACACTGCAAGTAAGTTTGAAGGAAATTCTGCTGGCTTACAGCAGTGGATAGAAGACAAAATGTCCCTTCTGACTAGCAACAGAATGAGTCAAATGGCTCTTTAGTTTCCTCAACTTTTGCAATGAGAAACAGAGTGAGTTTCTACTTGCAAAGGAAAAAGGAAGGATCCACTTGGCAATAAAAATGGCTTTAGTAAAGAGACTTAGAAGTAATTTTCATTTTCAAAGGAGAGTGCTTAAGCATTCCAAGTATAGGAAATGAATTTTCAGAAAGACAGGATCATGTTTTTATTTCCTTGGTTTTTCCTACTAGGAGAAAGGAGGATCATCTTTTACAGTAACAGCCTTCATTTAGGTATGGCCTGAAAAGCTGATGAAAGAAAACATTATTTACTCCAAGGTGGCACTATATTGGGAGGCAGTGGCCTGAAGGTTAACAGTTCTTACCAAGAAATGGCTTAGAAGATCCTAAAATCTTTGCCTGGCAAGCATGGCATCATGGGAATTTACTTAGCCTCCTTAGATTGTAGAAACAATAATTGAAAAACTCTAGGAACTTGGACTAGGAAGGCACCTTAGAGACCACCCACTCTAACTATTCTTGATAAATTTCCCCCTTCAGGTTTACATTTTAAGACTCCCTAGATCTGGCCAGTTATATATTCTTCTCACATATTCAGGTGCTCCAGGGAATAATGCCTGGAAGGACAATCACAATTTAAAGTCCTGTTTTTCTATTCTTTTCTCTGTTTTCATTTTGCAAACTAAATGAGCACTTTAGCTAGCCTACTTAGGTATATTGTTAATGAAAATGAAGGGTAACATGCTCCTACAATAGTAGTAACAACAGCATTTACGTGGAACTTTAAGACTGGAAAAGTACTTTACAAATACTGTCTAATTTTATTCTCACAAAACCCTCATTTTACAGATGGGAAATCGAGGCACAAAGTATTTAAGTGGCTTGCTCAAGGTCACACAAGCTAGTAAGTGTCTAAGAGCAAGTTTGAACTCAGTCATGCTGATTCCAAGGCCACTGCTCTAACCACTGCAGCACCGAGCTGCCTCTAACAGCGGGAGATCAAGACGAATATGGAGTCAGAGGACTTGGTTTTGAATCAAGTTGTGTTTTACCTGTGACATCAGGCAAATCATCCTGCCTGGTTGGGCCTCAGCTTCCTTATCTGTAAAGTGACATCAAATGACATTTTAAAAAAATGCTCTGTGCTCTCCAGAAGAAGCAGACGGAGGAAACAGTAGCTTGAAACATCAGAACTTGGCTCCTCCATGGGAGGGCACATCAGTGGGTTCTATTGACCGTCAAAAACACTAAGTGTAATGTTCCCTCAGGATGAACATCCCTCCCTCCACTACCACTCTGCATAAGAGAGGCTTAGTTCTCTTTTTTATCAAGTGTAGATGAACCTTGATACGATCTGTGAACTACCTGCTCCAATGAGATAATGTATGAAAAGAGCTCTGAAAACCTTAAAGTACTAACAAAACACCACCTATTTTTAAAATTTTTTTTCTCCTCAGTAGGCTCTATACCTTTTATGTGGAAGCCTCCTAGATCTAAAGCACAACTGTATTCATAAAAGATATAAATCAAAGGATTCATAGTGATCCTCAACTTTGAAGGTTTTACATGTCTTAAAATTTCCAAATTGTTTCCCAGATAATCTCCTCCCTATCCCCCCTCCCCAAACAGGGAAAGATACACTCTATATGAAAAAGCAGTGTGTAGGTTATCTCAAAGAATAATCAAAAGACCATAAGATCACAGATCTGGGGCTAGATGTAAATTCAAAAGCCATCCAGGAAATTTCCTCACATTTCAGAATAGGAAAACAAAGATCTGAAAAGTTACAGAACTCATCCAAAGACACACAGTAGCAAGCATTGGTCA
The DNA here is from genome assembly GCA_028658325.1 of Potorous gilbertii. NCBI lineage: Eukaryota > Metazoa > Chordata > Mammalia > Diprotodontia > Potoroidae > Potorous > Potorous gilbertii. The sequence goes on along the minus strand of CM053770.1, from coordinate 635,363,181 downwards.
GGATTTGAATCCAAAGTCAGTGCCCTTCCTACTGTGCCATACTTTCTCTTCTCTAATAACTTAACAGTCCTTTTCTTTGTCCTATTTTCAAAAGTACAATACTGTTTTCCTCACTCTGGTTCCTCAACCAAAGTATTAGCTGCAATTTGTACCTATATTGGACATAAAAGCACTAGATAGAGATGATCTGAGTTCAAGTCCTAAATCTCCTCTTTGACTTTAGGGACATCAAATGCCCTTTACATTGAGCACTCTTTCTTTACCTTGAAGGCTAAAGTTTTCTCATATCAAATGAAGACTTAATGCTCCCTTCTACCTTTAAACTGTATGACAAATAACAACTTCCACTTAACATGTGCTATGCCATGTTGTCAGTATACAAAGATGATCATTGACAGGCTATTATTAGCCAATACTGGTAGGCTGATGGCCAATGTTGGGCTTTTAGAAATCTGACCTTTACACCATGCTTTCTGTTTGAACTCTACAGGGACCCCTCCTTTAGTTCCATACTGTTGTCAGATCTGTGCTGAAACATTACTAGCAACTCTACTTGCAGTCTCTTGCAAACAGATGGGTTTACAGAGTAGATCTGATTTAGTCAGCCTTGATGTTTGCAAAAGGGAAAGGAGAAAATGTAAAAGCAGCTTCCTGTTTCAAGCATGCTACAAAAACCATCAGTTGAAAACAGCAACAGAAAAACCTTGAATCTCTGCCAGTTTTCATTCTTTGAATTATGGGTAAAGGTTTGAACATAATTGGAGAAATACTAAAGCAAAAAGCAAGCCCTATCTTCTCAAATAAATCATATTAGGAATAATCTGCTTTCTGGGCATTCCGTGCAAATTGCTAGCAATGTTCTGAAAGTCAAAGCATTGACTTAAAGGTCGAAGAAAAGAGATAAGAGAACAGTACAGGCTCGACAGAACAATCAACTGTGAGTGCGGGCAAAAGGAGAAGGTGGAGGGGAAAACAAAAAAGCGGCCAAACTCTCCAGGGCCCTATAAGAAAGCCTGTTATGGGAGGAAGATCATTACAAGAACTCCTGAGAATGAAATAGCCTGATCCCAGAGATGTTCCAGCACCTGGGTCAGGAATAGGGATGGATAACCATAAGAAATGTCACAGTATTTGGCAATGCTTCTTGTTCATATGCTCACTCAAAGATGGAATAGTAGGTTCATACATGACTTGATGACCAGTCGTTGAGTATGCATTCCAATATGACACACACAGGCTAAGGATATCCAGGGAAGGACAACTACAAGGATTTAAATCAGGAGAGTGGAGCCACTGGGGAGTCAACTGACATACATACCCCTTCCAGAAGTAATGAGAGAATCAATTTGATTAAGGTTCCAGAACTATAAAAGGGGGAAGGATGGGACACACATCAGGATGACAACTGTTGAGAAGATGGCTGGGGAATAGCTGGAGTCAAGCCTACATTTCTGACTGAGTCAATCACCAATCAAGATAGTAGCGACTCAAAGTAGGAGCTCCTGGATTGAAAGGAGTAACTGAAAAGAAAATGGATATACATAGGATAGTCAAAGGAAGAGAGAATTTCACAAAGGGGGAGCATATAAAACTTGTTTTATCACTGACTCCTAGCACTCCAATATTAACAGTTCTCCAGTCAAAGAAGTATCCCTATCCCTTCTTTCCTGTTTTATTTTAGTCATTTTTCTTTCCATAGCAAAACAATCTCTTTCTTCTCTCTTATACTAACTCAGATTTTAATTAAATTATGATTGTGCACCTGATAAAAGACTTTTTTAAAGGTCTATATTACCTCTGTCTACTGGTTACTCTTTGCTCATACATATACAACCCCATTCAAAAATTGGAGCAGATCTATGAGATGTAAACTTTTAAAAAGAGGACGATTTGTATATTCACTGAGATAGAATTTATCTGACTTGCTTACAGTGCCCACCAAGGGAGAAAGTAGTTTGTGACAGACAATTCTCCCCATTAAGGAAAAAAATTGATGAAAGATTTCTCACTTTCTAGACAGATAGTATTAATTTCAATGGAATAGGAAACACTTGGAATATGTGGTAATTCCACATTTGGATATGAATGCCAAAACAGTCTATTAAACATGTGATGGTAAAATGCTGCAGCATTGTTACTTTCACTCATATTTGAGCCTTTTTTTAAAAACTATAATTATTTAGGTACTTGTCATATCCCTTTCCACATCCTTTTCCTTCCAAATGAATCACAAGCTCTTTAAGAACAAGGTCCAAGTCTTAAACTCATCTCTGTTTCACTCCCAAAAGAGTGACTTACATATTGGAGTCATTCCATAATTTTTTTTGAATTGTACTTAACTGAACCAGGAAAGATTTATATTCTACTCTTCATAAAGAGCATATCTCTCTATTAACATGTGAGTTTTATTGACCTGAGAATCTAAACTACACTGATTACAACTACACTAACTGAAAAAGAAATGAATAGGAAAGAACATAAGTATTTTTCCCTGGGAGGACATGATAGGTCTAGATATCAAGGATTAACTCTAGTTAGTAGAATGAAATAGTTTTAAGTTGCCCCAATAAATACATAATGGTCAAATTATTTTTGCAACATGCTGGCTGGTTAACAGTTATAACTTACTTCTCTGGAAACAAACAATCCTTATTAAGTCTTCTCTAATGAAAAGGGAAAACCATATCAAAATTTATCAGCTCAACAGTATATATTTCTGTTTCTTTCATATATACCACCTTATAGATTTTCTAATTATACCTCATTCAGAAGGGGGTAGGAATCTTTTTTCTGTGACAAGGTACACATAGAATTTGATCAATTTTGGTTGGGGAAAAAAAAAAGAAAATTGTAAATGGTACTAATCACGGTAAATGTTCTGTGTTCCACTTTGCGCACTGTCAGATGCACCCATAAATGGTGAAAATATTCCAAGACTTATCATACAAAGATACATTCAGGAGATTGAATATAATACATTAATGGAGTGTAACCACACATTTGGGTAAGACTTTGTAAGATTAAAGAACACAGGGCTAATAATCATCTATTTTTTTTGAGAATTCAACAAACTAAAAAAAAATTTCTGTAGTTCATGCTCCTAACTCAGTCAAAAGAGTATAGAAAGTAAATTATCCCTTAGCAAAGTTTACATGTATATAAAACAGATTTAGGACAAAATTAGGACTAAAATCCCACATTTTTTTTTCTATCAACAAAGTGCACATAATACATAATTTCACTTGGAATATCAAGGAAGGATGGTACTTATACTTCTCGATCCCAGAATTCCAAACTAGAACCAAAGACTGGTTATAGAGTGTGGCTCAATATAAAGAACTTATAAGGAACCAGAGTACCTTCAAAATGAAATGTGAGGGAGAGAATTCATCTCATTCAAGGTATTGAAAAGGAATCTCTTTATCCAGGGAGTTGAACTCAATGACCTCCAGAATCTCCAAGATGATATAATTTTGATTTAAGGATAGCTCCAGAATTCAACAATTCTATACAATAAAGGTCATATTCATTAATGGAGATAGTCCCTCCACCAAGAAAGATAGACAGTTCCTGACATCAAGGAGCAATTAATTTCTGAAGAGGAAAGACAATACATCGAGGACAGTGGGAAGAAGGGGAAAGACACACACCATGGTACAGTGTGGAATTGGCCAGGAAATGGTGTACTGGCCTGGTTCCAAGCAAGATAAGATAAATGAACATTCACTTATCAGAGCAAGTGGACCTAAGAATGATTATGATGGAGAGGAGATGCAGATAATAGCTGGTATATAGCCTATTGGTGAGGAGGTGGCTGGGATGGGATGCAGTTTGCAGGATATAAAGCTCTCCAAATGTTTTTATCATGTGGGGCTCTTCTCTGTGGTATACCATAAATCCTCCCAAGAGGATATGTATAGCAGACCAGAAGGTTCCCTCACCTTTAAATCGGGATAATACTTAATGTGTTTTTTGATGGCTGGCAAAATCTATGTTGCTACCAAGGAAAGTTGACAAAGACAACAAGGTCAACATTACATTTTTTTCTATAACAAAAACAAATTAATACAACTTCAATATCTCAAGATTTAAGACTTGTGAGATATAACAGGATGATGAGCCTTTCTGAATGCAGTTAGGCTGGTTCTTGGACAACAGACATATCACTGGGCCCATCCTTGCATCTTTTCTGGCTCAGCAGGACCTGCCAGAGCTTGTGCTCTCATCTGATAAAATATTAACTGTAAATTTTTTTCTGGTGAGACTTCGACTTGAATAATGGACTCAAAGACAAGGAAGAAAATAATCTGAGGTTAATTTTTCATCAACTATTTAAAAATGAAATGGCAAACTTGATTTTTAGACAGACACTGGAAAATGAAATTCTAATGCTGCCTTTAAGGCAATTTGTCATCCCAAAGGTTCTTTAATGTGAATATTACTTAGGAGTTTTACCTTGTAACTATTAACCTCATATCAAAATAATCTTTAAACATTGAGATATGTGCAAATGTTCTGCTGTTCTTCAATTAACCTTCTTTCCACAAGTGTTAGATGAACTATATAATATAATCAGCTTTCTGCTGGAAACAAACAGAAACCCTTCAAAAACAAATTCATTTTCTTTCTCTCATATTAAAATATAGCAGTTTGTAAGGTAATTTTTTTTTACTCATTGAAATGGCTTAAAGTGGTTAATTACAGAGAGGGTGAAATAAGCAAAAATTAGACCATTTTTTTTCCTATTCAAGGCTTCTCAATTACAATGCTTTATAGATAAAAATAACTTGTTTTTCAGTAGCATGTGTGTGTATGTGTGTGTGTGTGTGTGTGTTTGTCCTTCATTGCCAAAGAAGACCATGCCATCAGAGAAACAATAACATGACTTGCACTTGACTTTGTTTTGAGTGAGGGAGGGCTGTGCAGGTCATCAGCCTCACTTCTCCTCCAGAGCCATCTGACTCCAGTGACCAGATATTCACCAGGACGACTGGAGATGACCCAGGAAGAGGCAATTGGGGTTAAGTGACTTGCCCAAGGACACACAACTAGTGAATGTCAAGTGTCTGAGATGAAATTTGAACTCAGGTCCTCCTGACTCCTGCTCTATGCACTGCATCACCTAGCTGCCCCTTTTAGTAGCATAGTAAAGTAATGGAGAGGTACAGGACTGCATTACAACGATGACACTTAAAAAGTTGTAAATAAAGAGAGCTGAAATTTTAACTTTACTAAAGTCTACAACTTGGCTTGAAAAAAGTATAATGCTATATAAGTAAAGAAGTATTTTTTAAAAAATTATTTTATGTTCTCCCTAATAAGGCAGTAATATGCATAACAGAAACAGAAAGGTTTGTCTACAGATCCTCTCTTTTCTTACCTTGTCCCTTGTAACCAGTAAAAAGATTCATTATCCCTAAGATCATAGGTTGACAGGTTTAGAATCCAAAGAGGACTTGTCATGTCATTCAACACCCTCACTGAGAAACTGAAGACCACAGAGGTGTATGAGTGACTAGCCTAAGGTCATACAGGTAATAAGTGGAAGAGTCAAGATTTGAATCTTGGTGGCCTAAGTTCAAAAGTCAGCCCCCATCAGGAGGAAAGAGATGCTCAAGTGTCTGACCAATAGCACACAGCATGACTAACAAAGAAGCTAATAAGTTGTGCCCACCTAAATCAGTTCTGTGTCCTTACACCAATATCCTTTCCCTGGTTTGCGTTAACTGTCCGATGGTCTGTAAGTATCCACGGCATTCCAATTCCAACTTGCACTTTCAGACTGCCCTCTCCTATACTTGAAAACAACTACCAACCATGGCCTCTCAATCTCCTCTCCAACCTAAACATGCTCAAATCTTTCAACCCAATCCTCACGTGGGACAGAAACGTCCTCTCTATCTTGATTACCCTTCTCCAGATACTCCTCGGTTTATAAATGTCCTTCACCTGTAGTATTTTCAACTAGACACATTATTTCAGATGAGGTCTAATAAAGGCAGAATTTCATGGACCTGTTATCCTCTCATTCCTGGAAGCTATGCCTCTCTAATGCAGCCCACGATTACATTAGGTATTTTTGGCTGCCATATATCATTGTTATTGTTCAGTTATATTGGTTATGTCATGTACGACTCTTTGTGACTCCATCTGGGGTTTTCTTGGAAAAGATACTGGAGTGGTTTGTCATTTCCTTCTTTCCATCTCATTTTACAGATGAGCAAGCTGGGGCTAACAGGGCTAAGAGACTTGCTCAGGGTCACACAGCTATTAAGTGTCCAAGGCTGGATTTGAACTCAGGTCTTCCTGACTCCAACCTTGGAACTCTATGCACCATGCCACTTGGCTGCCATATATTGATATTGTTGAGTCATAATGAATGTGAAGTTCACCAAAACTCTCAGATCTTTTTCACAAAAATGCTGTCTAACAATTCTTCTGCCTTTATGTAATTTCTAAAGTTCATTTTTTATATCTCAGTATAAGAATTTACACCTATCTCTACTGAATCTCATCTTATTAAATAAAGTCCAACATTCTAAATGATCAAGAGCCTTTTGAATCCCAACACTGTAATCAAACGTATCACTTATCCCTTCCAACGACATGTCAGCTGAAAATTGTATAAACATGCCATTTGCATTTTAAATAAAATCTTGAAATATATATATATATATACATATGTATATATACACATATACATATACACATACATATATACATGCATATATCTATGTAGCACAGATTCCTGGGGTATTTCATTGAAGACCTGCTGCCACACTCAGGGAACCATTAACAAAGACACTCTTTCAGGACTAGAGCATATAGTTCTCTGGGTCACATGACCCAGAGACCTGAATTCATTGAGAGCATCTATGTGATCTCTTACTATCTCCTTATTTACCCTGAATATCAATTTTCTGTTAATTACCTTTATCCTGTCTTTTCCAGAGCAAAAGTCATTCTCCTTGGCAAAACAGAAGGGAAACAAGACTTGAACAGCACAATACAATAAAAAAGAAAATTGCACATGAAACTGCAAATCTACCCTGTAAAACTTGCTATTCCCTCCAAATATACAACAGTTATCATGTAAATTTCTTTTTTTCATGACACAGTTAGACAAAAACATATCATCTCATGTAAAATTGTTACCGGGTTTCAAGCATCTCTTTTTAAAAAAATCTAAGTCACTTGATGAGTTTTTCTTGTATCCATGTTACTCTCACCAGACAAATCCTATTTTTCTCCATTAAAACTGTTTTCCTTTGTGTCTTCAGAATTTCCTTATTGAACATCTCCCATCACTCTGGGGCTGACTTCCCCTGTAGTATGGAACCAAAATAAAATCTATGTTATCCTATGTATGTTTCCTCTAAATCCCTTAACATTTTCTTTCTTCCCATTTAAAGTATGCTTTATTAATTTCTTCTCTTCTCTCACAGATTCTAAGAGGCATTCATTACGCCTCTCAGGGTTCTCGTCATCTTGACCCCCAGTAACCTGTTGGTGAATCTAGTTGTTAGCTCCTCCACCTATCACTGAGGTAAATTTGAAGATCCTGGGGGGGTGGGGGTGACCGGGGAGATGGAGGTGGGGAAGAGACAGGAAATGAGTTGGAACAGACAGACATAGAGTCTGGATAATTGAAGTCTGCCTTGACTACTATTATTTATCATTCCAGGTGTTTCAGCTGTCTCCCATACTTCCCATCTACTTCCTCTTCCTGACCAGGTGGTCTATAACCTTAAGTAAGTCTTCAGAGCTCAGCTGATAATGCCACTCCCTCTCACAGGCAGAACAAAGGAAAACTAAGGAAGCCTGCCGAGTCATTCAAGGTAACTGAACTTCAGAAGGCATATCCTATTCTGTTCCCATCACCCCTGACAAACATAACTCAAAGTCTGATTTGAATATGTCCTTAGGCAAGCCATATTCTGCCACTGATAGCATCCTGTGACAAGATTATCCCCACTACTCTCAAACCACCAAAAAAAGGTTCTGTGGTTAACAATCTGTTTTTAATTACTGACACAGTAAAATGGCACTGTGTTTAAGAACAAAGATGCAAACAAATTAGGTATTAAGATATAACTAGGTCAGCCCGAAACAATATACTGGCCTTGTGATTGGTCTGAAAGATATAAGGAATCCAGATCCAGAAGGCTCCCTGACCTTCTGGGGGACTGTTCAATGAAAAAGGGGGCTCCTTCAATGCAAGAAAGACACTCTCCTACAGAAGAGCAGGAAAGGGAGGCTAGCTAAGATTATATGATTCCTCACAGGTACACCTTAGACAAAGTATATATGTATGTGGGAAAGAAAAGATTTTATTTCATTTAAGAAGAAATGTTTAATGAGTAGAAGAGCTCATTGGTGTTGTTTTGTTCTGTTTTTACTAGGGATTCAAGTATTTGAGAATCATTGCATGAATCAACAGCCTGACTGGAAATTAATATTATAAAATCCCCAAGTAGGGTATGATGTTCTCTACTAGTTTTAAATTACTATAGTGCCCTACTTAAGTGGCTTACCAGCTGCCTCACTGCGCTCCAGAGATTCTGATGTTATAACTGTGGTTGAAATAATTCCATCCTCTCTATGTCATTTGGTCCTTGGTACTTTGGCCTAAAAGAAATTACTGACTATTAACTAGTCATGTTGACTTCTCAAATTTTGCTAAATTGACTTAGTAAGAAATGAACAAACATTAGTTAAAAGCTTTAGTTACTACTATGAATAGAAACAAAAAGCTTTTGGCTAAAAGAGGCTGAGAGGGAAAATGAGGATATCAAGATAACAATAGATAGACACTGTTGTTAATGAGAATACTGTTGTTAATGAGTGACACAGAAAGAAATTGAATTGATGACCTGGAAAATAAGATCAAATTAAGAAATAACAGGCTAGTTTGAGGTTCCAAAAAACATAAAAGATAATTAAAGGAAAAATATTCCCCTTCCCATGAATAAATGGCAAAGAGGCTAGAGAAAGCTAATTCACTATATAATGTGTTTTCATCTGACACAAATCAAAAAAGTACCAATCAAATAATATGGCAGGAATTCATGCCCCATAAAAATGTGGCTTGAAAATCAGTATACAGACTCACACCTAGTACAGAGCTTGGAAATATTATTCTAGTCTTATACTATCCAGCCTTACCAGCAGTAGATACGTTTCTGCCGTAAGAGAACCGAGCAACTATGGGTACAGTGGTAATATCAGTGATATAGTGTGCTCCAAACTGAAGGCCAATGCCTTCAGACCCTTTCCCTTAACACTGGAAACAGAAAATGGTCATGTTGGAATTTAGGGATGGAGCTATAATTTGGAAGAAGGTATCTTTGAATGTCAAAGAAGAGGGAGGACAAACTTTATAGCTGAGGTTTGGCAAAGTTCTTTAATCTCACTCTAGATGTCAAAGACCCATCAGAAATTTTGGAAAGGGACTCCTCCCCCTTTGTTAATTACAAATAAGCAGATCTTTAAAGTGGTAGGTGCTGGAGGCTCTGAAATGTAAATTATCTTAAGACTTCATTAAGGCTGTGTATTAAGCCAGAGTTTTATTGAGCCAATGAGGCAAGTCAATTCTACAGTATTCAGTGGAAAAGGTGGTAAACTTGTGTAGATTTATATGCTCTGCACCATAGTTTTCCTTGTACATACAGCTTTCAGACACTTTTTAAAAGCAGAGCGGAGAATATGTTCAAAAGAAGTGGTCCTAAGCATTTCATTTTATATAATGTTATAAATGGGAAAAATAATTATAATTTCTCCAAAAGCCAGGTTTATGGAAATGCTTATATAAATAACTTTTCTTGTAGTGACTGACAAAAATTATAAACCAATTTAATAAGGTACCACAGAATTCCAAAAGCAAAGATAAAATAAGAGTTTGGAATGAAAGTAAGTTCATAGTCACTCTTTTCTTGGTTGGTGAGTGATTATAAGAAAACAGACTTATTTGACACTTCATTAACCATGGCAAGGAAAAAGACTGAAAAAGTATCCCTTCCATAAGTGTTCTGTTCTTCTGAAGTACTTGTAAATAAAGTCCCCTTGCCCACCTACACAGCTGCCAAGAGCACCAGCCAACTTCAGAGATTCTGGGTCATCCAGAAATTTAGAAAACGGGAAAATTGGGAGATGATTTCTTCCTTGAGCCTCAGTCAACTCCTGGCTAAATGAGGGGGTACAAAGTATATGGAAATGACTCTGCTCTTTCCTTTCCTACCCCTCAGAAGTTCTCAAACGTTCTAGAGATTAGTGTAAGATGAACCACTCACAGCAGGCCTACAATCCTGAGAAGTCCCTGGTGCCCACTTAAGATTACCCAGACTTTCTGATGCAGTCAAGGCAGGAATGGGCTTACAGACAGCAAGTGATTTAAAGTGGTCTCATCAAAACTGCCCTGAGATGCTGTTACATGGGCTGAGCACAACACAAATATTAGTACTGGACACTGGCTAAGGTATGCTTGTCAGTTCAAAAATTACTTTAGCATAGAGCTGGTTACTGGTGTCCCCAGAGAACCTAATCATTGTGTGATCTAAGACAATTGCAAATACGCTCTGCCTTCACAGAGAGAACTGATTAATTCAGTGCATATGGAAGCATACTTTTTTCACTTTTTTTTTTGCTTTTTTGGGGGGAAAAGGGAAGAACAAAGTGATTAATATAGAAATATGTTGCATGAATTCATGTGTATAACTCCTATTGTACTGCTTGCCTTCTCAATGGGAAGGGCTGAAGGTAAGGAGAAAATTTGGAACTCAAAATTTTAAAAAAATGAATGTTAAAAATAATCAATGAATTAAAAGCAAAACAAAAAAAAAAGACAAAAAAAAATCCTTGTCATTGTACCAGAGGCCCTGGGATTCCCAGTAAATATATGAGGTCATTGCCCTCAATAACTTAATCACACTTCTGAAGAACCTTTTTAAAATAATAAAACTTTAAGTCAAAGTCTATTGAAAGGAATGTTCTAATTTTATAGGTAGGATCTAATATGAATCGTTTATGTATAAAGCCAGAGATTTACATAATTCAGAGATTCCTAAAGTACAACACAGATGCTACACTTTGGATAACTATTTTGGGCAAAAAATAAAGCTAGATTAAAGCATATCTTATTAAAAAAACATATATCCACAGACTTTTATCCTGTGGCTTTCTTCCCTCAAGCCTAAAGCCTTTTCTTTTTTTTAAATTCCACAGAATGAATTGGAAATCTTTAGGTTTGGCACTAAAAGAGACAGGGATAGGAAAACATTAATCTTAATTCTGGTTTCAATAAATGGTACCTCATTTTTGAAGACTAAACTGAATTCTAATTCCCCCATAAAGCCTTTCACGAAACCTCTCCCATTGGTAGCAGTCTTCCCCCACACCTCATATAACAATTCTTGAAAGCACTTATCAAAGGGCCATGATTTCAGAGATGGAAGGGATCCCTGAAGTCAGATAGTCCAATCCCTTATTTTGAAGTTGAGAAAACTGATTGATGTCCAGAGAGATTAAGTGATCTGTCCAGATTCAAGAAGGGAATCAGTGGTAGGGCCAGGATCTGAATCCAAATCTTGTACTCTTTTACTATACCAAAACAGGATATTTTATATTTCAGTAAGTTGTGTTTGCTTTTTAGACCCCTACTAGATCTTAAGCTGCATGAGAAAAGAGATTAGATCTTGTCTAATCTTTGCATCTCCCCCTAAAACAATTAATAAGCACTTGTTGAATGAATTAATAAATAAACATCGGAGCTCATTTAAAGATCATCAATTAGCAAACTGCCAAACATCCATACTTAACAAGCTTATCCTGGCAAGAGGGCTCATTCACCTAATGTGAAAAAAAATATTTATCCTAACTTGATACTGATCATATTAAATATTTAGACTGTGCAGCAGAGATTAGACATACCATGTCCTAAGGGGCTTCAGAGAAAACTGATTTTTTTTTTTAAATCAAGACTTAAAGGTTCTCAAGTCAAATAGAGGAGAACCAGAAATTCAGAGATGCATTTCTTTACAAGTTACTGACTCAACTGCTTGAGCTATTTTGGAATTTTTCATTCATTCATTTTTTTATAATCCACATGCAAAATACTGCGACTATTCTTTTAAGCAAAATAACATTTTAGTAATATACAGCTGTTAAGTAAGCCCTCCTTTTTTTCCTCCTCACATGCCTGGTCATGGGGCTGGGGAGGCCCTGGATTCTTATGTTAGGCAGAGCACAAAGCCTCACTGATCTTACAGAGCTGGAGTGGTTCCAGATCCGAGTATGGAATCAGGTTATGTTTTCGAAGTTAAATGACCTGCCTAGCTCAATGCAGGAGGGCTTATCATCAAAAGATGGCAATGCTTCACAGGATTAACGCCTTAAAGGAAGGTAAGGACTCTACCAGAGTGGGGTAAGGAGGGAGTGCATTCCAGACTAGGGGACAATGGGTTCAGGGAGAATGCTGTGAAGGGAGAACATTAAAATAACTAGTTTGACTTCTTACTGTAGAGTGTGAGGCAAGTAATATTTAAGAGTGGAAAGGTAGGTTGAAGACAGGTTGTAAAGGGCTTTAAATGTCAGACAGTGACTACTGTATTTTATGCCAGAGCTATTAGGGAACCACTGAAGTTTACTGAGTACAGATGTAATATGGTCAGACCTGCACTTGCAGAAAATAATTTTGGAACTTGGTATGGAAAAATAAATTTGGTACCAACTGGCAAGGACACAGATTCATCCCTTTCCCCACAAACCACCTGCAGGGTGGTAAGATAGATAAACATGGCACACTGAGGGCTGCTAGCACAGGTTCATGCTTGATTTTGTAAGACAGGAAAGACACTAAAAAGGGGTTAATAATCTTATTTTATTCTAGTCTTGTTTTCTCAGTAGAAGATTGCTGATAACAGGAGCACAAACTCCTACGGCATTCCCTAATCACCTTTCTCACAAGGCAGAACTCCCCTTACGACTCAAATGGGGTCAATCAAGACAGGCACAACTTGTGCTTTGCCTAAGTTCCCTCAAGTCTCAATGGAGGGCCAGTTGAGGCAAACACAGATTCCCCCCCCAAGCCTTGATGGGACTCGATCATAGCAGGCACAGCATTTTAGCTGGACAATTCAACCCTAAGGTTACCCCCAAGCCTCAATGGGGACAACTGAGGCATACACAGCATTTGTGCATTCAACCCCCATTCACTGTCTAGTGACCACCTGTTTTACAGACCAACAGACAAAGAAGGCATATTGCCAGCAATAGCTTCAAAAGGTTACATCACCTCATCCCTGTATCTCACTGCGCAGCCACAGTTAATATTTATGCTATTTACCATTATCTAACTATGCACAAGTGTGGAGATGTTTTGAACCATAGCCGTGGGAACTCATATCTAATACTTGGGAACTATCGATTGTTATGGCTATGAATCCTGAGAAACTGAATTCTGAGAAATAATAACAAAAATTCACTTAACACACACTAAAATCCACCTTACTTACACTAAGTTCACCTTATATACAAGGGCAAATATTAATTTGCATTTTGGCAGAAGTTATTTATCTTCCCTAGAAAATTTAGTGGCTCTATTTGGAGCCTTCTCTAAGGAATAAAAGTGGTTCTTCACAAAGCATATTTGATTACAGTAGGCCTTATTCTTAAAGAAGAGCCAGCTGGCATGTCTATCTCTGCTCCAGCCTTCATTCTCCCTTCCACTTTCCTCATTTCCAGGCCAGAGTCATGCATTATTTTTTTAATACAGAAGGTTAAAAAAAAAAAGTTCAAACGAGAAAAATGAATCAAGTTTTTTATTATTCTGTTTTGCATTTCTGGTTATATTTATTTTAATGTAAAAGAATGGTGTTCTCATTAGTTCTTAGGTTGTCTCCAGCTGGACAGCATTTAACTGAGTGTTAGCAATTGACAGAAGAGAAGATGAGTGTGATTGGTTAATTAAGATTTCAAAGAACCTGCCGCTCCCTTGAGAGGTGGTTGATTCCTCATTTCTAAGCCCATTTATAACTCCAGCTCTGAGAAATGGTCCTAATAAAATTCACAGTTAAGTAGGCCTTCAAATGCATGCCAGACATTAACATTTGTGCTGCCTGCTGCTAGCAAAATATTAATATTTGATGCTGCAGCATTTTCATTTTATAAGTCTATTTAGCATTCATCTGTTTCAGGGTCTTATGAAACAGCTTTCTTCTTTGTATTTACCAGATTGAGCTCAGGCGACAATGACTGGTTTTGAGCTGGCTCCAAAATCTTTCTTCAGTTACTGGTCATGCAGGAGAGGCTTCTCAAACTTTCTGATTCTCTTTTCCCTTCCTGACCACTGCCCCTAGGGAGCCTTTAACATCCTCACTTTTCTGCCTTTTTGCTTTGCTCCCTCTGCTCTCTTAGCCTGCAGTACCCTTCCCCAAGTTCAGATCGACTCTCCAAACTCTATTCATGCTTTAATAGTGAATTAAAATGTTACTTCCCCTAGGAAGTTTTTCACAGAATCACAGAAGGTCGGAGGTGAAAAGGAACTTGGCAGCTGTCTGGTGCCTGGTGCCTGCATCTCTACTACAATCTACCTGACAAGTGACCATCCAGAATTGGTTTGAAAACCTTGGGGCAGGAGAGAGCATGGGATTCACTTTTTTCCTGAGAAATCCCATGCCACTTTAGGACTGCTCTAAAGATTTAGGGATTTGCTCCTATGCTAAATAGGCAGCACAGTGGAGAGAGCAATGAACCCGAAAGGAGAGAACCCAGAGATCAAATCCTGCCTCAGAACTATGACCCTGAGTAAGTCACTTAACCTTTATCGGCCTCGGTTTCCTCATCTCTAAAGGGGCAAAAATAACAACACCTACCTCTCAACGTTGTTGTGAGGAAACATTGAGAATGTTGATAAGGCACTTAGCACAGTGCTTGGCACATACTAGTTGCCTAATAAATGCTGAAGAAACTTCGTTTTCAAAAGGTTAGGTTACTTGCCTGAGATCACACAGACAATGTCAGAAGCAGAAATCCGGGTCATCCTGTCTCCAGCCCTAAGAGTCTAGGATGCAAATGCTGTCTGGCCTGAAAACTGAAACTCTTCTATGACCTTATTTCAAAATATTAAATCTCCTCCATACCAAATGCATCTCAAAACCCGAGTTTTAATATTTTAATTTCTATAATAACCTACAAGTATTATAAAAAAGTAATAATGAAGCTAAAAATCAATTTCCTCCCAACTGTTTTTGGTCCCACTTCCTGTCATGAATGAACAAACATAACAGAGGCCTCTCTTACTAGACTCTGATATGTAAATCTGTCAACTAATTAACACTTCATAAATTCAGTGTTAAAACAAAGCCTTGCTTTTGTTAGTCCTAAGAGGCAGGAAATGATTGATACAGAATGAAACCAAAGGAAATTATCTCTGCCTAGAGGTTCATGAGTGAACTTTAAATTCTTACAAAAACATTTTTGTCGAAAATCTTAATACTGAAAAGAAAACAAATCAGTTCATTCAGCTCCCCTGACTCCATGCAAGAATCTGCTTAAATTGTCCTAGTTTGTTAACTAACCAAGGGGCAAAAATGCTTCTATTTTCAAAGGATGATATAAAAATGTCATAATTTCAGGAAAAATTTTGCCAAGCACACGATAACAAAGGGTAAAAAGCAATAATATCCTTAAGGAAGGCATGCTCTAGAAATCAACAATCCAATCACCTGGCACTTTGCTATTCAGCTATTTATCCATGGAAAACAATCTAGACCAATTATGGGATACCTTTCTTTTTCTGTAGAAGGTATTTAAAACAAAACAAAAATTCTTTTTAGTGTTTTTTTTCTTATAACAAAATAGAAAATAATTAACAGATTTTAAAAATTAAGAACAACGAATCAAAAACTTATTTTCATGAATTCAAAACCAAAATTATATGGACATACATGTTTCAATTCCACATCATAGAGGCACTGACTATTTTTGCTTTTTCTTTTTATATTCAGCACTGAGCACAGAGAAAGCATTTCATTAATGTTTACTGACTGATTGGAGTAGGGGTACAGGAAAGGGGATAGAAAGATAGGGAGAAAAGGGGTGGGGCAAAAAAGAGGAAGAGCCAGGAAAGGCTCCAACAGGCATTTATTAAGGTTACTATGTGTCAAGTGTGAGGCACACAAAAAAAAAACGGTCCCTCAAGAAGCATATGTTCTAATGAGAAAAACGACACATCATAACGAGGTGCATACAATATATATGGAAGATAATCTAAAAAGGGCGGCATTAACACTTGGGGAAACAAGAGAACTTTCCTCAAGACTCAGCTCAGAGGAAGCCAGCAAAACCATGATGAAATGGGAAAAAAAGCAAAAGTGGAGGAGTCAAAAAGACAAAGAACAGAGAAACTGAAATAATAATACCATTCCTTACATTTGTATAGAGATTCAGTTTACAAATCAAACAAAACACTCACAGTCAACAAACACTAATGATGCACCGAATATGAACAAGGCACATACATACATACACACAACATATTCACTCTTTTGGAGAGGGACTTGCCACCAAATGAGGGAAATTAAATGGGTAGGACAAACTGATCAAGTCTTTTCATTTTTAGCTCTTCAAGCTCAAGAAACCCTCATTCTAACGGTTATGGTAGGAGGCCCTAATTCACACCCTCAATGGAAATAGATGAGAAGGAGGAGGAGCAGATTTTGACTTCTATTTTGGAGATGTTCATCTTAAGATGCCTATGGACATCTAACTGGCAACATCCAAAAGCTAGCTAATTATGCAGGCATGAAGTTCAGGAGAAAAACCAGGGCTGGATATATAGGCCTGGTAATCATCTGAAGAGGGGTAACTGAACCTATTGGAGTTGAAAAGATTGCCAGTAGAATGGAGTACAGAGTTCCTTACCTTCTACCTTAACTTATTAAAACTATTTTTTAAAAAATTAAAGAAAAAAAGAAACATTTCTGCTTAGAAGGTGTGGTGGTTTTTGTGAGTGTATTGCCAACTTATGCACATGTTGGCTACCCTAACAGAATATGAATTCCTTCCTTAAGGGAAGAGACTATTCCTACTTTTTCTTTGTTTTTACAGCATGGTCCCTGGCGTAGTACAAGTCTTTCATAAATTCTTATTGTTGATGCCTTGAATCTAGTCGACTCTCAAATTCATCTAATGCTGAAACATAAAACTTGTTTCTTAAACACAAGTGCTAGGTATTACAATTAGGTTGTTAACTGACGTTACTGTTATTTGGGAATTCCAAAAACTAATACTTGATCTGGGCATGAGTAGAACAACCAGGTTCAAAGCACATATGACACCAGAGAACAGTATTTCAATATTTCACTATGTACAAATGTCAATGTTATCATTTCACTGATGTGTACGTGATTCTTTTCAAAGCAAAAAACAATTCTTTGAATATCTGATTGCAACATCTAGGGACAATGTAAAAAGAAAATAATTTAAATATGAAAATGTGAAAAAGAGATTGTGATGTCTTAAGTATTCAAAATGCCCCTCAATCAGAAAAGCAGATATAAAATTGAGTATCTTTTACTCCATCTACAATAAGAAGAATGCCTACAAAGGATGCTCTTTTAAGAGCCAATTTCAATATATATCATTGATCTTCAACTCATTTTTTATTTTTATAAAGGTGCTAAATATGAAAATACATTTTCAAAGTTATTCTAACTCCTCAGCATAATGAAGGTACCACTGAAAATAAGATACTGCTTTCTAGCAGAACTATAATGTCGATTTTCATTCAGTATGTAATACTATTCATTAAAATCTTCTTTTTCAAAAGAACAGCATCAACTTACTGATAATATTAGTTATTTTTGATAACCCATTTTTGCATGGAAGCAACCCTAAGTTTGTGTTGTATTCCCAACACCTATAAACTCTGTCTTAGGCTAAGATCTGTTAGACACTACCAATGTGTTAAAATGAGTTCCAGACAATTTTTGGATCATAGATTCAAATAGTCTAGAGAAGCTTATGAAACCCTTTTAGGAACAGTGTTTTTAAGTATAAAGTATGTAAAATACATTGGTTTACAAGGAAAACAAATTATATTGAAATACAATTATCAAAAAAATTTTTTAAACAAGTTCATGGACCATAGGTTAAGAATCTGTACTTTAAAAGGCTAGACCTGATGAGGCTGGATGATTAACTTAACTGAGTACAGAGATCAGGACTAAACACTATCAAGTCATGGAACCACCACTGGCATGGAGAAGAGTGGCGGCATTAGACAAGAGGAGGGAATGCCCACTCTTCTGTTGTTGTTTATATTGTTGTTCAGTCACTTCACTCATGTTCGATTCTTGATGACCCCATTTGGGGTTTTCTTGGCAAAGATATTGGAGTACTTTGTCATTTCCTTCTCCAGCTCATTCCAGATGAAGAACTGAGGCAACCAGGATTTGCCTAGCACCTTGGCACTCTATCTACTGTGCTAGCTAGCTGCTTATAGTGTTTTAAAATATATGTGGGCAAGTATAATGCCAACGTGATACCCACAGCAGCCACTGGGGATACGCATGCATATTTCCAGGGTAAATTCGCAAAATATAAACTCCCTTCCTCAAAGACAAAACCAAGACATTTATTCAAATACCAGAAAGCCAGATCCATCATAGTAACAAAGAAATCTACACCATTATCAATGCAGGGAGCACAGCCATTCTCAAGCCTTCCCTTCATCAGGCTTTCCCACAAAAAAGCTCCCTTAGGCAAAAGCACTCCCTCTCTCTCACCGCTAGCTGCTCTGCTCAGCATTGCCTGTTCTCTCCTGCTGCACCCATTCAGCAAGTTCCTCCCACCATGTATGTCATGTGACTCAGGCTCTGGGATGGGCCAAAGCTCAAAGCAGGTGACAGGGGCCCAAGGGACAGGAAAGATCTTCAAATTCCCTTAACATTACAGAAAGAAGCATCTTCTATGGGGCAGGCACTGTGCTATTAGCAGAAATCTATTCTTTCTTGCTGCAAAGTAGCCAAGGGAGAGGAAGCAAGAAAGAAGCAGGATGGTGAGGTGCCTTTAGGATTGTTTGAAGGAACCAGGCATGACTAGCCTAAAAAAAGAGAAGACCATGGAAGGACATGACAGCTGTTTTCAGATACATGAAGAACTGTCATGTAAAGAAGGGATCAGATTTGTGCTGCTTATTTCTAGGGGACAGGGCTGGAAGCAATAGGTGGAGGTTTCCAAAAGGCTGAATGGGTTTTGTGTCAGAAAAACTTCCTAAGAAGCAGAGCTGTTCAAAAGTGATGGGTTCTCCCTCTTAGAAGATCTTTAAGCAGAGGCTGGATGATCATTCCTTGGGCATGCTATAGAGGGATTCCTTTCATGTACAGGTTAGACCAGGTTCACCAAGGTTCCTCATGACTCTCACATACTTTGACTCTTTTGGGAAACAAAATTTGGCCAATTTTAGCTGTCTGTATTAATGAAGGGCAGTAATAGCATGGGTTAACAAAATGGACACATTTTAAACCAGTTTGGATTAGACATTATCTCTTTCTCCTTTCTGAGCAAACTTTTGCCAGAGCTGTTATTCACAAGTAGCTAAATGGAATGTCTCTTCCTGCTTTCTAAAAGCAGAGATAGAAACAGTGAAATCACTATGGAAGCAGGCTAACAGAGGGAAAAAGAAGATCAAAGGCCTGGAAATATTCAGTGAGAATACAGTCAAGAATCATAAGTTAAAAGTTTTCTATTTTCTATCTTTTTTTTTTTAATGATAAATCCTAGTGCGGCTCAGCATCCTCAAAGTTAGGACTAGAAAAATTGTAGGCATGATACTATATGCTATTAGGTGGAACACCTGGCTGTGTGAATGACAATGTAGAGTTACAAATTAAGATTTCACATTTATTAAGTGCCATTATAGGCTCTATTGCTTCCTTTGTAATATAATTGAAAAGGTCATTGATCAAAAGCCTTCAGAAATCTCCACTACATTTTACATGAACCTAAATAGATCAGATTGTTACTGTGCATTTTTCTGACCTCAATAAAATGGGACATAGTAAGTGAAGCCTTTGCTTTGAATTTCCTTGGATTTGTAATATTAGTTCTCCAGCATCATTTCAACTGAGTTTTAGCCTGTCTTACAAATTTAAAGTCATCTGTGTCAAGAAGAGCTCAAACGTTGGTTTCAGGCTTTGACACTGAATAATTTATAAATGTTGTGGGGACATTCAGGTCATTATTAACACATACAAAGGAGTTCTGTGGAAAATAGAAGAAAAAGTAAGGCTAAAAAGGTTAGAAAGGGGGTGGCAGAGGCCAGGGGTAGAGGGGGTAGAGGGTAATGGGAAAAGAAAAAAAGAGCTGAGAAGGATGGAGGGGAGAGGGAAGTAGAGCTAAACAGGGAATGAAGAGGGAGGAAAAGGATGGAGGAGGTAAAAGACTAAGAAGGGGAAAAGGAAAGGAGGATGGAGGGAAGTGAAGGAAGAGAGGGAGAGGGAAGAATGGAATTACCTGGACACAAAACATCAATCACCACGGTTATATATAACTACAGTCTTAAAAAACTGATATGTGTGCGTGTAGAGAAAGTATATCAAGTCGGTGTCCAGGCTCAATAATATACCACTACTTGGGGAAACAGCAAACAGCAGAGGGAGGACAGGGAAGTAGTTAATTAGGGAGAACAGGGACAAAGCAATAGAAAGGCAGAAGAAAATAAGGTATGTGTACTTGTAATGTCATTTTTCATTACTGAAAATGTGCAACATCTATGAATAAAATTAAGGTGATAGAAACAAAAAAGGTAATAGAATGTAACAGAAAGAACACTGTATCTGGGAGTCAGTTGTGGATTTCAGTTCAGGCTCTGTCTTTGTGTAACCTTGGGAAAGTCCCTTTCCTTCCTTAGGCCTTAGTCTCCTTGTGCAAAATTAGGATTTAGCACTAGATAACCTAACTCAGAGATCTCATCTAGCTCTAACATTCTAAGTCTGTGATCTGGGAGATTTCTACTTCCTGCTTTAGAGAAACCCTGGCTATTGGCAACCTGAATCTTTCCTTCTGACAAACACCTAATAAGCCCATCCTCTTCCACCAAAAACAAGAAATCGATTTCGTTCCTACTGACAGCATCCTCATCAAGGCCACATTATCTACTGAATCCTTAGTCCTTAAAAGAAGACTCATGAAATTGCATACACTCAGAGGAGGCACCGATATTTCTGGGGAAAAGGAAGAGACTGCATTAAATAACTTCATAAAAGAAAGCTTTGTGCGAAAGCTAGATGGTGCCTTCTTAGGGATAGTGTAGAAGGAACTCCTGTTTAGGTAAGAACTGGTCTTTTCCAATCCAGAGAGTCTAAATCTATGACCTCTGTTTCTATAATTCATTTGGGGGGCAGGAGGGAGGGAACGGGGGATCACAAGAGGTTTCCAGTGATGAGCAAATAATTCCCATGCAAAAAAAATCAGTCAAGGACATGTGCGCGCATCTTTATACTCCAGGATAAAGAAAAAAGTAGTCTGTAAATTGGACAAAGGAATTAAAAATGCTTAGGAAACTTGGTGAGGCTCTAGTTTGATGGCTACTGGACGGCTGCTCTTTATGACTATTAGGTACAGTCAGAGACAGAGTGTGGGGTCTGCGGTCGGGAAGATGCAAGTGCAAATTCAGCCTCAGATACTCAGCAGCCGCTGAAGGACCTTGGGTCAGTCACTTAACCTTCGCAGGTCTCCACTTTCTCAACTGTTAAAGGGGGCTAATAATAACACCCACCTCCCAAGGGATTGTGAGAATTCAATAAGATACGTCTGTACAGTGTGCAGCACAGTTGCCGGCACGTATATATAAATATTGGTTATTCATCATCACCATCATTATCCCTGCGAGATCAATCAAAGTAAACATTTTGAAAAGGGGTGAGGCATCTTTTGAAACAGTCATTTATTTTCTATTGATCACAAAACTTGTGTTGACAATTTCTTTTGTCAACTATACTAGCCTCTTGTTGGAATTTAAAAGGTCTGCAGCAAAGCCAAATCAACAACTTCCTGTCCAACTAACAGCAAAATGACAGAGAGAAATGAAGTGGAAAATCCTTGGCCCTGGATACTGCAGCAATAATGGAAGCAATAAAGTAAGTAAAATTATTTACCAATCAGTCAACAAGCATCCTCTTAGATGATCCACTCTAAATTCATGACCTTTTGTTGTCACTCAGTGTACTGAAATTCAAAAGAAAAATCTCTACACCATTGTGTCTCCTCACCCCCCAATACTGCACTCCCCTTGGTGCAGACACCTAGGTGGGAGACAGTGGGGCAAACAAGGTCATTGTGAAATCTAGAAATTCAATCAAAGTCTAATTCAGCTGCTCCCAAAGGTTCAGAACCTGGCAATGTACCAAATCTGCCCACCTCTGCTTATGACAAGAGGCATCTGACACATAGCCCACACAGAGCACAATGAATTTTATTTCTTTACTAAAAAGAAATGAGTTTAAATAAGGATTGAAGAGAAAAGTCCTCTTTCTTCTTTCCCTGAAATCTGATTATGACATATAATCACAGACTCTTAGAATAAGTATGGTCCTCAGTGGTCACCCAGACGAATCCATCCACACCTGAGACTCAAAAATCCCCTTCACAACAATAACAAAGATCATCATCCAGCCTCTGGGTCAATGACCTCCTTCAAAGGGGAACTTGGTATATGGAGCAGCCCAATTCCATTTCTGAACACCTTTGTTAGGCAGCTTTTCCTTATATTATGTCAAAGTCAGCGATTTACAAAGCTGGTATTCTATCAAACCAGGATTTTTCCAGTTACAACAAGCATTCTTACAACCTGTTCAGGGCTGAGAGAATTTGACTCTCATTTTTAAAATTGCTTTTCTGAATGTCGTAGGCTAAATTACAAACTCCTAAGCTTGACTTTTAAGGCACAGTATGCTACAGCTTCCAACCAAACTGTAGACATTATTTCTTTCTACATGCATCTTGTACTTGATTGACCTTCCTCTTTACATACTGTACATTCCATACAATATGTATTAATAGTGATTCTGCTGGCATCAACATTCTTAGCTTTCAGGACAGCAGAAGAAAGAGCACTGAGAGATCGAGTTTAAATTCTGCCACTGACGCCTCTTGTGACCTTTGACCAGGGTCAAGCTTTCTGAGCCTCAATTTCTCATTTATAAAAGAGGCAGCTGAATTATATTAGTCTAATTTGATCAGATATGGCCCTGCAACTCCTGATGACTGAAATGCATTTATTCCTCAAATCTACCCTTCTAAATTACTATTTCCTTCCAGTCTCAAATCAAACACCACCTTTGAAGCTTTCCCTGATTGATTTAGTTGCTAATACTCTCGAATTGTATAGCTCTCATACTTGCCTATAGATGCTGCATCGTAACTCCCTATTCCCTCTACCAGTCAGCTCCTAGAGAGCAGAAATGTCTTAGCATTTGAGCCATACATCAACAACATCATGAGGCAGCTGGGGAGTGCAGTGGATAAAGTTCTGGGTCTAGAAACAGGAAGACCTGAGT
Organism: Potorous gilbertii; assembly: GCA_028658325.1. Classification (NCBI taxonomy): domain Eukaryota; kingdom Metazoa; phylum Chordata; class Mammalia; order Diprotodontia; family Potoroidae; genus Potorous; species Potorous gilbertii. Next base: position 635,339,626 of record CM053770.1, on the reverse strand, counting down.
TCAAATCCCAACTCAAATACTTAATAGCTGAGAATGTCACAACTTCTGTCTGGCCCAGTTTACCCCGTCATTATATGTACAGATCATAATAGCACTATCTCTGCAGGGTTGTTTCTAAAGATCAAGTGAGATTATATTTATAAGGTGCTCGGCAAATGGTAGAAGCTATATAGATGCCTGTTTCCCTCCTACAAGGGCCTCAAACTTGATACACAGATTTGGAGTTGGAAGTAACCTTGGAGGGAACCTGAGATTAGTCTGAATGTCTAGACAGTCCCTTGGGGAAGTATATTTTGGAGATCATCCTTTAGTTCTAACTTGCAGCAAGAAAAGAACAGGGAAACCATCCTACACCATCTATCTCTATGTCCAGGGTAGCTGGAGGATGGAACTAGTTTAATAGCAGACTGAGTTGCCCAGCAGAGAAGGAAATGGTAAAGGGACAGAGGATCAGGAAGATAAAAAAACAGGGATATTTTGAGAGAAAAGAGGGCCCCAAGTTTCAAGCTGACCCTTGCATATACGTAGAAGTACCATAAAATGGTATTGCTTTAAGGTTGACTAGCATAGACTCCAATCCAATTCACTGGCAAGTCCTGACATCATTCTCCTGGTATCATTGTTCCTCTTCAAGAACAAAGGGTGAACACCAACAACATAGAGCGCTTTTTTGAAGAACCAAATCTCCGTTCAAGAGGGGTAAGATAATGTATCGAATGGAACAGGCTAGGAGGCAAGAAGACCTGAGTTCAAATCCCACCTCTGACACATCCTAGCTGTAAAATCCTGAGAAGGTAACTTAGCCTCAGTCCCCTCAGCTGTAAAATGAGGATACTATTAGCACGTAGCTCACATCGTTATGGTAAGGATCAAATCAGACAATGTGTGTAAAACGCTTTGGAAATCCTAACAATATATAAACACCAGCCACCATGATTCTTGGCCCTATCAACTTTAATCCTCACAAGCTGATCTGGAAGTTAAGAAAATTTGAGCTTTCTGAAAGGCTTAAAGAAAAAACCTTTACTCAGTTTCCAATTTTGTCTTCAATTCCACTTAACAGTGAAAATGAACTGGGTCTACTATATTTAAAACCAAAAACATAAGCATTGCTGAGGTTAAAACTAACTGAAGAGCAGGTATCAGGTTATCAGTTTAAGATAGTCTGGCCTCCAGCATAGAAGAAATATATTTAGCAAAATGGCAACTTTAAAAATCAAAGCTATAGAAGAGTTGCTCTACAACAATGGCACCCCAGAGGCAGATCTCCTCCATTGCTCATTGGTAATTCTGTACAGATTTCAAGGGCAACAATGAGAAATCTCCATTTTAAGGAAGGCTTACCAAAAAAATGACTGACCTCTAGTTTTTAAATTCTTATGGTGAAAGACTGAAATAGAGTTGTCAATATTTCATTCATGTTTTTAACATTCAGACATTTCATAATGTACAAGGGGACTCTGCTTTCATAGTTTTAAAAAAAGAGATTATTATTAATTATTTTGGAAACTGTAGCTATCAAAGACTGAACCCTCACTCCTTTGAAAAGCTGTGTTAAGAAGCATTCGTGTCCTCCTCTACTCTGTTATACTAACTAGCACAGAAACAGATGTCTCCTTTAAGATTGGTTACTCCTCCTCTGATGGTGCACACTACCAGAGACTCACAGGAATGTGAAGCTGAAAGGGACCTTGGGGATCATCTGGTCCAACTCCTTCACTTCACAGAGGAGGAAACAAGTCAGCTCTCCCAGTGAAGCAGACAGGACAATGAAATTCCTAACTGTGTTATTCCAGTTTTTCCATGATAACATAAAATGCATAATTATGAATATAAAATTCTTCCCCTGTAAGGAAAGAAGATCTAGCAAGCTCAGAATCTAGTCCTTCTGTTTCTGACAGTAAAAGATTGGTCATTGCCTTAAAAGACACTCAACGTTTAAGTATTTTCTCTAAAATAAAACATTTAGATTTGTTCTAAAATGAGTATAAGCTCTTCATGACAGAAAAGTATATTGTTCAAGAAATGATGATGCGCTTTTTAAAATTTCCCATCCATAATTTGATTACTGTTCATCCAAACCCCATTCTCATAAGACTACTTCCCTCTTCCCCCCAGTACAACATTGGGGGTGACTAATATTGGATGCTGCTCATCTCCAAGTTCACAAAGTCAAAGAATCCTAATCAACCGAAGCCACAAAACTACAATGTCATTCAGCAGGGTAATCTTTCCCAATCTCACCCAGTTTGTTACAGGATGTTATGCCACTGAATATGATAGCAGGGATATATACAAATGCTTAAGAAGTCATAACTTTGGGAAACTACTGGAAAGTCAGACAAGTGGAAAGGTAAAAGGCTATTAAAAATTTCTGTGCTAGCAAAATTAATTGAATATACTGTGGACCCCAGTACTGAATATCTAGACTACTCAAAATATCACTACCTCTGCACTCCTGTACAATGAACTATACATACTCTTTCCTAACTATCCTCTATGAACATGGACTACATTATTCCAAAAGGAAAGTTTAGAATGTCTACATAAGCTAACTATGGAAAAACCACTTGTGTATCTCTCCTGAATATTCTTGTTATTCGCTACGGAAGTATATTTTGAAAGTCATATTCAGGGTTCTTCAGGCTTTTTAAACTCGGATGTCTTTTGAAAGCAGCCTTTACGTAGAGCTACCTAAAAGAGGACGATGAGAAATACTAGATGGGAGGGAAAAGACAAAGTTGTTGTTGTCATTATTGTTCAGGCATTTTTCATTTCACATTTCAGTCATGTGTCACTCTTTGGGATCCCATCTGGGGTTTTCTTGACAAAGATCCTGGAGTGGCTTGCCACTTCCTTCTCCAGCTCATTTAACAAACGAGCAACTGAGGAAAACATGATTAAGTGACTTGCCCAGGGTCACACAATTTAGTTAGTGTCTGAGGTCAGATCTGGACTCACAAAGATGAGTCTTCCTGATTGCAGGCCAAGCACTGTATCCACCACTGTGCCACCCAGCTGCCCTTAAGGACAAGGTAGCCCCAAGGCAAAAAGAAAAAAAAAGACAAGAGCAGTGAGGTGGATAGGCACAGTGCTACCCCATGATAATTTGTCTCTTTCTGACTGCTTGGGCAAGCTGGGACTGTAGCAGGGAAGCACAAAACAGAGCCTTTTATCTAAGTTATGAGGTGGCAATTAGAGGTCAAATGATTATAACACCCCAAAGGTGAAATTGTTCTCTCCAAGGTCACCAGTGGTCTCTTTATTACAAAATCCCATGGCCTTTATTCAGCCCTCCTCCTCCTTGACCTCCCTGCAGCGTTGGATACTCTTCCTTCTCTGAGATTCTGTGATGTGGCTCTGTCCTGGTTATCCTCCCACCCATCTGGTTGGTTCTTCTCAGCCTCCTTTACCAGAGAGATAAAACATTAAACCTTTCCCTCTTCCCAACTATCTCCTTACAGTCAAGGGTATTACTCTGAATCCAGTCATCTAGATTTAATCAACAACCTCAGTGTCATCCTGGGTCCCTTACTTGAACTTACCCCAGATGTCTATTCTATTATTAAATCTTGTCACAACTTTTCTCCTATACCTTCCCTCCTCTCCACTTACAGAGCTGCCACTCTGGTCCTCATCACCTCTCAAGAAATGCTTCTTCATTCATTCAGTTAACCAATCACTCAATAAACACTTATTGAGCACCTACTAAGTGTCAGACACTATATTAAGCATTGGGGATACAAAACAAGGGAAGAGACAGTCCTGCTCTCAAGAAGCTTACAATCTAAAGGGGGAGACAACATGCAAACAAATATATACAATGGAAGCTTCATTAGTTGTTTTAACAAAGTATTCTTTTTGACCCAGCAATACTACTTCTAGGGCTATATCCCAAAGAGATCATAAAAATGGGAAAGGGTCTCACATGTACAAAAATATTTATAGCAGCTCTCTTTGTGGTGACCCAAACTGGAAATCAAGGAGATGCCCATCAATTAGGGAACAGTTGAACAAGCTGTGGTATATGAAAATAACGGAACACTGTTGTACTGTAAGAAAAGATGAGAAAGTGGACATCAGAGAAATCTGGAAAGACCTGTAAGAACTGGTGCTGAGTGAGGGGAGTATTGTACACAATGACAGTCACATTTTGCCAGATTAACTTTGATAGACTTGACTATTCTCAGCAATGCAAGGTTCTAGGACAATTTTAAGGCGCTCCTGATGGAAAGTGCTATCTATATCTAGAGAAAGAATTACAGAGCCTGAATGCAAATTGGAGCATACCATTTGCTTTCTCTTTTTTCTTCTGTTTTATTTCTTCTTTCTCATGGTTCATTCCATAAGTTATAATTCTCCTTTACAATACGACTAATGTGAAAATATGTTTAATGTGAATGTATACGCAGAGCCTATATTAGATTTCACACCATCTTGGGGAGGTGAGAGGAGAGGGAAAATATTTAAAACTCAAAAGTTTGTGGAACTGAATGTTATAAACTAAAAAATAAATAAAATTTAAAAATAAAGTATTCTTTTTTAACGCAAAAAAGTATGTTATTCAGGTCATCTCACTGTGTGTATAAGAGAGAGGAAGGGGGAGGGGAGAAGAGGGAGGGAAAAGAAGGGGGGGAGGGAGGGAGGGAGGGAGGGGGAGAGAGAGAGAGAGAGAGAGAAAGAGAGAGAGAGAGAAACCCATGAACAAAATACTACTATACATTGGAGGAAGAATAAGAAAGAACCCACAAAAAATAAAATAAAATAGTCTCCAGGGTCAATGGCTCTGAAAACATTAAGCTACAAACTATAGGCAAATATCACATTCACAAATTTTATTATAATCATTATGGGGTATTTAAATGAAAAGTTGTTAGCCATAAGACAGAGGAAAACTAAACTGTATCATTTTTAAGGGCTTTTTAAAAGGAAATTTTAAGTGTTTTGTTTAAAGTATCTTTCAAACAGCTTGACAAGTGATCATGGTACCACTTGTTGGATCTGCATTGCTGGTAAACGCTTCTGGCAGAGAATCAGTTCCTTAATTCAATGGGAAAATGTTAATTTTACTTTTTTTAAAATTGAATTATTTTATTTGTTTTCAATGTTCGACAATCACTTCCATACATCTTAGATTTTTTTCTCCACTTCCTCCCTCTCATTCACCCCTTCCCTCCTCACTCCCTCCCTGAGATGGTGTAAGACCTTATACAGATTCTACGTGTATATTCCTATTAAATGCATATTGAATAGAAGAATTAAAATGAATGGGAGAAACCATAAACCAAAACATAATACAAAAGAAAATAGTCTATTTCTATCTGCAATCCAATTCCATAGTTCTATCCCTGGATGTGGAAGGCATTTTGCCTCAAGAGTCCATTGGAAATTTTTTTAAATCCATGCATTTCAATGAAGTACTAAGTATACCAGAAAAATTCCTCGAACACTGTGGTTGTTGCTGTGTACAAATTTCTCCTGGTTCTGCTCCTTTCACTCAGTATTAGTTCATATAAGTCTTTCCAGCCCTCTCTGAAATCTTCCTGTTCATCATTTCTTAAAGCACAATAGTATTCCATTACATTCATATACCACAACTTGTTCAGCCATTCCCCAATTGATGGGCATCTCCTTGATTTCCAGTTTGGGGCCACCACAAAGAGAGCTACTATAAATACTTCTGTACATGTGGGACCATTTCCCATTTCTATGATCTCTTTGGGATAGGATCCCAGAAGCGATATTGCTGGGTCAAAGGGTATGCCCATTTTGGTAGCCCTTTGGGCATAGTTCCAAACTGCTCTCCAGAATGGTTGGATCAGCTCACACCTCCAACTTTGCCACATCTTCTCCAATATTTATCTTCCTGTTTTGTCATGTTAGTCAATCTGACAGGTGTGATATGGTACCTTGGAATTGTTTTGATTTGCATCTCTCTATTCAATAGTGATTTAGAGCATTTTTTCATATGATTATAGATAGCTTTAATTTCTTCCTCTGAAAATTCCCTGTTCATATTCTTTGACCATTTATCAACTGGGGAATGACTTGTATTCTTGTAAATTTGAATCAATTCTCTATACACTTTAGAAATGAGGCCTTTATCACAGACACTAGTTGCAAAACTTCTTTCCCAGTTTTCTGCTTCCCTTCTAATCTTGGTTGCATTGGGTTTGTGCAAAAACTTTTCAATTTAATGTAATCAAAATTAACCATTTTGTACTTCATAATGTTCTCTATCTCTTGGTAGGTCATGTTTATTTTACATTTCTAAGAATGTACTTTACAATAAATTAGAAGAAATTATTTCAAACAGGTACAAAATGTCATTTTAAATAAAGGAACTGACATGGAATCACAGAATATAAACCAAAACAAACATTTCACCTTATGATACCCTACCTTTCATGCCATGTTTTGTAATAAGCACTGTTTAAGGAAAAGCTAACATCACAAAATTCTAGGGAATCATTTATAAATGCAAAGCTAAAATGGTTGATTATTTTATTTAAACTCTAATTTATTTCAACTGAACAACCTGCATAGTCTGTTGTAAGAGGAAAAGTTCTACTTTGCACCAATCACATTTCAACAAAAAAGGAATAACTATTGCAAATGCATAGGTATGTCTTTTTTAGGTATTTTTTTTTAAAGAGGGTGGTAAGTTCAGCTAGGAATGGCTTAATACTCATTGAAATTTAAAAATTAACATTTTAGGAGTTATATACCCAATGAATGACAATATAGCCTTTTAAAATGTTATCCCATTTAATTACTGGGTAGGATTAGTTAATATATATCATTACCCCTGACAGAAAATGACAATGCGAATCTTCTGAGGCCTTTAACACAAATTGACAACCGTCAGCATGTTATACTGAAAAGTTTAATGGAAAGTGATTGAGCTCTGGTTTCTATTCACAGCTCTGGAACTAGTTGAGTGATCTCAGGAAAATCATTTAACCTTACTGGGCCTCAGTTTCCACATTTCCACAAGAGAGTTAGACTAAATAATACCTATGGAACCTTCAATTTTATACGCTGCTCCGAAAGTGGTCTTTGTCTACTGCTAAAGTTACTTGAGCTATTTTTTAGCTGATGGGTCTCTGAAGTTTGCTAAATTTCCAAATGCAGCAAGATTTCTGGGGGTCTGTGGATTGTATGTACAAAAATAAATTATATCATTATTTTTACTTACCTTTGATTTCCTTTGTAATTCAATGTATTTTATTTTACACATTTTTGGTCCATGACACAAAAGGTTAAGAACCTCTCTCTGAACTAGAGGAAACAAAGACCCCCTCTACTGACACTCTACCCAGTAAGCTACCTCCTTTAACTACATTAGTCTCAGGCTTAGCCCAAGGCCCTTTCTTTCCAAAGGGTTTCAGGACCTGGAATATCAGATGTAGGTCAATTAGGCTTCAATGACCAGGGCTAATTAAAGTTCCTCTTCATTGCTTTCAGGGTCAGCCTGGGCTAATCTTAGGCTTCTAGACTTTGAAGCAAGCTAGCTTAGCTTTGCAAAAGTATTACTCAGTTTATTCTGTTTCTAAGGATATCTTTAGAAAACCAAACTTTCCATCTTTAATCTATTTGCACATAATCTAAATTCAAAACTCTAATTGTAATGAACTTTGCACATGCTCAGAGTGGGAAGAAATGCCAAGTAATTTCAAGAGCACTGGCTACCAGGGGTAAAGACTTGGTTTATGATTCCAGTCATCATTTGGGACTCATTTTCTTCATAAATGAAATCAGGATTCTAGACTGGATGGTCACAGAAGTATATTCATTCACTGATCTACCCATCTCTTCATTTACTCATTCAGCAAGCACCAAGCCCCAGTATATGTAAGGCACTGCGTTTACCATTCTCACACTGTCCCGTTAAATGGCTACCTAGAGTAAGTGCTCAACAAATATTGACTGAATGGAAAGAAGCAAATTCTATAGATTTTCTCTACTTCACAATTCTGCTTTTGAATCCTCAAAAAGGAAGGATTAAAGAAATGTAAGACTGGTAGCCTGCCATAGGATAATATCAAGGCAGATTCCTCTGACACGTCCAAAAGTACATTTAGCTTCACCATCCAATTTAGACATGGACATAAAAAGACAGATGAGTTTGAGAGTGTGAATTTAGTCTTGAGGGTAATATACAACTGTTCAAGAAAGGCTCAAGGACAGTTGTTCAGATACAGTAACAAAAAGGCAGCACATGCTACATAGCATCTGCCTTCACTATCTGAAGTTATCAGTCATTGAGTTTTTCAATTTTTCCTTGGATAGCCATAGTATTAAGGAACTGTTTAGAGTTGAAAGAGAATTTCTTTTAAATTCTATATTGATTTTGTGATAGTTCTCATTCATGTATATTATATTAACCTCCTTGGGAATTTTAGCCTGAGTCTATAAAATATTCAATATATGAAGATGCAATTATGCTTTTTTGGTAGCTGAAATATGGGTTATTAAAATAATATCACTGAAGGTTAAGTTAGAAATGACTGAAAACAGGACTCACAGATTAAAGGCCACAGTGGCAAAGAAATCTGCCCAAGGTTTAACAATATTGGACTTTTGTGTTACAGGATTTTCTTACCAAAGATACTGAAATGGTTTGATTTCTTTCTCTAGTGTGTCTCTATTTTACAGATGAGGAATGATGGGGTGAATATGGATTAAGTGACTTGCCCAAGGTCACACAGCTATTAAGTGTCTAAGGCCATATCTGAACTCAGATCTTCCTGACTCCAAGCCCACGTTCTACCCACTGCACCTTGCTATCCCCTTAGCAATAATACTCCTCCCAATTAGAAAGAAAAAAGAGGGTTTTGTCCTCTCTTCAGCTTACATAACTGACTCCATGAAGCTAGAAAGGGAAAGTAAGTTCATTAACATTTTAGATAACTATATAATAACATATTTGCATTTTTAGAATTCTATCATTATTTCTATTTTTAAATCCCAAAACATATCCCCCAAAATCTGTTTGACAGATTCTTTTTATTGTTTGCAAAGAATTCAAATGCCCTTTATCAAAAGGAATTACCTCCCCTTTTAAAGATGGGTAACAGAAAAGTGAAGGATATGGTCAAAGTCATGGAGTAAACAAGTAAAAATTTGGAAATGGAATGCATAATTCCTTGGCTCAAACTTGAAGGTCATGCTCTCTCTTAACCGCCTTCAAACTGTGAGATCATTCACAGGTGCTGCAAAGTACACAAGCAATCGCAACCTGGGAAAGAATCCACAAATCTGCCTTTAAATGCCAGCCTCCTGTGCCACAGATAGAACAACTCATGACACAAGCCTGGGATCTGCTCAGAATAAAGGCTTATTGCCTTAATAAACACATTTCCTAACACAGTTGTCCAGTACTCCACCCACTATACCACCATGCTTCTTGTGTCAACTGCCAATGTAAGTCACCACCTTCTCTGTAACTCAGAGGCTTAGAGAACTAGCTGCCCACTGTCACACTGCCAGGAGCTTTAAAAGGCAAGGGCTGAACACAGGTTTTCTCAGTTCCAAGGTTGGCTGTCTATCCACTGGCACCATACTGCTTCTAAGCAACACATAGAAAGAAAAAGACTGAACCCTTTTGAATTTGGTGAAATACTGGCGCTACAAAGATTGGTCCATATTTTCATAAGTAATCCTCTAACTCTAAAGAGGTTTGGCCACTGCCCTCAACTTATATTCTCATTTTGTTGGAAGGCATGCTCTGCTGGCTAAGATCATGATGCACTTAATAATACTAAAAGCTACCTATAATTAATTGCCTCATCTTAACACAAATGATGCACAACCTGAAAACTGCACCAAATAGTTGCACTCAAGAACACTCTACCTTCAGTTTCTCACTGACTAATCAGGCATAGAGCTAAGTGAAAACAAGGACAACTGCAGAAACAAGGCCATGGACAGAAGCTGGATGTGCCATTTCACTTAACTCCCGTGTGAAGACTTTCCCTCTCCCTATGGAAGTTGGCACTTTCTGGGCAACCTCTAGGCAGAGAATGTCACCTAGAACACAGAGAAGTTAATTAAGTGGCTTGCCAAGAATCAGATAGCCAGCATGGACCAGAAAAAGAACCTGACCCTGGCTCCTGCCAGGCCAGCTCTCCATCCACTCTGCCACAATGCCTTAGAAAGAGCAAGATCCAAACTCTCAGTTTCTCCTTATAAACTTAAGGACACAGAGAGACAAATCTGTTGAGTTTACAGAGACAGAGAATACTCTGAGTAAAAATACGGTGTTACTAACAAATTTCAGAAGAAAGTTGGTGCTAAAACTTGGGCTTTTTCTTGTCTCCTATTCCTTTTTTTCTTCCCAGAACCTTCAATTTCTTCAGGTTTGTCCCAGGCCCAACCCATTGCCTGAAAGTCCAAGACACCTCTGGTTATCAGATAGACACCAAGGAGAAATCAATTTTAATAATTTGTAGCTTTCATTTGAAAGACATATGAAAATGTTTCCTTTTTCACTAAACCACTTGTGCAGAACTTTAGGAAACTCTGAGCTCAAATGCCCCCTCTGCCACTGACTGGCAGCAAAACCTCTGTTTCCCTCTTTGTAACTAACCTGAAGGGGTTAGATGAGATCAGAGGTGTCCAATTCGAGGCCAGGCCTACAACATTCCAGCTTGTGGCAGAATTGAATTAAAATGGAACTGTGAAGTACTTAACAAAAATGAATTTAAAAATGCAGTAAAACATAGAAAATATTAGCATGTGGTTTTCTAAGACAATATACAACCTACAGGTACCCTTCTGTAATGTGTAGAAGCCCCATCTCTTTCTGAGTTTGACACCAATGGACTAGCTGATCTCTGAAATCTTCTTCAGTTCTAAATATATGACCCTGTAATCTTATGATCTCTCTGGTCTCAATTGCCTCATTCCTAAAGATGAAGGAGCTAAACAGCATCATCAATTAGATAGCAAACATGGATTGATAATTCAATATTGGATTTCACATATCCCCTCATCTTTCTTCCATAACTCATTTTAACTTCAAGGCAGAAAAAAATATGGTCCAAATTAGAAGTCAGTGAAGGTCATAAAAGTATCACATATTTTATACAAGTGAAAGTAAAGAACATTTCAAAGAGCAGTTGAATTGAAGCCAGAGCATGGGTTCAAATCCTAGCTTTGACAATACCAATTATACAACATGGGTAAGCAATAATACATCACCTATCTCAATATACTGTTGAAAACAGTGTTTTGTAAATCTTACAGTGCTATATTAACATGAGCTAAGATGAAAATAACTTCATAGCCCACTAATTTACACTGACTATAAATCCTCTCTGATTGTACATTATTTCATGTCTTATTTGGTACATTTTTTTTCAATCTGAATTTTAGAAACAGAGTCTTGTAATTCTGAGTCCTCCCAAAAAAGTAATTTAATTGGGTAACAGTCTCATTTTTTGTTTGTTTAGCCATCTTTCCTCCATGGTGCTTAAAGTCATTTGCTGAAGTCAATAGACTTTTATTTAATGCTAGTCATGTGCAAAGCATTTTACTAAGTGGGATTCAAAGACAAAAAAAAAACAAAAAACAAATCAAAACAATCCCTGCTCTCAAGGAGTTTCTATATTACAAGGAGGCTACAATATAAAGACAGAAAAATAAATATAAAGTAATTTGAAGGAGAGAGCATTAACAACATGGGAGGATTAGGGAAGGCAATAGGGAGATGATATCTGAGCTAAACTTTAAAGGAAGATGAGTATTCTAAGAGACTTGCAGGAAGGAGGAGGGGCTGCATTTCACTAAGGTCATTTCTAATGCTGAGATACAGTAAAAGGAGGTTGTTAACCAAGCTTGTGTTTGGACAAGAGGGCTGCCTGCTGACTGAGGAGAGTATAGGGGCCAGGAAGGCCAAACCTATCTTCTTTGAGGGTAGAACTAAAAGACTAGGACTTAGGAGGGAGGCTGAAGTAGTCATGCTGGATGAGAAAGGGCAGAACAAGCAAGGGCACACTGCTCTTATTCATTACAGCTTACTTTCTCAAGGGGTTAGGGAGAGTTGGGCTCACAACACAGCAAATATTAATATTGCTTCCCTTGTCGGAAAGAGTCCTTTATGTCTCACTTTTAAGTGCTTCTGTCTAAAATATTTATTATGTGGAGATTGCTTCCTAAAGAACCAGTGTTTGACCAGTGCTTTATGTAATGCTATACCTTCATGCACTTAGTATATCAACAGACCCAAGACAAGATTAAAGGATTCAGAATTTCTCCCAAGGGTTGCAACTAATACAAAACAGCTTTATCTTTATTGGGGTCTTTCACACAAATCACATTAATAATACATAGATCAGAAATGCATTCCAAGAATAAATGTACAAATAGCTAAAGCAGGGGGGTTTTCCAACAAACTAAACAAAACAGACCACTGAGAAAAATATATTTTAATTCTAAATGTTATTTCTTGATTATTGCTTCATCTAGGACACAGTATCGGAAGTTGCACGTAATCTGTGATTAGTAAATTTCAACTGATCTTTGAGTGAAATTTAATTTTTGTAGGTAGGTTTGGAAGAGATATATTTAATGTGCCATATCAGAAGCATTTTTCTCAAATTAATACCAATACAGAACAATAATTGAACTGTGTTTAATTAAAATATTAAAATCATATTAATGTCAAATGATTATACAAAGAGCTTATGCCAGAAGGACCCATAACTAAATCACGACATAAGTCATGTTCACTAAAAAATTTAATTTTCTAAAGCAAAAGAAATCAGAAATTAGGAAGGTGAATTAAGTAATTCTGAAGGAGAAAGTTTAGGACAGAAACACCAATGAAGTTCAAGGTTTTCAGTATTCTCATGAAAGTGAGAACACGGAGAAATTTAATCAAGTATACACATACAAAGAGAGACACTACTGTTGAGTCTTCTGCACACATACAACTGTATGCATATGTTTTTAGCTTTTTGGCACATGTCCGGGGATCTGTAAGGCTGTGCCACCACCCTTAGGAGTCATTCCTCTGGAATCCCTCCTGGTCCCTCTCTCTTACTTGCCCCACCTTACCTTCTTCTCATATTCAGTGAGACTTTCGGAGAGCACTCTCCATTCCTACGGTTGAAACCATTTCTTGAACCCCAAGAAAAGGACAGCTCTAGAATTCCATCTAAAAACTTATATTTTCATTTGTTATCACAATGAAAGCTAAGATCACAGTAAGTTCAATATGTGAGAACTCTTGTTAAGGAGGAGAGGGTGGAAGTCACCTAAAAAACAATAAACTTGGACTAGGATTACATAACTTTTCTTCCCTTTTCTCTCTGAACCTCAATTTTTCTACCTGTAAAATGAGAAAGTCATTAGATCCCTAAGGCTCCTTCTAATTCTGTCACTCTAAAATCCTATTTAGGTCCTTCTGGAAGGATTCTCAGTCTCTCCACACTTCATATAAGGAAACAAAAAAAAAATTGCTGAAATCTAAGGAAACAAAATGATTTTCTTTTTCCCTCTCTCCCATGAACTCAAATGCTGCCAATATATTTTTTTCATTTTAATAACCCAAATAACAAGACAAAAGGAAAAGAAGGGGAAGTTCAAGATATAAATGCATCTGTTTAAGAGAACATTAATCATAATTTTCCATGAAAAATCAGCAGTTCTTTTGGGATTCAGAAACTATAAACAGTCCTGCAGGAGTCCATAGAGCACATGTTTCTTGTCTAACACCTGAGCCCTTCAATCTCCAGTTTTGTGTATTTGAATTTTAAATGACAAAAACAGCATCAGATAATGAAATCTTTCCAACTCCATCGACCTATGGTTCCTTTGTAGTAATTTTAGAGTATAAACATATATTTTTGATATATGTAACATTTTAACGCTTCACGGAAATTTCTTAGTAATTTCTTTCTAAGAAACCTTCCTCCAGTGTTAGTCTCTTGCCGATACTAATTATGGCACTAAATCACCCTTAACTCTCAAAGGCTATAGGCTACAGAAGAACGCAAACTATGGCAGGTTATAATGAGACAGAAAGCCTTCACATAGAAACTTTATGATGAGCCAGAAGTTTCAGAATGCTCATCACCCAAAGTATAGGCAAATAGGTTGTGAATTTTAAAGCACATTAACTCATGAATATCACCTACTAGGGTTTGTGATAGTTAATGGTGTCAGGCCAGCTTTCTTGTTCAATATTTAAGCCTAAGGAAAAAATCTATTGAGTGTGGACAATGAGGGAAGAACCTTAGAAATCCAATCCAATCCAAAAAATATTTATAAAGCTTCCACTATGTGCCAGGTGCATGTTCAGTGTTGGAGATACAATAAATTTTTTTTTAATGACAGTCTTTAGCATCAAGGAGCTTATAATCAAATGGGGGCAGGAGGCATAACACACAAAAGAAGGAAGGAAAGCAGGGGGTAGGATGGAGGGAAACTAGGGGAAGAGCTCTCTTTCTTCCAGGGACAGGCTGCTTGACATATATACAGGAGCAGGGGCAGATACCAAGGAAGATGGTAGGGCAGAAATACCGAAATGAGAGTCAGGAAATGTCAGTTTTAGTCCAAGCTCTGCCAGTATTAGCTATGTGGACCTTAGTTTTCTCATCTGGTAAACAAGGACTTAGACTAAAGGATTTCAAAGAACTTTGGAACTGGAAGGGACATCAGCAGCAATATAATCTAACCCACAGTCAAGAGAGAATCCCACTACAATATTCCTGAGATAAATCAAGTTGTGGTCAAATACATACATTAGAAGGGGAGCCCACCACCCCATCAATCCATTCTCCTTTTGGTTAACTGTTAGGGAAGTTTTTCCTTAAAACAAGCATAAGTATATCTATTTGCAACTTTTCCCCAATTCTCAATGAGACCAAACAGAAAAAGTCTAATCCCTCTGCCACATGACAGCCCTTCAATATTTCAAGAAAGCTAACAAGTTCCCTCTTAGTTCACTTTCTCCAGGTTAAGGAGCCTATTCCTTCAACCAATGTTTCTTGGGGCATGAACTCAAAGTCCTGCTCCAACTTGATTCCTTTTCTTTGGTTGCTCTCCAGCTTACAAACATACTTTTAAAAACTGTTATGCACTTAACAAACACAAAAAGAAAAAAAATTATTTCCATATATGCAGAACAAAAAACGGGCTACATATGACTCTGCAAATCTCTATTACATATGGATTGCTTTTTAAAGAATGTACTTTTTAAAATGTGGTGCCCAAAACTAAACACAATACTCTAGAAGTGATACAACAAGGACAGGGTACAAGAGGACCATCACCTGCTTAGTTCTGGGTTCTGAAAGTACTATCCATCTCTATCCACCTCCAATGTTCTATTATCATATTAGCTAGACTGCAGGGAAGCATTTGTAGATGGGGCACGGTAAACAGCACAGCCACAGCAAACATCTGTCTACTGAGATCCATTTAATCAGAACTATAAAGGAAAGAAAGAGTGTCATCTTTGGCAGGGGTCAAAGGACATGGGTGAGGATCCAGGCTCTACCACCTTTCTCACTATATGATATCAGATAAGACAATTTCACCTCTTGGGATGGAGTTTCCTCATCCTATAAAATGATGGAGCTGGAGGTGACTTGAGTTCAACAAGTAGCGATTAACAACCTGTTAGTGCCAGGCAATGTGTGGAAGGCTGAGGATACAGAGGCAAAAATCAATACAGTCTCTGATTCAAGCAAGCTTACATTCTATTGTGGGAAAATACAATCACAGATAAGTGAACATAAAATAAAAATGAAGTAAAATATATTGGCAGGAAGAGAGGCTCACTAGCAACTGGGAGAATCAGTAAAGATCTTGTGAAGAAGGAAGCAATTGAGTTGAACCTTCAGTGGATCTAGGAATTCCCAAAGATGATGAAAGAAAATGTTCCAGACATGGGCTGGAGGTGATGGAGAGCTACTTGAAGCTTCTTGGGCAGAGGAGTGACATGATCAGACCTAGGCTTCAGAAAGGCCCATTTGGAAGCTCTGGACTGGAGAGGACATGGGAAGTTGAGACCAATTAAGAAACTATTTCAATTTTCCATGCAAGCAGTCATAAAAACCTGACTTCATTTTCAATCAGCACCTCTGCCTGGTTTCAAGTTCAAAGAACATCCTGCCTCTCGCAGGAGAAGCTGGTCACCTGAAACCTCATCCTATCGCAGACTGACTCAGTTTATGATACTGGACCACTTCTCAGCTCCCTCAGTTGCCTTCGAGGGCTGGAGGGTGGAGCAGTAAAGTTCCTCACAAAGACTCCCTTTATAGAGAGCTCTGACAGTAATTTTCCACAGAATCAAACAGATTTTACAATTGATTGTACATAAGCAGGAGAGAGAAAGAGAGAAGGGTTGAGGGTGATGAGATTTGGGAAGGTGAGTGCCTGGAAGGTGCCTGGTGTCCTCAACAGAAACAAGGGAAAAGATAACAAGTTACATTTTTGACATGTTTAGCTTAAAAAGGAGCAAGGACCAATCTTCTGTGACCAGTGATTAGAGGGAAGTAGAGGACAGTGGATGATGACATAGAGTTTTAAGGAATGGAGGAGGGAAGCAGATGTGCTACCCAAGTGAATACCCCCTTGGAAGGCAGAGGGAAACTGAGGGAAGAGATGAAACATGGATGAATACATTTGAGAATCATCTGCACAGAGATGAATATTAAACCCATGAGAGTTGATGAGATCACTAAGAGAAATAATATATAGAGAGAGGGAAGATGAGAGAGCCCAAGACAAGACTGTAGGCTACCCCTTTAAATAGAGGGTGGAGGAATAACACAGATGATGTTAGAAACACAGATGATGAAACTAAGAAGATCAGTTAGACAGATCTGAAGAGAACCAGGAGAACAGAGTGTACTGGAAACCCAAAGAGGGGGAAGTAAATAATATCTAAGATCCCTTCCAGACACAAGTCTACGTTCCTACGACTCTGAGAACTGAGTCTAACAGAGACACTATCAAAGGATCTTTATTGGTAATGAAGATCAGACTGTTCGTTCAGTATGGTCTGAAAGTTCATCCTAGTGATAGAAAATGTGTTTTGCATGTTTTTGGAAGTATAGGGTTTAAAGTAGGGAGTTGAAAACCAAGTGGTTAATGCCCTCATTAATACCAGATAAAACTCTTAATTTCCCAAATCTCCTTAAGCCACTTTGCATTCAGTTCGTCCACATAATATGAACTGTCACAGCAACTCATTCAGTTGTCACTTGCATTTAAGACTGTAGTTTTATTTTTAATTTGATTTTCATCTCTGTCACAGAACAACAAGCAGAATACAAAAGCTCATGAGGGAGAGGTACAAAATTACCTTCACGGTTGAGGAGGAGAAGCAAATGAGATCATGATTTCAAAGAATTTGGTGAAAATAATATGAAAGTGTTGCCTCAAGTCAGAGAATCAAGTATTTATCCAGTAAAAATAATAATTTCAAGTGATTGCCCATCTCCAGCAACCTAAAGCTTTTATAAACTTCACGGAAATGGATGACATCCCCCCATGTCCACATTAGAAGTCAACTGTAACAAGCAAAAAAAGAAAAAAAAAAAGCAAACCACATTTTTAACCCATGAGCTTCCACAATCATGGGTAGGCTGGTCTTATTAGTGCAGATACAAAAATCAGAGACAGAAACAAAAATGAAAAGAACATCAAATCCGAAGTCAGAGAAACTAGGTTCAAAATCCAGCTTTTCTATTTACTAGCCAGATTATGAGTTGTTCCTTTAACCTTTCTACATCTCTTCTCCACTGGCCAAATGAAGGGATTGCACTAGATTTTCTATAGGATCCCCTCTTGACCTGAAAAACCAGGGCAACCTCCCTACCCCAGTGAGGCCACAGAATAGACATGCGTGGAGGTCCCCCACCTTGAAGACAACACGGATCCAAAAAATAGTGTCAGCTCTCGTGACGGGCACGTTACGGCTGCTTGGTATTTGTAACCACAGGCTCACAGAATCACTAACTGATCCCTGAACTATGATTACTGCTTCTTTGGGGAAAAGAAAAGAAATCAAGAAAACAAAAATATCTAATTCCTCCCACACAAGACTTCTCTTTCCTTTGGGTATTCACTTAAGGTGTCATTCTCAGTCCTCCTAGGAACGTGTCACCATTTCATAGAACGCGTACATGCACCTAGGCGCAAGAGTTCAAAGCAGACAAATTACTCTCACTTTGGAGCCTTTCACATCCAACCTTGCCCTTTAAGGCAAGCAATACAAAACCCTGTGAAAAGGCAGAACATTTAAATCTCCAGAGCAGGCTTCTTTTCTGCCACTGAAATTATTCATTTTGAATAAATGCTCTGAGGGCAGACCTCATCAATAATTAATATACTGATGGAAGGAGACTTCCACCAGGAAATAAATACACAGATGCTGTGGCATAAAACCTGAGGTGAAAGGCAAGGCCAAAAAATTTCTACTGGAAGAGCAATATTTAGTATTGTCTGAATATCTATGGATCAATGGAAAAAGATACCTTCTTCCAAGGTCAAAACGTTCCGTGTGTTTCTTTCGCTACAGAAATTGAACTTAATCTTTCAATTCATGCAAATTTTTTTCTAAAAAAGAAATGCAGGAAAATATGACTACTTGAGACAAGCTGATAAGCAGTTTCTAAAAGAGAAAAAGCTTCTGTAATATCAGGGTGTTTTTCGTAATCAGAGAGTTCATCTTTAACCTTTTTAGAATCTAAAACTCGTAGCAAATTGATTATTTCCCTTTATCCCTATGTAACTACTTTCAGAAGGCGAATGCCAGAAAAATATGAGAGAAAATTACAGTACAGTGAAGGAGACTTTATGTTAGACTAAGAAGGAAGGTAACTTTGAGGTTAGGAATCTTCCTCCATTCTGTCCCTGAAAGTTCATATAAAAGAAATCAGGTGAACCAAGATAAAACACATGGTATTATCCCACCCAAAAGTGCAACAGAGGGCAGAGCAGGGCCCTGGCACAAAGCCCCAGACCTGGAAGCAAGGCTGAAGAAATAAAAAGACCAAAGAAAACACAAACCACTACAAAGAATAATTATAGATTTAGAGGTTACCCAAAAATCCAACCCAAAAAGAGTAATGCCATAACAAATGCAAACAAAGAAAAAAAGTGAAATTATCTACCTAGAAGAAACTTCAACAGTGATTCTCCCCTATCTCTAAAAAAAGAGGACCACTGGAAAAAATAAAATAAAATAATGTACAGAAAGAAATTCAGAAGGAAGCAAAGCAGGGAAGTTTGGAAAGTAATATGTGAAATATATTACATAACTTTTAAAAAAAAGCAAATAGCATGAAATGGAAATTGTGAATATCTGCAAAATTCTTCTTTTTTGGTGTTTTAAGTTGAAAATAAATAAAATTTAATTTAAAAAAATGCATGGTGGCATAACAACATGTTTTAGGGTTTGCCAGATGTTTTCCTTACAACAGCCTGATGAGTCAGGTAGTGTAAGTATTACCATAGTCATTTAAGAAATGATAAAATCTGGAAGTTAACCATGCTTAACTGTCAAGAAGCCCCAGAATAGAAGAATGAAATCAGCATCCATTTCTGTTGATTTAGCAGAGTAAGCTTTAAGACTGGGAGCCACTGATACACCTCATCATAACAACTTGCATGTAGGCAAAAGACAGATGCAAGTATCTATTTTCCAGGCACTGTGCTAGGCATTTTTTAAAAACAAATATTGTCTCATTTAATCCACTATCATCCAATTCTAAGAATACTTCTGAAATATGACACATACATGAGTACCATTTAATAGTCATAGAACTTTTATTTTCCTTTTTTCTTGAAAAAGCAGGGAAATGAAAACAACTGGAGCCATGTAAATTTCTATTGGCAGACAGCAGAAAACTGTTTTCTCTGGTATTAATTTTTTTAAATTCTTCTGACAGTTATAATGAAATTCAAGATGAACATCAGAAGACAACACTCAAATCCGCATGAAGAATGAACTCAAAGTTCTACAGTGGGATGACACATTCCTCGACATTATTCACTTCACTATAAATGAAAAAGCTCCCTGACTGTTACCACAAATATAAAAATATAGAAGTTAGCAATCACAACACTCCGTTAAGCTGCCTCACTTCAGCCCTAGGGATCGACTATATAATTGCAAATAATACTTTATCCATTTCGTTCTCAATCAAAAAGCAAAGCACCCGATTTTTTATTTCTTTCCTCTGGATTATCTTCCCTCCCCAAGCATTATTATGAACTCAGTGACATTCTGCCACGTTCCCTTTACACGAACACTGAATATCACCCAGACTGAATATTCCCTGTTCCACAAACACCTTTCAGACTTCCTGCCTCTGCACATGTGAATGCGTGATGTCCTCTATCCACCATTAAAGGAGAGATGCTCAAAAAGGCTTGGGATTGCATAGGGTCACTCTCCAAACACCAACATTCTAAAATTCTGTTTCAATCCCAAGGACTGACAAATGGGAATTTCTATTTACAAATCTTCCATCAGTTTAATACTGCAGACAGAACTCATACATGCATCCCATTTTATCAGTTCCCAAATTCTATTAATCCAGTCCTGCTTGCCCAGGTGCAAGGACATACTCAAGTCATACCCATGAGAACTAGCCCCATTCTAATTTGTATTTTTCCATTTGTCCTCTCTTGGGATGAATTCCAGTTTGGCCTTTGGAAACTCCATTCTATCCTCAACAATTTTCACTTAATATGTCCTTTAATTCACATTTTAATTAAAATGCAGCTAACACCAGAAGACAACACATGCTTTGCAACTGACTCCAGTGGGGGCCACCACTCTATCCTACTCTGCTAAGACTCTCAGGGCCAGGAGGAAGGGTGGGCATACTCCTTGTTTCCCTCTGTCACTTCTAAACCCTTCCTGTACTACATGTGTGTCCTTAATGGTGTTTTTTTCCATAGTTGTATATTAAATCCATTTATACTACCCTCTTCCCAAATATGTAGCTATTATCAATGACCTGCAGGTTGTGTTTGTGTGGGGGGAGGGGTTGGTCAAATCCTATGATTTCATCAGTGTCAGGATTTTCTTTTGTGGAAACACTTCATCCATGCAGGTGAAGGGATTTGTCTATAACTTAAAGTTTGCCTAAAGAGCTACCTAGAGCATAAAGAAGTTAAGTGAAAACCTCAGAGTTCACATCTTGCCTAGATGCTTACACCTGTGTTACCTTTGGCAAGTCACTTGTGATCATTCAGTTTCCTCACGTGTTCAATGAGAAAGGACTAGGTGGACTCTGAAGCCCCTTCTAGCTGTGATCCTATGTCCTTCTGACTTGCCACTAATCACACAGGTAATATATTACTGAACCAGGATCTGAATCCATGTTCTCATGATTCTAAGGCCAGACCTCTTTTCATTAAGCTATACTGTATCCTCAGTTCTATCGAGTAAGAATCTGTGCTGCTCCTACAACTATACTCTACTAATTCTCTTAACCACTTTAATATCTGGTTCATGATCCTCTTCATTCCATCCTCTGTATTTATCCTCTGGGAATTCATATCCATATTGTTGATTCCTTTAACAACTGGACCAAATCCTCCAGGATCAAATAGAGACCCTACTTTGCATTCAGAGCTCTTTCTAGCCAGGCCCCTTCCTACCTAGTGAGTCTTTTTATATCTTTACCCCCAGTAAGACACAAGTTCCTCAGCACTGGAATCCTTGCTGTCCCTCACATGTAACATCTCCACAGGCACAACTAAGCTCTTCTTATCTTAACCTCCTGACTCCCTTGCTTCTCCTTCAAGTGCTAGCTATAATCGTACCTTTCCAAGTAGCCTTTCCTGCCCCAGCCCCTTTAATGATAGTGTCTTCCCTCAGAGATCTTTAATTAATCAATTAAAAAATATTTATTAAGGACCTATACTATGTACCAGGCACTGTGCTAAGTGCTGATGATTAAAAAAAAAAAAGGAAAAAGAAAACCAGTAACAAATATGTACTAACAAATTTCCACTCAAAATATTCATATGGACTATTTGTGCCCTCCCTGTGGCAGAGCATTCTGAGCTCATATTGGTCTGATCGGTCTGATCGGCCACAGTTGGACACACTGAAACTTGACTCTAGCACAGTGATGTCATTTTGGTCCTCTTTGGAAACAAAGGACAACAACCATAAACAAACTGTGCGTGTGCGTGTGCGTGTGCGTGTGTGTGTGCGTGTGTGTGTGTGTGTGTGTGTGTATTAAGTAAGAAATAGTTCAAAGAGGGAAGGCATTGAAATTAACAGGGGTTAGAGAAGCCTTCCTATAGAAAACTGGATTTTAGCTGAAACTTAAAGGAAGCCAGGGAGATGAGTAGATGGATTTGAGGAAGAAGAAAATTCCAGTATAGGGGATAGCCAGAGAAAATGCCTGACCCTCAGAGATGGCTTATCTCGTTTGTAGACAAGAGGTCAAGTGTCATCGGTTCAAAGAGTATGTGCTGGGGAGTAAGGTGTAACAAGACTGAAAAAGTAGGAGAGCGCCAGGTTACAATAGTTTATTTAACAGAGGAAGGTGTGACATGATCAGGCCTGAGTTTTAGGAAAATCACTTCAGTAGCTGAACAGAAATAGACTGAAGTGGAGAGAGACTTGAGGTAGACAGACCCACTAGCAGGTTACTTCAATCAGCCAGGTGGGAAGTGATAAGGAGTGGTGGAAATGTCAAAGAAGAAAAGAGGACATATTGGAGAAATGATGCAAAAGTGGAACTAACAGGTCATGGCAACAGCTTGAATATGGGGAGTGAGAGAGAGTGGAGTCCTGGATGAGTTCTAGGTTACAAGTCTAAGGGACTCCTTGTATAGATCCTCTTTGTATGTAGTTATATGCATGTTGTCTCCCCCATTAGATTGGGAGCTCCTTCAGGGCACGGGCTGTTTTCTGCCTTTCTGTGAATACCAGGGCTTAGCATAGTGCCTGGCACAGAACAGAAGTTTAATAAATGTTTACTGACTCGCTGGATCCTCAATCCAAGAGTCTCTCTCTGAATTTCAGGTATACATTAGTCAATGTGCCCTCACTTCTCATCATTATAACCCTCTTAGGCTTTCCAATTTTGAAATTACACTCTCTGACCACAATCTTATCTTTCCCCCTCTCCAACTTTCTCTTCCTCACTACATGTTTTCTTAGCCCTTTTCATATCCACAAGCCCCTTGATCTTTTCCCAATTCTTAATGTTAACTTATCTCCCTAATGAAATTTCCCAAAGTTAACTTTTGGATCCCTTTCACATTATTCCTTGGGAAATACTTGCCATTTACTAACTCTCCCCACTTTAATCTTAAGGCACACATCAATGATACCTTTGGGCCATAACGACTGGTCAAGTTGCCTAGTTCTACCTTCCTTCACCTACCCCCTTTCCTTCAGTTTCAAATTCAAACAAATGTGGTCTTGAAAAGGCTCAGAAACTCCAATAAGGTTTCTGGGGGCATTCATACTATAAAACAAACTGATTGCCTTCAAGAAAATGTGGTTTTCACCACAGAATTCTTTACACTATTTTTATATTTTAAAAAGCACTTTCATTTAAGACTCTGAGCACATACTGGTTGTTGTCTTTCATCCTCAAAGAGGACCAAAATGACATCACCATGATAAAGTGAACTTTCAGTGTGTCCGACTGTGGCTGATCAGACCAAGAGAAGCTTGGGATGTTCTACACACAGCTTGGGCACAGATAGTCCATGTGAACAATTGGGGTGGACATCCCAAATTTGTGCATTCCTGCATTTACTTTGTGCTGAGCATATATACGTAAAGATAAAATAGTCACAAAAAGGCTCAATAAGAAATTGTCTGAATTAACATACCATACTAAAAATTCAGAATCATGACAAAGGCCTTAGCCAGAGTGAGGTCCCAATAATGCTTTCCTTATACTTAATTTATATTTCTTTGGTACTCTTTTGCTATTTTTTAAACAAGTAAGGCAGCCTTGAAAAGGAATGACAATTAATAGAGGTCCTACTTCCACTCATGAAAGGGAAAAAAACACCTTATCTTCACTAGATTTCCCATAATATTATGTTGCTACTCAACTCAGTAGAAAAAATTTACTAACTGGGTTTATCATGGACAAAATAGATAAAGGGAAGTTTATTCTTGGCAAATACAACTTTAAAGTTGATCAGTCAGCACTTAACGATAAATTGTGTAATTACTTATTCTGATGACATATCTTCCATGAAAGAGGTGTCTTTCCAAGGTCGATCACATGGAGGTTTTGTGGTTTTTGTTGTGTTGTTGTCATTGTTACTAATTTTATAATCTTTCCTGTAACTGGATTCAAAAGAAAGAAGTCTTATGAAATTCAGTTTACTACTACGTGTATCTGAGAAACAACTAAGAAAGAACGACCTTTTTTACGGTTTTCTTCACAAAGATACTGGAGTGGTTTGCCATTTCCCTCTCCAACTCATTTTACAGATGAGGATACTAAGGCAATCAGGATTAAGTCCAGAATTACAGCTTGGAAGTGTCTGAGGCAAGATTTGAACTCAGGTCTTTCTGTCTCCACTTTATTCCACTGCAGCACCTAGTTGCCTATTTAGAAAGAATAGCTTGCCTTTATTCAGTGCTTTGATATAAACTAAAAGAGGAGCTATTAATTTTCAACATGAAGACATTGAAGGGAGCGGTCAGAATGAAGAATTAGAAGTGACAGAATTATAAAAGAGGAAGGATGTTTAGAGACCCACTGTTCCAATTCTCCATCTTATAAATGAAGAAAGTGAGGTACAGAGAAAATGGGACTTGTCAAAGGTCATATAACTAGTTAGTTGTTGTGCCAGCCAATCTGGTTCTCTGGCCATTTCAAAATTAAGAAATGCCTTCTGGACTATTTATACTCCTGTCCCTTATGACTGGGAAATCAAATGTTTGCCACAGCATAAAAAAGGTATTCTTTATTCAGTCAGTCAATAAACATTTATTAAGTATCTACGATGTACTTAACCTACTAAGCAATGGAGACAAAGAAAAGTATAAAATGGTCAAGTTCACAATGTAATGAGAGAGACGACACATAAGAAGAAACAGAAAAGCGGGGGTGGGGTGGAAGTGATGAAGTTATGCAGCTGGAGTGAGAAATTATCTGAAGAAGTGTGAGTTTCTTTGTTGATTTCATCTTGCAGAATGATGAGTTTCTGGAGATGATGAAGTCCAGGAAAGGAGACAGATGGGAAATGATAAGGAGACTTCCTTGAGTACTCCCCCTAAATGGGTAAAGATCAGGGAGGAAGCCTCCCACCTTCTCCAACCAGGAGGAAACAGCTCCAGAGAGAGATAAGGAGGTGGAAGTTTCAGAAATCACTTTATCTTACAAAATTCTGAGTTTCTAGAAATAATGAAGGCCAGGAAAATAGCCAGGTGGGGAATGATGATGAGAATTCCCTGGGTATCATCCTTAAACATGGTATGTTTAGTTGTCTTCTGGATCATGGGATATACTCTTCAACTTACTTCACATTTAGCAAGGACTAAAGTTAGATTTATTAAGTCAAAGGAGAAAATCACATTTCTTTGCAATTTCATTCAAATCATAAATATACAGAAATAGAAAAGAATTTGAAAATCATTTAGAAGTTAGAATCATATTTCTTTACTACATAATCAAATAATGGATTCATAGATGCAGAAGAGGATTTAGAAATCGTTTAGAAGAGGGAATAATATTTCTTTACTATCTCAATCAAATCACAGACTTATAGTAGAAGTAAATTAAAAAATCATTTAAAAGAGAAAATCATTTTTCTTTAGTATCTCATTCAAATCATACTTACATAAATGGAAAAGGATTCAGAAATTATTTAGCCCAGAGACCTCTCATTTAACAGAAAAGGAAGTTAGTGATTCAGTGAAGTTCAGAGCAGAGAATCCAAGAAGAAAAAATGGGTCTTTAGACTCCTAGTACAATTTTGCTTTTTATACTTCAGTGATATTTAATAACCTTTTCAGCCTTTCCTCAGATCTCCACTGTTTGTTTAAATATTTCTGTAGAGTCAGTAAATTAGTTGGGCATAAAATGTGTATTGACATTTTATTAATATTCTTGGGGGTAAGTCATGGGGACCCACTAATTTATTTGTCCTAGCTTCCCAAGTATCTCCTTACCTTGCTCTAACACTCTGTAAGTCATAATGACTTTTTATTGTTCTATAGCTATTTTTATATAATTATTTTATAAATGACAGATCTAAAAAAGAACATCTCAGTCCCTTAACCTCTTTTTAATCATCCTTAATTTAATCTTGCTTCTTTTATCAGTGGATCTACTTTTTTCTTGATATTTCCTTACCCTCAATATACTCATGCATTAAATTGCCTTTCTTAATCCCCCAGCTGGAACTCACTTGATGTTTTATTGCTTCCCTTGGCTTTGCTGTGTACAGCTTAACTGATTATGTGTATCATTATTTAGTTTCCTTCTTAAATTCAAGGTTTTTTTTATATCCTCTTTATGCTTCTTGCATTTTTCTTTAACAAGGTAATTGGATTCTGTTGTGCTTTAAATTACAATGATTTTAAGGTGCTCTAGTCATTCACCCATATACATGAATTTGAATACTATTGCAATTTATTTGTAGGCCTCCAAGTATTTTTTTTTACTGGAAAATAGAATGTTCTTGTCCTGAATTCATCCAATTTATAATTGCTGAGAATACTAAGATCTCTGTTTGGTGCAGAAATGTTTTCACAAATGTAAACAGGCATAAGTGAAAGAACTAAGCAGTAGTAGTAGTACACAATTCAGGCACAGGGAAAGCACAAATAAATCTCCTTAAATTAGAATGAACGCAAAATTATTCATTTAGCTAACCAAAAAAAAATCCAAAGAACAAATTACAGTTTGGGAGGTCATTAAGAATTGTGCCCACAATAGTATAGCTCAAAGTCTTCTTTTCACAGGATGGATAGAGTGCCCAGCCTGGAGTCACAAAGAATCATCTTCCTGAGTTCAAATTCTGCCTTAGACACTTAGCATCTGTGTGACCCTGGGCAAGTCACTTAACCATCTTTACCTCAGTTCTTCATCTGTAAAATGAGCTGGAGAAGGAGATAGCAAACCATTAGAGTATTCTTTGCCAAGAAAATCCCAAATGGGGTCTGAAGAGTCAGACACAATTGAAAGAGTTCAACAACAACAACAAATTCTTTTTTACAGAGATAGTGATAGGGTTAGGACAAAATCCCCAGTTTCCTTGGGATGTAACATAAACAAGTCAGATTAGACATCTTCTCTAAGAACCTTCATGCCCCATTGATCCACTAAAGATGACTAAAATTATTACATGAAGGAAATTCCTTGACTATTAACTCAAAAAAAAAAAAAACCTCAAATGGCCACTCACCTTAAGACTGGAAACATCCAGTCACTCGGACTTTAATATCACTTTTTTATCTTCTATTTGAGAATACAACTCTAGATTTTAATACTTAGGGTAAATGCAAAAAGACAAATATTATCCATAGTTTGGATGCCTACAACTCTCCATATTCAAATCACCTCTGACTGGGCACAGACACACAATGCAACTCCATCTTAAAGAGATTTTTATGCACACATAGGAGAACATGACCCAAAACACTCAAAATGAAAAGAGCACTATCATCTCTCAAGTCAAACAGAGCTATCAAGCACTGATTAAGCACCTCCTGTTTGCTGGGCAGTGGATAAGGAAGTGGAGACACAAAGAAAAGCAAAACTGTTAAGAATAATAATAAGGAGCTCACAAGCTAAATGTTGAGACAACATGCCAGTAACAGTACAAATGACAGAGGCAGGATGGGATCCCTGGAGGAAAGCGCAAAGGGAAGGCCTCAGCATTAGGGTAGATTAGCAAATGCTTCTTTCAGATGTACTTCTGGATTTAAATTGTAGCTTGCATCCTTCATTTATATCAAATATAATACCTACTACAGTTGTAGTTCTAGTCAATTCAACAACCCAATAAACATTTATTGGTCATCTTCTATATTCAAATCACCGTAGTAAGTTCTTGAGTATACAATGACCAAGAAAAGATCTCTGCTCTCAAGGAGTTCATATTATGCTGGTAGGAGATGGGGTGAAGAGAGAGATACCATTTGCACAGATAAGCGTATACAAATATATATAAAATTATACCTTATTTCTAAAGGGAGACAGCATGAGGAAATAAGGACAATCAGGAATAGCTTTCTGCAGGGGGTTGCACTTGAACTGTCTTTTTAAGGAAGACAATTTTTTCATGAGAAGACATGCAAAACATTTCCATATTAGCCATGCTGCAACAGAAAACACAAAAAATAAAACACAAAGAAAACTTAAAATGTATACTTCAATCTAAAATCAGAGTTCATCTATTCTCTGAAGGGAGATAGTATTTCTCATCATGGGTACTTTGGAATTGTGTTGGATAATTGTCTTGTTCAGATAGCTGATTGGTTGTTATCTTTCGTTCTTGAAGAGGACCAAATGACATCACTATGATAAACTCAAGTTTCAGTGTGTCCGACTGTGACTGATCAGACCAATATGAGCTCAGAAGGCTCTACCACAGGTTGGGCACAGACAGTCCGTGTGAACATTTGGGGTGGATGTCCCAAATTTGTGAAACCTACATTTACTTTGGCTGTCTCAATTCTGTTTTGTTCATAGAGCACAGCACCCTTTCTGATGTGGGCATGCCATGCTGAGTGGCCCTGTGCCAGTGTATCCCATCTCCCACAATCAAATCCAAAGTTCTTGAGAGAGACCTGGAGAGTGTCCTTGTACTGCTTCTTCTGACCACCATGTGATCGCCTGCCCCATGTGAGTTCTCTATAAAATAGTCTTTTTGGCAAGTGTACATTTTGCATTTGAATGATGTGGCCAGCCCATTGGAGTGGTGCTCTTGGAAGCATAATTTGAATACTTGGCAGTTCAGCTGAAGCAAGGACTTCAGTGTCTGGTACCTTATCCTGCCAGATGATCCTCAGAATCAGAGTAAGTCTTTCCCAGTGGATCATTCTTACAATACTGCTGTTATTGTGTACAGTGTTCTGGTTCTGCTCAGTTCACTTTGCATCAATTCATATAAGCCTACCCAGGTTTTTCTGAAACCATTTTGCTTGTCATTTCTGATATCACAATAGTATTCCATGACAATCATATACCACAACTTATTCAGCCATTCCCCAACTGACAGGCATCCCTTCAATTTCTAATCCTTTGCCACCACAAAAAGAGCTGCTAGAAATATGTTTGTGTGTGTGTGAATAGGTCCTTTTCCTTTTTCTATGATCTCTTTGGGGTACAGACCTAATAACTGTATTGCTGGGTCAAAGGGTATGCACAATTTTATAGCCCTTTGGGTGTAGTTCCAAAGTGCTCTCCAGAATGGCTGAACTGGTTCACAATTCTCACAATTTTTTTACATCTTTTCCAGCATTTGTTATCTTCCAAAAAACAGAAATTCTAATAAGTTGAAGAGTATGCATTTGAAACATAAAGGTAATTTTGCATCTTTGCAAACTTACAGAGGTATGAGATAGAATTTCATCGTTGGAGAAAAGTATCAGACCAGTCTGAGAAGGGTGGAGAGCAAATAAAGGAAATAATAGAAAAAAGATGATAAAGATAGGTGGAAGCCATACTGTGGAGGGCTCTAAATGCCAAATTGATGATTTTATATTTCATTCTGTAATTGCATCCAATAAAAATTTTGAAGGGTAGCAACATGGTTATCTGTGATATATGAATATAAATTTCACAGCTGTTTAGAGGCTGGTTTGGAAAGGGAAGATATTAGAAATAGGGAAATGAATTATGTTTTGGTATGGATGACAAACAGAAACTGATAGGATTTGGCAACTAAAAGGATGATGAAGGAGGAAGAAGATTTGAAGGAATGGGAAGATATCAAAAAATGTTTTGCCGCCAACACAAACAGGTAAGTTTAGAGGAGTGTGTGTGTGACTGTGTGTGTGTGTGACTGTGTGTGTGGGGGGAGGGGGGAGAAATCAGGTTGGAATATGTTGCTACAGATGCCTTCCCAACATGTAGTAGGAGATGTCAGCAGTCAGATGGGAATGCTGGACTCCAAGAAGTGGAATCTGACATGTTCATGGAACTCTACAGTATTCTTCTTTCACCAAAATAATACATGATTTGAAGGTACTGCTCTGGCACACCCTTGAAAATAGGCATGATAACAGATACTATTAAAAGCAAAGTGATGACAGAAATTAAGGGGTTTTTTTTTTGCCTAAAGAAATAAAATTAGTGCACATTAGAGAAGCCTTCCAAAGGATTAGCATTTACAGAAGTAATTGCTAAACAATTCCTTGAATACAAGCACCATCAAAAACTAAGATGGATTTCTTTGTAACTATGGCTACCAAATAAATTACCTCATCTAATACAGCTCATACTAATGCTTAGAATTTGGAAAGATGTGCTTCATCATTGAATTAATTGCCTCACTCAACCAAAGAATAGTTCATGAGCAAGTCAAACATACTCCACTATGAAACAAAATAGAAATGAGTCAAAACAGGGTCTAACACCATAGGATCAACCATTATAAGTCAGTGCTCTCACAGATACTTGTGGTCTGTTTAAAATAATAACCCTTGTGGTAGTCAAAACCTGGAAATCAAGGTGATACCCATTAACTGGGGAATGGCTGAATAAATTGTGGTATATGAATGTAATGGAATACTATTGTGCTATAAAAAAAGATGAACAGGAAGACTTCAGAGAGGCCTGGAAAGACTTATATGAACTGATGCTGAGTGACAGGAACAGAACCAGGAAAACTCTATACACAGTCACAACCAGAGTGTGCGAGGCATTTTTCTGGTAGAATTAGTACTTCATTGCAATGCAAGGACTTAAAAAATTCCCAATGGTCTCTTGAGGCAAAATCCCTTCCACATCCAGTGTAAGAACTACGGAATTCAATCACAGAATGAAACAGACCATTTTCTTTTGTAATATGTTTTGTTTTATGATTTCTCCTATTCATTTTAATTCTTCTATGCAACATGACTAAGGTGAAAATCTATTTAATAGGAATGTATACGTACAACCTATATAAAATTGTATGACGTCTCAGGGAGGGAGTGGGAAGACAGTGGGGAAGGAGGGGAAGGGAGGGGAAAAAAATCTAAGATATGTGGAAGTGACTGTAGAACACTGAAAACAAATAATATAATAATAAAAAAATAAAATAACTTCCCCTTAAACTCTATTCCTTCATGTGTGATTCAGAGAACATTTTTAATGAGATTCTTTTCTTAAATAGCAAACTATATTCTAAGAGCAATAAAAGAAGGTTTGAACTATGAACATAAAAATGAGAACCTCATTTGCTATTACTATATGATGCTAAGTTAGGACACAGCCTCCAAGGCACAGCTAGTACAAAAGGAAGTATCTGGAATGTAGAGGTATCCGGCTCCTGCAGACTCATGTATTAGAAGAATAGGTATCAGGCACCATTCGTTCTCCACAAGTTGCCTTCTTCTCCCAGTACAGAATGGAGGAAAGAAAAATATAGTCATACAAAAGAATATGAAAAAGTAAGGAAATATAATAAGGAGAAAGGAAATGACTAAAGAAAAATGAGGAGGCACAGATTAACCATCCAAGCAGGAGAAGTTAAGTGTTCTCTATATAGGCCAAACAATCTACATTCTTCACATATGGAAGCTTAAATTGTTTTATAAATTTAACATCTGCTAAACTATAGTGTTGAGGGTCTCAGAATGTGGGGGATTTACAGAGTATAAGCATAGGTTTGAATCATAGCCCTCTCATTGGCTCTCTCTTTATCATGATTCATACATCACTTTTGTAAAACATAACTTTCCATGAAGATTTTAGTATATGTAGGAAGGATATGCAGATAAGAATAATGAAATTAATTAAAATAGACCAGAGGAGAAGTCTGGTCATATCAACCGATTCTTCCCTTTAGGAAAGTAAAAGATTCACTATTTAAGAATATTCAATTTACTTATTTAACAAACACCTATTAAGCAACTATTACATTCACAACATTGTGCCTGGGAGTGGGGGGGGGGGGTAGGGTGGGTACCACAAAGGAGAGAGAAAACAAGGATAAATACCCTACATTCTTAGCCAGTCAATCAGACAGAACACTAAAAATCTATATTCAATGCAGCACACTATAGTTTTTATAAGTTAGCATACAAAATACTTCAGTTATCAATTGGGGGTTATTTGCTTATCATCTGAAATAGTGCATGATCAAGAATCCATTATACTACAAACATTTTACAAACTACTTAGTGACAGGGCTAATATTTACTAGTCAACAGATGGTTGAAAGTGGTCTTAAACTAATCTGTGAATATTATGTTGAAACTGTGACAATTCAATGTGATATTATTGTAAATAGACAGGCATGAGATGGTGAGTGGGAGATCACAGGATGCTACTACACGAGAGAGAAACCTTTTATTTTTTTCCTTTTCAGATCCATAAATGATCTATCTTCTGTTTGGGGTAGTTCCAAAACAAGCTCATGGGACTTCAACTATCACAGCTGTAGCCCAGGACACTGGTACCTAAAGCCCCTCCTAATCTGGATCCAGTATATACCCTTCTACTCTTATTTGCATATAATTCCCTCTTCCACCAATATAACTGCTCTTCCACCACACAACTTACTTGTTTTCCACTTTTGGCCTCTGGCACACCACCCACACCTAACACTTCTTCTCAATCCTCTCTTAGAATCCTAATTTCCATTAAGGCTCAAATGAAGGGCCACTTTATACACGAGGCTTACCCTAATCCCTCAAGAAGCTAATGGCTATCCCCCACTCACAGAATTACATGTACTTCATATATTTTTTACATTTACTTATTCGTGTGCATGTTCATTCTCATCAAAGAACAGTGCAGGAGCTGCCGGTGACTTTTAGGATAAAATACAAACTCCTCCAGCTCTTAAAGTCATTTACAAATTAGCCTCTAGCTATACATCCACGGTGATGACATACTACTCTCCCTCACACTACTCCTTGTACTCTGGCTTCTGACCTCATCATTCAACTCAAACTGTTCTCTCCAAAGCTGATGAGATATCTTAATTGCTAAATCTAATGGCCTCTCAGTCCTCATCCTTCCTGACCTCTCTGCAACCTTAACAACTGCCAATAGGCTTCTTTTCCCTGATGCTTTCTTTCTTCTCCCTAGGTTTTCATGATACTAGTCCCTCCTGGTTCTCTGTCTCCTTCTCTGAAGGAAGAGAGGAGGGAGGCCAGGAGGGAGGCATTTAAGTTGGGGCCTGAAGGAGGAATAAAATATTAAAATGACAGGAAAGATGTCTTCCCTCAAAAACATATACACACATTTTATATTCAATTTAAAAGTTGTAACTATTTTGCCACCACGTTTTAAAAATCAAGTATCATCCACTTGCAAGTTATGTCCTGTATCTATTAACAAAAAAGACTGCCAACCTTTCCCTAAGTTATATATAAAGTATGCGTGTCATTTCAGCCATCCATTTAAACTGTATAAACCATTCTACCAGCAATCCATTATGTGCCAATAACAAGCATTTCTTAAGCACCGGGCATACAAAGGAAGACAAAAATTGTCCTGCACTCAAATTCACAATCTAGCTAGAATTTATGAAGCATTTCTATGTGCCGGGCAGTGTGCTAGGCATTTGAAAAATGAAACTACTTCCCCTCTAGGAACTTAAATTCTGTTGGGAGAAACTATATATACATTTAAGTAAATATTACACATTAATTAATTTGGTAGCAGGATAGGCATCAATAATTAGGAGGATCAGGAACTATTTCATGCACAGGATGGTGCTTGAGTTAAGTATCTGAGCAAGCTTGGGATTTTAACACACAGAAGGGAAACAAGAAAACACTTAAGATGTGGAAGACTGCATATAAAAAGGAATAGAGGCAAGACAATGCAAGCTCGGCTCTGACAAACTTTTGCCTAATAAAAACTTATTATTTTCTCTAAGGTATCAATCTTTTAAACTCTCCATAAGATCACAAAAAAACCTTAACCAGAATTATAGTTTTTAGTATTAGTTCACTACATTGAACATGCCCTCAAACAAGACTTTTTTGTTGTGATTTTAAATCTAATATGGATCTATCAAACAAGGAAATTAATTTAAAATGTTCCTGTTAAAAAGATGAAAATGTAGTCAACTTGTCTTTTTCTTTATATAAAAACAAAATAATATGACTTTGAGGTGCTCTGATTGCACACGAATTCTCTGACAGGGTTTCATTGGTCATCTCGGATATTTCAAAGTGCTTGGGACTAGTGGTGGAAGGGAGGGACCCACTGAAGTTTGAAAATGGGCACCTAAAAGGTGTTAGAGAGCTTCAGTGACTCACATGACTCCAAAATTTTGTATTTCAAGCCTGTTTCATCCCATGAAATAACATGTACAATGTTAAGCGGAGTTTTGATCACTTCATCTTTCAAAAATAACAAGAATAAAATGAGAAAGAACATTGTTTTACATTCTTTTTTTAAAAAGATAAGCAATTAGAGAAAAAGTAACAAAAAACAAAACAAAAAACCATGAGTAGTTCACTAGTGCAATAAATGATTAGTTCTTATCAGAAACCTATACTGTTCCTCGTAATTAAAATTCATTCTACCCAAGTTGCTATGGCAGCAGAACTTCACTGAACAATAAATTCCTCAAGCTCAGTCATGAATAATGCTGCAAACCTGAAGTCTTTATTTTGGGGGGCAGGGCAGGGCAAAAAAAGATATGATTCTCCAGTTCTAGAATGGCTAATCAATACTTGGAATTGCTTTGCAATCTATAGCACAATTTTTGCTCTCAGAGTCCTAAGGACTGCGGCTTTTTTCACTAGGTTTTATTTCCTTATCCCTTTAATAACTGAAAACATTCTTGATAAGAACCATTTCGGCAGCGATGCTCACCTCAGGCAGATTGGCTCTGCTATAAATAGCACAATCTGCCATCTGTCTTTCTATTCTGGGGCGCAATGCAGTGCTGGCATTGTGTTCACACTTCACTGGTGCCAAGCCTGATGCTGGAGAGCCAGCAGCAACAGAAAATAATCGTGCAAGACAGAGATAATGAGGTGAGGAACAGGAAGGTACGACTATAATTAACTGCTGTTTTGATTTTCATCACTATAAAGCGCATATACACAAGGCTGCTCAAAGCAGCTGAAAGTTGGATTCAGCCTCTGCCTTGTAAGTGGCTGTGCCCGTCAATGCTGTTTAGAGTCCAGTGACTTCACATTCCTAAAGGTTAATTAAAATGTTAACAGCATAAGCAGAGTTAGCAATGTATGGCTGTCATGTTAGCAACAGGTAAAATAAAAGCCCCACATTCCTCATTCAAATAGTATCCAATGAGGCATTTCTTGTTATAATCGGAGACATATTTTCCTGCACTGTTTCCAAACAACTACGTTTGCTTTAGCAGCAGCAAATACAACAAAGATTCACTTTGTCCTAAAGTGCATCCCCTTTTCAGCCTTCTCAGTTCTGAGCCCACATGTGACTGATTTTTTTTTTTGCTCCACAACATGGACTTCCCACTCCTACACCTGCTGAATGCTCAGCCAGTACTGAATGTAAGGTCTGTGGGGCAGGAACAATTTAGTTTGAGCCTACTATTCTCAGCCTAGCCTAGTACCTTCTACACAGGAGACAGACACTGTAAATGGAATGACTTAAGGGTATCTCGTAATTCAATTAAGAGCTGTTCCAAAGATTTCTATAACAAAGACAGTCAACTCCCCTACATCCTCATAAAACTATAACAGATATACACAACCCTAGAAAAATATGAAGTTCCATAAATAGGCGAGCCTAAAATCACAGGTATAACCCCTTCCCCAGCCCACCTGGAATGTAACTGAGACAAGACCTTGAGGCCAAAGCAAGTCAAGTCTAGAAAAGACCAACCAAACACTTGAAGTGTTCACACTGGATGAAACTGGGACTGCTCCTCCAAACTCTTCCATTTAGAACAGTTCCCTGTATAAACCCAGTTTATGTCTGCTGCTCCTTCCCGCTTCCATATTAAAAGGAAACACATGAAGCTCCTGTATTCTCTTGCCAGTAGCCACCACCACATGTTTATCATCTTCTACCTGGACAGCTCTTTGTATTATATCTAGCCCCAGATTTGTTCTTGGCTCCCCAGCTCCTCACTGCTAGCTGCCTATTGATAGGCACCTTCATTTTTATGTCCTGTTGGCCTCTTGAACCAATTTTTACTATAGACATGCCATAAATCAAACTACCTCTATTCATTATTAATGATTTTGAAAATACATATACCCTATTACAATTCATATTATGTCATTATTTTCAAGAAATGAGCAACTGAAAACTAGAAGCACATTAGAAAAATAAACAAACAGAACCATAATTAATGGATCAACACTGCTCTGCTCAAATTCTTGAGTTCATTTCCAGGATAACATCCAAAACAGGCTCACGCTGGTAGAATGTTTAGCCAACCCCTTTAGAACAACTTTATGGTTTTCTAAACACATGAATACTCAGATGATAGTAACTGAGTAATTAATGCCCCCCCCCCCAATTATTATGGCCCTCTGACAGGCTTTTTTTTCCTGCAACTGATCTTTCACTACTTCCATGATGTTGGTTTTTTGGTGGCTTTTGATTTTTGTGCAACTAGAAGTCAACAGCCAGGCTGAAAACTATGTTTATTGCCACATTTCTAAAATTCTACAACCAGGATTTAGAAAACTGGTTCATTATATGATTCTTTGAAAGAGATTCTCCTTCAAGACTTAAAATGCCACTTGCAAAAGGTGGATTTTTCTAATCTCTGTTCTGTCAGTACTCACTCTTCCTTCTAGTTATCACCCCCCTCAAAGACTTAAAATTAAATTTGACAAGGTCTATCCTAATAAAATATAAGTTCTTGGAAGGCAGGAACAGTTTCAATTTTGTCTTTGCATCCCCTCCTCCAACCCATCTAGCACAATTGTGCACATCTGGCACATACGACTTACTGACTGATTAGTCTTTCAAAAGATAAACTCAATACAGATACTGCCTTTTTAAGCACAGAAATATTGGTATGGAAAAAAATTTTCATCTTTCTTGACTCCAGTGACTGTCAGTTGTTCTTTAACAGTCTTTCACTTGAACATATGGAATTCATAAATACTATTTTTGGTCAATTTTTCAACTAAATATTCAAATAACAATGAACTCTGGGCTGAGGAAGGGCCCATAGACTTTATTAGACTGCCAAAGTGGTTCATGACACAGAAAAGTTAACTTTTATGGGTAGAGTTCTATGGTATATACCTAACAAAGGAAACAGAAGGTAAGACTTGTCCACAAGGATTTTACAGTCAAGTGAAAAAGCATGATATCAATTCTAGAAAGCATTTCTATGGATCTTTAAATTTTATAAGGTGCTTTCCATGTCCCAATCATCTAAACAACTCTGAGAAAGAGATACTCTAATGTTCAAATGCATCTATAATGTTCAAATGCATCTATGATCTCAGCCCGTCCAAATTTTGTCCATGTCCTAAAGTAATTTCATCACAAGGGATCAACAAAACATGCTAGAGATTTTCATCTCATATTCTGGGTAAATTACTATGATAGTATACGAGTATTCCATTACCTTGTGATCAACCCACCTCCTCTTCCTATCATATAATTTTTTCATGGTACTTCTAACTCCTGTTTTTATCAGGAATTTCTCATTAATATAGATACAAGAATGACTATTTCCATTTAAACACAATGAAATTAATTTGAAAAATAAAGAGCTGACTAATAAGGTGGTATCTGAAAATGAATTTGGGATTTCTGAACTATAGTTTAACTATAGGGATGACAGATTTCTGGCCAGGAACAGAGTATACTTAACAAAGGCTAGGAAGAACACATTCTTTGGGTGTCTTCTAAATCTAACCAAAGAGCTTTAAATTAAAAAATAATGGGAAGAGGGAGAAGAATGCCTATGTTTATCTCCCAAGGTAGATACCACAGAGTAGCTACAAAGAAGGAAAAAGAATAACACTTGAGATCCCAAGACATTTACAAGGGACAGAATCTGAGACAAGAAACAGTAGTAAAGCCCATGTCCTCAAACGTCTATATACAAATGCCCAAAGTTTAATCAACAGGTAAGAGTAACTGGAGGTCCCACCACAAGTAAGCAAAATTGATCTCAGAGTACCACTGATATTTGGTGGGATAAGAGTTATTATAGTATCATGGGTGTACCTTATTAAAAAAAACAGAATAGGTAAGAGGTACATATGTAATGGGGGATAGCACTGTATATTAATAAAGCATACTCATAGGAGGCAATTCAAGAAATAGAGATGGGATGCATGATAGAGATTATTTGAGTAAAGAGAAATCACAAATGACTTTGTCACTGAAGTATACTACAGAACACCTAGACAAAAAGAGGAAAAATATGAGAGATTTGAGAAACATATCACAAGTCTTGCACAGACACATGACAGAATGACAGAGTTCCATCTCCACCAAAAGCAAAGCAGCTAAAATTTTCTTGATTTGCTTTTGTGATAATTTCATTCTTCAACCAGTACAAGAATAACAAGCAATGGATTGCTAAGTAAAGGAGTAAAAGAGGGGGAATATTAAGAAATGAAAGTGATATAAAAATAGATTATCGATTAAAAACTTTTCAAAAATATTACAACCTACTTGTAACCATCACAGCATGTTGCCCTTCACATGCGGTTCTTCAGATACTGTGATGTTTCTTTGTTTTGCTTATTGTGTTTATCAGGATTGCAGGTAATTTCACATTTCAATTTTAATTTAATTGATATCCTGAATGGCTCCCAAGGCTTCCTATTCCCAGACCTATCTACAGAATTGGTTGTAAATGATTGGCAAACAAGGTAGACAGATATTTATGGTTGGAATAAGTTATTTCACTTGATTAGAGCAGCTGGGGTATGTTCCTAGAGAAGATACAGAGAAAATAAGTGCTGAGAAAGATATTTAATAAGAGAAAGTATGTAGTATTGAATTCTTCTAGAATTAGAACAGATGAAAACAAGAGTATTCTAACCTGGAAGCACTACATGTGAACAGTAACTTGGCTAAAAACACTATCACTGACATTTGTATAATACTTTCAAAGCACTTTCAGATACAGTGTTTCATTTGCACAGAGAAGAGAATATAAGATATGCTGTATAAAATACTATAGAAGTCAAGAAAAGTTTTAATAAGATCATTCCACCCCCCACCCCCACCCAAGCTACAATTCTCAGTTCCATTTCCTCAATACCAATTCTTTCCTTACAATCTTACTTCACTTTAACCACTCCACTGAAACTGTTCTTTCAAATGATCATCTAGCCACCAAATCAAAAACCATTTTTTTTACAAGCCATGTCCTTCTTGACCTATTTGTAGCACCCACTTATTGCCATTTCCCCCTTCTTTAAATTACTTCCTACAAAGAGGCACTAAATCCCTCTTGCACTCCTACTTTTCTGATTGGTTTCTTCTCTTTTTGTTAACGTAGATAAAGTTCTATTTTTAATCCTCTTTTCTTAACTTAGGGTCAACGAACTTGTTTTTTAAAATACATTTTGAAAACTGTTTCTGAATCCTATATATGTTAAAAGGTTATCATCATAAACAAATTAAGGATTACCTGTCAGATCTCTGGGTAAAGGAAGAGATTCTGACCAAAAAGTAGGTAGAGAAGACTACAGGAATTAAAATGGATATATGAAATTAAAAAGACTTTGCAAAAGAAACCAAATGCAGTTAGAAACTTGCACTAGGACCCAGGTATGCCTCAATGCTCCAGGGGAAACGGGAAGACAATAGGGCAGTTGAGATCACCAACCCCTGAGCTTGCCATTGCCTCGGTTCAGCTGAGGAGATCTCCCGGAGCAGACCACCCATCCCCCACACTTAACAAACTAGCCCCAGGGCTGATTGGGGAAACACAAAACAAAAAGATAAAAAGGCATCTGGCCTTCACAAAACAAAAAGATAAAAAGGCATCTGGCCTTCGCTTTTTTATATCAGTCAGCTCAACACCAACTTCTGCAACTTCCAACTGAAAGAACCAGAAGCCATAACACAAATAACCATCATGAGCAAGAAAAAGCAAAGCAAGGGTGAAAAAAAATCATAGAATCTTTCTATAGGGACAAGGACCTAAAGAAGAATACCGAAGAGATCAGTATTGAGACTGTACTCCCATCTGAAACTTCAGAAGGGACTAAGAACTACTCGCATGCACAAACAGCTCTCCTGGAACAGCTGAAGAAAGAAATAGAAGAAAAACTGACCAATGATTTTAAAAGTATGAAAAAAGAATTCACTGATGAGAATATCTCTTTAAAAAGGAAAATTGAACAAATGGAAAAGGAAGCACAAAACCTAACTGGTGAAATTGGACAAATGGAAAAGGAAGTACAAAAACTAACTGGAGAAAATAATTCCTTAAAAGGAATAATTGGACAAATGGAAAAGGAGATGCGAAAGTTAACTGAAGAAAACAATTTGATAAAAATTAGAAGTGGGCAAGCAGAAACTATGACTCTATGAGACATCAAGAATCAGTCAAACAAAATCCAAAGAAAGAAAAAATAGAAGAAAATGTAAAATATCTCATTGGAAAAAAAACTGACCTGGAAAATAAATCCAGGAGAGA
This sequence comes from Potorous gilbertii, assembly GCA_028658325.1. NCBI lineage: Eukaryota > Metazoa > Chordata > Mammalia > Diprotodontia > Potoroidae > Potorous > Potorous gilbertii. The sequence continues at coordinate 635,298,916 of CM053770.1, read as the reverse complement.
AAATTTAAGAATTATTGGCCTACCAGAAAGCCACGATGAAAAACAAAGAGCCTGGATAATATCTTCCAAGAAATCATCAAGGAAAACTGCCCAGAAGTGCTAGATCCAGAGGGCAAAATAGTCATCAAAAGAATCCACTGTTCACCTCTCAAAAGAGATCCCAAACTAAAAACCCCAAGAAATACTGTTGCCATTCCAGAACTATCAAGTGAAGGAGAAAATAATACAGGCAGCCAGAAAGAAACCATTCAAATATCGAGGAGCAACAGTCAGGATCACACAGGACCTTGCAGCTTCTACATTAAAAGATCAAAGGAATTGAAATACAATATTCCGTAAGGCAAAGGAGCTGGGATGACAACTAAGGATCAATTGCCCAGCAAAGTTCAGCATAGCATTTCAGGCAAGGAAATAGACATTCAATGAAATAAGGGATTTCCAGGCCTTCCAGACAAAAATGTCAGAACTCAGAAAATTTGATCTTGAAATCCACGTCACGAGAGGTATAAAAAAGTAAACAGGGGAAAAGAAAAACTCGTTACTCAATTGGGCAAACTGTTTACCTTCCTATCTACCTCCAGAGAGACAAATGATAACTTCTGAGAACAAAAGTCATAACAGAATGGAGCATATTTTTAATCTTATTTTTCTTACTGTTTTTTGCAACATGGAAATATGTGGTACATGACTTCACATGTGTAACTGGTATAATATTGCTCTGATATCTCCATGGTGAGAGAAGAGCTGGATGGAGGGAAAAGGTTTGAAACTCAAAACTTTACAAATTAATGCTAAAATAAATAAGTGAAAATTATATATATGTAATTTTATGCATTTTAAAACATTCTGAGAAGAGGTTCATAGTCTTTGAGGATTGATAAAGGAATCCATGACACACATACACATACACAGAATATGGCCTTGTCCCTCGCTCCCTTTGGCAATCTTATTTACTCCTATGATTTCAATTATAATTCAATTATAATGTCTATGAAGATAACCCCCAAACCAATTTCCCTCCCTCTGACCTCTTCCCAACCTCCACCCAAAACAATGTTCACTTTTCCTGTAAAACTAGTTCTTCTTCATGCCTTTACTATTTCTATTAATGACATTTTTATTCTATCAGTCATCAAGGCTCAAAACCCTGAAGTCATCTTCAACTCCTCTCTCTCCCACTGTCCTCACACGTAAAACTTGATACCAAGTTAAATATACCATACTATCAATAAGAGGAGTCAAAAGTAATTAGCTCCTATTTTATTTCTTTTTCATTAAGAAAACTTAGCTTCAGATTGCAAAGGATAAAACAAAACTGAGTGAGGGAGCTAAAAAAATCTATCTAGATCTATATCTAATACTAAGAAAGTATTAACTACTTTAAAAGAGCTAAAGTCTTCATGCCTTAAAGAATTTACAGAGAGATGTCTGAGAAATAGTGGAATGAGGCAAATACAGGAAGATAGGGGGATAAGCAAGGTTGTATTGACTCTCCCTGCCTCTGCCTATGGCTAACTCCAGGCCTCAGTCTGAACAACCTTCATTCTCTGGCTTAATTGACATGGACAGGCTTTGCTGAGCTTTCATGAATACTCAGCAGGCTGGGTTACAATAAACATCAGTATCAGGACACAGCCCTGCTTCCAGGCTCACTCCTAGTAGGATATTGCATGTACTGTATCTCAGGTTCTTCCTCAGTGAAATCTAATACAGGATTATAAGAACAGAAAGATAAATTGTTGAAAACTTCAGTTTTCCTAATAGCGATATTACTTTCAGGTTTGAAGTTCCATAGATTTTTTTTTGGCCTACCTAACCTGAAAAGATATTCTGTTGTTGTTCAATGGTATCCAACTTTCAGTGACCCTATGAACTACAGCTCACCAGGCTCTTCTATTCTCCACCATCTTCCAAAGTCGGTCCAAGCTCATGTCCATTGCTTCCACGACACTATCAATCTCTTCCTCTGCTGCCCCTTCTCCTTTTGCCTTCAACCTTTCCCAAAATCAGGGTCCTTTCCAAGGGGTGCTGTCTTCTCTTCATAAGACCAAAACATTTAAGCTTCAGCTTCAGTATTTGACCTTCCAGTGAATAGTCTGAATTAACTTCTTTAAGGATTGAAAAAGTCTTTACTACACAATAATTTATACAGACTTGAAGATCTGGAATAGAAGGCAAGGCTTACTAGGAATGTAAACCCCTCAGCTTGTCTAAGCCTTGTCTTTTCCCAGCTTTCCAAGAACAGAATGCCCATAATGGGTGCTTAATAAATATTTGGTATATAACATTAAAGGTACTTTCAGTAATTTAGAAGAGCTGAGGAATACTGAATGTCTTTAAAATAAAATTGAGACTGAAATTAAATGCCTTTATCTAGCATAGAAAGTTATGATTATGTAGATTAAGCATGATGGACAAGCTCCTATCTTAAGCAAAGTAATAGTGGCAGAAACTAAATACAGATGTATACTTTCAAATGGGAAAGAATAGATGCTGTTAAGAAAGCCATTTTCCCTAGCAATAATGGAACCCATTCAGCCTTTATGTAATACTAAATGTTTACAATTAAGCCAGTCTGTTCTAGATAGCACTAATTCAAAACACAAAAAATTAAATTAATTAGAAAGTTAATATTTCAACTTAAAATTAAAATCACATGTTCTTTCAATACTACTGGAATAACTTTAGGTTATTCTAGACCTATTTTCTCAATCTGATTATATTTCCTGACTTCCCATCAAGTCCTCTTGGGAATTTCTCTCCCAGAACGCTTTTCAATGGCAGGGTGGTTTTTTTACTTGCCTAATCATATTCTAAAGTATTTCTAGATTATTATTAATGAATGATAACCTAATTTTAATTCTAATAATGTAGGAAAAAACAAAGAACTCCTTCATTATATTCAAATACAGTTAAAATGAACTCATGAGAACATAAGACTTTTCACTTTTAAGCCCTCATTTCTAGTTCAGAATTCTGTCTGCCTCTGGCTGTGGCTAATAGCTGGGATTGGTAATGGCAAAACAGGAAACTGAAGTATATTGTGGTAATAGCAATGTAAGTGGCAATAACGCTAACTCCTGGCATTCACTGCTTTCTGTAATAATGAGTACAACAGCTCAGTTATAGTGTTTGACACTTACCTCATGCTTTATGTACAATAACTCATTTAATCTTCACAACCATCCTAAGAGAAGTCAAACGCAAGAAATGTCATCTCCATGTCAGAGACTGGGAAGGCAAATTTCTAAGAGTTAAGTGACTAATCCTAAGTGCCAGGCTGGCTGAGTGGCAGAAGTGGGACTCTAATGGGATTCTATTTACTCTGAGACCCCGTTCTGCACACTCTAGCCCTTATATTAAAACCTCAAATGAAGTGCCATAATATTCCTAGAAGACAGGAAATCATATTCTAATTTCACAATGAGGACACAAACAAACAAATGTAATATTTTGATCATGTACACTTAAGTAGTAAATTCATGAGTCAGGAAAACAATGTATCTTCTTATTGCCAGGCAACATATCAAGTATACATGATGAAAGAAAGATCAAAAAAATCACAGATCAAAAGAAAACCAAAATTCAGAATCCTATAATGTACCTAGGGTCACATTTTCAGAGCCCAATAGTTCCAGTGATCCAAGGACAAAGAGATAAGCCCCTCTAGTTTCTCTAAAACTCCATGATTCTGCAGATTTGTGGTAGCAAGCTAGGAATTTAGTAAGGTAATAACCAGCTGACCCTGGATTCTGGAACTGGGCATATCAAAAACAGCGATCCCTGGTGGTCCCTTTGGGACATAAAATATGAAGCTAGTGCCTGAAACTAGATTGAATTCTAAAGATGAAGGTACAAATACATTTGTATTCATGATCCTTAACTCTTCAAACACTTCTTCCATTTTCTCTCTCTGCTGCACAAGCTTCCTTACATCAGGATTTTCAAAATAATATTCAATATCATTAAGAATAGTTCATATGCAGTCCAATCATGTTAGAATTTTCTCAGTAGATATGTGTAGAAAACTCCCAATAGGGAAACTTCTACACATAAGCAATTCATCTGAAACTTACTTAAAGAAATTAGTGGGTCACTAAGGGTGTGAAATTTGTCAATAGTCACTGAACTAGTGATCCAGAGGCTGGATCTGAACCCAAATTAATCTGACTATAAGGCCATTTCTCTATCCACTGATTCAATGATTGCCAAAATAGAGGCCTACAACCAAGAGGCCATAGTATGACCCCAGGATTTGTGTAATCAACCAATCAATAAGTAGAACGATGAGTTCTAGCATACTATATGTCTCCCATATATGGGGCAGCCAATCTTGGTGCTCATTTCCAATATAATCACACTTAACCTTTATGTGTTATCGCTCAACCATGACCACAGCTGGACATGTACAATTAGGAAAGCCCCTAGCAACCTACCACTGTTCCCTTGGCTATAGCAATGACCAACTAATATGTCTCCCTGCTCCAAGTTTGTCATCACTTCAATTCATTCTCTTGTCAAAGTAATTTCCTAGAGCTGGTCTGGCCATGTCACCCATTACTGAAAGAACACTCATGGCTCCCTGGAGCAGTTATAATGTAATATCAATACCTTTGTTTGGCATTACAGCTCTCCCAAATTTATCTCAACCTACCTTTCAGGGCAGCTAAGTGGCAGAGTGGATACAGTGCCAAGACTGAAGTCAGGAAAAATCATCTTCCTGAGTTCCAATTTGGCCTCAGATACTTGTTATCTGTGTGATCCTGGGCAAGTCACTATTTGCCTCAGTTCCTCATTTGTAAAATAAGCTAGAGAAGGAAATGGTAAACCACTCCAGTATTTTTACCAAGAAAACCCCAAATGGGGTCATGAAGAGTCAGAAATGACTGAACAATTCAACAGCAACCTTTACAACCATGTTAGATGTTATTCCCATTTCTCCACTTTATTGTCTAGTCAAATAAGCTTTTATGATGCTCCTCACACTCATAGAAAAACATAATTAGCATGACAAACACAAATTGAAAATTAGGCATGATACCATCTATTAAGCAGAACTTTGTAAAGGAAGCAGTATTCAACTTATATTAAACATTTTCTGCTGAACTGAAATCAGACAATTTGGTTCTTGATTTTGGTTTTGTTTTTGTATTGTCTATGGCGAAACCCCACACAGAGAAATGACTTCTGTTGTCCTGTTCATGCACTTTTCTGACCTACTATTTAACTGGTACACTATCTTTCCATAAACAAAACAAAAAAAAATTCACCTGCCAGCTAAATTGATTAAAATAACTAAATACTTAATTACTATAAGAACAATTATCATTTACAAATCTGCCCTAATGGGAATATTTTAAAAACAATGAAACTTATTCAATCCTACTATATATGCAAAAAAGGTTTTATGACATTAATAAAATAAAAATATTTAAAATTTTTGTGTATTTTCTAAACTATGCATGATGTACAGTACTGCATACTGTAGATGTATATTAATTTCTAAGTAAATACACACATATTAGAGGTACATGCTCAAAAATGTTTTCCTAATGGGTTGCCCAATCAAGACAAAAGAATAAAGTCTTTATTTCACTAATTACTCCATGCTGCCTCTCCTTAGAAAGTATGCATGTATGCATGCATGCATGCACGCATGCCCGCACACACACACACACACACACACACACACACACAAATTGGTGGTCAATCTAGAGATGAAAATGGAGTTCTCCTATCAGAAAAACATGGAATTTGAAGAATCTCAGAAGTCATCCAGTCCAAGTCTTAAACCAAAGGAATCCCCACTACACCATATTTGACAAGTGGCTACCCAGCCACTGCCTAAAGACTTGTTGAGGCAGCTGAGTCCACTTCTGGACAACTTTCATTTTTTAAGAAGCTGTTCCTGATACAATGCCTAAATTTGCCTCTCTGTAACTTCCAGCCATTAATTCTGCATAGAAACTTCCAGGTAAGGACTCAGTGTTTTGATTGTAGGGAACTAAGCCTGCCATTAAAAGAAAGTAGCAAAGCAAGGGGTATTTTTTCATTATTCTCCATACTTTAATTACCTTTCTCCAACACCATCTGAGGTTGGCTATTTTTATACAAAGATTTTCTATCCAATGATGCTGTAATTACCTTACCCTGAAATAGATTCTGTTCATCCCTAATTCTCTAAACATTAAAAAATTACCAATAGATTTTCTTTTAAAAAAGTGAATACGGTGAAATCTTCCTACAATCCAATTAAAATCCAAATTCTAATTTGCCAGAATTCCAAAAGGAATTAAAATGAAGATACAAAAGGGTGCTTTTGGATATGTTATAAACAAATAAATCTTTCTTAGTTATTCCTAGAGAAGAACTTCAATCCTTTCCAGTGACAAAATACATTTGATGTCATTGTTAGTAGTATGAGAAGGGATTAAATACTTCAGGCAAATTCAGCAGGCTTTATGATGAAAATATATAGTATTTCTTCCAGAGAGAACATTCATTTCTTCAAGGTATCCTTGGTCGAGATCTGTCTCATAGATTCATTACTAGGAATAACATTTCTGATGGATGATGCTATCACAATTCCTGCAGCACTCTCAGGAGGAAATCTCTCTCTCAGAATACAGAACTAGTTATTGGGTAGGATATCCAATTGCCAATGATATGTGTATTTATCATGTGCCATCAAACCATAAACAACTTATCTCCAGCTGTAGTTTCATTTAACTGAAGAAGCAATCAACACCACCCCAGAAAAGAGGCAGCAGGAATGATGAAAAACTGTATTAACAAGGTAAGAAAATGACCGCCTGGATTCAACAAGAAGAAAAGAGAATAACTGAGCAGGAAATGAGAAAGCATAGATAAAAGACAAATAATATATACATACACACACACACACACACACACACACACGTGTGTGTATTCATGTGTATGTAGGGGTATGTATGTGTATATATATGTATATCTATCTATATATGGAGAAAGAGAAAGAGGTAAAGATCAACTAAATTAACAAAATGCAAGTTAAATATATGTCAAACATATAAAGGGTGCAGAAGTGAGTCTGTATCTGTTCTATAGAACCTACTCTCAGCTGGCTCAGATACCACAGAAAAAAAACCAGAATAATTTAATAACCAGAATTTGACCCCCAGAGGTCCCCTCAACTATAGAGAGAGAAGAGGGCCCAGTGTCCCCCAAAGGGAAGCACAGAATAAATTTATAAGCCTTGGAGATAAGAAAAGTTTATCAACGCCACCCAAAATCTCATTCTTATCTGATGTAGATGTGACCCTGGGACTCTGCAGCTCAACAGGAAGATTCAGTACAGAGCTGATGAAGGCCTAAGTACAAGTCTGGGGATGGGCTGTAGAGCTAACATTGGCTACAGGGAGATCAATTATTCAGTTCTGGAAATTTTTAAAGACTATCTACTAAGGCACAAAGAAATCGCAAAATGGAGGGGATACCCCCATCAAAGAAAACAAGGATCTTTGAAATACTGAAATACCCATAACATTTGTATAATTGCTGTGTTTGCTCAATTTTAAAGGCCTCTTGTAAGTCAAGACAACAAATATTGAGTGTCTGCTGTATGCCAGGTACTTTGCTAAGCTGCATCAGAATACAGAGAAAATCATAGAAGTCCTTGCTTCCCAGGATCTCAAAGTCTAATGAGGAAGACAATATGCAAGCAACAACATACAAACAGGAAATTAAACACACACACACACACACACACACACACACACACACACACAGGACAAATTGGGAATAATCTCAAATGGAAGGTATGAGCAATAAAGGGAATTAGAAAAAGTTTCTGTAAAGGGTGAAATTTTAGCTCTCATTCGTACTTCATTCTTGATGATGTCTTAACGTGCAAGTGAATTGGATTTAAGTGAGGCAGGGCTGTGAAAAGTCATCAGTCTCACTCTCCTCCAGAATCCAGTAGCAAGACATAGGTCAGGATAACTAGCAATGGCCCAGGATGCAGTAAGAGACCTTGGCCTTCTTAGGCTGAGGTCTTTCTGAGGTATCAGATTCTCTGAGGCAACACCCATTCAGTAGCTAAAGGTAAGGTAAGAACTGAGGTAAAAGATGGCCTACTTTGCCTTTGCAAAAGAATCCATCAAGGAGAGAAAGACTGTCAGCGTTTCTGTCCAGAACAGAAATAATTGCAATTTTCATTCACTCTGAGCCATCAAAACTCAAATAATGAGCAAGTGAGGCTTCGGCTGGGGCCTATTATCGGCCAATTAATGAATGCCAGAGTTATTTGGTGGCAAAGACTAAGACATGAAGGAAACCACAGATGCTGGGACACAGAGGTGAGGAGAGAGAACATTTCAGGCATAACAGACAGTCACTATAAAGACATGGAGTGGAGAACATGCTCAGTATGGAACTTGGTTGTATTAAAATCCTGCCTTAGACTAGCTATGTCTAGTGTAACCCTCTCAATCTTAAAATCCTTTTCTACAAAATTCCTATCACAGTTATCTCAAATGAGTTAACATACACAAAGAGCTTTGCAAACATCATTACCACCATTATATTATTGAAAAAACATCCCAACAATTAGAGGAATAGCGTCCAACAGTGGAAGAGATTGCCTTGGGAAGTAGCAAGTTCACCTCACTGAAGGTCTCTCAAGAAGTTAGATAACCACCTTTGGGCATGCTATGTTGGAGATTTCTTTTACTTATGGGTTGAACAAAATGATCACTGAGCCCTCTTTGACTAAAAAATTCTTTGATTTTGTGAGTATTCTAGAAAAAACAGAAAGCCCCTAAATTTATCTCATTCAATAAATATTTATTAAACACATGCACTAAATTTGCAAAGCACTATTTTAGATGTTTGGGCTAATGACACAGAAAATTGATCCAACTTGTAAGGAACATACATTCTGTTGGATAAACACAGCATTTTCTCAGTTAAAAGGTTGTAGGGTCACCAAGCAGAAATATTGAAGGATTTTCTGCATAGGGAATGGGTGTGGCGGTATTCTCTAAATTCCCCTCTCATTTTAAAATCCTAATTGAGGTAATCCAAAGTAAAAGAAACCAAGGGAACATTTAAATATGAATACTAACAGGAGGCTTCATAAAAAGACAAAAGGCACAAAGCTGTACTGAGTGAGGCACAGGATTGACACTTCAGGAGTACTGAGGACATCCAGGGAGATGGTCCTTTCAACCAAGAAAATCAATTACCTGGTCAAAATAACTAAAATAACTCAATTTTATCATAAATACATTAAAAATAAAGTTCTTGTTGGTTTTGTTTGTTGAGCAAGCGACATGGACACAGTCGTGCTTTAGAAAGATTATTTTAGTAGTATAGGAATAAAGGACTGAAGAGGGAAGGGACTAGAAAGGAAACAGAGGAAGAGGTGAATACAGCAGTCTAGGCAAGAAAGAGATCAGTAGGATCTGAGAGTTAATTAGTGAAAAGAAAGAATGATGGATGGGAGACATTTTGTAAAGGTGAAATCTACAGAACTTAGGAAATTACTGGATATGGAAGTGAAGGAGAGGGGAAAAATCCAAGGTTAATTCCAAGGTTACAAACTCACATGACTGGGAGGGTTACTGATAATGCTCTCAAAGGCAGAATTAAATTTGGAAAAGAGGAAGACACAAAGGACATAGCACCTTTTTGTCATGTTACAGTGGAGGTCACCAGCAGGTGGCTGGTAATGTGGAACCTAATTCTAGCAAGGGAAGAAGAATACATTTGGATGACATGCATAAAGAATAGGGTAGGTGCTATCATGATAGCCTAGGTCTGTCTGCACACCTGGTTTATTCTGAATCATTTATCCAGTTTTGGGCTTACTCAGGGTCTTTGGGTCATTCTTCTTTCTCCTTCTGATCTTCTCACAGCATGTTATTTCATCCACTATTGCTATTGGAAAGGATTTGATAATCTATTGAGCCCAGACACCCAATGACTATTCCATCCATCTAACAATTGTCTGGCTGGTTAAGCTGACCTTGGAATCTGTACCTAATAATGGGAAGAAACATTATATGAAATAATGACCACATTATTTTGTTACTTTAATGTTTCAGATGTCTGATTACCTTGAATATATGTAAAAAGCTCAAAATCTTTCTAAGCAATACAGACAGAAATTTTTTTACTTCATCTGTTCTGACTTGAGAAAATGAAGGTAAACAACAATCATATTTCACAGATTTACAGATATCAGTCTGAATCAATATTTTAAAGTGAATAAACAAAAATGAATATGCTAAGCAGGGATATCCTTCCAAACCTAATAACTTGAAAATGGAATGAAATGACTTTTTAAAAATCCTATCTCTAAATCTGTTTGAAGTAGCAGACATGTAACAGGATCTCAGAAACAAATCAGGCCTATGAGGCAATGAGCTGATAGGCAGCTTGTGTTCCCCTCGGAGAGATGCTACAGTAATCACCCCATTTTTAAGGCCTCAGAGATGGAAATCAGTAAGAAGAGAATGCATTTGAAAGCAGTTAGCACAGGGGAACAAGGGCCAGGACATATCTTCTAGGTATTAACAGAGATGCACAGTCACAAATGAAGCATTCGGGACCCCCAGGCTGCTTACATTTTAGAATCAAATCAGCCTTTTTTCAGTAACAAAAGTAGTAACAAGACAGTTACTGGAACCTTTTGGTCATATGACAAGATTTAGGGGGTAGAGGGCATGTTTCAATATCCTTTAAACAAAAAATAGATGTAAAAAAATCTAAAATCTAAAAGTTACTTCATTGAAGTCAATATTCTAAGATTCTGGCTGCTAGGAATTCTTGCTTTGTCCAATTTAATTTGCATATAAGGAATAAAAACAAAGGAATCAAAAATATAAGACTTTCTTCATTTCATTAAGAGTCTCTGGTTGGAAGCTACTGAAGCAAATATAATAACTAACAGTGATGTAATTCTTACCGTGTGTCAGGCACTGTGGTAAGTCCTTTACAATTATTAACTAATCTGACCTTCACAACAACCCTGGGAGGGAAGTGCTATTATTGTTTCCATTTTACAGCTAAGGAAACTGAGGCAAGGAGAGGTTCAGTCACTCACCCAGGATCAGATGATCGACCATATTATGTGAAGCTAATAGCAAATTCTCAAACAAGTTTACCATATTTGTCTTTGATGACTTCCATAGAAGAAACTAAAAGGTACCTTTTTTCCTAATTTGTAACATAGGCCCATCCTGTTTTCACATATTTATCATATTTCATGTATTTATATTATATTAACATATATTATTTAATATATTTCTTAAAAATCTTAATTTTTTTCAGTTAGCCATTTAAAAAAAATACAATTTCTACAGCTAAGGAATTCCAGGGTCAAATTATGGAGGGGACAATATGCTGGTCAGGTTACACTGAGTGTATGATATTCCCTTCTGGATGGCACATTTAAGGAAGAATATTGCTATGCTACAGAACAAGAGGACAGGCAATCAGAGGGGTGAAGGTTCTTGAGATCACATCACATGAGGATAAGTTGAAAGAATTATCCTGGCACTGAAAAGGCCCAGGAGACAGGCCTTGAGGCTCCAGTTTCCCCACCCCTCACACAGATAAGTTATCTTTAAAAGATAAGTTATATTTAGCTTCTATAGTTTCTGAATAGAACCAGACTTAAGATCATAAATCCAAGATTAGAACCCCTTTATTTCAATGCCCCCATTTCACAGATGAGGAAAGCAAGGTCTAGAAAGGTTAAAGAACTTGCCCAAGGACACCCAAGTTCTTAAAAGAACCTCAGGAAATTGAGCCCCAGTCTGAATCCAGCTCTAGTCGGATTTCTCCTGCACCAAGAGGACCTTTTCTGCTTGTCCTTGAAGGGCAGATAAAGCAGCTGCAGGCAGTAAATGGAAAAGGGGAAAGTTCAGGACTAATGTAAGAATAACTTAGAGCTGTCCAAAGCAGAGTAGGCTACCAAGTGTGGGTAGGTATGTTCCCTCTCACTAGTGACCACAAAGCCAAAGCCAGAGACCTCAAGCAAGTTGTGCTGTACAGGGATTCCCTATGCATGGGCTGACTCCTGAGACTCAAAGATGAACAGATCACTCTGTCTAGTGCCATAATCCAATATGGTGCTCAGCGCTTAGCCTAAGAATAGTGAGCTCTCTGACCTTTTAGTTCTAACCTATTTCAGCCTTAGCTGTCTACAGTATCACTGTCAGCATCAGCCCTAGAGGATACCAGGAATGTATGGCTGGAGTTTTAGGGATAATGTGTTATTCACCTTTGGTCACTTCCATGTAAGAAATCAAAGGAGTACTTCGTTTTTCCAGTTTGTAACATAAGCCCATTCTCTGTTTTTATACATTTCCCTCACTGGAAGCAATCAAAATCTTGATTCTTTCAGTCAACCATTTAAAAAAGAAAATACAATTTCTACAGGGTAAAGGATTTCAGGGTCAAATTACACAGGGGACAATACTAAAAGTTTTGCCTCTTGCCTACCAATGGACAATCTCAAACAATCACCTATTCCCTAAACTCCAGACCCAGAAGTCATTGGATTTTCTCTTTACACATTCCTAGGTACTGAAGTACATTTGCTGTGCCTCACCTCTGCGAAGAAGGGAGGGTGGTGACACGTCTTCCTCTCGAACTGAATTTCTCCCCATGACTTAAGACCCAGAAAAGCTGGAATATCTATTTCTCTACTCTTAGGTGCCCCAGGAGAATTAGTTCCAAATGCAGCTTCTCTTGATTCCATGGTGCTTTTCCTTATTATTACTGAGGAAAAGGTAGGCTCTTTTTTATGTGATTCCTCCTACAGTAAACTTTGTTTACCTTCACGTTTTCTGGGCTCTCTTTATCCCCCTGATGTTCTGATAATGCCAGATGACTTTCACACAGTATACAATGAGCACTCCCCAAACCCATATTTTCATATAACTTCAAAGGTAATTCTGGCCTACAACAGAAAAAGGGTACAATTACAATACACAAATACTTGGGAAAGGCAGTTACATTATCACAATATGTGATTTTGCCATATTTGCTCCTAGAAATTCACCAAAGAAAAAAATTAACAGTATGACAAATTAATTTGACTGTAATGTCTTTTTATGACTCTGTGTATATAAAAGTCTCTAGCTTGTTGTCTCATTGATTTAACAGTGAGAGTTACTAAATTTGTCCTTGTTATCATTAGAATGACAGGCTATAGTATGTGGATAGAGAGCTGGTCTTGGATCTGGATTCCAGTTCTGCCTCTGAAACATGTTAGTTGTATGACCTTGACTAAGTTACTTATCATCTTTAAGTGCTCTAGACAACTCTTTAAGTAGGTCAGAGCACCCACGAGTCACAGAGAAACTGTCCATCTGCATTGGTAGAGGGAATTTTCTCATCTGTTGGCTCCTGAAACCAATGGTATCACAAGACCAGTCCCTATCTAGTGGCTAAAAAGGACTTAAAGTTCAAAGATGAGATTTAAACTTGATCCAATACTGTGATCATTAAATAAATTAACAAAATAAACATAAAATAGTTGATTTTAAAAGAAAATTTGAATAAATTGCTACCACTGATTGTATTATTCTCATTATCAAATAAATGGGCTGAAGACAACTCTTCATATTTTCTTATCAAATAACTTACTTTAATTAGAAGTAGCAAAACCACCACGTCTAAGGAGGAAGCATACAGACATTTCTGCTGCAATTATTTCTTCTTCAGAAGGAGAACTGGGGAACATACCAATTTTAGACTAAGAAAACCATGAAGGTCTAAGAAAAAATTCTCAAATCTATTCCAAGAATATCAATAGACCTAAACCCAATCTCCAAGTTATTAAAATGACTAACTGCCTAAAAACTTGATTTATTTTTAAAAAGAGGGGAAATATTTAGCAAATTAATATTTACCCTGTATTTAACATGAGTCTGAACTCAGAAACAATTTAGATGAGCATATTTTTGGCCCGGACCTGTGAGACACATGTGATTCCACAGGTGTAGGCAAATTCTGGAGTGGAAAATCCTTCTAGGGTTACCTTGGAAAAAACATGTTTAAAAAAGAGAATAAGCATTATGTACATTTGCCATGTTTCAGGCACTGTGATAAATACTTTAAAATTATTATTTCACCTGATCTTCACAATAACTCTCTGAGGCAAATGCTGAGCAACTGAAGCAAACACAAGCCAAGTGATTTGTCCAGCGTCATTCAGCTGGTAAAAATCTGAGGATGGAGGCGAACTTAGGTGTTCCTGACTCTATTCACCTAGCTGCCTCAATCTGTGCAAAAGTTTCAAAGATGTTCCATTTCTAATATTTAAAAAAAATTTTAAAGCTGCATATCCCACAAGTAGAAATGGGTTAGTTCATTCATTCAACAGAGATTTATTAAGCCCCTATTATATGCAAGACATTGAGCTTTAGATTTAAGATAATGAAAATGAGTCCTTGCCCTAAGGAATTTATGCCTTAAAGTTTATTAATGTGATAGCTTATGGTGGTGTCATAAAATGATATGCACAAGGATACCTGGAAAGACTTGCATGAAACAATGCAGAATGACATAATCAGTACCAGAAATATATACCTGTTGACTAAATGATGCAAGAAAGGAAAGCAAATAAAGCCGAAGTTGGGAGAATCTTGAGGTGGCCAAGGTGATAAAATATCTTACATGCTTGATTTTTGTTTATTAATTCTTTTGGTTGTGTCTTGTTAAACTCTAAGTTGTTTGGGTAAGGTTTGATGGACTATTTTTTGATAGTTATTATATTTACAGTCATTTTTAAAAACGAGTTGTTTAGTAATCATGAAACGAGGAAGCTTATTTCAATCTAAGTTGACTGACAGATGAAAAATCAGTGGTACTTGGCAAGTAATAATTATTCTGTTTCTAAAAATGATATATTTTTTCTTCACACTTAAAAATGCATTCATTTTTCAGGTCCATATTAAAACTTCCACTAAGAATCTAATTTTATACCTAATTATTAGATTTTCAGGGACTATATTAGACAAGGCATCTACATAATTATGCTACCCACTAGTCTATCACAGGTAAGTAGGATAAACAATGACAGACCACTTCTACAAGTTCATCTTTGAAGTAGCAGTAGCTGCTAGGAACTATCTAGACTAAAAATGACTTAAAGTAACAGGTAGCATTTAACTTTCCTCTCTCCATATGGTATTTTGTTTTCCTTCTCTAAATTTCATGAGTGGTATAATTAGACATTTTTTAAAAGGGAACAGATAGTAATACTAAAAAAAAAAAAAACAGATAGGAGAATTAATAGAAATAGAGGGAAAAAAGGGGCAAATATGAGATTTTATTCTGACATGGAATGAAATATGTACAATATAAAAACAACAAGGCACTGACAGAATTAACAGCAACATTTCATTTTTGGGAGAGTAAAATTACTTTGTTTGTAGTTCATGTGATCATTTTTACATTATATGATCCATTAGTCAGAATTCTGAGAATGTTTTAAACTGTTGCCAGTTTTTGAACACTGAAAATAAATAATTCTCTTCTGAAGATCTGTCATTTCTATCTGACTGTTACCACCAACTTCAATAATCTGAAAGCATTAACAATTTCCTAGGTCCTTAGTCAAGTTTGACATGGAGGACTCTCAGTAAGAGGAAGAGCTAGTTGACACTGGAGTTTTCTCTCTGGTAGAACCGTGGCGCATTCCTCCATAGTGCCAGGGTTAGTCAGATGGTCCAGTCACATCAACAAGCAGTCATAAAAACGTGCCTACTACAGGAGAGTAGCTAGGCACTGTGTTAAACACTGAAGATACAGAGAAAGCTAAAAAAAAAACACAGGCCCCCTTCTCCAGGAAAAGTCTGACAGGAGAAGACAACATGCAAACAACCAAATACAAACAAGATATATACATGATAAACTGAAGAAAATCTGAGGAAGGTCCTAAGGTTAAGGAGAATTGAGGAAGGCTTCTTTCTGAAGATGGAACACTGGCTCACATTTGAAGGGAGCCAAGAGGTCGAGATGAGAAGGGAGAGTGTTCCAGGCATGGGGAGAAGTCAGTGAAAAGGCAACAATAGCAGCCAAGGAGTTAAAATACTGGTTTATGTAAGAGAAGTTGCTGTTTATTGAGTATATATTTGGTGGTGTTTTCTAATCACTTAACTAGGATTCAAAGTATCTGTCAACATGTATAAAATAGCTACATTTCTGGAATACTACCTATAAATCTAATTTATGTATTTTGAAACAGATTTTTCCCATTGACTGCTGTTAAAGGTATGAGCCTCTTTAAAAAATTTTAATCCAGAGACATAATGAAATCATACTCAGGATATAATAAACTCCTTAAATGTAATTAATGAAACGAAAATAAAAATGTATTAAGATATCAATAAAACATAAGACAATAAAAGACAATATGTGGAGTGAATTTTCATGTTTTACAGATATTATTTACCTGTTATGCTCAAATTACTATATATCATCCCAACTGTCTGAATATATATTTACTATCTATTTACCTCAGTTTCCTTATCTGTAAAATGGGGATGATGATAAAAAGTATCTACCTCCCAGGGTGCTGTAAGTAGCAAATAAGACAATAATTGTCAATTGCTCACCACAGTGCCTGGCACACTCTAGTGCCTGAGCACTACATAAATGTGAGCTTTTATCAGTAGTAGAAGTAGCAGCAGTAGTAGTAGCAGTAGTATATGGTTAATACCATTTTTTTGATTCTAAAACAAAGCATTTAAGAATGTCACTTAAATTAAATTGCAGCATTTATTAAATACATACTTTATACAATGTACCTTGCTTGAATCTAGAAATTCCTACCCTTAAGAAACTTACTTTCTATTTGTAAAGATATAGAATGTACATCTGAGTAAGTACAGCCACCTACACTGTCACTTATGAAAGAGAGCCTTCATGACTGTCCCCCAGATCTCTGTAATCTTTCTGGATCTTTCTCTGTTATCTACAAACACCAGGTCTCTTTTCCATTCTTAAGTCTTCACTTTACCTAAACATCTCAAACTATTGTCCTCTCTCCCCCTCCCTTTCACAGCTAAACTCACACTCAACCCTCACTCCTCAACTTTCTGCAGTCTATATTCAGACCTCATCATTCAATTGAAATTCTTCTTTCTAAAGTTACCAATCACCTTCTGAATCCTCATTCTTCTTGATCTCTCTTTGGTGTCGAACACTGAGGACCACTTTCTCTTCCTGGATACTATTGTCTATCTGAGCTTTCTTGACGTTGTTCTCTCTTAGTTCTCCTCCAACCTGTCTGATCTCTCCTCAGTTTCCTTTCCTGGATTATAATTCATATCCCATCTCCCTAACCGTAGATGTTTCAGAAATCTCTTCTGGTCCCTCTTTACTCTCTTAGTTACCTCATCAGTTTTCATAAGTTCAATTAGTATCTCTATGCAGATGACTTCCCAGCTAGCTTTCTGGTCAAATTCAGCTCTTCAGACTACTTCTTGACGACCACCCCAGTTATCTCATACTGGTGACACTTCCATCTTTACTGGTTCTTCCTCTGATTGGTGAACTGCTCCCCAGAACCTACATTTTAGGAAGTACCCATTCTGTATTCATTTCAAACCTGGTTCAGCCCAGGACTTCCCCAACTACTTCTCTACCTTAGGAGTACCTTCTTCTCCACCTCCTTTTTGTGTATATTCAATGTAAGTTCCCAGAGGGTGTGGACTTTTTGCTTATATTTTTAATTCCAGTGGTTAGCAAAGTGCCTGGCAGGCTCCAGCCTCCATAACTCTTTGGAAAAATCTCCAACTTCCACTTCTCTGTAGTCTCTTCCCATTACAATGTAAGCTCCGGGAAGGCAAGAACTGTCTTGTTTTCTATTATTGGAATTGTAGCCAGACTGCTTAATAAATGCTTTATTTATATTATCATTATATTATGTACTCATATACAATAAAAATAAAATATTTTTTCTTAAATTTCCATTCCATTTGCAATTTCTCTTATCCTTAAAGTTCTTTTTCAATAGAATAGTCTAAAAACATTGGGAATAGTATTCAATTTATTAATAAAGGATCTAATATTATGTTAGTGAAGAGCAAAGAATGTAAAGTACATTATCATTCCATTTTCAATAAACCACTTCTTAGGGCATGGAAATAACAGTGAACATTTTTAAGCCAATGTTAAGGAGTATCATTAATCTTTCAATTTCTAAACATAAGATGACGTTTTATTAAGAAATATGAAGAATACTGAGGTATAAGAACAAGACAACATTTTTTTTATAATCATCACCTACTATATGCAAAGTATCAGGTATAAAAGATTCATTCAACATTAGAGAAACAGTTCTTTTTTAAAACTATCTCTACCTTTTGTTTTTATACTTATATTTCCCAATATATTTCTTCATCCTGATGTGACCATTGCCCCCATCATCTCTTAGAACAAAGAATAAAAAATAAAAATTTACACTCCATAAGCACTAACACATAAAACATGTTTAACATTATATGTTCTATATTTAATGTTCCACATCCATAGTCTCTCCCTCCTCTACAGATTGTGGTTGTATGGTTGAGATTTGTCTTTCGTTCTCAAACAGGACCATGAAGCAGGAAGATGAGGACAAGACTTGCAACTGACTTTGGTTTGAGCAAGGGAAGGCTGTACAAGGTCACCAGCCTCACTTTCTCCTCCAGAACCATTTGAGTCCATTGGTCAGATATCAAACTGGACAACTGGAGATGGCCCAGGATGCGGTGGCAGATGTTGGCCCTTTAAAGCTAAGGTCTTTTCAGGTTCTCGCTTTGAGTGAGGCAACAATGCCCATTCAGAATGAATGTAAATAGTAACTGGTTTCCCACCTCTTCAAATTAGGAAGGAAAATATGTTCTCATGCCTCTTTGAAGTCAACTTTGGTCGTCTAAGCAGTTTCAATTATATTGTTGTTGTCAATGAATATTTACTAATCAAATACAGGGTGCATAGCACTATACTAGGTAGTACTCCAGATAATAAAATTTCGATTAGATAAAGCCTCTGGCCTCAAGCAGTTTATTGTCTAGCAGAGGTGAATAAAAGAGAACAACAAATAATTATTTAAAATTTTTTATCATAAGACCTTTCCATTCTAGCACTCAATTCCTTCTTGCTGGTAACAATCAGATTAAGAACAGCAGTCAATCTTTTTTATTTCTCTGCTTTTTAAAGAATGAGACTACCTTTATGACAAGTCAAGAAAACATTAAGCACTTTGCTTTCGGCAGAGAGAACATCAGTGTATGTCCAAATAAGAGATGCTTGCCATAACTAGAACATACCAGGCTCATGATCTGTTTCCTGAACTGGGTTCTTTCTTATAGTTTGTCTTCTAGGGACTTTTGGATCTCTCCATTGCCATTCTACTTAATTAAAGTTATCTGCTTTGCTATCAAATTCAGGGGAATGATTCAGGCAGCTCTTTCCTTTCCACATTATTTGCCAATGTAAATAAGGGAAGGTTTCATGATGGAAGATGAGCAATGAAATTCTTGAGGTCAAGAATTTCAAGTAACAAGGCACATCTGGAGCCATGAGGAAAACTATCTAAAAATTTTGTGTACCATACCATAGAAATTTCACTCTGGAAGATCATTTCACCCTTTGATGACCCCATCTCTGCCCCTCCCCACCGCAGGCCTCACCTTCAAAGGCTGGCGAGGTCCAACATTTCTTCATACTTCTCCATGCTACACTTCTCACTCATCTCCACAAGATCTTCACACACACACACACACACACACACACACACACACACACACACCCTCATCTTTCTTTTATAGTCTTTCCTTAATAGAATATAAACTCCTTTAAGCCAGAGACTGTCTGCTGTATTTGTATTTTCAGAGTTTAGCACAGATGTTGGTACAAAGTAAGCGCTTTAAAATGCTTGCTAACTGGTGGACTAATAGCTTGGAGGTAGTCAAGGACAGGATGTATCTGAGGAAGAGTATGGAATACATAAAGAGGAATAACAAGAAATAAGCTTGGATAGGAAGGGTAGAGCTAATTGTGAAGTCACTTCAAAAACATCTGCCTAAGAGTTTTAGATTTACTGTATAAAGAAAGTATAAAAACAAATTCTGACAGCTGGTGGGTTAATTATGTAAGTACCACTTTTAAGTCACTTTCTTACATGATTCTCAATTTGCTAAAGGAAGCACTCTAGATGGCACTCATTTTTTTTTTCTGGTATTATCTAATAACTGCAACCTCTACTGTGCCCTTTTGTTTTAAATAATTTGTAGAAAATCAATTAATTCTTATATAAATACCACCCACACACTCAGAATGGAAAAAGACATGAGCAAAAGAAGAACAATTTTTAGATGTGAAAAGACGTCATTTAAGAAAAACCTCTTTGAATGACAAGCTTTTAAAATGTTAAACATTGTCTTAAACATTTCATCAAGTTATCTGAATTCCTAAGTGTCCTTTTATAAAAGAAGCAATTCTATCTTCCAGATAGAGAACAATTTTGGTGCTTTGGTAAATTAAGCATAAATGTAGTAACTAAGAAGTGCTGGAAGACACGGATATTATGGAAGGGCTTCATTCAAATCCTAAGACTGACAACTTCATTCATTCATTTACCAAGCACCAACTAGGTACAAAGTCATCATGTTGTGCTTTAACTTCTTACAAACATGAATCACTTAATTAGAACATCTTGGTTGTAAAAGAAAATGCTCCCTTCTTTCCAAAGTCTATAATTTTTCACTAAAAATTATACTTTGGGGGGGGTGTTTAAGGGCATAAGAAAAATGTACATAAATTATTTTATACCACTGCTTACTCATTAATTCCTCCATTTTCAAAGATAAGATTTAACAGATAGGACTTCCATTGTACCTTAGAGTTCAAGATGCTTTAAAATCAGTAGGGACAGTGAGTTCTAAACAGATCTCCAATTCTTTGGTCTATAGAACCTGAAAGTATTTTTAAAGTTAAGTGGTTTCAAAGAAAAGGTATTGCAATTACTTTGATTGATACCTGAAAATCAAAGCTAAATCGTGATTATTACATTGGTAAAAGGTTGATTTCTCTTTGTGCATCTGAATATGTATCAAGGA
>CM053770.1:635243279-635277312 GCA_028658325.1 Potorous gilbertii | reverse complement strand
TTTTTCCACTTGGCTAATTCTGCTTTTGAAAGTATTCTTCTCCCCATTGGCTTTTTGAAGGTCTTTTGCCAATTGAGTTAGCCTATTTTTCAAGATGTTATTTTCCTCAGCATTTTTTTGGGTCTCCTTTATCAAGGTATTGATCCATTTTTCATGCTTTTCTTGCATCTCTCTCATTTCTCTTCCCAGTTTTTCCTCCATCTGTCTAACTTGATTTTCAAAATTCTTTTTGAGCTCTTCCATTGCCTGAGCCCGTTGGATATCTATTTCAAATGTTTGGGATACAGAGGTCTTGACTCTTATGTCTTTACCTGATGGTAAGCAGTTTTCTTCCTTGTCAGAGAGGAAGGGTGGAATCATCTGGTCCCCAAGAAAGTACACTTCTGTGGTCTTATTTTTTTTTTTCCCTTTTCTGGGCATTTTCCCAGCCAGTTACTTTACTTTTGAGATGCCTGTCCACCCCTGCCTAGATCCGCCCAGCTAGTGCTTGGGGTCTGAGATTCAAATGCTGCTCCCCAGCCTCAGGGCTTTTGGCGGCTGGCCTGGCTGCTCTTCAGGGTAAGATTAAATCAGGTTCTCAGGTGGGGTCAGGGCTGCCTCCCAGGCTCAGTTCCCTCAGGGGGTTTATGTGGAGACCTTCAGTAATGGAGCTGCTGCTGAGCTCCTGCCTGCTCTGGGAGCCTCTGGCACCCGCTGCCTCTGCCACTGCCTCCCGAGGGGTCCAAGTCATGAAGACACCCCGCTCCCCTCTCAGCCTGTCCAGACGTCTTTCTCATTGACCTGTGCATCTGTGGGTGGAGGGACCTTCGTGGCTGCTGGAGATTCAGTCCCTGAAGCCTGCTCGGATCTGCTCGCTCCTCTCCCTCTTGGTGATGCCCAACCAGGGCAGGGCTGGGCTCCACTCCCATCCGGAGCACGACGGACCTTTGGAATCGGTTTTTCAGGGCTCTCTGGAACAGAAATCTCCTTCACTCTTCACTCTGTTTCTGCAAGATTTCCCCTTCTCCAGAATTTGTTGGGAGTTATTTTTATAGGAGATCCATGGGCTGTGGGTTCAGAGCTAGCATATGTGAGTCTTTCTACTCCGCCATCTTGGCCCCGCCCCCCCATATCTTAAATTTAATAATTTATTGTAAATTTGTGATTTTTTCCCTGCATTGAAATTTGTATGATACAATATTGTGTCATGTAACAGTATAATATCATTGTAAACATGTCATTACATGCACATGTTCCTGCTGATGCCTCCTGCCCTTCCCAACAATGCTCAACACAGTTGCCTGCTAACACTTGTTTGTTAAAACCTGTCAGCAGACTTGACCACGGATCAGTTATAACTTGCATTTTGTGTGTTTATTTCGAAAATAATGTAGTGACTACGACTTTAACTGTGTTACACAGGAAATGGAAACATACCCTAAAAGTTTTTCAAAATTTTCTTCTTTACGCTTCCACTGCCCCCTTATTTTTTTTCACTGCCCCCCTGGTGGCACCCAGGCTACTACTGTGCCAGTGGATTGTTCCAGGGTCCACCAGGGGGAAGTAGTACCCACTTTGGGAATCTGTGATAGATCAGATATTTATAAAGAGCTTACCACTGTATCTGGTCCATAGTAAGTTCTATAAAATGCTTATTCCCTCCCCTGCTTTCACCCAGACAAAGTATACCATGGTTGTGATTTTATCTACCTACTAGTCTACTAACCCTATCAAAAGAGGAAATAAGGTGAGTATAGCATGAATAGTTCTTGATGAAACTTTAACTGGCTCTTGGGGTTCACTTTCTTCTTTTCTAAAAGCTTATAAACCATCTTTTTAATAATAGATTCTAGTATTTTAACAGGAAGGGAGGTTAAACTTGCCCCAATATAATTTGCATGTGCTTCCTTCTCTCCTTTCAAAATGGGGCTATTTCTCCCACTGTTCATACTCTTTCAGTGATCACCAACAGAGCTGGTGATTACAATTACCAGTTCTTTCTGAACCCTGGCCATGTACTTCATCTAGCCCTGGTGACTTGAACTTGCTGAAGGGTATCTAAGTGATAAGACCTAAATTGTTTTATTCTTATGTATCAATGTAATACTATGAATTTTAAACTAGTCTAAAATTCATTCTTCTCCCTAACATTTCACCAGTTTTATCCTCTCCTCTGAGCTACCTTGGACATCCTTGAGAGGAGTTCTCCTGGTGCAGGGACAAAATGCATGTGTTATTATAGGAAAGAGAAATAACACAATGACAGGCTGGCTTTTGGTGCAGACAATCTCCTCATCAGGTTGCACCCTAACTGGGGGCCCACACAGGTGCTGTACATTAAACAGACCTTAGAAGTGAAGAGTTGATCATGGGGAGTTTGCAGTCTAATGGGGGAGTGACTCCCTCTGATGTCTGAGATTGAAAAGAAAATCTCTTTGTTTTTAAAAACCCTTTGTTATCCTGTCCTTTCCTACTTTTCTTACGCCCTTCCACATAGCCTGTGATCTAGTGACACTGACCTCCTTCTTGTTTCTCCCACAAGACACCTGATCTCTCAGTTCCAAGTATTTCCCTTGGCTCTGCCTCTCTCCATCTTCCTCTTATGCCTCCTGACTTCTTTTCCTTCCTTCAAATCCCATAAAAAAATTTCATTTTCTTTAATAGTCATTTTCCAAGCCCCGTTACTGCTCTGAGATTATTTCCAATTTATCCTATCTGTTTGTATCTTATTTGTACGTACTTGTTGGCTTGTTCTGTTCCCCATTAGACTGTAAATTCCTTGAGATAATGGACCATTTTTGCCCTTCTTTGTATCCTCAGCACTTAGGTGCTTAATAAATACTTGTTAACTATCAGAATCAATATGAGTGTGGTACAGTTCCGTAAAAAACACTATGAGGACTGTGAAAGGTCAGAATTAGCTATAGCTGCTGCAGAAAGCTAAACACCGCTACAGTGGGCCTTAACATTTGAGAGAAAAAAACATCAAAGAAGGGCTGGGACCTCTGCTTGGGGTGGAAGGGATTATAATAACTGACAACAAAGAAAAAAACAGAACTGATCAAGTGAAAAAAAATTTTTTTTGTGGCAACGATAACTTTTGAAGAGGATGGAACTGCTAGGGAATTGATACTCAAGACAATATGGGAAGGCTTACGTGAACTGATGGAAAGTGAAATGAGCAGAACCAAGAGAACATTGTACACAGTAACAGTGACATTGTATGATGATCAGCTGTGAAAGACTTAGCTACCCTGATCTATATGATGATCCAAGACCGTTCTGATTCATGATGAATAATACTGTCTACTTCCAGAGAAAGAAAGGATGAACTCCACAAACAAACAAACTGAAGCATAATTTTTTTTCTTTATTTTTCTTGCTTTTTTGTAGTATGTTAATATGAAAATGTTTTGCATGACTTCACATGTATATTTGATATATCGCTGTTCTTAATCAGTGGATCTAGATGGAGAGAGAATTTAGAACTCAAAATTTTTTTAAATAAATGAATGTGAAAAATAAACAAATAGATATATAAATACATAATTTTTAAAGATACAGGGGGTGAAGACAAGAGAGCATCTTTGTTTTATTTGAATTCAAGATACCTGTTCCAAATGAGCTGTACCCCTGGGAGTCCTGAAAGTGCTAACAAATGTAATTGTTGAATTAATGCCTGTGATATATGAAGGATCATGGAAAACAGGAAAGAAACTATAGGACTAGAGAGAGGCAAATCTTTTCCCAATATTGAAAGAAGGAAGAGAATGAAATTTAATAATGAAAAGTCTTTGACTTTGACTTCCATTCCTGGCAAAACTCTAGATCCATAGAATTCATTGAAAAGATTCTATTTCTAGATCTAGATTCCATTTAAAAAGATCATGAACACTGAGAAAAGTGGTGATCATACAGAACCTAGATAGCTTCATCAAAAACAGGTCATTATAGATTAATCTTGTTTCTTTCTTTGACTGAGTTACTAAGCTGGCTTAGGGGTATACAGTAACTAGTCTTTACCTAGATTTTAGTCAGACAGCAAGCATTTATTAAACATTTAATATATACCAAGCACTGTGTTAAGCACTGGAGATATAAAGAAAAGCAAAAAATAGTTCCTCTCCTCAAGAAGTTTACAGTCTAATGGGAGAACAACAATTATGTACATAAAAAATACACAACACATGTGTGTATGAATATGTGTATGTATGTGTGTATGTATATATATATATATATATATATATATATATATGTATGATAAGTTGAAGATAATCAATAGAGGGAAGACACTAGCATAAGGGAATAAGGAAGGACTTCTTGTAGAAGAAGAAATTTTAACTGATACTTGAAGATTGTCAGGAAGGCAGAAATGAAGAGGGAGAGAATTCTAGGCGTGGGGGACAGCTAGTGAAAATAACCAGGTTTTTTAGCATTTAATTTGGCTTTAGTAACTTAAAACATGTAAAGTTTTTTAGACAGCCTGTATTTGATAAAATACCACATGGTATTCTTGTGAGAAGAGGAAGAGTGACATAGACTAGAAAACAGCACAATTAAATGCATCCAGAACTACTTCATGGGAGAGCCTTAAAAATGTAATCATAGGTGACTCATTGTTACCTTGAAAAGAGATCTCCAGTAGAGTGTACCACATATCTGTGTTTGAACTTAAACATTTTTATCAATGCATTGGATAAAGGCCTAGATGCTGTATTTATCAAATTTGGAGGACATCCCAAATTGGGAGGAATACTTAATAGATTGGATGAAAGATTCAGGATCCAAAAAGCTCCTCATGTACTAGATCATTGGGCTCAATCTAATCAGATGAAATTGAATGGAGATAAATCTATTCTTAGATTCAAGAAATCAACTTTACAAGTGTAAGATGGGATCAATGGTTAGAGCAAAGAGTTGGTCTGAAAAAGATCAGAGGGTTTTAGTAGACTGTAAGTTTAATATGATCAGTAGTGGGATATGGTAGCTAAAAAAGTAAAGCCCTTTGGGGCCACATTAAAAGAAGCAGAACAACACAAAAGGGGTGTGGTTGTCCTGCTGTACTGTCTTGTGCTCAGACTCTATCAGAAGTCTCTGTTTAGTTCTGGAATACAGATTAGGAAGGAGAGAGAGAGCACTGAGTGGCACACTACCAGGGAGGGGAGAAACAGACTTGGGGTAATTGGATAGGTAAAGGTTCCTTAAATTGAGCTGTGCTTACGTACTTATTGGCAGTACACAGTGACACAGTGTGTGAATGCTGAATATAAAAGAAGTTTGAGGGATAGCTGATTGAATTGTTTGGACCATCATCATCATCAACTATCGATATTTTTTAAACTCTTACTACGTATAATGCTCTAGGCAATCAAAAGGATGGCTAATGCATGCTCCTTGCCCTTTTAGCAACTCAGTGTGTTTTTATTCTTGCATAACCATATATGAGAGAAACAAGGTGGGGTTTCAGATACAAGTCTTACTTAGAAATGCACTTGAATAGAGATTCCTAGGATTTCAGGTAGGGCATTCTGACAAAACTTTCCTCAAAAACTTACCAGCAATGCCTACTGTCTCCCTGATTGGTATAGGTTGTCAGACTCTCAAATCCTCTCTACTGAAGAAAGTGTTGATATTATTTTTTTTTTCAAATTTGCAGATGACAGCTGGGAGGTTTAGCTAACGTGTTAGATGATAGAGTCAAGATCCTGACAGGCAGCACTATAGGACTGAATTGTATGAGATGAAATTGAATAAGGACGGATGAGGTAATATTTGTAAAAACACTTTGCAGTCTTGAAGCACTACATAAATGTCAGCTATAATTATTATTGCCAATAGGCAAGAAGATGATAGCCAGGGACTAGTCTCTGGGGAGCAAGGTCAAGCATACTACGCAAGGTCAAGCATACTACCCAAGGCAGGGTGAGGAAGATGATGGTGACGATGATGATGACTGACCCCTGGAATTAACGTTTAGAAACAGTATGCATACATTATCTCATGTGGTTCTCCCACTAACTCTGTGAATAGGTACTCCAGGTATTGTTGCACCCATTTTGCAATAGAAGAGTGTGATTCCTCATGGTCATATAGTTAGCCAGGAGGTGTGCGAGGTGAATTTTGAATCCCACACTTTATCTACGAGCCCCATAGCAGGGGGCACTTGTTGGTTATGTTATAATAGGGATTCCGTTTTGGGTAAAGTTTGGACCAGAAGGCAGCAGAAGCTTCAGCTGTGTAATTCTGCGGTTAATATGGACCTTCTAGTCTGCTCATTACTTAATTTTTTCTCATGAGTCTTAAGAAATGAGCTACCCATGCAGTAATGTCTCCCTGGCAGCAGCACATGGATGGTTCTGCAACCCAACCATGCAGGTTTGTTTGGATTCTTAAGTGATTCTAAGTAGTTCTTACTCCAGCCCTTACTGATGTCATATATTCTCAGAAAACTCACATTTGTATCACTCAGAACATGGGGGTTTCATGGAATGTGGGTTAGAAATTCTACATTAGAAGAGATCTGCAATACATATATACTTGATCTTCTCTTGCAACTGGAATATAAGGGAAGGCAGTAGAAACCTTTTCCCCTTGAGATTTCTTTCTTCTGCTTAGCTCAAGTCAGAAGGAATTTGGCATTTACATTATTTCAAGGTTTTTCAAAGTGTCTTGATGTTAAGATTAGGTTCAAATGATTTTATATGTTATTTACACTTGGGCAAGTTTCCACATTGTAAGGTTCAGAAGGCAGAACTTTCAATACATTAGAGCATGTTTGTTTATTTTCAAACAGTATTTTTTTCTTTACTTGAGTTCTTACAATGGAATTCCTTTAAATACTACATTTTAGTATTTGTTTATATTATTAACTATTTCACAAAGGGGAAAGAACAATTTAAAACTAAAATACTATGAGCCCCCTTGAAGTACCAACTATTAATACTAAATATCTCTGAGATGATAATAAACATCAATGAGATGACATAATTCAATTTATGTGTGACCTCTTGGAAACATATCCCTGAAATATACTAAAAATTTCAGTGTTATTTTCTGTTCAGAGGCAATCTGGCCTCGAGAATAAAGCATTGTACTTGGAGTCTGGAAGATGAGTGTTCAAATCTTGCCTCAGATAGCTATGTGATAGCGGGCAGACAATTTAACATCTCTCTCAGTTATCCCATCTGTAAATGATCC
The DNA here is from genome assembly GCA_028658325.1 of Potorous gilbertii. Classification (NCBI taxonomy): domain Eukaryota; kingdom Metazoa; phylum Chordata; class Mammalia; order Diprotodontia; family Potoroidae; genus Potorous; species Potorous gilbertii. The sequence goes on along the minus strand of CM053770.1, from coordinate 635,270,136 downwards.
CATCATGCTGCTTACCTCAAAGGGTACTTGTGAAGACCAAGTGAGATAATGATGTAAAGTACTCTAAAATAGTGTATAAATATCACCTAGTTTCATTAAAATCTCCAAACTGAATCCATTTGGTATTTCATATGATAGTCTAGCTCTTGTAAGTCTCCTTCTCTTAGGGAATTCTGAGATTGACCTTTTGAGACCATGCCTAGGAGAAGTCAAGCCACCCAACTCAGCATTCCCTAGACCCTGCAGCCTCATCGTCACTTGACTTCTTCTCTTGCTGCTTGTCTACTGCTGTTCACTCTCCAAACCAGGTCTCCAGAGATCATACTTGGAGGAGCTAGCACTCTATAATGTTATGAGTCTTATATTTAAAAAAAATAAGTTTTATCAATAACTTTTGTTTTTACCTATCATACATTTCCCACTGTATCCCCTCTCCCTGGTATACCTAAGTTTCCTGTTTCCTATAAAAGAGTAAAATAAGAGGAAGAAAGAAAACAATTCCATAAAAGTAACTAATATAGCAAAAAAATCTGATGTTATATGCTGTATTCCATACCCATGGACCCGCCCACCTCCAGCTTGTACAAATGGCAAAGGAGGTGTCCTCTCCTATTTCTTTTGTGGTCAAGTTCAGTAATTATAATTTGTCAACATTAAATTTTGATTGTTTTTTTTTCCTTTACATGGTTATAATAATTTTACACATATATGTATATGTATTATACACATTTATTAATGTACGTATTATGTATAGTTTTTCTGGTTCTGCTTGTGTCAGTTTCCATTAGTTCACTAACTACTCTGCTATCTTTACCAAGAAAACCTCACATGGGATCACAAAAAGTCAGACATGAATGAAAACCAACAAATATTTCCATACTTCTCTGTATCCTTCATATTCATCGTTCTTTATAGTACAGTCACATTCCATTAACTGCATGTTCCACAATTTATATAGTCGTTCCCTGATGAATTGATAGCTACTTTGTTACCTTTTCTTCACTATCAAAAAAAGTACTGCTATAAATATTTTGGTATAAGATTTATTTTTCGTCATTGATCTCTTTTGGGTATATACTTAGCCATGGAATCTCTCTAGGTTAAAGTATATTAGTCACTTTTTTTGTCATAATTCCAAATTGCTTTTCAGAATGGTTGTTGCACTTCACAGCTCTATCAATAATGTATTTTATACTTATGTTTCCGTAGCCTCTCCAACATTGAGTGTTCCACTCTTTTATCAGCTTTGCAAATTAAGCAGCCACATCTTAACTCTAGCCATTTTCAGCCCTGCTGTGGTTCGCTGTCATTGTTTCCCCTACTTTCCGTCTCTTGGTATGAGAACTATAATCAAATCAGAACTCCCATGATCTTTGGAAAGGGCATATCAGTGGACTGCTTCCTTGTTTTAGTTATCATCTTTGTGACTTTCCAGACCATAACTGCTTTCCTTGGCCACCACTCCCGTACATGTGTTCTCTGTTATTATGTCAGCATCGGGGATCGTCTGTTTCAATACCCAGGACTTTACCATGATGCTTGGCACGTGGAAGTGCTTTGTAGGTGCTTTTCACTCATTGATCTGCCTGGAGATGCTTTTAAGGAACACAAAAATTCTTATACTATGATTTCAAACCCTTCCTTACATAAGTCCCATTTTACTCAGTAGTTATGTTCGTATTATCCTCCTTCACAAGCTCTGTTCTGTCAAACTGGTCTGCTTACTACTCATAATAGGTAATATCCCATCTCCCATCTCCTTGCCTGTGCAGAAGTGGTCCTTTGTTTCTGGAATGCTCAGTTCTAGTTACTGTATTTTAGTATCCTTAGCTTGCAGTAAGGGTCAGTTCAGATGCTCTAACAAAAGATCTTTCTTGATCCCCCATGCATTCATTATCTCTCCCTTTTGAAATTAATTCGTATTATATTGCAAAGACTTTATATTTACTCATTTGATTTCATGTCATAACTTTAGAACTCAAGTAAAATAAAATCTGCTTGATGGAAAGGATTATTTCATCTTTGTTTTTCAGTTCCCACCACTTAGTACAGGTTTTTTGGCTTTGGTTGTGTTTGTTTTGCGTGTAATTTAGACTTCGTAAAAGTTTATTTAGTTAAATTGGATTTTTTAGTGTTAAATTCTGGCATCCAGCTTTTAATCTTTAAAACACTAAATCTTTTGGGTACCAGATTCACTTAGTTTCTCTTTCCAAAACATTCACAAAGTGCTTGGCAGTATTTGGTCCAGACCTGTAATTTTTGTCAGTATAGTGAGCTTTTAGTAAGGAAATGCCCTCTATCAGTAAAGAGTAGCAGCTGTTCAGTGATACAAGTCTTAGAGAGTTGCCTAAAGAACTGAGAGTGAATTGCCTGTGGTCACAGAGCCAGTATGTGTCAGAGGCAGGTCTTGAATCCAACACTGGTTTTCAATCTACTCTGCCTTACTTCTTTGAATGTGAACTCCTTGAGGATGGAAATCATCCCCAGTGCTTAAACACAGTGCCTGGTATGTTGTAAGGACTTAATAAATGTTTGTTGGCTGGTTTCTGTATTGTTTAATAGTACATACTCTGTTTTGGGATACTCTTACTGAAACTTGTGTGGTTCTTTCCTGATGAGGATTAAATAAGAAAGAGAGCAAATGGATGCTAGGTCAACTGAAATGAATGATGACCTCTCTCTCCCTGTCACTGCCATCTATAATATTGAGTTGGTAGAAATATTGAGGATTTTATGGAAGAAGAAAAATTATATCTTTAATTTTAACAGACATATCCGTGGAAAATAAGAAATTCAGATTGAAGACTGTCATTATAAATTATCTTTGACTTTCTCCCACTTAACCTGGTTTTTACTTCCATGCTGAAGAATACTTTAAGGCTAAATGATATCATCTCAAATAGTGATTTTAAACAAAATCAGTTGTAATGTTATGTACTAGTAGGAATGTTAGACTAGACACATCATAACATTGTATAGTTTAGCTTTCTTTATTTTCTCCTTTTCTCTGCTATGGTTTCTCAGAATTGGAACAGAAGAAAAAACCACAAATGAAATAAGGTAGTGTATTATAGTACATTACAAGGATAGCCAAGTTTTTTGGGTCAATACTAGATCCATAGAGGCTGCTCTGCAGAATGTTTGTACCAGAATCCAGAAAGACTGTGTACAGAAAGAATTGAGAATGTGAATAGATAAGTTAAACAATTGTTTAATTACTGACACAAAGCTGAGGGGAAAGGCTAGTGCTTCTATGTGATAGCAGAAAGGCAAGAAAATATATATAGTCAAAACAATGTGCTTACAGTGTCAGTCCTTGCTGCCTATCTACCCAGGAAATTAAAATACATAAGAAATGTTACCTTTTAAATATGCAGAAGCCAAAGGACTCTTCCTTTGTCTCTTGGCCGTTTTAGGGGGAGAAATGCCTGTGCCTTGCGTGTCATGTTCTGATCTTAACTGACTCTCCAAGGCACTGGTAACTGTATATAGCCAGCGGCACCATGTGGGTTTCATATCTTTCTTCGTATTCACATAGTTCCTGAAGCGCCACCCTGAAGTCCCAGATCCAGGCCACAAGGGGGTTACTTTTGTAAGAATGATCAAAGCCATATACCACCTTAGCAGTGTCCCTGGCAAAGGAAGTAGGGCAGAAAGTTACCTGTTTAAATTGGTGCTCTCGGGACAATATAACAGGGAGGGAAGTAAGTGTAATTTAGTGAAACTTTGGCCCTTTTTTTTTAAGTGAAATACAATTCCTTTATTTCTTCTTACCTTTTCCTTGGCTTTTGGTTAGAGATTTGACTGATTGTACAGCACAGACCAGAAGTACCATATGATGGTTTATCTCTATTTCCTCCAAGACTTTCATTTTTTATTTTTTCATTTTTCACTCCTGAAAATTGTGTAAGAAATATGTCTCCGGATTGTCTTTTTTTTTTTTTTTAAAGAGAGATTTAGAAGGAAGACTGACTGTCTGTCCCAGTATCAGACAGCTGAACAATACTTTTTGTTTGCCTCTTAGGCTATGCCATTCATTTTCATCTTGACCAAAGAAGGGTAGCACTCACATCCACTTGTATTTTAAAGAGACATTGTTTGACTTGGCTTTCCCTCTGGGTTTGCCTCGTATTTTGTAAGAATGCTCCATAGATTATGGCAATAAAGAAAATAATTAATGAGAGGCCAATAAATCTTCTCTAATGACCAAAAAAATGTAGGTAAGCAGTGTAGAGAAATGATATTTTTAAAATTGCCCGTTACTCAAAATGATTTTCAGGATAAGGTAGTAATCATTTTGTGGTCTTTTTGCATTTCTTTAAAAAAAAGAACCAGACTTTCAATCTGTTTCGTAACTTTCCTTTTCCCTGTGGACTTTTATTCTGGAATACTTGGGGGGAATTTCTAAGGTAGGTTTTGGGGGCAATATTTCTAGTAATATCACTTATAAATTAACTTACATTAGATTTTTTTCTTAACTAGGATGTTTTTCTCATAAAAACCATCTCCAGGTTATTAGGAGGAGGGAAGAAAAAAAAAATTTATATGATAACTTTGTTGTATATTTAAAGGGAATAGCAAGTTGTACTAATGGATTTGCAGTTTCATGTGCAATCATCTTTTTTTATTATACTATGTTATAGAGATGCTTGTTTTATACCATAAATGAAAAATAAAATAAAATTTTAAAAAACTGCCAAACTATGAATCACCATGATTGGTTTCTCCCTCTTTAAAAATCAACTTTTCTTCATATTTTATGCTTTGTCACAATGAGTCTACTAATTATCCATCTCAATTATGGAACTCTCAGATTTGGGGCCATTTCCAGCAGGCCTCAGTTTTGGACAGCTTGATTCTTTTCATAATCCCTTCCTGATGCACAGCGCCATCTGCTGCTGGTCAGCAAAAGCTGAGTCTGTAGTTCCACGAAAATAAAAAAACAACACAATTTCTAAGCTGAGAAAATGAAATAGTAAAAGCCTTGCAGTTTGATCGCTGATCATTTTAAAGTATTCTGGAGGGTGATTTAAATTAATTTGTGGCGTCTAATTTAAAATATGAGCGTAATGATTCAGAGCAGTAGTCTCCATTCTGAAGTCCTGTGAAGCCTGCTTTCTGTAACAGAACTTAATTCTTGACTTTTTATTGGCTTATTTTATTCTCTGATTTTTCTTTTCGTAAGTCTTTTCTCTATACTCACAAGCCCCTGCGTTTTAGAATCTGTATCTTATGTGTGCATGTCCTGTAACATCTACTATAGTCTTGGATGTAGAGCAGATAAGTGTACAATAAGAATGTGTTAATTGATTGGTTGACACAGCATTTTTAGTAGCCCTTGATAAGTTTTTTGAAGTCATCAGTTTAAAAATCGATCATACTCTGGGAACATAATTTTAGTTTGTGTTTAGCTCGATGAAGATGCATTGGAAGGATAATATCTCTAATAATAATAATTCACATTTTATAGTGGTTTAAGATTTGTGAAGTGCTCTCATGATTTTGTTTGATCAAGGCTGGTTGAGTCCAGTCAGTCATATTTTGCTCAAATCTGGGTACTTCATTCTTGTAAGGATGCAGATTGAAGTGCATCCAAAGAAATATGACCAGGCTAACGCGGGGATCTCAAGCTACGTTACATGTGAGAATCTTTTACAGTAACTGGATATTTAGTATAGAGAAGAGAAGGCATATACAAAATAACTTTCTTCAGCTATTTGAAGAATTGTCATAAGGAAAATGGACTTATACTATTTACCTTCAGATAGCCCATCTAGATGAAGAGGCAAAGGTTATTGGGAGACAGATTTTTGGCTTAATGTAAAGGTGGGGGATATTCCTAACAGAGCCTGGTTGCTGCTGGGGGCGGGGGGGTGTTCTGGCAGAAGGTTGGGAATCATTTGTCAGAGATTGTACTAAGAACATTCCTGTGTCAGGTTTGGAGTAAGACTAAATAAGTCATCTCTCATACTCTTTTAAATGATGAGATTGCACATAACAATGATTCTCAAAGGTACAACTATTAAATTTAGAGCAGAATTCATCCAGGAGTCACCATCATTCATGATTCAGCCATAAGTTAGTTACCCGAAAATGAGGTTGGTAAAATTGGAAAGCTTTAGAATGTAGGGTACATGCACTTTTAAGTTTAATTAACCTGAATTACAGCATCAGTTGAATTGAAAGTCCAAAGTCAGCAGGTGTCCATTTGTACTAAAGGTACAAACTAACGGTACCTTTCGGTCATCAAAGCAATAAGAATATCCCAACACACTCATTACTACTAATAGCTTTCAGTGTAAATGTTTATCTAATATCATTTCTCTCAGTAGGGGCTATCAGAGATATAGAAACACTACTGTAGCCACGAGCAAAAATATTGGGGAAATAAATGTCCAAAATGAATTTCATTGTGAGCATTAAACTTGTTTGCATTTGTCCCCTGGGTATTCCTCTCAAGACCATCCTCCTGTCCCACAGTAGCCTCCAGCTTCTTCGTTCTCCATCTTTGATAACAGACATCTGAGTGTTCTTTTTCTTGTTCTTTGCCTTTATTCCATGAATATCATTTGATACACTTTGAACCATGATCTATAAGCATGAAAAGTACCAGACTTTTGCTCTCTGGCATTTCATCTTCTATTTGAGTCAGAAGAATATATAACAAGGAGTTCAGAATAGCACAGGGTAGTTGAGAAAGTGCAGCCAAGAAGGCTTGGGTCTTGGACCAGTGTCTGTTGCTTGTGCCTTCCTGTTGAGATGAACTTCTCTTTTCTCTATATGTGTTTTGAGTTGTTTACCCTATTAGGGCATTTACCCTTGATGACATGAAGAATCATTTTGCCTTCCTTTGTATCTCCTGCATTTTGCACAATACTTAGCACTTAGTAAATGCTTGATAAATGTTTGTTTATTGACTGACTAACCTTGAACAAATCAGTCCTTCTCTCTGGGCCTCAGTCACCTCATCTATAAAACAAGGCTCTTATATTAGATGATCAGTCTCTGAGGTCTTTTCCAGTTCTATATTTTATGATTCTACCTAATGGACTTGGGTATCCAAATGACTTACAGTTTAAAGATCAAGTTACCCACCATAGTAACATTAAGTTCAAAGAGATCCCTAATGGGACCTCTATTCCTCCAGGCTTTAATACATTTGCCTGTATTGAAATTATCAAACAAACTGTTTCACTAGAGACAATTCAGAATTTAACTGGAACTTATACTTCCATTTAAAATCTGTAACCCCAATTACTTTATCTGGTGCCTTTAAAAAAAAAATAGAGCTGAACAGGTAATTACCAAAACAGCTCCATATAAATTCTAGTTGAGTAGCTAAACTTGGAAGAAATAGGAATTGCTTCATGGCTTGAATATCAAACCCCCCCAGCAAAATAGATTTTTTTTTTACCCTCTCTCAATGTCAAATACTTTCTGATTTATTTCGTCTGAACCTGCATTTGTGAACCTCTCAAGCACCAGTGTGAACTTTTGCAGGATAAAGTATCTCTGCAACTACATTTTTTTTTCTAGAAGTTGTGTTTCAAGTTTATACCAAAGGAAATTGGGCTTGCTTATATCAGAACAGATTGGTGGGTCTTTGCAAATCCTGAGGACTCATTTAACCCAGACACACCAACCAACAATCCAAAAGAAACGATCAGTCTTAAAATTATATCTTCTAGTGGAGTAAGAGCTTTGTTTAAAAGCCAAATGAATGGCTAGAACTTTTATATTTCTGTTCTTGAGACCATTGATTATTCTACCCACAGAGTCAGCACCTCCGTGATTCAAAGTTTTGAAACAATTATTAAATCACATAGGCCAGAATATTTTTGGAAACCATTTCTAAGACCGACCTAGCCCATTTTTTGCCTCTAGGCAGAACTACTTTTGAAACATTACATGTAAATGGGTGGTCACCATTTTCCTTTAAAATTTCTAGAGAAGCAGAAACTTATTTCAGGATTTAACAACCCCTTATTGTGCTCTCGAAATCTTCCTGAGTCAAGGAAGAATAAGTTGCAGTATCTTTTCTTAAGGTGGAAAGAATATTATATCCAGGAAATCTGTCAAAAGTAGCCTTTCACTAATGAGTTTTTTTGTCCAGCACAACTAGCTGGACTATACTTTCTAGTATATTCTTTTCTGCTCCAGCTCATAGTATTTTCCTTAATTTATTGTTACAGTTTCAAATTGCAGGGTGTCTAGAACACCCATTAATCTAAACAAATACTGTATTCCACGCAAAGTGATTATATAACTACTTCATACTGTGTAAATAAGTCTGTTTCTAGAACCTTATTTTATACTGTCTAGTAACTTAACATACATCTATCTTCCTGTGACTTGGTTCTCAAAAGTACCCATTGTGTTTCAGTCTATTCAGTTTATTCTTTCTTTGATTCAATCCAAAGAGGCGGCATATTGAAGTGTGACACAGTAAACCTTCCAATGCCTCTCCCCCACCTTCTTATCTCTGTGATGTTGAGTAAGTCTTTTAAATTTTCTAAGTATTAGTTTCTTGGGGGTTTTTTCTACTTGTTGATAAAATGCCTGGACTAGATGAACTCAAAGTATCCTTCAAATCGTATGTTCCTGTGATGAGAATCCAAACAATCAAATTTCAAGTCTCCAAAGTTACTACAGTATTTTGTAGAATATGAAATTTAGAAGCTACCTCAGGGATTGCTATTTCCATGCATATGTGAGTAGGAATTTTTCTACAGCATCCTCTATAACAGATCATAACTTCTGCTAGAAGACTTCTAGCAATCAGAAAACAACTGCCTTCTGATTTCTGCTTTTGTAGGACTCAAGTTGTTAATAAGTATTTGACTGAAACCTGCCTCCTGGCAATTCCCACTCAGTATCAAGCTGAACAAGCCTAATTTTTCCAAATGATAGGTCTTCAAATATTGAAGGTGACTGTTATCTCCATTCTAAGTCTTTTCCAAGTTTAAATAGTCCCAGTTACTTCGTGTGGTTCTCAGACAGCATGACCGTAAGACTTTTCACTGTCCTGGCTACCCTAAATGCTCTCCATCTTTTGTGTTCTTCCTAAAATGTGGTGCCCAGCACCAAAGAAGAAATAGGAGAAGACCCCTTCCCTGACTATTTCTGGATTGGAGAGCTCTCTAGGTGTGGACCGTTGCATGCATTTTTCAAAATTCTTTCAATGTAGTGATTAGATTTGCTGACTATTTTTCTTCTTTTCTTCCTCTTTTGTTTGCTTTAATTTTTAAAAATATGTTATGGCTCTTTGAGAGGGGTTATGGGGGAAATAAATGTAAAAAAAAGATATCAAACAACATTTCTTTAACATTAAAATGTGATGCTTAGAACATAATCCTCAAGAAGTGTTCTGGCTGGGGTAGAACACAGCACAACCAACTATCACCATCCTATTACTGGAAAATAGGTCTCTCAATATGATCTAAGAAGACATGGGATTTTTTGATAGTCACAGCAGCTTTGTGATTTATACTGAGTATATGGTCCACTCTAAAACCCAAATCTCTTAAAAATAAATTATTAGTCATGCCTTCCCACTCTTAGAATTCTAGAATTTGAGAACTGAAAGAGACTTCAGCAGCCATATATAAAAAAAATTCCCACCATAAAATAATAATATTAAATAATAATAATAGTAGTGCTAGAATAGTTTTAATCTGTTCTCTAGGGCCAGTCATGAGTGTAATTCCTCTTGTACATGATAACTCTCTAGGTGGTTGAAGACAGGTTTTTTGTCAGCCTTGAGTTTTTCGTTCTCCAGTGTAAATATTCCCAGTTCTGGTACGTCATCCTTATCTGGCATGGACTTGAGCACCGTTCCCATCCTCTCTGTTCTTCTTGATGGACTTTTTGCAGCTCCTCTATTTGCTTCTTAATCTAGGGCACCCAGAGCTAAACATAGTGCTCCAAATGAGTTCTGATTAGGGCACGGTAGAATGGGATTTGTCTGATGTTCATTTTATGGAGCAAATTTTACTTTTGTCACCATTAAATTTCAGCTTATTAGACTGGATTCAGTGTTATAGCTTGTTAATATCTTTTTGGATTATGACTCTTTCATCTAGTGTATTAGCTTTTCCTTTCAGGTGTTTCTCTGTATTTGATTATTGTGCCATGTCTGCCTTTATCCAAGTCATTGAAACAGAATCCAAGAAATAAGAACTGTTAGTGTGGACGAAAATCTTAGAAGTCATGCAATCAAACTTGCTTATTTTACAAATGAAATGTTTATATAAGTGCAACAAGCATTTAGGGGTCCATAAAGGATAACAAGCTCTAAACCTCCAAGTAGAGTAAATAATCCTTTGTTGCATGAAAAATTCTTCCGCTCTTAAGTCAAAGTAATGGAACATAGATATTACTGTATCTCAGATTTGGAGGGGATTTTAAGGTGATCTTGTCCTTTCCTTTACCTGAAAAGGACCCTTGCCTCCAACTAATTCTCTAAGAAGTGGGCATTTAATCATTGTTTTGAGAACTCAAGTGTTGCAGTGCTTGTGAACTCCTAAGATAGCCTGTTCTACTTTAGTAAAATCTTATTATGAAATTTTTCCTTAAATCAAGCTAAGTTATGTTTCTCTGTTACAACCACCCATTATTCCTCATTCTACTCTCTAGAGCCAAGCACAATAAGTCTAATGACTTTTCCACATTGTAGCCTTTCAGATACTTGAGAATGATTATAATGTTCCTTCTAAAACTTCTTTCCTCTAGGCTAAATATCCCTGGTTCTCTCACCCAGTTTTCATGTGCCATAATATGAAGTCCCTGCCAGATGTGCTCTAACTCACCAGTATGCTTAACGATCTGGTGTGCGGCACTGAACACAACACTCAACATAGGGGTGGACCACAATAGACCACATTTGATCTGTCACTGCCTTCCATCCAGGTACTGCGCTTCTATTAATGGACCACAGGATCATGGGATCATGGGATCATGGGATCATGGCTCTGGAGCTGATAGAACCCTTAAGGAATATCTATTTAATTCCCCTCATTTTACAGAGTTGGACCCTGAGACCCAGAAAGAGGAAATACCTTTCTTAAGGTTACATAGATAATAAGTGGCAGAACCATGATTCAGGTTCCTCCCTTGGTTTACCTAACATCACATTAACTTTGAAAGCTTGCCATGTTCCATGCATTATTGATTCAATGGAATTTGCATTCCATGAAAACCCTCAGCTCTTTCTTTGTGAATTCTTGTTTAGCTATGTTTCCCTCATCTTGTTCTTATGTGGTGAGTCTCTTGAATGCAATTTAGGGCTAAACTTTCATTACTTTTTTTCTTATTAGATGTAGCCTGTTCTAACTGTTTGAGATCTTTTTGTATTCCAATTCTGGCACGCAGCTTGTTAGCCATGCCTTTCAATTTTGTGTCATTTTAAAATTTTATAAGTATACCAGGCATGCCTTTATCTGTTGCATTGACAGAAATGTTAAGCTACCAGGGCCAAGATCAGAAACTTGTAACATTCCAAAAGAGACCTTCCTCCAGTTTGACATTGACCCATCAGTCAACACTCTTTGGGTCATTTGACTAACTAGTTGTGAATCTGTCAAACCATATAAGCATTTAGCTCATATCTCTTCATTTTCCCACAGAGGGATAGTGAGAGATTTTGTTAATTACCTTCATAAAATCATTTAAGTATATTACATTCTATTTTCATCTCACTTTATTTGCCAGGCAAGTAAGTAGTCTTGTCAAGAAGTGAAATAAGTTTTGCTTTCTATAGCTTAAAGTTTTGTAAGGAGGACATAGAATGTTTTTTTAAAGGATGGAAAATTTAGTAACTAAACACAGATGCAAGGAATTGAGTTTTAATAATAATAATTGACATTTAAATAATTTTAAGGCTTTATGCACATAATTCTCATGGGTCTTCTTACAAAAGCCCTACTATCATTGTTTTGCAAACTGAGGCTCAGAGAGTGTTAGTGACTTGCCCGTGGTCATACAGCTGGAAATTTGGAATTTCCTAATTTGAAGAGCACTGAACTTGAATTGGAGTCAGAAAAATCTGGGTTCAAATGGTACCTCTTTCACTTACTAGCTGTATAACTAATCACTCTATATATCTGATCCTCACTTTTCTCATCAACAAAATGAAGATTTTATTATAAGATTCTTCTATTACTGATTTTTATAAGGTTATTATGAGGATCAGATGAGGTAATGTATGTAAAGAGCTTCGCAAACCTTAAACTGAAATACAAATCTAAGCTATTATTACCTCACTCTGCTTCCTTGAAAGGAATTCTTCCAATACATGGAGGATTACCACCAGCTGTTCCCCTTTTCCTTTGAGGACAGAAAAGAGGAAAGAGTTTTAAAACCTGCAGCAAAAGAAGTGACAGTGAGACAAAAGGCAGATCTTTTATTAGAAAAAGGATTTTAAAACACCGGAATCTTCAAGTCTTTCTATGTTGGCTTAGTTTCTGATGTCCAGAATGGAAGGATAGATGGACCAAATGACATCTAGAGATCCTAGTTAGCTGTGTGAGTCTATATGTATTTTCTCAAAATGGAAAGTGGAAATTAGATGACTTCCCTCTTCCTTGGAACCTGATTTGTGGGACTGTCAGTCCTCTTCCTATTAGGTCTCTACTGGAATTTATCTTTTCCGAAAGCCATTTTAAAAGTTCCAACTAGCAATAAGGAGTGAATACAAAGGTCTGAATTAATAGAACTCAACAGTACTCCAGTGAGAGAGAATAAGCTATGACCATATCACCTTTGCACCTGATGTTTTATAAGCTCTTAAATCCCTTGATCTATTTTTGCTAAATTGTAATTTAAATGTAAATTTAAATTGTAGTTTCTCATAGCTTTTTTGAGAGCTCAAGAGTATAGAATTTAGTCAGATGTTTTACATATGTGTTCCATATTGCATATATATGTCAGCCTTAGATTCCACCTAAAATTTCTAGCAGTTAAAGGAGTAGTGTCCTAGAGTCAGAGGAACCTGGGTTCAAATCCCACTTCTGCCACTTGTCTCTGCATGTAAGTGGGTCATTTCACTTATACAGACCTTGGCTAAGTCCCTTGACCACTCTGGACCTTGGTTTTCACTTGTGTAAAATAAGAATGTTCTAGGGGCCTTTTTAACTCTAGATTAACAAACCTTGCAGCAAAACTGTTTGGCTTTCATCCTTCTCTTTTTCCATTGCTTTAGAAGAAACAACATGAACCGTATTCACTTGCTCATTAGATTTCCATTTGATGTGAGAGTCATGGAATTTTACTATGTGGAGGGAACCTTTAAGACTGCTTGGTCCACTCCTTTCATATGCTAGATGAGGAAGCTGAAGCCCAAAAGGGAAAGAAATTGCCCTAAGTCAGTGCATCCTATGAGAGATGAAATTGGAGCAAGATGTTCTGACTCCTAGTCTGTTGTTCTTTCTGCCATGGGGAAAGAGGTGGATATATCAGTAGGCACCAGGCAGGGCCTGCTATCACAGACTCTTAGCTCTGCATTCATAAAAGGAAAGCAACTTTTGAAGGGTTAACAATCACTTTGGTCAAGTACGCATATTGTTCCTTTAACAAAGCACATATATCATTTACCTAGTTCAGGGGAGAAACCCCCTGAACTTCAAAGAAAATACAGAGAAATTAAAAGTCATCACACATGGCTTCCTCTGCCTGAATTCAACAGACAGTTCCAACTGTCTGATCATAGTTACCAGAAAGGGAAGCACAACATCTGGGTTCTCAAAGCCGGGTGGCTCCTTACCAGCTTCCCAGAGTCCTCATCTGGCCAAACAAACAGTTCCATTCAGTAAGCCCCAAAGTAATCAACGGACATGACTTCCTCTGCCTGACCATAAGGCCTCATCTGACACTCAAAACTTTGTACAAAAACTAAACCCCAAAGTAAAACCTCACCCTCAGAGTCTTTATACATTTTTTAGAACCAGAGTGTATCACCCACCTTGAGAACCAGTGCCTCTTTAACAAAAGGTGTGGACCTTCTTACAAATCTTCCCAGATCTGACAATGAGTGGAAAAGATCCTCCTTAATCCCATTCAAATAGAGGCATTATACTTCTTGATTATACTAAAACAAAAATAGCAAAAGATCCTATTTTACTTGCCATTACAGTGGCTCAGGTGATAGAGCACTGGGCCTGGAATCAAGACATCTTGAGCTCAAATTTGGCCTCAGACACTTACTAGCTGTGTGACCCTGGGTAAGTCATTTACCTCCATAGTTTCCTCGACAGTAAAATGGAGATACTAATAGTACCTACCTACAGGGTTATTATAAGGTTAAATGAGCTAGTCTTTATAAAGGACTTAGCACAATGGCCAGCTTGTAGTAGGTAGTCAATAAATGCTTCCCTTAGTCTTTCTACATGATAACACTGGTAAGGAAAGCAGCCAGGTCAGGGTCAAAAGCCAGGGTTGAGGCAGTATGTGATAGAAAGAATGTAACAGGCTATCTCCAGACACCAGAGACATAACTAAAGAATAAAACAATCGTACTTTCTAAGACCTTTTTCAGAAGGGTTGCTTCTCATGGAACAAATTGTAGTGAGTTATTTGGGAACTCTTCCCTCTCTTCTCCCTTCATCTTCTTTGGCCCAGGAACCCTCCAAATCAGGAACAGTACTATGTTCTGCAGGAATAGTTAGGAGACATTCCTATAACCCAGATAGTGTCCCTAAGTTTGTGACTTGCTGTTGTCTAATTAGGCCCCGCACTTTACTGGGGTCTCTCACAGCCAAGAATTTTGTCTCTGGTCCTGAGATTTGGTGTAATTGACTGAGATTTTGAATTCTGATCAGGAGTAAGCAAGGGGCAGAACATCTAAGCCCATAAACCTTTATTAAGTGCTCACTATGTACTAAGCACAGTAGGGATACGATTTATAAGAAGACAGTCCCAGTCCCCAAGGAGCATTCTAATGGGAGGAGACAACATCCAGAGGGAGGCAGGAAAAGTAGAGAAGGGAAGAGCAGGATTGCCTGGAGGGGGAGTATCTTCTTCCGTGAGTTAAACCCTGGAAGAACAGCAGATGCAGAGTGGTGGTTGTTGTTAATTCTTTTTAGAGTTGAGCTGTTCTGACTTTCTGGTGCAATGAATAAAGAGCTAGGCTTAGAATCAGGAAGACTCATCTTCCTGAATTCAAATCTGGCTTCAGACACTTACTTGTTGTGTGACAGTGGGCAAGTCACTTAGCCCTGTTAGCCTCAGTTTCCTCATCCATAAAATGAGATAGAGAAGGAAATAGCAAACCACTCCAGTATCTCTGTCAACAGAAAATGGAGTCAGAGTCAGACAGGTCTGGAGCACTGAAAGACTGAACAACATAAAGAAAGGCATTGGGAGGAATTTGATACTTGACTCTCCAGCCCTCCAAAGGAAAGAGGAGGCTGAGGAAGACGGTATCAGTCAAGGCTTGAGTTAGTAGCATGGTGATGAGATTAGAGATGAAAAGCCTGACATGGAAGGGGCATCTTGGTCTATGGAGTTGAAACCAGGCAGAATAACAGATGCAGAGTGGCGTGCTCATACCTGAAATGTGTGTTTTACTCCTTTAGGAATTAATTATTCCCTGAAAAAAACTTTGCCATATAAGTCATGATTCCTAATAGAAAATCTATTGAAAGATAATTTAGCCTTCTCTTTTTAAAAAACGATGGACAATTATTACTGTTCAGTGGTAAGAGGTCATTTTCTTCTGTAATAGTGTGATTAAATTAATGTGGAAAAAGTACAGTATAAACCGTCCTTATTTGTTCTTTGTGCCTGATGAGAAACAGCAGAAAATCATGATACCTTTGCAAATCCCAGGACTGTTTTTAACAGTCATGAAAATTAATTACTTATGAGCATGTTCAGTTAGCTATTATTATTTCTTGTTGTTTCACCTTTTAATTACAACTTAATGATAATTTCCTTTTTAGTTTAAAGGTTAGATTTTTGCTTAAGGAGAAGGGGGATATAATCACTCATTTGACAAGCATGAGTCCATTTTACTATCATTGCAAGGGAAAGTTATGTGTGGTAGACCAAAGAAATTTCCCAATTGTATTATAAAATGTAAGTTATATAGATGTGTAGCTGATTTACAGAAATACTGGAGTTAGGAAGACCTGTGTTCAAATCCAACCTGATTAGTTGCGTAGCACTGTCACTAAAGCTTTCTTCTATTTTTAAAATAATTTTATTTATTTTTAGTTTTCAACATTCACTCCCATAAGATTTTGAGTTTTAAATTTTCTCTCCCTCATTTTCCTTCCGCCTCCCGAAGACGTCATCCAGTCTGACATAGGCTCTCCTTATACACTCATGTTAAACATTTTCACATTAGTTATCATGTAAAGAAGAATTAGAACCAATGAAAGGAATCACAACAAAGGAGAAACAAAATATCAAGAGTAAAGGAGAGCAAATAGTATGCTTCCCTCTGCATTCAGACCCCAGAGTTTTTTCTCTAGATGTAGATAGCATTTCTCATCATGAGTCTTTTGAGAAGAGCTAAGTCTGTCAAGGTCAGTCATTGCACAACATAGCTGTTACTGTGCACAGTGTCTCCTGGTTCTGCTCATTCACTCTGCATCAGTTCATGTAGATCTTTCCAGGTTTTTCTGAAATTCATCTGCTCATCATTTCTTATAGCACAATAGTATTTCATTACATTCATTTACCACATTTCTATGATTGATGGACATCCCCTCAATTTTCAATTTTTTTGTCACCACAAAAAGAACTGCTATAAATATTTTTGTACATGTGGGTCCTTTTCCTGGTTTTATGATTTCTTTGGGATATGGACCAATAGGTCAACGAGTATGCACATTTTTGAAGCTTTTTGGTGTAGTTCCAAATTGCTCTCCAGAATGGTTGGATCAGATCACAACTCCACCATCAATGCATTAGTGTTTCCGTTTTCCCACATTCACTGACGCCTTCTAAGCCCCCCAGTCCTCATCTGCCAAATAGGATCATCATCATTATTGTCACCACCACCATCATCATAGCTAGAATTTACATAGTTCTTTAAAGTTTGCAAAGTGTTGCTAGACCCTGTAGTTATCTCCATTTTACAAAACAGGAAGCTGAGATTGAGGGAAAGTTAAGTCTCTTGCCTGTGGTCACATAACTACTAAGTTTGTGATGCTGTATTTGAACTCAGGTCATCCAATTTTCTATATATTGTACCATCTCACCATCTTTAATAATATCTTAAATATCCCTCAGTCACAAAGATATTGAGGCTCAAACAAAAATCTACATAAAGCACTGAAAAATTTAAAGCACTCTGTAGATGGCACTTACTACCAATTTCTGAATTTACATGTCTTTAAGATAAAGTTGGCCTGATGCTCTGCATTCTGCCTTCTCTTTTACAAGTTTGGAGAAGCTAACCCTTCTGTTTAAAATTTTGTTTAGTTAATTTAAATCTCATCAGAATTTCTTTTACCCTTCATTTTGTGGAAATTAACTTTGGAACCTGAAAGGGACAGTGAAGATCTCCCAGTCTTGACTTGTCATTTCGCAGAGGAGGAAACTGAGGCCCAGGAAGGGCACGTGGTAACAAGTCACAGAATCCAATTTTAATCCAGGTCCCAAATGTAGATCTGTGTTCTTCCCATCAAAGTGAAAGGGCTGATTTTTATGCTTAATGCTTATGATGTTAAGTTTGATTCTTCTGTAGAAAGTGATTGAATTTTTTCATGCCTGACTATAGCTTCACCTTAAAATAATTTTTAAAAATAATAATTACAAGAGCCTAATAGTCATAGTAATATAGAGTGCCTTCTATTTTACTAAGTGTCCCAGGCAGGTATGGTTAACCCCTTTTTTAAAAATTGAGAACTGAGGCACAGAAAAATTAAATCATTAGCCCAAAGTCATTCATTTAGCCAGTGGCAAAGCTAGAATTTACCCTTGGGTGGTCTGACTTCACATCCAGGGCTCTTTCCACCATGCCCTCTCTTTTTCAACATGAAACCTGAAGCATTTATCTTGAATTTGATTAATTAAGCCATTTGATCACAAAAACCTATATTCAACAGTTTTCACGGTGACCACTTAAATAGTCTTCTGGTAGCAGACACAGAGTAATAAGCGGTGGATTCCTAACCATTTTATGTTTTTGTGAATTGTTATTGATACACATGATTCTAACTAAATTGCTTCAAATATAATTTTTGTCTTTAAATTGTTTTGATATTTTAAACCCCTTCATTAGACTCATGCTCATTTTGAAATAAGGAAATGAAATCTGATTTATTGCCATTGTTGATCATAGGAAACTACAGTTATCTTATGACAGTAAATTAATACCTCTGTGACTTTGCCAAAAAGACTGTTTGTTAGGGAAATTTTTATGTTCCTTTTTAGTAATATAATATGATTATTATTGATAGTTCCCAGAACGACTGTGCAGTATTTTATCTTCCATTAGCCTCATGCATTATATGCTGTTGTTAGTTGAACATTCCATTTTCCTTTTTAAGTAGACCAGTCTTGTGCCACTTAACCCTGGCATACATAATACAATGTCTGTTGCCATAAAAGAATTTAAATCTTGACCACTCTTGGAGTTGGATGAGATCTAATTACTGAAATATATTTCTGACATCTGTAAGTTAAAGTATATTAACATTATGCATCAAAATATAGCAAAAAGAACAATGAATTTGGCATCTGAGGACTTACCTTTGAACCCAAGCCTTGTTACTTATTACCTCTGTGGCTCTGAGCAGGACAGGTAATATCACTATCCTTCAGCTTCTTCAGACTTAAAATGAGTGGGGTAGATTAACTGGCCTTTCATTATGGTAAAGCTCTCAAATCTATCACCCAGTATCTTATAATACTAAGTTATTTAGTTCCAAGATTTGTATAAAGTTAAAGTGTTTTATCTAATGTTTCTAAAGCTCTTCCCTTATGTAATGCTTAGCCATAAGAGGGAGGCTTAAATGCCAGATCACAGGTTTAGAGAAGGCAGAATGCAGAGCACATCAGATTTGGCTGCTCCAAGGTTCGGGTGGCTGGATTTGCAAAATAGTTTTAGGAAAGAAGATAGAACTCCAAAAGACTTGATATGCTCATAGAAAAAAAAAATACAAACTCTCCTTAGATCATCCAAGCAACTGTGGAGGAGTTGGGGATAGCTGCTTCTCACCAAGTGCCCTTCTCACTTTCCATGCACAGTCCTAGTAATGTTTGTTCATTTGCTGTGTCTTCTTTCATTTGGTTGCTTCTTTTCCTCTGAAACGTATTACTTATTGCTTGTTGTGAATTTTTCTACTTTATTTTTCCTTCTCCTTTCTCTGACCCCTTCCCCTCTTCCTCTCTCTCCTTCACTCTCCCTCTTTCTGTCCTTCACCCTCTTCCTCTCCTCTCCCTCCCCCTTTCCATCTTTCTCTCTCCATCTCTCCCTCTCTCTCCATTTCTCCATCAATTTCTTCCTCTCTCCATCTCCCCCTCCCCCTCTCCCTTTTTCTTCCTTTTCCTTCCCTTTCCCTCTCTCCTCATCCTCTCTTTTCCTTCCCTCTCTCTTTCCATCTCTCATCCTTCTCTTTCTCTCTCTCCCTCGCTCTGTCCTTTTCCCTCTCCTTCTCTTATTCTCTCTATCCCTCTCTGCCTCCCCCTCTCCCTTTTTTTCTTCCTCTCTCTCCCTTTCCCCCTCCTCTCATCCTCTTTTTCTCCCTCTCCCTCTCTCTTTCACTCCTCTCTTCCCTCTCCTTCTCTTCTTTCCCCTTTCCCTTCTCTTCTCTCCATCCTTTCATTCAACTCTCCCTTTCTTTCTTCCTCTCTTTTCTCTCTCTCCCTCCCTGTATCTCTCCTTTCCCCTTCTTCTTTCTTGCATTCTTTCTGAGGTTTTTCTTTCATCTTAAGGAAAAGGAAACATTGCTTGTTTGCTTCGACTCTTTGTTCCAAGCTGCACACTTGACTGCAAGTTCTCCTGCTAGTCTGCAAAAATTTTGCTATATATTTATATAAGCTTAAAATGTCAGCTTCTGTTTAGTTTTCAGGCTGCTGATCAGTCTGAGGTTTTGCTTCCTCTCCCTCCATGCATACTGGCTTGATTCAGTATCATTGGATAATCCCTCTTTACTCAAACACACTGACTGACCATTTTACCTCCATATCAGTAGTCAATAAAATCATGTAGAAACTTAGTGCTAGTAATTATCTATAAGTTAGCTTTTCAAATTTTGGAGAAAATTCAGGGCTACATTAGTCTTGGCAAAGAAACCAGAAAGAAAATTAAACCAAAAATATGTACCAAGATACTATCAAGGATTTGTGGAAAAATGATTTGTTGTGGTGCAGCTCATGGCTGCTAATTTTTCATACAGATCTATTTGGGAAGAATTGGGAGTCTTGTAGCCTTTGGGAGTTTGTAAAAATAGGATCTGACATGATTTATAATCAGTCTGATAGAAGAAAATAGTGTTGTCATACTGTTTTCATATTGTTGTTAATTACTGAATGGTTAGTGCCAACCAGTAGGCACCATCCTTTTTTGAAGGCAGGGGAGCTACTTTTCCTTTCATTGAAGTCTTGTGATCCATTTGGGGAAATGAGGGAGAGATGCTGAGGTACTCACTATTAAACCTCTGAATGGATGGATTTAGGGGGAGGCTGATACTTAAGTCTGGGGTAGAGAGAGGGTAGAGTTGAGACAGAAGGTTGACAGTTAAGACTGGGAATGAAATTAGGCCTCCTCCCAGCAAACCATGGTGGGGTGGGGTAGGGGGAGAACAAGCAGAATTAGTGGAGGAGAGGATAGTAATGGCAGTGCGAGGTCAGAGAGCTGCTTGGTTTAAGGTCTGTCAGAATCACATACCATATTTTACAGGTGAAGAAACAGGCCCAGAGAAGGGACATGACCTTCAGAGGTCATATGGTTATAGCTCATAAGTGGGGCTAGAACCGAGTTCTTTTGACTCCAAGGTCAAAGCTCTTTCTACATTACATCTCTTAGTCCATTGGTTGGGAATCCCTGGATTAACATGTATGTATTGAGTGCATATGTGAAAAAAATCTAAAATAGTCACATGTACATACATGTCTTATATAACCATGTATTTTCTTAGCCTAGGAACTTGTTATTCTGAAATGTTATTTAGCTGAAGGTTTTTCAAGGTTATCTTTACTAGAACAGATAAACTTCATTTCTCATTCAGGTAGTTATTGAAAAATCTAATTTTGACATTAACCTAATAGTTCTTACATTTCAGAAAAATGGACTGTCTATCCTTCTTCATGAACTGACTCGGTTCCCATCCTCCCTGATTGCCTCCACCATGGACACATTGGTGCTTAGGCACCTGGGATTTTGAATTGTTCGTGTTTTGCTTCATTCGTTTCCTCCCCCTGATGATACTGTATATTCCTCCCAAGCTGGGCCTAGCACAGGCTTCTTTTGTGTTCCCTGAGTGTATGACCTAGGACTGGATGCATTCTTGATATGCAAATGCTCATGGAATTGAATGTGTGCTAGCTCGTTTAAAATAATCTTTCATTTGAAAAAACTATCCAAGCACCTAGATTTGTGTATCTAATTTCGTGTCACAGTAGTTCGTGACATCACCCTCTCAAGAGAGCTTTTCTTCCACAATTTCCAATAATACAAAATTACTTTTAGACCCAGTAGGGAGAATAGAAACTTACAAAAAGCTAGTGCCAGCATCCCGTCCAAAGCCTGTTCAGGGAGCAAAGCTTGAATTTTAGTGTGGTGATGCTGCCCTCTAGTGGAGAAAGGTCATTCGCCGTAATTTGTTTTTTTGTAAACTATTCATTCTTTCAGGCAGTGAAGATTGGAGTTGTCCTCCAAGTCCGTAGTGTGTCTGGAAGAAGTTAAAAGACCTTTTCTAATACATCAGTATGGCCTTTTTGAAGACGGTGTTCATTAGTCAACTTCCTGGTGTATTCACAGTATCAATAATAAACTTATAGAACGATTTCCAGTGACAAATCATATTAATGATAGCTTTTTAAAATTGTTATCTTGTGTTCTTAGATTGCCTAGATGGCTTCCTGTGTCACTTCTAAATAATCTTATATGGTCTCGTTTGATCTGTTGGGGACCTCTGGCCTAATACACATCAAATGTGTAACTCAACAAAAACAAAAACCAGCAAAATATTTTGAAGGGTGTACCTAAAGCACATCCTCTGTATTAGGGATTTTTTTTTTCTTAACACCAGAACCATATATCTCTCAAATACTTTTTAGCTGAAGAAGGTAACTTCCTATGACTATATTAATGAAATCATAGACCCATGGGGAAAAACCTGTTTAAGTCAAGAGGGATGAATTCAAATCCCTCCTCTAAGACTTACAGGGTATATGATCACAGATGAACCACTTCCTACAGTAACAGTCTCCTTATCTATAAAATGCGGTAACAACACCTATAGTGTCTTTAAGCATTATTGTGGGGATCAGATGAGAAAAGGTAGGTAATTACTGTTGTAAACTTTAAAATTATTTGGTAAATTCTAGCCATTGTTGCTATTATTAACACCATCATTACAGAATAGTTGGAAGTGACCTCATTTGCCATATAGGCTTCACTTCTCTCAATTAAACATCTCCAGTTCCTTTGCTTGATCTCCATATATTGTGGCCCTTCATCATTCTGGTTGATCACCTATCTGCTTCCCAGAGAATTTATCAATATGCTTCTTAAAATATGATGTTCAGAGGAGAACACAATATTTGAGATTTTTTCTGACTAGAATAAAGTACAGAGGACTATCACCTCCTTATTCCTGGGAACTATGCCACTCTTAATGATGCCCAGCATCATATTAGCTTTTGGAATGGCCACACCATACTGTTGACTCATATGGAATTTACAGTTTGCTAAATCTTCCTGACAGTCCACCCTTTTCAGACCAACTCTGCTGACTTACCATGGTTTTCTCATTTTATACATGGGAAGCTGATTTGAATCCAATTGTAAGACTTTATATTTATCTCCATTAAATTTCCTCATATAAGAATTTTCCTAATGCTCTAACCTTTCAAGATCTTTTTGGGGTCCTAATTCTTTCCTCTGGTATGTTAGCTTTCCCTGCCAGCTTTTTTGTTGTATGCAAATTTTCTGAGCATATCATCCCTTGAACCATTAACAAACACTCCTGGGTCTTGGCCTTCAATGAGTTCTTAATCCATCTGCTTCTGTCATCTATTCTCTGTCTCTCCATTTTCTCCACAAAAATTATATAAAATATTTTATTAATACATTTCTCTCATCTACCAGTTTAGTAATAATGTCAAAAAGTAATAATAAAAGAAAAGATGGAAAACCTTAAGGGTAGAGTTAATAATACGTAGAACAACAAGAGTGGAGATGGTTTTCTTTTTTCAGTTTCAAATTTTCTCTCTTCTTCCAGCCCTCCGTGACCCATTGAAAAGGCAAGATAAATGATACCCATTATGTGTGTGAAGTCATGAAAAACATTTTCACATTAGCCATGTAGCCAAAAAAAACAGCAAGAAAAGTAAAACGGAGAAAAATATGCTTCATTTTGTACTTAGAGTTCATCAGTTGTCTCTCTGGAGGCAGAGCGCATTTTCCGTCATACATCCTTCAAAATTGTCTTGAATCGTTATCATACAGTGTTGCATGTTACTGGGTCCAGTATTCTCCTGGTTCTGCTTACTGCACTTGGCATTCGTTCATGTAAGTTCAGGTTTTTCTGAAACTATCCTGCTCCTCATTTTTGTAGTACAATAGTATTCCCTCACAATCATACACCACAACTTGTTCAGCCGTTCCCCAATTGATGGACATCCCTTCAGTTTCAAATTCCTTACCACTACATAAATAGTTGTAAAAATACTTTTGTACATATAGGTCTTTTTTCCATTTTCTTTAATTTTTTTTGAGACTCATCAGTGGTTTTGTTGGGTCAACATGTATTCATGATGGACACGGTTCCAGATTGTTCTTCCAGAATGGTTGGAACAGTTCAGAACTCCACCAATTGCATTAGTGTACTTATTTTTCCATATTACCTCTGGTGTTTGTAATTTTCCTTTTCTGTTATGGTAGCCAATTTGCTGGTGTTGGGCGTATCTGCAGAGTTGTTTTAATGTGCTTTCTCTAGTCATTAGTGATTTAGAGCATTTTCATATGACAGTTGATAGCTTTCATTTCTTCTTCTGAAAACTGGCTTTTTATCATATATCAATCATGGAATGACTTGGTTTTTTATCAGTTTGACTCAGTTCCCTATGCATTTGAGAAATGGGTTCTTCATTAGAGAAATTGGCTGTAAATTTTTCCTTTTCTGCTTTCCTATAATTTTGACCACATTGTGTGAGTGTGTGTATGTGTGTGTGTGCGTGCATATGTGTGTGCGCCTGTGCATGCGAAAACTCATTAATACAATATAATCAGAATTATCCATTTTACCTCCTGTGAGCCTTCCTCTACCTTTTGTTTGGTCATGAACTCTTCCTTTATTTATAGATCTGACAGGTACTTTTTTCCATGCTCTCCTAAATGACTTCTGTCATCCTTCACATCTAAATGATGTGTCCGTTTTGAATTTATCTTGGTATAGTGTGAGGGTGTTGATCTCTGCCTATTTTCTGTCAGACTACTTTCCAGTTTTGCCAGCATTTTTTTTGTTGAACAATGAGTTCTTCTCTCAATAACTTGACTTTTTGAGTTTATTGAACACTAGATTACTGTCATTTATTTCTGTATTATATACCTAATCTATGTATTATATACCTAATCTATTTCATTCATCAGCTGCTCTATTTCTTAGATGATGATTGCTGCTTTGTATCTAGGCTGCCTTCCTTCACATTTTTATTCATTAATTCCCTTGAGATTTTTTGACCTTTGGCTCTAGATGAACTTTGTTATTTTTTCTAGCTATATATAATAATCCTTTGGTAGTTTGATTGACATGGCACCAAATAAGTGAATTAATTTAGGTAGTAATATCATTGTTATTATATTGACTCGGTGTACCCATGAACAATCAATATTTCTTCAGTTGTTTAGATCTGTCTTTATTTGTGTTTTGTGCTTGTTTTCATCTAGCTCCTGTGTGTCTTGACAGGTAAACTCCCATGTATTTTATACTGTGTGCAGTTATTTTAAATTTTTGTTGGTAATATGTAGAAATATATAGAAATGCTGGTGATTTACATGATTTATATTTATTTTATATCCTACAACTTTGCTAACGTTCATTGATTTGACTGATTTTTAGTTGATTCTCTCAGGTTCTCAAGTCCTGTCAAATCATCTGCACTAAATGTTAGTTCTGTTTCCTCGTTGCGTGTTCTTGATCCTTCAGTCTCTTTCTTTTGTCTTATTGCTATTGCTGACACTTTTAGGATAAATGGATAATAACGGTGATAATGGACATCCATGTTTCACCCTGATCTTACTGGGGAGACTTCAAGTTTATCCCCTTTATAGATAATGCCAAAAATTCGGTTTATTCCTATTCTTTCTAATATATTTAATAGGAATGGGTGCTGTATTTTGTCAAAATTTTCTACATCTGTTGGTTTAATCATGGTTTGGTGGTTTTTATTACTGATACGTCAATTATGCTTCTAGTTTTCCTAATACTGAACTAGCCCTGCATTCCTGGTATAAATCCCACCAGGTCACAGTGTCATCACTGGGTTAGAATTTTCTTCAATTTTTTTGTATCACTGTAGTCTAGAGTTTTCTTTCTCTGTTTTTATTCTCCCTAATTTAGGCATCAAAACCATGTTTGTTATCTTAGAAGGAATTTGATATGACTCCACCTATTTTTATATTATTTTATATAGTATTAAAATTAATTTTTTTAATGCTTAATACAGTTTGCTTGCAAATTGATGTGGTCCTGCAGAGTTTTCTTCGGGAGCTCATTTATGGCTTGTTCGTTTCTTTTTCTAAGATAAGATTATTTAAGTATTCTGTTTCTTTTTCTGTTAATGTGGGTAATTTATATTTTTGTAAATATTTATCCATTTTATTTAGATTGTCAGTTTTGGGGGTACAGAATTGGGCAAAATAGCTCTAAAACTGCATTAATTTCATCTCCATTATACATTCATTTTTTCAGTTTTTGATTCTGATAATTTGGTTGCTTTTTAAAAAATCAAATTAACCAATGGTTTATCTATTTTATGGGATTTTTTTGTCATAAAACCAGCTCCTTATTTTATATATTAATTTAATTATTGTTTACTTTCAATTTTATTTATCTTTCCTTTGGTTTTCAGAATTACTATTTTGGTGTTTAATTGGAGATTTTTAATTTGTTCTTTTTTTAGGTTTTTTTAGGTGCATGTCCAATTCATTAATTTGCTATTTCTCTCTTTTATTGATGTGCTTACAGTTATACATTTCTGAGACTGAAATTTTATTTTTTTAATTTTATTTTAGACTCAAAACACCAGAACACAAATACAGGATAGAGAAAAGAACCAAAAGCATAACCTAAACTTAAATACAAAGTTAAAAAGAAAAAGAAGCACGTCAGGTACATAGCAGAACATAGAGGATTGCAGTTATGTAACAATAAATTTTCATTTCAAGGAAGCCTGTATGATAAGTAATATTTGTTGTGTTGAAAATTGTTCATCTTTTCTTTGCTTCCTTTTGAGTTGTTTTGTTCTCTGCTGTGCACTTTTGTACTTTGTTCTTTCCCTCCCTCCCCTCGCCCCCCAGAAGGTTCCAATAAAGTTTAGATATGCTTCTCTATAGCTATAGAGATATATATGTATTATATATATATAATATATATATAGACATAATATATATATATAATACATACATATACATATATATATATATATATATATATATATATATATATATATATATATATATATA
>CM053770.1:635228203-635243179 GCA_028658325.1 Potorous gilbertii | reverse complement strand
CTATCCTCCCATTCCCATAAATCTAAACACCCTTCTATACCTCCCTTCCTTCTAAAGACCCCTCTCTAAAGATCTCCCCCATCCCTCTGCCTCTACGATTTTATTTCTTCTGAATTCAGAAGACTTTTATTCTTATATATAGATAGATAGATAGATAGGTAGATATATGTATATATGTATATGTATATATATTTATAGTTCCATCTTAAGCCCATTCCTGATGAAAGTAGGTTACCAGAACTACCAGCCCTCTTACCCCATCTAATTCCTCTGTATCAGTTCTTCTTCTTGCACCTGTTTTGTGTGTGTGTGTGTGTGTGTGTGTGTGTGTGTGTGTGTGTAATTAATTCTTTTTAGCTGTTCCTAAATGACTTTACTTTAAAAATTAATATCCTCCTCAGGTTTTCCCCAATGTTATTTCTGAGCTACCCAATTATTAATAAGAATCTTAGACATACATTTTATATATACATATAAAAAGGTAACAGTGAGCAGTCTGTCATTATGAGTCCTTTATAAATTAGTCTTTGGTAGGTACCTTATATTTCTTTTGGTTCTTGTATGTCAAATCATCTGTTGAGTTCAGGATTTTTTTTAACAAAGTCTTGTAAGTCTGAGAGTTTATCAAATATCCATTTTATTTTTCATTCAGGATAATACTTAATCTTGAAAGGTATGGTATTTTTGTCTGGAGCCCAGTTCTTTTGGTCTTCTGTACATTATGTTCCAAGACCTGTGGCCCTTTAATATCTCTGCTGTTAGGTCTTGTGTGTTTAATTGTGGCAACACACATTTAAATTGTTTTAATCTTGATGCTTTTAATACTTTATCATTGAGCTTGTGGTTTCAGAATTTGACTATGATATTCTTATGAATTTTCCTCTTAGGATCTCTTGTTAAATGGTGATTGATGAATTTTTTCTATTTCTACTTTCCCTCCTTGTTCTAATGCTTAAGGTCAATTTTCTTTAATTATTTCTTGTATTATTGTATCAAGATTTCTTTATTGATCATCACTTTCAGTTAGGCTGATTATTTTTATATTTTCTCTTCTTGATTTATTTTCCAAATCTGTTGTTTTTCTTATAAGATGTTTCATTTTGTCTTCTATTTCATTATTCATGGTTGGTTGTTTCTTGCTCTCTTTTAATTTTACTGCCTTCGCTTTGCCCAGTTTTAATTTTCAAGGTGTTGTTTTCCTCCTTAGGATTCTGGATTTCCTTTTCTGATTGGTTGACTTTTCTTTCATAACCTTGTTTTTCTTGGATTAGACTTTTTTTTTTTTTTTTTTTTTTTTCTCCATCTCTGTCATTTGGTTTTTAATCTCTTTTTAAAGATCTTTTAGGAATGCTTTTTGGGCAAGTGAACATTTGACATTATTCTTTGGGGGGGGTTTCTTTCCTCAATATCCTCCTCTGAAGGTAAATCCCATAGTAGTTTTCTGTGGTTGGATTCTTTCTCCTTTGCCTGTGCATTTTTTGTGGTAATAGCTTAATTTTTGTAATCACCTGTATGTAGCCCTGGGGTATGAGAAATGGTGTGTCTTGCCCCAGATCTTCAGTTCTTTCCTCCTGCCTTGAACCAGCACCAAACCTCCTACCTCCTGTAAGTGCCCACAGCCAGGGGCTTTCTGCCCCACTGCTTCTGTACTCACGAGCTGTGCTCTGGTTCCTTCTTGTGTTCCTTAGCAGAGGTTCCCTCAATCTTCCCTGGCTCAAATGCCCAAGTTCCCCTACTATCCTGGGGGTGAAAGTTCAGTGACTGAGGCTTAGGCAGCCTCTCAAACCAACCAAACCCAGGACTTGCCACTTGTTGTTAAAACAGGGTCCTGGAGGTGTTCACTCTTCACAAGGACCATGCTTGGTTCTGGGATTTTTCTTCTGATCTTCACAGATTGTCCCAGGAAGACCCAGGTTGTGTCCCTACTCTTATTTATCTCCACTTACATGTTGTTCTCCCTATGGTGCGATTTAAACTCTTCTGTGAGGGAAAATCTTGTTAAAATTTTCTAACCTACTCTGCCATCTTCCCAGAATTCTCTCGAGACTGTAATTTTAAAAGATCTAGTCACACTGAAATAATGGTTAAACTTAATGAGATGAAGTGTATAGAAATAAATGTAACATCTACTGCTTTAGTTAAAAAGCTGAAGTTCACCATGTGGGAAACAAGGAAGGAGTTCTGTTTCCACAGCGTTGTGATCAGAGTTGTGACCTAGCACGGTCACATTAAAGGTCAGAAACTTATGCAGGCTTGATGAGCGGTTTGAGGGGAAGCCTACCAGAGAGGAGAACATGAAGTGACCTGGTCAGGTCTCACCTGGCCAATGGATGATATGGTGCGAAGGTCAAACCTGGAACAGTATAAAGAGCTTACACCAATCTGAACAAACTGTAGTCTTCCTGTAGCCTGACTTGGGAGCTACCCGTCCATTCGGGGGAATGAATGTGGAATTAATAAAAGCTCTCCTGATTTCACAACAAGTATTGTTATTTGTTTAAGGTGAGCATGTTTCTCACAGTTGGGGGCTTGCTGGGTTCATTTCTCACAACCATTACAAGCTAGGGTAGAGATGGATAGGGGTCACAAATCAAGACTGTGACGTGGCAGTCAATAGAGCCACTTGGATTGTAGACTGAATTTAGCCAGGTCAATCCAGCAAGCTTTTTTAAGCACTCACCGTGTTCCAGGCACCAGGGACTCATGAGCAGATGTGTTGTTCCTTTGTTTCAGTTGTCTGACTCTTTGTGACCCCATTTGGGGATTTCTTGGCAAAGATACTGGAGTACTTGACCATTTCCTTCTCCAGCTCATTTTACAAATGAGAAACTGAGATAAACAAGGTTAAGAGACTTAAGTAGTAAGTATCTGAGGGTGGATTTGAACTCAGGTCTATTTGACTCCAGGCCTGTTGCTGTATCCACTGTACCACCTACCTGCCCCCAACAGATGTACTAAGCCCTGATTTTAAAAAGCATAGTGTCCAAAACATGGAGATTTTAATTCCATTTTTATTTGTTTTGATTAGCTCACATGTAGAGTATTTTGTCTAACTTTAGGTGCCCTCATTTTAGAAAGGATACTGATGAACAGAAGGGTAAAAGGCAAGGGCGCAAGAACAGAGAAGGATGCCACATTAGCACTGACTTAAGGAACTGGGAATTTTTAACTGAAGTGGGAGAAAAATCTAGAGACATGAAATTGTTTTCCAATATTTGAAGAAAAATAGCCATGTAGAAGAATAATTAGTCTTCTTTAATGTGGAGCCCAAGGGTGAGCCTAAACAGCAACTACGTCAAAATGGGCAGCTATGTCTGTGGTAGGAAAAGAGTCTCTCCCATCTCTGGCTGAAGGTGCTTCATCATCACAGGCTGCACAACTTATCAGGAATGGGCAAGTCTCATGGCCAGATTGGACATTTCTATCCAAAGTCCTTTCTCACTCTAAGATTCCAAGAGTCAGTATCAGTTCTTTGTTTTGTTGTGCTAATGCAAATTGTTGCCTCTGACATCGAAAGCATTATTTATCCCTTGGTTTAAGTGATATGTTTTGACTTCAGGAGATCTCAAAGAACTTTCCTGCCTTCCCCAGCACCAACTGGAGCTGTGAATCCTGACTTAACTTTGCACATTTTATCTGCGTGCATCTGTATCTAGCGAGACCCAGTTGTTGTAGACTTTCCTCCATGGTGGGGAGTGGGGGGTGGTGTGTGTGTGTGTGTGTGTGTGTGTGTGTGTGTGTGTGTGTGTGTGTGTGTGTGACTGTGTGTGTGTGTCTGTGTCTGTGTTTGCCTGTGTATGTCTGCGTGTCTGTGTGTCTCTGAATTTCCCTTTTTGGGTGCCATTTGCTTCCTCATTCAGTCTCCTATTTTATGAGACCCCCCAGGTGATGATGGAGTTTGGCTCTTTTCAACACTGTCTTTTCAGCATTTGCTGCATGGTTCCTGACAGCTCCTCAGCACAGTTCTTCAGCCTCCTCAGAGCCCACGGCTGCCTGCATATCACAGCCTTAAGGGTCGGCATCATCTCTTCGGTCAAATCACACCCTGCACCTTTTCTTAGCAGGACATTGTGGGGGCTCTATTGTTGGCTCACCTCAGTCATCACATGATGAGCTGTACTTTGAGACAATTATTTCTTTTGGGGCAATTAATTATAAGAGTTCATTGGTGCACAATCTTTGCCACATCTTGACTGAATTTTAAAGCAGAAGAATTCTTATGTGTTGAGGAGGTATTTCTGCATCCAGCTAGGCTCTGGAAGGCCTTTCACAAAAAGCTTGCCCATTTAAAGCAATTCTCTTTTTCTTTAATCCTCAACTTTTGGAGGTGAGACATACTTTTTTCATTCTTCTCTCTTCCTTGTATTCTCTGCTTACCCCTGAAGTGAAGGATGCGCTCCATTCCACATTTCATGTTTTCCGCTTCTGATGAAGGACAGCTCTGTTTGACATCTCTGTTGTGTAGCTAGGTGGCACAATGGATAGAGCCTAGGAAGACTTGAGATCATATCAGGCCTTAGATATTTACTAGCTGTGTGACTCTGGACAATTTACTTATCTTTTGTCCACCTCAGTTTCTTCAACTGTGAAACAGGGATAGCAACAGCATCTATCTCCCAAAGCAGTAGTGAGATTGAAAGGAGATGATTGTAAAGTGCTGCAAAAAATCTAGTCATCATCATTATCATCTATCTGTTGACCAGCACAGCCATTTTTACTGTATGGGTTAAAGATCATAACAGTATACTGTAAAGTTATTGGTTCCTTATAAATCTAGAGTTCATAACCTGGAGTCTATGGATAGATTACTGTGTGTCTGAGAATTTGAATGGGAAAAAATTGCATCTTTATTTTCATTAGTCTCAAAATGAAATTTAGCATTTTCTTCAGTTATTTAAAAACAGTCTGAGAATAGGTCCCCAGGTTTCATAGACTAGCTGAAGGGTTTATGACCCCCCCAAAATTAGGAATTCTTACTTTAGTTGAAAACTTTAAGCACTCGTCATAACTGTATAGTTCTCAAAATTTGTGTGTTCTATAAGAGGACTTTTGTAATATCCCCTCCCTCCAGTCTGCCCTCTATATTAAAAATAAAAGGGCAAGAATTACACCTTGCTGATAAGGGAGCGTAAGATCATAAGGGATAATGGCATCTGTTCTCTTTCTAATCTAAAATACAATTATGATTTTATATGGTTGTACTAAATGGGATGAAGGAAAGGTAATTATGTAGAAAAGTAGGCTGGGAGTTATTGATATGGGGTTGAAATATGGCAGAGAATAATATCTTGCCTTCAAGATATCTCTTCCTGGATTGCTTACTGGCAGTGCAGACTCATCTTCAAAATGAAGCTCTTTATCTTGCCTGAGAAACCTGCTCCTCTTTCTGACTTGGTGGCTTCTCTCAGTGGCACCGTCTTATTGCCTAAATCAGGGGTGGGGACGCTGCAACCTTGAGGCCACATATGGTCCTCTAGGTCCTCAACTGCAGCCCTTTGAGTGAATCCAAACTTGACAGAGCAAATCCTATGCAACCTCGAGGTTGCAGATTCCCTACCTCTGCTCTAGGTTCAAAACATTCGAATTTTCTTTAACTCTCCCTTTTCTTCCTTTCTTATATCAATCCATCAATGACCAGTTACTGGAAATTCTATCTTTGAAATATCTATTTCATCTGTCTCCTCTTCTCTATTCCCATTACCACACACTCCTCATTCCCATACCTTCCCGCTAGACTGCCCCACCCCCTATGCTTTTCCCTACTTTACTATGCATAGATCATAACCTGTAATGCTTCTGTTAAAAACAACAACCAAAAAAAATTCATTCCCTTTGATTACTAAATAAACTTGCAGTTTCTTTACGTGGCATTCAAAGCCTTCCATCATCTTGCACCATGACAACTTTACAACCTTAGTTCTTAGGTGTTCCCTTTTAGTCCTCTCTGTGCTCTACAGAAACTGCACCGCAAAATGCCAAGGACTGAGTCTTTACAATAGATTGTTAGGAAAGTGTCCTAGGACAATGTTTTTTGAATTAAATGTTTTGTTGAATAGAAAAATATAGGGTGGTGGCCATAGTCTTGACACAGTTGTAGGCATGAAGTATGTTCTCATCTAAAACTTCCACCTTAATAGCCTTTTTTGGAACATCCATATTTTAGAACTACTAGCTAATAAGTCAACAAAGGCTTCTTTTCATATGGCATTTTAATACACCAGTAATCCTTTGCTGAGGCTGATTAGGCTTTATTTAAAATACCCAAATTTTTATGCACAGAGTCCCGTCAGCTCCTCAAGATTACCTTAAAATTGTTCTCTCCTTGAAGGAATTTAGGGCCTACACAATAAAGTAAAAATGTAATAATATGTTTTTGAGTTCAGATGTTGTTACAAGAAAAAACTTTTAAGGTGGAAACATTTTTTATTACTTAGGGATCTGCTTTTAATTAATTTGAGGAAAGTTCCTGAATGTTCCCATCCTTGCATTCTAGGTTGACAAGGAGAGGGGCAGATTTATGCATTCCCTCCTTTAAGACAAAGCAAAAACCCTTAGGACTTCACCTCCAAATGTGAAGGGAATTCACTGTTTTATAATATTTTCTTAACAGATTTATTGGAGGTAATATATTTGATATAATAACCAGGCTATCCCTGAACTTAACATCTTAAAATTGAATAGTGATTTTCTTCAATAGTTATTCTGCATGCATTCTGACCTTTCCTGTATCTAATGAATTAGAAACTTAGAGTTGGTGAGGACCAACACTTACATGTGAAGGTCACATGTAAGTCAGCCACTAACTAAATTGTGAATCCCTTCTGCAGCACCCCTGGACATAGTGGCAATCCATCTCCCTTTTCAGAATCTCAGTGTCTGAGAATTCATGATACTCTGAAGCAGTCTGATCAGTTTTTGGACATTGTATGTTCAAAATTTCCCTTCCTATAACTTCTACTTAATAATCTGTGTTTTTCTCCTTCTGACCAAACAGAACAAATCTGTCCCTCTTTCCTGTGGCAGTTCTTCAAATGTGACTCTAAAATTATCTGAATATTTGTGAATTTGTGAGCATTGAATTATTCAGAACTCATTTTGGGTGACTCGTGATTTCTTTTTCTTTTTTTTTTTTGGATAAAACTCAAAGCTTTGTAAATTAATAATACAGTACCACTTCTTTTAACCAATATTATCAAAAGATGTATTCCACAAAAGTAGATTTTCCAAATGCTCATTTAAGGACTCTCCTAATTATTTTAGGCATTTTAATAGAAATAGTTATGAATTTATATACACTTTACTGCCTTCTTAGATGAGGGACATTCCAACTGCTACATCATCTCCCTAAGAAGGTACCTGTCAGAAGAAGGGCTTCCCTGGCACATTGAAAAACTCTTTTACTGAAGGATATGGATGACAATGTCACAGAGAACTATGGAGGATTTTATCCTGCACCTGTGGGAGAAATAGGGATGGTATCTCAGTTATAACATAGTGATGGCCTAAGGAACTTTTGGTTGTGTTCGTATTTCGGCTCTGACACAAAATGTGCGTCCTAGTGTGTGTGTGTAGTACATAACTTCTTTGAGGTTCAGTTTTCTCATCTGTAAAATAGGAAGCATATTTGCAGCCCTCTTTCACTGGGTTGTTGTAAGAAACTTGCTTTATAAACCTTCGAATACTAAACACATAAGCTATTATTATTTAATTTTTTAATTTAATTTTTTTTTAAACATTTAATGTTTGCTTTAAAGTTCTAGAATGTGCTTTTTATATTTTTTCTATCTCCTCCCTTATGAAATTTAACTTTTTACTCCTGGCAGTCTGCCTGCTTCAAAAGGCATTTCTTTCCTCATTTTTCCACTTGTGTTCTTTTCTAATTTACTATGGCCTGGGAAACCACATATCCATGCTTATTAGAATTGCATATGAAATAGAAGTCAATAGACTCTTAAGTGAGGGTCAGTGTTAGGTGGTAAAATATACAAGCATCTGGTTCTTGTTTGTGTTCTGGAAACGTAGAAGATTTGTAATAAGCATCTGTTGATTTGACTTTACCGGGTTGAGGGATGCTCAGAAGTCTAACCTCTAGATAAATGAGTTGTTGCTATAGTACTCTGATAGGGAAATAGTTTGGCTGAGATTGACTTAAAAGGTTTTTGTTGTTGTTAAGTTATTTCAGTCTGCCCTACTCTTCATGACCGCATTTAGGGTTTTCTTGGCAAAGATACTGCAGTGATTTTCCATTTCCTTCTCCAGCTCATTTTACGGGTCAGAAAATGAAGCAAACAAGGTTAAGTGACTTACCCAGAGCTAATAAGTGTCTGAGGATAGGTTTGAATTCAGGATGATGAGTCTTCCTGACTTCAAACCCAGTGCTTTATCCACTGTGCCATCTGGGTACCCTGATCCTAAAAGAAAGAATGTGCTGGAGAATTTGCCAGGAAAGAACTTAACAGGAAAGAAAGTCCTGAAGAACTCCATTTTGTTATTTATGGCACTTTCAGGTTGGCTTGGCTTGGTCTAGTCGGTGGTAACACTGGCTTTATAAATACTTATGTGAACATTTGCTGCCTTTTTGTTCCCTGATAACCTTAGTGTTTCTTCAGACTCCAGTGGACTGTATTGGTACTTTATATTTAGATCCAGTTTGACTTCTCATGCTTTCCTATGTTTTTCCCCAAAAGTATGTTGCCAAATTTTAAGATCCTGATTTAATTTAGGAAGCTTTTTTTTTTCACATGAAAGATAGTAAGGAGGAAGAGAAGAAGATCTGACAGATAGTCTAAGTTAGTTCTCTATTACTTTGACAAGTTAGGATCTTTTGGATAAATAGTTATGGGGAAGGGGGAAGAATGTTGGACATATCCAATACCAATATAGATACTCTCTCCTACAATTAGTCAACATTTATTAGTTACCTGCTATATGCCATGCACTCTGCCAGGTGCTAGGCACAAGAAAAAAATGAAACTGCCTTTAAAAACATACATTTTTAGGAGGAGAAGATGTATATAAAATTTCAGGTCATTTGGGCACTTCTAATGTAGCTTGGAGATGAGGAGCAAACGACAGCAATCTCTTCCTTAGATTCTTGTTAATTGGAGAATTCAGTTAAGTGCCTGCATGAAGGCTTCCTTGGCATATAGGAATTTTTACCTTATGAATTAGAGGTTAAAAGTTAGTTTACATATTAAAGCTTGACATTTAGAAATATTTCCTTCCAGTTTTTAGGCTTTTCCCCAAATCATTGTGTCATCCTGTGCAAAACTTTTATCATGTAACAGGCTGCTATAAACAACCCCAGAGTTTGATAAAACATGGTGCCTTAGTATGATAACAGTTTATAGGAAGATAACAGAAAATGTGCCCCTCCCCACCCTTCTATTGATACATAAAGATACAGGTATAGATCCTCAATGAGTGTATCTGTATGTGGGGGTTTAAATTATGAATTTTGTTATTGCTGTTTGGAACTTTAGCAAACATGCAACTGAAATTGAAATAAATATGACAATTGTGTTTAGCCCTTCTTTTCTTTTCTTTTTAGGGTCTCAACATAATCTTCCATGTAGCTTTGGCACTCTTAAAGGTAAGTGTCTCTTTGAATTTTAAAACTGTATGGATTTTCTGCCTGCCCATAAGACTAAGATGACCTGATGTGAATTTTATGTTCTATAGCACAAGGTTAAAGAAACAGAGTCCATTTAAAAGCTCAGTACTGTTATTGTTGTTTTTCCTTTGGGATTATTGTTTTATTTGTGAATCAGGTGGAGGCGGGGGTGAGAAGTTAGGGAGTAATGTATGAAATCCTTGCTAATCCATAAGGAGGATAAAGTGTTTCTTTTAATGGTGGTTGGACCTTGTGAGAAAATGATCAAATCTGTGCTGCTTCCAAACAATGTCACAAAATCAAGTCACTAGAGATGACCCGAATATATAACTGAATCATAGAGATGCTTCAATAGTATCCCATCTAGCAAGGGGCCTACTACAGTTCAATTTGAAGTTGTTTCCTACTTGCAGAAATAATTAAGAAATATATTAGAATTCAATTGTTATTACTTTTTTGAATTTTATACCAACAGATTCATACATTCATACATATAATGCTCTTGCATAAACAAGACATTTGCTATGAGGTTAAAGGAAAGAGCCTAAGCAGTCTTTACCCTTCATCATTCTGTTATTGAAGTGGCAGCTATGGAAACTTTGAGTCAGAG
This sequence comes from Potorous gilbertii, assembly GCA_028658325.1. Classification (NCBI taxonomy): domain Eukaryota; kingdom Metazoa; phylum Chordata; class Mammalia; order Diprotodontia; family Potoroidae; genus Potorous; species Potorous gilbertii. The sequence goes on along the minus strand of CM053770.1, from coordinate 635,232,956 downwards.
ACACACAATTATCAGCCCTGTGCTGGCAAGTCATTTGATTTCCCTTTACCTCTGTTTCTTTATCTGAAAAAATGGGGATAATACCGTCACCTACCTTACAGGGTTGTGGGCAGAGCCAAATGAGCCCCTGCATGTAAAGCACTTTGAAAACCTTAAAGTACTATGTATTTGTTTGTTTATCATCCTCATTATCATTGAAGGAGTTTTATTGAAAGGCAAAATGCTGGTGACCTCCCAGGCCCCAGTGAGCTGTTCAACCTCATGATATGCAAAAGATAGTGGACTTGATATCGTGGGAGATCCTCTCCAAAGCACCATTGGAACACTTGAAATAAAATATTGGTTTAATGGTAACATTCTCACTAACTTTCTCCTCTCTGTTAAGGACCAGTTTGGAGAGAAGAACTTTTGTAGACCCTCTTTACTTAAGCTTTTTCCATATTGTTACTCAGAACCCTAGGGTTAGAAGTGATGTGAATGGGGGGCGGAGGAGAATTCAGGGTAAAAATGATAATGTTAGTGGTATTTTTCTCATATAAAATACTTTATTTCAGAGATCTGAGATTTTGTTACAGGGGATTCTTCTTCCACCCACTGAGATTGTAACCCCTTTTTACAGCTTTGCCACTTGGTAGAGCATTTTTTACTAGAAAGGTCATCACCCTGAGACGAACCTAGTGGCTTCTGAATTTAGCTAGGCCAGTCTCTGTGGATGAAAAACATATACTTAAATCCTTAGTCCATATTCATAGTTTCTCCACAGCTTACTAAGACCTGCCAGATCTTGTATTCTGCTGATATATCCTATAAGAACCCAAGGTCAACTCCCTGCCACAGTGAGACATCAAAGGACTTGAGTGGAAGTCCCTCTAAAATATTAAATATAAAATCATATATGTGTTCCAAAAGTTCTTGTTACATGAAGCATTTTTCTGATATGAAAATAGTCCTAATTTCTTCTTTTCTTCTAAATATTCCCAGTCTTCCTCCTACTGGAGGGTTGAGAGTTGGGCAGGAAGGTGGGATATATAACTTATATACCTTAGTGTTGAGGTGAGACTTGAAGGAATAAGAAAAGAATAGGAATCAGATAGCTAAATGTTAGGAAGACACTTTCTTATTCTCGTTACTAGAGTAGTGTAGAGATTAAAAATCCTGGAGTTTATAATAATTGGCATGTGTAGTACTCTGTAGTATTCATTACAGAAATTATCTCTTTTGAAAATAACAACCTTGTCAAATGAGGTAGGTGATGTAGGTATCATTATCCCTCATCTCATAGATGAAGAGACTGACACACTTTGGGCATTTGGATATCTTGCCCATGGCCATTCCTCACAGTGGGTCAGTGGCAGGATTTGAATCTCTATTGGTAGTCCAGCATGCTCTTTTTCATGCTGTGCTTCCTCTCAGAGATGTTCTGCTGAACACCGAGCCTCACGGTGGCTCCAAGGTCCTATTTTCAGGAGGCTGGCTGTGGACTTACCTTCTCCTGCGTGGGAATATAGGGGTGACATTTGTAGGAACATCAAGAAGTGCACAGGCATTATCCTAGATCTCATGGCCCCATAGAGAAAAAGGAGAAACAAGTATGGGGCAAAAGTCCGTGAGCAGAATGCCAGCATAGGCCATGCATAGAACGTGGTATGTGTGGATGTATGTAATATCCACAAGAAATTATCCTGTTAACTTTACTGTAGTTATGAATAGGACTTTTAGAGGAACCTTCATCTAGCAGTGTGTCTCTCAAATAGCCCACAAACTATTTCTGAGTGGGTTCAAAGACTGTTTGGACTGTAATGACAGGGTCATTGACTTGTAGCTGCAAAGGACTTCAGAGATCATTTGGTTTAACCCCCTCATTTTTCAGAAGAGGAAACTGAGGCCTACAAGAATGAAATTATACATTCAAGGTCACACAGCTTGGAGGTGACACATTTGAGAATTTTCTTTTTAAGTGTCAAAACTGGGGGTAAAGGATATTCCTTGCTCTCAAGTAGTACAGTGGAGTTCTATTCTGTTTTTGTATTTAGGGAGAAACAAATTTCTTGCTAGAGAAAAAAAAGTAGGAATGTTGTTTTCTGATAAGAATGATTGACTTGAAATAGTATTGTTTAAAGGCGCCTACTTTTTGAAAAGTATTTGAATGCCATGTTGTGCATTGAGTCTCCCAAGTAAGAAAGAAGCTATGGAAAAGTGAGTAAGGATGATTCAGTGAAGTAGGTGGCATAAGCAGCATTATTTAAGATATATTAAGTATCCCCCTGGGTGGATTGGATTATGTCCAAACTTATTACTGAGTTTTCCTTTTAAAAGAAAAATAAGAAACTAGAAGTATTTAACTTTTATTTGTTAGATCATTAAATACTACAACCTAATTAACTTCTTAGAGTCCATGTTCATTATGTATCCCATGAGCAATACTTGAAGGAGCTGTGATTATTCAGCTTATATAATCTCTTCACTATTGCGGATCTTCTATGACATCATAGATTGTTTGATGAGCTGATGCAACTGAAAACAAAACTGAGGGGTCAGCATTTGGGAACTGCTATTCTGGGAATGAACCTGGCGTCCAAATATAGTTAATCTAGTCCTCAGACAACAGATGGAGAACTATTGGTAGACCTGTTCTCAGAGCCTTTCAGGTTGGTAAGACCTGCCAGAAGTTGGGTTCTGCTGGTATAGCACTTGAGAACATCACCATGTCATCAGGGCATCAGAGGACTGTTGGTAAGGAATTGTATTATAATGGATTATAAAGTAGGCAAGAGTCAATTGACCCTGATGTGACCTTGGGCAAATCATTTAGCCTAAGTCTTCTGTCTGCACAGTGGAGGTGATAATACTTCTGCCACCTGACTCAGAGTTATTGTGAGGAAAGTAAGCCATGTGTGTCTTTCCAAGAGAGTGACATGGTGATATCCAGAACTCAAGAGCTTAAAATACATATACACATTGTAATAATTGAAAGTCTTGGGGAAATGGAGAGAAATCCAATGAATAAACCCAGAATGGAAAAAGGAATGCTGATTTGGAGGGAAAGCATGCAGCCCTGTTTGGCTAGACAGAGTGCCTAAGGAGGATCAGTGTCAAGGGAGTTTGGAAATGTAGATGGAAGCTAGACTGTGAAGGACTTGAAATGCTGAACTGAGTTTTTGTTTGGTCTTAGAGCCAATGTCCCTGCTGTGGTTTAGTCATTTAATCACTTCTAACCCTACTGACCATATTGTCTATAGAGTTTTCTTTGCTAAGATACTGAAGTAGTTTCCCATTTTCTTCTCCAGCGGACTAAGACAAACAGAGGTCGTGACTTGCCCAGAGTCACACAGCTAGGAAGTGTCTAAAGAAAGACTGGAGCTCACTTCTTCGTGACTCCAAGCCCAGTGCTCTATCCTTTGAGTGCACCTAACTCTTAGTACCGTTGGAGTAGGAAGCCACTGAATATTCTTCAGAAGGGGTGGAGTGATAACTTTGCTTTATGAATATCAATTTATCAAATGTATGGAGGGTGAATTAAAGACCTGAAGCAGGAAGAGCAGTTGGGAAGATGTCTTAGTAATTTTAACAATGCTGAAGACCTGAACTAGGATGGTGGCCTTGGCACTGGAGAGAAGGGGGTGAATTTGAAAGTTGCTATGGATGAATATATACCATTCAAATGTGTATATACATATACACACATATATCTTTACTTAGTAAGTAAACTGAGAAATATTTACTCTTTTCCCCCCCAATATCCTATATAAAAGTGTATAAATCAGAATTCTGTGATATGTTGGTTTATTTATAAAGCTGGGATCATCTGTCTCTCATAGATGTGACACCTAACTGTTCAGCCCCTAATTTTGTTTCATAAGGTTCTATTCCTTTGAGATTCATTTCTTTATATCCCCCAGTACCATTCTTGCCCAGCCTGAATCGCATACTTAGTCATTTGATGGATCTCAACAGGAGAGAAAAAAAACTGAGGCTCTGACATTTAGTAAAAACGATCATTGCTTTGTTTTTACAGCTTCTAAAGAATGAGTCAGTCTTTCACTTAATTCCAGAGAAATTATATTTTTGCTTATGCAAAAGGATAAGCATTTCTTATTTGTAGCCCCAGCTACTTAGATCCATATGTACCAGAAAATCACCTGTTCTTTAAAAGAAGAGAGGAACTTCTCTTCCATTCCTTTCCCCAGCTCCACTCCTAACTCTTTGGACCTCTAAACCAAGCCCCAGTAGCTTTCAGATCCGGTAGTCCTCCCAATTCCATTTTGATGCATTCCTCTTGAAAAATCTCCATTTGAACAAGTGCCCAAGCTGCTCCTAACTCCCCCCCACTTTCACTTTTCCATTCCCTTTTGTGTGTTGCCTTTCTTCCATGAGAATGTAAACACCTTGAGGACAGGGGCTCTTTTTCTTTTTGCTTATATTTGTTGTCCAAACACTTAGTATAGTGTCTGACACAGTAAGCACTTAAATGTTCCTTCCATTCAATTGATACTTATGCAACCCTTTTTCAAATACTTTAAAAGAACTATGACTTCATTGGCATGGGTACTCCTTCCACCAAGATAGGATGTAATCCTCCCATGTCTTAGTGTATTAATGTACTGTTATCACGTAACTCATTGTGACCCTTTCAAACTCGCCCCCCCCCCAAATCTATCCCTTGCTAGTCAACATTTTTTTTTAAATAAATTTATTTAACTTTTTACATTCATTTTCACAAGATTTTGGGTTCCAAAATTTTCTCCCCATTTGT
>CM053770.1:634982584-635227703 GCA_028658325.1 Potorous gilbertii | reverse complement strand
TGTCTCTGTGTGTGCGTGCATGTGTAAATTTGTGTGTGCACTCCTGTACATGTGTATGTGTACGTGTGTGTATGTGTGTGTGTGTAATACCACCAACTACCCAGATATTGAAAGATTTCAAGAGTTACAAATATTGTCTTTCCATATAGGATTGTAAACAGTTCAACTTTGGTAAGTCCCTTGTGACTTCTCCTTGCTGTTTATATTTTCATATTTCTTCTCATTCTTGTGTTTGAAAGTCAAATTTTCTTTTCAGCTCTGGTCTTTTCATCAAGAATGCTTGAAAGTCCTCAGTTTCATTGAAAGACCATATTTTCCCCTGAAGTATTATACTCAGTTTTGCTGGGTAGGTGATTCTTGGTTTTAGACCTAGTTCCTTTGACTTTTAGAATATCCTATTCCACGCCCTTCGATCCCTTAGTGTCGAAGCTGCTAGATCTTGCATAACCCACACTCTTAGAAGGAAAACTCTGTTTTCATAGAGGAACTTCAGATCGCTTCTTTCCATTGATATTGAGAAGGATACATATAAAAGGTCACATTCTATCCTCTTGAGGTGTTGATCACAGTAGAAAAAGTATGGACTCCTCTCTTCTCTTCTTCGTGGTCACCAATAAGGACATTTAAGTAGGCTTATGATTGCAAAATGAGTTTTGATACCTGGAAATACACTGGAATAATCATTGCTGGGGTTTTTTTTTTGTTTGTTTTGGTTTTTGAATTTAAGCCTTCTTTCTAATTTGTCAATCTAAGCTAATAGCTTCCATTTCAGCATTAGTAGTTAAGTGTAGTGATCTCAGTGCTTCTAGTTTGGATTGTTTTTATTTACATTTCTATAATAAAAATCTGAGTTCTAAAGACCTGTTTAAAAAACCAACAATTAGTTCTATAGAATCTTCCAGTGTTTTTGCAGAATTCAGTGAGTTGTATCATTCCCATAAGGACCACCTATCTGTTGATCAGTTGGTGGCAGTATTATCCAGCTCTTCGTTGTGCAAGTGAAAGCTTCTAGGCCTTGACATGGAGCCTAGAAAACCTCAGCATTTCTTTCCTTGTATCCAGTTTTTCCTAATTTGGCTATGTACTCAATCTATGTCTTATTTTATGACCTATTTTCCAGCCCCCTACTTAGTTATTCTTATGTTTTCTTCAGATTTATTTTTAGTACCAAACTCTGAAAAATCAGAAATACCTTGGAAACCTTATATAGTTAGGGAATTTCAGAGACTTATAAAATTGTGCATTTCTGCAGAATTTTCTCTGAAGGTTATATATCCCAGCTTAATAAATACTTCACGAGAGCCTTGCTTTCATTGCCCTGGGTATTCTTTAGGGCAGGGGCGGGGAATGTGTTCTGATGGCCTCCCTTCTGAAGATAAGCTTTCTCAACCTCTGCGGTCCTTGGTTGAGAGTCTGTACCTGTTCCCTTACTGGAATCTTTTTAGTTGTATGACATATACAAGATCTAGTGTTCCATGGATGTACATTGCCTTTGAGATTCTGTCATGCCACAATAAGACATCAGCATACGACATTAATGAAGTTCGAAGGTTGTATATGATATATAGGGTTCCCAAAAGTCTTAGTGTTTTCAGATATAAGTTATTAGAGCTTAAAACTTCACTAAGACTTTTGGTACTGTGCACCACTTTTTACATTTTCAAAATACTTTTTCCCTTTGTTGTTTCATTTTAAAAATTTGGAAGACCCAGGGATGATAAACTGGCCACTGCTTTTCACATTCCAATGATCAGCCAATTGTCTCTGACCTCAGAAATCATGGATCAACCCATAAAACTTCATTAATTTAACACTCATTGATTCAGAAATTATGATATCTGTATTTTGGAAACATATATGATATGATATGTCATGGGTATTCTAATGTAGGATAAAGGCTTCCTTCAAGACTCAGTTCAAATCACACCTTCTGTTGGAGCCCTCTCCTGGTCCCTCCTTCCCTCCACCTCCACTCCTAGTTCCATACCTCTCAAACTACTTTCCATTTATACTCTATAAATTTTGTAAGGATATTTTATTTTTTTTTGCATGCCATCTCCCCCATTAAAATGGGTTCCCTGAGGGCAGGGACCATATTTGAACCTTTCTTTGCAGCCCCAAGCTTAGCAGTGACATGCTTAATAAATATTTTATTGACTGACAGTATATAATTATAAAAGATATGCTGGATTCTAATTTAGGTCTTCCTCTCTCCAGGTCCAGTGCTGTATACACAGCATTATGTAGCTACCAGTAGATTAGAAAATGTCTGCAAGTCTGGAAGACCTAGGTTCAGGCTTATTCTTTCACAAATATGACTTCTGTAAGCATGAGCCTGTCAGGATCTAGGTGCCTTAGGTAACTCTTTAATCAATTAACAGACATCAATTAAATGCCCACAGTATACCAGCTATTAAAACTATAAATTAGAGCGGTTACCTATCTGTACTATTAGAAGGAATTTCCATGCTGGAGGTTCCCTTCATGGATAAACTCACAGATTTAGGCTTTTTTTTTTTTAAATTAAAATGGTTTGCTAAGCAATGGAATAACACAAACAGTATTTGAATGAAGTGGGGAACAGGGAGGGTGATGTTTAAGTCACTGGAACAAAAAGGTAGACCTATTTTACTTACTTTAAAACCCTTTTTAACAAATTGCTTATACTGTGACCAACACATTATTCCCTTATTCCTGAATCACTGAGAGATTATAGCATAATTATATATTGGGTACATAGAGTATGAGTCTGTGTACTGTGATTATCCTTTTAAGAAGTTCACACACATTCCAAGACTCCCATCACCAATCTGAGAGCTGTCTCCTAATACTGGCCCGATGGAGTCAGCATCTGTTCCACAAATCTGTGCCGAAGCCTCATTTTGGATGGAAGAAAAGTTTCTCCTTATTGTTGAGGACTCTGTAGATTAAATTATTGATCGGTCTGCTTTCTAAAGAAAAGATCCCAAAGAGCTAGAAGAGCAAAAATAGCCGGTAGCCACTGCCGCCTTTATCAATCAGTCCCTCGAGTCCATGGTTAATTTAATAGTAACAGCATGCTAGTTAAAAAAAAAAAAGATTATGAAACTGAAACAGTCCTGTCCAGAATATTGCCAGTTGCCACCAAAAAATCAGAGTACTTCTATAATCTCAAGATACAATTTTGCCCAAATCCCATTCTGTGCTTTGTCAAACTTCATTCTGCTCTAGTTGACCACAGATTCACAAAAGAATCACCATTCAGAGACTGGAGCATCCAATCTTCTATTTTTTTCTGTAATTCTTACTAGAGGGCCTCTCAGGGTGAGATAGACTTAAAGCGCTGATGGGACAAGTGACCCATGATGGCAATTGATGCATGGCACCATGATATTTTAACCAGATATAGAAAACTCAACTGAAGCATTTAAAAAGACATCTTTTGATTCACATGATGATGGAGGCTCCCCAGAACATATTAAAATTCACTTAGTTTCTCCCAAAGACCAGCAAAACCAAACCAAATCCTGACTGCCATTTTGCCTGACTTGTTTGCTAACCTTTTGGCTAAGGGGAATTTTCCTAACAGGTCTAAATGATAATGGTTTATATACTTAGAACAAAACTGCTTAACCCTCTTTGGAATTTCATAGAATAGCATGCCTGCTAATGAAGAAAATATCTCTCTATGTACAGTACCTGAAATTTTATTCAGCACAGTAGAACAATGTACATGCTGATAATATAAGACTTTTTGTAATTGACAATTTCTTTTTTAATGCTATAGTCTAATTTCCTTTTGATATTGTAGTTTTTATTCCTCTGGGATTTTTAAGCTTTGGGTTATGTCTCATCTTAATTTAACTCAAAATCCAATAAAAAATAGCAGTATAGTTATAATAGAGTTTATATATAACCTGTCCCCAAAGCCCTTTGGTATATACTCTTCTTACTAAGGAGGATGATGATTAAAATGGTGTTTAATTCCCCCTTTGTTTCCTCGGACCTGTACTGGACATTGGCCTGGCTGGTGTTTTACTCATTCAATTCAGTGAGCATTTGGAGTCTGGAAAATGTAATTTCAGGTCTAGCTTCTGATCTATACTGTCTGGGCAAACCACCTTCCACCTGGGGTGGGCAGCCCCGGGCAATCCATCTGGATAGGTACAGGTACAGAATAATTATAGATAGCTGTTGTCTTCGTCCTTCATTGCTGAAGAAGACCATGCCATAAAGAAATGATGATGTAGATATTCCTTGGTAAAAGGAATTTCCTCACTGACAGTTCCTGACCCTGGATGAAAGCAAGTCTACTAGACCCTCCCTTCCAGATTTCCCTCCCACCCCAAAAAAGAAAGAAAAAGTGCAGTACTAGGCTTTGGCAGTACAGAAACAAATTCCTTTTCTTAAGGATTTTATATTTTACTGGTCAGAAAGACTTAGGAAAATAAGGGTAATGTGGGAACTACTATGTCAAAGGCATGAATTTTGAGGTGGGATTAACATTCAGTAAGTGGCATAAGTTGGAGATAGGATAAAAAACAAGCAGTTTAATATATAACTTTTATATTAACAAAGACTGTTTCTCTGTCAACTTTTTTGTTGTGTTACATTTTTGGTATAGTTTACAAGCTGACACCTGTGTACTAACTTAGAGACCACTACTGGTGTGCGGTGATTAATGGCTTTCAATTTATAGCCAAACACTAGGGCATATTTTTTAACTTCTTAAACATTTTTTTTGTTGCTTCTTTGATTTTTCCAGCAGTACTCATTCTGGATTCTCCAGATGGCTCTAGAGCCAGGTTCTCCTTCCCCTCACCTCCAGCTTTCTTATATGTGTTGTCTTTCTCCATCAAATTATACACTCTTTGAGGGCAGGCCCTCTCCCTCTTCCTCCCTCCATCCCTCTCTCCCTCTCCTCTCTCTCTCTCTCTCTCTCTCTCTCTCTCTCTCTCTCTCATCCCCACCACTTAGTACAGTACCTGGCACATGGTCATTGCTTCATGAATGTTTATTGACTGACTACTTAGTGTTATTTTATCTCCCAACATTCATCTTTATGACTGTAAGACTGTCTCATAAAAGCCTTGCCACTACAGACCATACCTTGGTCTCTAACTCTTTCATGTATGGAAATTCCGTCCTGGGTACCTGCTCTTCTAGTTGATGATGGCCCCATCTGACCCATGATTATAGGCAGCTCTCCCAACCCTCCTCCATTCTTTACTTTGTTTCCTATTCACCCTGCCTCTCTCCAGTCCTGGAACCAGGATCCAAAATCAACTGGGTCACTGCTCCCAAAAGAGAGAGTTCAGTCTCCTCCTTCCTAGCCTCTTTCAATATTCCTGTAACGTTCCAGGGGTGGGGAACCTGTGGTTTCAAGTCCACATGTGGCCTCAAGGCCATAGATTCCTCATCCCTGTTCCAGACCAAAGAATCTTCCCTAGCCATCATTCCCTTATTCATGTTATCTTTTTCACATTAGAATACGGGATGTTCAAAGTCAGGGACTGTCTTTTCTTTTGTATTCATATCTCCAGTACATGGCGCAGTGCTTGGCATAAAGTAAGTGCTTAATAAGTGCTTATTCCTTCATTTTCTATCCTATGGTGAAAATGTCCTATGGATAAAATTAAACATTGGACAGTGATCTAGCCTCTTTTAAGGAGACAAAAGAAAAAAAAGGGAGATCCTCTTGGCTGAAGCAGCACAGAAAGTAGTCTGAGACGGGAGCTATTCTCAGTGTCTCTGGCACACCACAGATAGACGATTTTTATTCCAACATAAATTCTACCAAAAGTTTCTATTGGTGCTCAGGCTCATAATTGTTTAATGTTGTAAGCCAAAAGGATCCTGAATGTGAAGGAAAAAGCGATCTGGCCAGAAATTTTTAATAACAGAGAGAAATGGGAATATAATCACATGAGAATTAAATTCCAATAATGGAGCAAAATGGTCTGCTGGCCTTGTTTTATGAGACATAAAAACTGCTGACAGAAACCTGCATGTGCCCAAACAGAAGCACAAAGGTATTCGTGCTCTCCTCTAACCTTATCATACCTTTGCAGGACTGTTCTGAGGGTCTGGTATCTTCCTTATCTTTCACAGCTGGATGCTCTCTCAGTTCTCCTCCTGCCTTGTTCTCCAGCCTCTCTGTTCCCATTTATTGTCACACAAGACACTCATCTCCTGACTTTCTGCATTTTCACTGACTTTCCGGTGGGCCTAGAATACTCTCTCTCTTCATCTCTCTGCTTTCTGCTTTTCCTGACTTTTTTAATTAAAGTCTCAGTGCAATCCTCATGGTGCCTCAGTCCTAGAGAATCCTCTCTGAGATTACTTCTAATTTATCTTGTATGAATCTTGTTTGTACACAGTTCTTTATTTGCACGTTATCTCCCCCTTCCGTTAGAATGTGAGCATCCTGAGGGAAGGATTTGTTTTTGCCTTTTTCTGTGTCACCAGTGCTTAGCACACTCCCCGGATCTTAGTAGGTGCTTCAGAAATGCTTGTTGACTGACCATATTGACTGTTCTCAGTATTTTATCTTATATGTCTTTTATTGTTATTTAAATGTTTCACATGCATTTTCCCTTATGCAATCTGTCCTCCAGTAAAAACAATTCTATCTTCTCTCAATTCCATTTATTTTTCCAAGCATATTTAAAAATTTAATTTCATCATTTCCCTGAGATACTTTAGCTACATCAAATTACTACTTTATTCTAGAGATTTTGTTTTGCTAATTGAATTTCTTCTTTTAATTCCTTAAGTGTTTTTATTAACCATTTGATTACATATTGAGATATTTCTAGCATTTTAAAAATATTATTGTCAGTGCTATTTCAGTAAATTATTTCCTTTGTTTTTTTCCCTCATTTTTCCATTTCTTTTAATTCATAATACATTTCCATTGTGTCTGAACTATGTTTTGCTTAACTTTTTAGTGACTTTTTAGTGTAAATTTTCTTTTTGAGGATTTCTGGTATTTTAAAATCTCTTTGGCATTTCTTTTGTTGTCTCTGGGAGAAAATGAGGAAATAAGAGGCCCTTGCAATTTGTCAGTCTGTTATTATACTTTAAGCCTACATAGCTTTTATATGTGTATATCTTTTCTCCCCAAATAAGTTACATAGTTGAGGAGAACAAGGCTAAGTCTTATAATTTATTTTGTATACCAGAAAATACCAAACACAATTCTATGCACTTCATTAAATTCTTGTTAAACAGTAAACTAGTTAATCAGAGGGGAAATATGATATAGTGAAAAGAATATGTGACAGAGCCAGAGAGAGGAGTGGCTTCACATCCCAGATCTAGCACTGAATTGTGGAACTCAAGTCAGATCATTCAGCCTCTCTGAACTTAAGGTTTCTCCTCTTATCCTATGTATGTGTATATGTATGCATATATACCCATACATATGCATAAATATGTATATGTAGCTGCAAAGTGACACTGTAACTAGAGCACTGGGCTTGAAATCAGGAAGACTCATCTTCCTGAGTTCAAATCCAGCCTCAGACACTTACTAGCTATGTGACACTGGGCAAGTCACTTGACCCTGTTTGTCTCAGTTTCTTATCTGTAAAAAGAGCTGGAGAAGGAAATGGCAAGGCACTCTAGTACTCTTGCCAGGAAAACCCCAAATGAGATCATGAAAAATTGGCCATGACTAAAATGATTAAACACCTGTCTCTCTCTCTCTCTCTCTCTCTCTCTCTCTATATATATATATATACATATATATATGTACATGTATATATATACACACTGTTATATATGTGTGTGTATGTACACACACACACACACATACTCCAAATGTGTATATATCATAGTTGTTTATATTTTATTATTATATATACTCCCCTATTATACTAACTCCTTGAGAGTAGGGACTATTTTTAATCTTTATTTGTGTCCCCAACCTTAAACACAATGTAAGGCATAAAGTAGGAGCTAAATAAATGCTAATTTATTGCCTGTCTTTTACAAAATAAAAATTACTAGGTCAAACCATGTAAGGATAGTTGAAGGAACTAAGGATGTTTAGCATGGATGGGAAAAAAATACTTATTGGGCATCAACCAGGCAAAATACAGAGAGTCTTACTACCAGGCAATTCATTTTTCAGCTAGATTGTGGAAAAGGGGATGATAGCTGCTAAAAGTCTTACCATTTCCAAAATTTCTAAAAACTTTACCTGAGTACTTGATACTTTTAATTTGAGATTCTCTAATGGACATATTGTGAAAAAATAAATGCCAATATTGAGATTTTTGCTACAAGTAGAAACAGGAGTTACAGCTAATTGGAAAGATGATGTGAAAGTTTTTCTTGGACAAATTCATAATGAGTTGTCAGAGGTGGTTTTGCCTTGTTTCCAAAGGCAACAAGAAACATCATTTTTGTGAACTGTCATTCTCACTCTACTGTAATTCATGATAAGCATAAACAAAAAATTTTACTATGAAAATCATTTAGTTAACATATGAACATCTGAAGAAGGAGAAAAGCTCTACAAATACCTCAGTAAGATTTTCCAAATTAAATAAACATATACTTTGACACAGTAATTTTAATGAAAAAGTGAACATAGGGAAGAATGAGTGGTGAATAAGTGCTGGAAAATATGGTGTTCCGGTCAAGAATGAGAGATCAGCAGCATGTAGAGTGCCTAGAGAACTTAAACCTTCTTCAGGAAGGAGACAGAAGGCCTCGAGCATGGCAATGAGCAGCCAGCTATCACATCTGCTCTTGAGGGCCAGGACTTCTGAAGTCTTTGAGGCTATAGTCATAGCATACTTGCAGACCACCTACACAATAATGAGAGAGCAATGGGAACCTTTAGCATATAGACTAGAATTTTTTTTTTTAGCTAAATAATAGTGTTATTAAAAAAATGCCTATATCCTAAAAATAGAATCCTTACCAATAATTTTAAATGTAATCATTCCTGGAAAAAAGGGAAAGCCAAGTAGGATCCCATGGATTAAAATCCTACAGAGGAGGTTGGTCCATTTGAGATGAGAAATGCTCCAGGATAAAATTGTGATGATGACAAAAGTGGACACAATTACAAGGGAAAATGGGATTTGTTTGAAAAGGTTGATGTAGCAGCCCACCCTCTAACTTAAACTTTTAAAAGAAATGCACAGAAAATGGAAGCCAAGCCAGGTAAAAGAGAACGAATAGAAAAGCATGGCATGGTCCTGTAAGAGAGTATCAGAAATGCTCAGAATGAGCTGAGGCTGATGAAGATACCTAAGCTGTACAAATATGTGTTGGGTTTTTTTGTTTGTTAGCTATTTGCAGAGAAAAGGGAAGAAGCAATAGAAACTAAGAGACAACAGAGAAAAGTCAAAGTTATTAAATTCATATTCTGCTTCTGTTTTCTCTGCCAAAGAGAATGACTTTTGTATTGGAAATGACATAATAAATGACTCACTTGTGAGGAGATAGCAAGAGATTACCTCACTGCTCCTACAGAATTCATTCAACTAGTTAGGGCTCTACTGAATAAACAGATGGAATTGCCAAGTACTACCAGTGATACTTGAAAGGTCATGGACAACGTGATTGGAGAAGGGAAAGCACTCCCATTTCCAAAAAGGGAGAAGAACAAGGGTCTGGAAGCTGTGAGCCTTGACCTCTGTTCTTGTGAAAATACTAGAATGGATCCTGAAAGAGGTGGTTAGCAAATATCTAGGAACTGATTGCAGAGAGTTGGCATGGTTTCATCAAGGCTAACCTCATTTACTTTTTGGACAGTGTTAATAAATGAGGGAAATGCTTTAAACATAGATTATCATGCGATTTCATAGCCTTCTTTGTATGATGGACCCCTTTGACAAGTGGGTAAAGTCCATAGACCCTTTCTCCAGAAAATGTTTTTAAAATTATAAAATAAAATGCATAACATTACAAAGAAAATCAATTATACTGGCATACAGTTATCAAAAAATAATATATATTAAAAACCAGCTTCATAGTTCCCAGTGTAAGAACCCCTGCAACCTATACTTCAGCGAAGGTTTTTATAAAGTACCTCATACTGTTCTGAATAAGGTGAGGAGATATGAATTGAGTGACTGTGCAATGAGGTGAATTTAGAACAAGTCAGATGCCTGGACTCAATGAATAATTTGTACACTGTCAGGTTGTCCCTAAAGGTGTATCTGGGAATCTAGACTTGGTCCTATGCTGTTTAACAGTTTTATCAGTGATAGAGGCATAGATGGCATTATCATCAGATATACAAATGATACAAAGACGGGAAGGATGGCTAACAACACTCTGACTGAGTCAGGACCCAGAAGGATCTTGACAGACCAGAACACTGACATGCATCTTACTATATTTATTATGTGAAATTCAGTAAATATAAATGTAAAGTTTGTACTTATACACATAAACACACACACACACACACACATAGACAACTTCACATGCACATAATAGGAGAGACATGGTTTTAGACAGTGGTTTTGAAAACAGTTTGGAGTTTTGGTGAGTTACACTTTAGTATGAATCAACATTGTGTTGTCAGTCCAAAAAGTGATGCAGTCATGAGCTGCATTCAAAGAGATATAGCTTCCAGGAACAGGGATATCATAACACCACTGTACAATGCCATTATCTGACCTCATTTGGAGTTAAGTATTCTGTTCAGTTCTGGGTGTGAAGATTTAAGAAAGATATTGATGGGAATGGTAAGAGATTTTGAGCCCATGTCATTAGATCAGCTGAAGAAACTGTCAGTAGTTACAGCAGAGAAGACTAAGGAATAACATGCTAGCATGTTCAGGTATTTGAATATCTGTAATGCCAAGCAGAAATTTGATTTGGTTTTTTTTGGCCCCAAATGGGTGGATGTTGCAAAGGCAAATCTAGACTTGATGTTAAGAAAACCTCCCAAAAGTTTAAGCTGTCCACAAGTGGAAAAGGCTGCCTTGAGAGGTGATGAATTCCCTCTTCTTACAGGTCTTCAAGCTGAGACTGGAAGACCAATTTCTGTGGTACATTATAGTAAGAATCTTTTGGTGTGTGCGCCCAATATCTGTAATTCTGACACAGTGTAGGGAGGGGAAAGAAAAAGTAATAAGCCAGAAGGGAAGAGAGAAGCAAGGCTAACAGCCAAATTTATGAAGCTGGCTCTCTACCACACTAATTAAACCATATCACATCCTTCCCATCATGAGCCTTTTTTGCTAGGAATGAAGACTGAATGTGCCTCAGCTACATCTTCACCAAAAGCTGATGGAAAAAATACTTATCTGTTTTGTTTGAATTGATTTAGTAGTCAGCGATGTGAATGTAAAAACACACTTCAGGTGGGATTGCTCACTATTTAGAATTTTTATGCCTTTCATATGAGTGTTATAATGCAGATAATTGAGAATTGCCCAAAGATCTCCCTGCTTTAGTTTTTCTTTTGCTTCTGTCTCAGAGGCACTGTATTAACCCAACTATGGACTTAACCTCGTTTTCTTGAGTCAGCTTTTCATTATTCTTATCCTTTTACCACTTTTTCTCACATTTTCCCTACCACATATACTTTTATCTTACCTATAATGTTCTTCCATTTCTTACTGCTCCTAATTATAAAACTACTCAAAGAGTAGCCTTTCACAAACAGCCTACTTATTTCATTCTGTGTTCCCTTGAATATACCCTCTGCTTAGAAGGGTATATCCTGTAATCCCTAATATATTTTTGAATCATATACTGTATTATTTGAAATATTAAAAATTAATATTTAAAATGTTAATATCTTAACATTTATTATCTGATCTTTATTATCCTAAGCTAAAATATTTATTATCTTAAAACATTAAGATACTTTAAATACAATATTTCCTATCAGGTATTTTCAGACTAGAGAATCAAACCATAGGCTTTAAATTCATTGAGATTATTTAATTATTTTGCTATTCACAATCCCTTATTTTAAAATAAAGAGGAAATTTTTCATAAAAAATTATAAATTCAGATGTAATCATTTAACTTATTTTCTAGTGCTGTCTTTAGGTTGATTTTAAGGTAAACAAAAGAAACCAAAGTGGCTCAGAGGCATTTTTATTTGAAAATAATGAGGCATTGTCATTGCAATGCAAAGACAGAGGAGAAGGATATTGACATTTGTATGACGAAGGGATCATCCCCTTCTTTTTTCAGTAGGAACCATGTAACTGCCATGAAAATTGACAGTAATCTTCAGTGTCGATCTAAATGCTTAAGTCCAACACCTCCCTGACCTAAATTCTGGACCAGTAGTTGTTAAGACAGTGATAAGTATTGGGATGTTCCAGACCTCCTCAACCATAATTGAATATTTGTGTTTTTAGAACTATGATATCTTAATGACTGAATTTTTCATGATATTTTTATTTCATCCAAAGAAAGCCTTATGTCAACCATGAAGACATTCTATCAGATAACTAGCCAAAGGAAATGAACAGGCAGTTTTCAAAGAAAGAAATCAAAATTATTAATAGCTACCTGAAAAAAAATAATCTAAAGACTAATAATCAGGAAAATTCAAATTGATGAAATTCTCCCTTCTATTTGTCAGATTGGCAAAGATGACCACAAAGGAATAAGACATGTTGGAAGAATTGGTGGATTTGTTAATTTGGTATAGTGTTTCTAGAAAGAAATTTGTAACTATGCCCCCAAAGTCACTTAACTCTGAATTCTCTTTGACCCAGCAATGGCATGACGAGGGATATACTTCCAAAAGAATCAAAGAAAGAGGGAAAGTATCAATATGTACAAAAATATTTATAGCAACTCTTTTTGTAGTGTCAAAGAACAGGAAAATAAGGAATGGTTCCTATGGGCAATGGCTGAGCAAAGTATGGTTTATGAATGTAATATAATACTCTTATGCTATACAAAATAAAAAGATGGTTTCAGAGATACCTGCAAAGACTTGTATGAAATATTGCAAAGTTAAGTAAGTAGAACCAGGAAAACAATTTATACAATTACAATACAATTGCAACAATTTTGAAGGCTTAAGAACTATGTTCCATGTAATGACTAATCACAAGTCTAGAGGATCAGTGATGAAGCGTGTCATTTTCCTCCTGACGGAGATGATAGACCATGGTGTAGAATGAGAAATATATTTTTGGATGTAGCTAATTTAGGAATTTATTTTGTGTCATTCTGCATAGTTTTTCATAAGGATTTTGTTTTTTCTTTTTCCCTTTCCAGTTGGGAGAGAGAGAAAGGTGAAAGGGAAAGAAAAATAAATGTTTGTTAATTAAAAAGAAAAATATGTTTAAAAGACATCTGAAAGAGCCAAATAATTTCAGGTCGACAGACCTTTGCAGGCTGCATTTAAAAAAATAGCATAAGGCCAACATTGGATTTGAGATATTTCACTGATTATTTCTAGAAACCAAATGATTCCATTTAAAAATCTAGTCAAATAATTAACTTTTTGTTTTTACTTCAGTGGGTCTTTGATCATATTGATGTGATTACTTTCTTCCCCTGTGATTCAGATCAGAAACCAGTTATCAATAGTTCCATCTTCTTGTCTTAAGAAATTCTTCTAGTGCTTACTCCTAAAAAATTCTTAATAGAGAATTTGCCCAACACACTGGAGACCTTTTTACCTACTTCTTTTACTTACACTCTGTGGGTAACAGCGATGCCATTTTAATTTTAACACTTGAATTTATAATTTGTTGAGAAGTCTTCTTTTTACCATTATGATTTCTTTGATTTCCCTAATTTCTTTTTTTATTTCTATTTCCGTTAGTCAGAATTCTCCAAAAACCCTTTTAGAGAACCGAGTCATACAAATTTGAACCTCAACTTTGTGATCCAAAGAGTTGTCTTCTAAAAAATGTTTTATTTGTATGAGTATGGACTCATATTTGACAATATTCATAAATATTTATCTTTTAACAATTATTATTTGTTAAAGTCACATATTTTAGATGTATATCCAACATAATTTCGCTTTATTCCATTTAAAGTACTTATATACCTAAATCAAACCAAAGAAAAATGGCAAATTTTTTACTCTAATTTGTGTCTATGCCTGTAATCTGTCAACTCATTTACTTAGCAGCCTATATGATGGATAAATAATTTTGCATTTAATAGGGAGTCTGGTCGCCATTAAGTTCACAGAAACATTACTTCATCATATGCAGTACACATGACTTGTTGGGGACCATAGTAATCAATCAAGATAGTGCTACCTCATTTTATAATGAAAAGTCATCCTTTCTATCTTGTGAACCATAAGACAAGCAATCTGGCACTGCAAAGCAAAGTCGTAATAGGACATGCTCTTTAACCTGGACATTAAAAAGAACAGAAGAAAAATATTCCCTCTTCCTCTTTTTAAAATTCATGTTACTCAACAGATAAATTCCTTCCTCACTTTTTCCTGACATCTCAAGGGAATCAGTGTCTGCCTGTGGTCCCTTGTCCTCACCACATGGCCAACCCATCTTCTCTTCCTATCAGACAATTCCCTGGTGATAACCTTTTACTTATGTTCTTCAAAGTTCTTCATTGGTTATGTTTCATTTTGCTCACATCAACCATGCATCTTTCCATTGCCATCTGTATAGTATTCGTTTTTAATTCTTGAAAAATAGATCTTTTCCATCTTTTGCAGCTGTAAAGCAAGACTAGTGATGAGTCACTATTAAATTTACGGTTCTTTATGTTTGTAGGATATACAGGGTCATCAAAAAAACTCTGCATTTCCCAGGGGAAATCCAGTTTACTCTCTTTGACTTGGTTAAACATCATCAGATCCCTGTTGCTGTGCTTTTAACTGGAATATGTAGAAAATTTCATAATCTACCAAGAAGCTTCTTCAACTAGGACCTTCTCTGCCGTATCTCCTCCTCCACATGTCAAACGTGTGTTGAACATGTTTGACAAACATGTGTTGAACATGTTTGACAAGCATAAATCTCAGTTTATGCCTTGTCTGATGTTTGTTTTTAGAGAGTCACTGAAGACTTTCAAGGAGTTGTTACATCTTTCAAGGAGTCTCAAATGATTTTAACGTATAGGATAGTATGGGAGATACCTTGTTGGATAAGAGTCTTGAAGATATTTTGCTCTGTCAAATAAATGCTTTTTCTAATCAACAAGAAGAAGAATGGGACCTTATATTATCTTGATTATCTTCCAAAGTAGAAATAATGACTGGTATTTATACAGTATCTACAAACTGTTTTAAAACTATTATCGTAACTCTGTAGATAAAGGAGCCTTTCTTTGCCTTCTGACCTCAGACCACAGAGTAACTGAGCCTTTTACATGTCTCCAATTGTTTGTATGTATATTTGTGGCCAGTTTTTATGATGATTATGTACTACTACGGCCTCCTGATTGTGTTGCAATTTGAATTGAACCTTGGTAATCTTGAAAACTATCACGGTGACCCAAAAAGTCCATTTTAGCCAGGTGGTGGTCTGCTTCTTTACTCTGCATGGACATAGGAAATCAGTGATAAGAATAGAAAGAAACTTACTGTGTTTAAATCCTGGCCTTATAAATAATGTCATTTTAAAAAATTCCTTTAAAACACTTGTTTTGTTTCAGGAAGTAAAGGTGAGAACATGAGACAAGAATCCTCTTTTGCTTATTTTTATATTCTTGCACTCCATAGCAGGGGAAGGTTTTTAAAAAAACACAACTTTTTTTTCCTGTTAGCTCTGATCTTCCTCTCTACTCTAGATCCCTTTGGCCTGCTTCTCTGAATTAATATTCCTCTCCCCACAGTTATCTTTGCTGTTCCTGTGATGTTCTTCCCTCCCTGTATCTCTCTGCGTAAAGAATGAATAAGGAAAAGGGGGGGAACAGTGACAATCTGAATTGTGATTTTCCTTAATGAGAATGTGTATCTGGGGCAGTAGAGTGCAAAGAGGTCTCCTACTTGATGCTTTTAAAATAAGGTTTATCCACGTTATTTGACCTCACTGTTATATTTAGCGACTTCAGTTTTTTGAATATGCTTATTGTCATGCCAAATAATAAAACTGATAACCATATTTCTGCCTTAAAACTCAATTTTACAAAATATATAAAACAAAGTAATGGTTTATTCATGCCTTTCATTATAGTAAAATAATAAGCACTTTCCTTCTTCCATTCTTTTGGATACTTTTAAGGTTTCACTTTACACTCAACAAAATGACAGAGGGGCTGTGAAAAGATAGGCACACTTATTCACGATTGAGAGATCTGTGAACTGGTCCAGCTAGTTTAGAAAGCGTGAAATTATGCTATGAACATGACAAATATCCATAGCTTGTGACCGAGAGATCCCATTGCAAGGCACATAACCCAGGGAGATTCACAGCAGAAAGGAAGTTCCCATATATACCTAAATATCTGTGGCAGCACTTTTTGTGGTAACAAAGAATTGAAAGCAGAGTAGATGTATATCAAACATATAAAATTGTGGTATGTGACTATAATGGAATGCTTTAAGAACTGACAAATATGAAAACATGACCTGAGAAAAGTTCTCTTCATTATTCTACTCAATGCCTTATTATTAATGACATTGAAGATCACAATAAACAATAACAACAGACTTTTAGATAGTACTTTATGATTAGCAAAGCAGTTTATATACATTGTCACATTTGATCCAGAAGTACATGTTGTTTTTCAAAACCATTTTATGCATCAGAGAGTTTAAATGATTTGCTCAGGTCTGTCCAAAGCAGGATGTGAACCCAAGTCCAACGCTCTATCCACTATGCCCCATGGGCTGCCTCTTCATCTTTCACCTAGACTGTTGCAGTAATTCCCTAAGTGACTTCTTTGCTTAAAGTTTGTCCTTACTGATGCCTCATTATTCTTTCTAAAGCATGGCTTTGATTCTATCTCTTCTCTTTTTCAAAAATATCTTTGCTGGAAGTTCATTCTTTTAAAATAATGCTTCTTTTCTTTGAAACATGGCCAAGCTCCCTCTCTTTTTCCTCTTTAATGAGTTATCCAAAGAGCAATGCTCTGAGCCTGAAATTTAAACTATAAAATGCATATTCTGTATTATAAGGAATGTTGAGTTTTAAACTTGAAGTTTAGTGGGCCATTTCCAAGTACACAGTTTACTCTATAAAGTCAAGTTTGTAAATGTCTGTTTCAAACCAAAACAAGAGGCTAGTTCTGATTATAATCCATTTACCTACCACTCCTTGAGTTGAAGTTAAAATTGCCCCCCATGGCAACCACCAGAAACTTCTGAAACGGTTGTCTTTTGCTTCCTGTATCTAAAACAAGAGGTTTCTAAGTGTCAACTTCTCCCTCTGCTACAGCTCAGGTCAGTTATACTCAGCACTGCTTTTCTTTCCTCATTTGGAACAAGTTCTCTTTTTATCAACTTTTAGGATTTTTTTATTAAATTTCCTCTTAAAAGGGATTTAAACTATCTTCTATCCCCAAATGCATTTTTCTCTTTACTTCTATTTGCTCAGGGGCAATGCTTTACCTACATACCCATTTAAAGTTAGAAAACACCCATATTTACGTTGTGTTCTTGTCCAAACCAAATAGGGGAAACAGAAATGAGATGTAATTGGAGAGTTTTCTTTTCTCATGTATTAACTGTAATCTATTAAAAAAAAAAACCTAGGTGGATTAGCTTAAAGCTGTCTTAGAGATGACTTTTTCCTTCTCTACACTGTCTGGGCAACTAAATCCTTTTGGCATTTCGGAAATGTCAAATTAATTGGGTTTCTCAATTAATTTGACATTTCTCCAGAAGTTCCAGATTTCAAAAATGTTCAGATTTAAGTTTTGTTCATTTCATGAGTATTTTCTTTTCATGAGTACTTTCACAAGTGCTTATCATAGTATGTCATTTTCTGGTTGTGTGATTGGTGCTTTGAACATATTACTTAACTATCAACAGATACTTAGTAGGCAGCATTTATAATGCATTGTCATTTTAAATCTGGTTAGCATGAACCAAAATTCAACGAGTTAGTTTGCAACTAAATGACAGATACCAGCTGCTTATTACTGTATTTTAACATAGTGGAGCTAATTCCCTACCCAATTTTCAAATGAGAAGCTGGAAGTGGGTTTGACAAATTAACCTGAAAATTCCTGCTCATTTTCTGAAATAATCTAGGGCTTGGCTAAACATATTTTGAATGGTCTTCAAATGCAAAATATGAGAGGCAGTTGGTTCTCAATGTTAGGTTATCTTTTAATCCTCTCTTAACTTAACAAATTATTATTTTTAAAAGCATTTTCAATTTCCCCTCTTCTTCATAGGCCTACAGGTAGTAAAGTAATTAGAAACAGTTTTCTTCATTCTTATTTCTAGTGTTTGAGTAAGAATAATTTTG
This sequence comes from Potorous gilbertii, assembly GCA_028658325.1. Taxonomy (NCBI): domain Eukaryota; kingdom Metazoa; phylum Chordata; class Mammalia; order Diprotodontia; family Potoroidae; genus Potorous; species Potorous gilbertii. Next base: position 635,209,371 of record CM053770.1, on the reverse strand, counting down.
TTAGACTGTTTTCAGATTCAAAATGGAATTTATCTACTGTGTCCTATGAAAAGATGATTCGCTTTAAAAAGGGCCTTGTTTTAGTCATCTTGTCTCAAGTGAGAAAAGTTGATTTGTAGAATAGAATCCTGATGAATATTCATCCACATTAACTACACTCAGATAAATTTTGATAAGCATAAAAAATTTGATCTTAAATCAGGTGAATTCTTTTCCATCTTTTCTCCACCTTCTACTCTCCCTATCTTCCTTCATGTTGCACCTAAATCCCACCTTTTATAAGAAACCTTTCAAGGTCTCCCTTAATTTTAGTGTCTTTCCTCTGTTGATTATCTCCAATTTATCCTCTTGTTTGTACAGAATTGTTTGTATGTTATCCCCCTCATTAGACTGTGAGCTCCTTGAGAGTAAGGACTGGTGGATTTTTTTCCTCTTTGTTTGTATACCCAGCACTGGTACATCATAGTAAATGTTTGTTGACTGACTGACAGTTAGGTTGGTTGAAATAATATTATTAATGGGGTCAATCCATAGAGAGCTTACTTTCTTCTGGCCTCTCTTTTTCTTCCTAGTTATTTCTTTTTTTTTTTTCAAGATAAGAGAAACTTTCTTTTTTTTTTAACTTAATTTTTTTTGTTTTCAGTTTTCAACAGTTGCTTCCATAAGCTTTGAATTTTCTCTCCCTCTCTCCCCAAGACAGCATGCAATGGGTTTTACACATACATTCTTATTAAACACATTTTTATATTAGTCATATTACATAGAAGAATTGAAACAAATGGGAGAAACCATGAGAAAAACCAAATCTAACAAAAACGTAAGACAAGAGAAAATGGTCCGCTTCATTCTGTGTTCTGTTTCCATAGTTCTTTCTCTTGATGTGGATGGCATTTCACATCATGAGTCCTTTGGAAATGTTTTAGGTTCTTGCATTGCTGTGAAGGGCTGAGACTATCAGAAACAGAAGTCACACTATAGCTGTTACTGTGTACAATGTTTTCCTAGTTCTGCTCATTTCACTCAGCATCAGTTCATATAAGTCTTTCCAGGTTTTTCTGAAGTCCAGCTGTTCAACATTTCTTATAGCACAATAGTATTCCATTACATTAATATACCACAACTTGTTCAGCCATTCCCCAATGGATGGGCATTCTCTTAATTTCTAGTTTTTGGCCACCAAAAAAGAGCTGCTATAAATATTTTGTACATGTGGTACCTTTTCCCATTTTTATGATCTCTTTGGGATACATTCCTAGAAGCGGTATTGCTGGGTCAACGGGTATGCACATTTTGGTAGCCCTTTGGGCTTAGTTCCAAATTGCTCTCCAGAATGGTTGGATCAGCTCACAGCTCTGCCAACAATGAATTAGTGTTCCAACTCTCCCACATCTTCTCCAACGTTTATCATCTTGCTGTTTTGTCATGTCAGCCAATCTGATAGGTGTGAGGTGGTCCCCCAGAGTTGTTTTGATTTGCATCTCTCTAATCAATAATGAATTAGAGCATTTTTTCATACTACTATAGATAGCTTTAATTTTTTCCTCTGAAAACTGCCTGTTCATATCCTTTTAGGGGCAGCTGCTGGTGCAGTGGATAGAGTAGGAGTCAGGAGGACCTGAGTTCAAATCTCACCTCAGACACTTGACAATTCATTAGTTGTGTGACCTTGGGCAAGTCACTTAACCCCAGTTGCCTCATCCTGGCTCATCTCCAGGCATCCTGATGAATATCTGGTCACTAGGTTCAGATGACTCTGGAGGAGAAGTGAGGCTGGTGACCTGCACAGCCCTCCCTCACTCAAAACAAAGTCAAGTGCAAGTCATATCATCATTTCTCTGGTGGCATGGTCTTCTTCGGCAATGAAGGACGAACACACCAATTCATATCCTTTGACCATTTATCAATTGGGGAATGACTTGTATTCTTGTAAATTTGACTCAGTTCTTTATATATATAGTTTAGAAATGAAGGCACTGAGTTATTTTTTCCTCACTGATGAAAATAGTGGTGGTCCACTAAAACAAAAATAGATCTTGCCCTGGAAATGGAGAGTTGTGTTGTACTATCATTTGCCATCGTTCAGCCTCTTCTTGAAGACCTCTGGTTAGAGAGGAGCCAGAACTCATAGTCAGTAGACAGTAATTTGACAGAAGCACAGCAAATTAAAAAAAAAAAAGCATTGAGCTTTGAAACAGAAAGCCTCCATTGAAATCCAGTTCAGGTTACTTACTACCTGTGTGACCTTGGACAAGTCCCTTTAATAATTTTTCTGTCCTCAATTCTTTTGTCAGTCTGGTAAAAAACCCTTCCCGGAATAATGTTTTTAAATCATAAATGAAAATACATAGGAAACCCAGCTATAAAAATTCAGTTAGTAAAATATTAATTTATTTCACAGGCCCCCTGTAATCTATCACTGGGTATCTCATGAATCTGTGGGTCTCAGCCTGTGTATTGAATAATTTTTTTTAGTTTGAAATCTATGTTCTTATACTAAGGTTGCCAATTTTTTCCATAAAACTAGGTAGTGTTGCATAGTAGAAAGAGTCCTGGATCTGAAATCAAGGGAACTGAATCTCAGCAGCTACTCACTGGCTGTTTGATTTTGTCCTTTAATCTCTGCTTGCTTCATTTAGCCCATCCATGAAGTGAGGGAATTGGATATAAGGGGATCTTTAAGGGCCTTTTAAATTTTAAATTCTACAATCCTGTTAAATAGGGGTTTTTTTGTTTTGTTTTTGCAAATTATTATGAGGGAGTATAGGCTAGGTAACAATATATAAACATTTTATCTAAAATATTTCATCATCCTGAAAAACATAGAAATAAAAAATAGAAAAAATAGAAGTAGTTTTTCATGGGGAAAAAAATAAAAAAATAAGAGGAAAAGACCTTTTATTTTCTTTTTATCAGTTTTTCCATTTTTTTCTGGGTTATTCTAGTCCTAAGCATTATTGTATGTGAATATCATCAGTGGCTACCTGCCTGCTTTCTTCATCTTACACCTCAGGATCTTAATTTTGTAATAGAGGAAACTGAGGCTCAGAGATAAAATAACTTGTTCTAAGATCCATTGTCCCATGTCACATCTTCTATAGAGAATACACTGAGCCATTATGCCTGATATATCTTATTGGGGCATGAGACCTGAACTGATTCTATGTCATTTCTGGCCAGTTACCAAGAGTTGGCCCATTCCTTGATGTTCAACTTAACCTGTGCCTGGTTGTTTGCAAGGAAAATAATAGAAGTAATCTAAAATAAACTCAAGGACACTTGGATATTCTGCAATTCCTAGGTTGTAGGTGATAATATGAATGAGATGATGCTCATTTAATACTATTCTCATACACAAATTAACTTAGCCCGTGAATATAAAAGTAATGTTTTGGGTGGAAGATTTTAGTTTTTATTATAAAGGTCTCCAATCTAGGAGGGGCTATATTAATCTGAGAAGCTCAGTTTTAATATTTTCCAAGTGTTTGCTTTTCCAATAAGTCTTGTCATATCAAAGATGCTTGCCTTTTGGTAATTCTGTTTTCTCTTAAAATCAGTCGTGTGCTTGGGACCAGTCTTTCCAACATGCTGAAAGGCTTGGGAACATCCTGGCATGGCAAAATATCATGAGCATTACACAAACAGTTCAGACACAGGGTGTGTCATCCCTGTTTCTTCTTCAAGGCTTAGTCCTTGGTCTTCCATATACGCTCCATCGTTTGCCCTTGCACCGTCCCCCTGGTCTGTTCAGTGATCCAGTGGGGACTAAAACATCTTCCTATAAATACCCAATATAATCTTCGACTTTTATTCTTGTTATTAGAAAGCAAGAGGAAAGAAAGGTCAGGGTTTTCGCTGGCAGGCTGTCTGATTTTTTCACTCAGCAATCACATGTTAAGAGGAGCTAGTTCATCTGTCTCCGGGCTTAGGCTTCAACAGCATAAGCTGTCAGACTAACGTTGATTGAAGGTGGATGGGGAGGGGGAAGCGCATCTGTCCAATGGCTGGCTTGCCATTGGCTTCTTATTACAGCATTCTCCCCTGAGACACACCCTGCATGCTCATTCACCTACCTCCTCCTCCTCCTCCTCCTCCTCCTCCTCCTCCTCCTCCTCCTCCTCTCCTTCCCTCCCCTTCTTTTCCTACCCCTTCATTACTGATTCACAGCAAGAGGCAGCAGCAGCAGCAGCCCTGCTTGTCACGAATCAAGGATTGCAATGAGCTCATCCTTTTCTCCTTGCAACCTCACAACTGCCTCAGCTTTCTGGCTCCTGCTGCTGCTGCTGCTCATTTATACACAAACACACACATGCATACACACTCACACCCTAGGCCCTGCTAGGCGGCTTGGCTTTTTTTTTTTTTTTTTAAGATCTGAACTCTTGTACATTCACTCTTGGCTGTTTTCTTAGCTTCACTGGCTCTCACTGTTTTATATTTAGATCAACGTTTGCTTTTTGTTTTGCTTTGTCAATCTACTTCGGGGCTCCTGAACACTGGATGGTTGGCTTTCATGGTGGCTAGAGTCAAAATGCTCTTCTCAAGACGTTAGCTGGCAATTCCCACCACACTCAGGCGTGTACATCCTTCAGAGGAGACCTTAGATTGTCTCCCCTCCTCCTATAGTTCTTCAGACTGTGGATAGAGAGACCAAGTCTTCTCATTCTGGATACTTACCTCTTACTGCTCATGGAAGAAGGGGTGCCCTGCCCAGCCCCAGCTGCTAAGCTCACCCCTCCTGTCAAAAAGTCCCAGGACATGCACGACGAGAGGAACAAGCTGGTGAATGAGTACGCATGCCGAGTGCTGGAGCTTCTGGGGATGGGCCATCGCCTGTTTGTGCCTCGGCTTCTGGCGGTGAGACCACTTTTTATTGAACTTCATTCTTAGGAAAACTGTCACCTTTTTTGCCTAGGAGAATCCCCTGCAGCCCTGCCATGAGGCTTGTGGTTTCTTCTGTTTTCTTCTTTTTACCCACCCTACCTTGAAGCAATTGCTGAATGGCCATTATGCTTCTGGCCAAGGACTGCCAAGGGGCCCCATTCCTGAACCTGGTCCATGCCACTCCTTAATTGGCAGGAGGGGATCACAGCTCAGGAGGGCTGAATCCCAAAGGCTATTTGCTTAGAGCATGGAATCCTCTTCCTGAGTTTAACTCCATGTTAGCAAGTGTATTTCTGTGGTCGGCTACATAGATGATAAAGCAGAATGCACCCATGCTTGATATGAGGAGTTCTGTTATTCTTGTATCTAAAAGCTGAATGTAAAAGCCAACATTATAACTACTCATCTGAACCAGTAACATCATAGGTTGTTTCCATTTAATGATTCTGTTTGGTTGCTGACTTGTATTTTTTGGGTGGGGGAATGTCTAAAAATACCTGGTTAGGAAATAGTTAAAGATGCTTTTTATCTAATGGGACAGCAGAACTGAGAATCTTTGAAATGGTCTGAAACCGATATTTTACAAATGATACTGAGAAGTATGACTTGCTTATCACCCATATTACTAAATAAGATGGGAAAAAACATATCCTCCTTCCTCCCCACAAAGAGTTAAATTTAAGTAGTAGCAATCAGTGATGCAGGATTATTACCCATTTCCCTTCAGTGGAGTGGTAGCTACACCTTGTCACTGTTCTGTCATGCCTACGGTAGTTCTACAGTGTTATTTGGTAATTGGACCAGAATAAATTGAGTCTGCCTATTTTGCATGATACAACTCAATAGGATTCCAGATTGTTAGGCTTCTGTTATTTTGGAACCCTTTCACTGCTGGAGCTATTTTACCCATATCTTGCTGTTGGTTTACCTCTGCCCTCCATCATCCTCCTTGCTCTGCAGCTGTGTAGGTGGATGACTAACAAGTACAAGACCATATTTATTGAAAGATCTTTCTGCCAGAATCCTGTAGTTTGTATGTCTTAAGATGGAAACGCTTGGTTGGATTCTCAAATTGTGGACAATTTTAACTTATTTTTAATGCAGCAAACATTTGAAAAACTCCTTATTATATACAAGGAAGGCTGTGTGCCACATATTACTGTGTTGGAGATTTTGCAAAGGTTTTATAAATGAGGTGTATAATTCCATTTTAATTTATGCAGTAAATATATAGAACCCAGTATGTGTGGTCTTTTGCCCAGTTCAGATCCCTATTGGTCATTTAAACTTCTGTTTTCATGGACCTTAATTTTCTAATTAAATAAGAGATATAGATTCATTGTTTTACTAGAAAAAAAAATTTTAAGAAGCATCAGGAACCAGCACCTTTGATCCTTAAGAGTCTAAAGTTATGAAAACCCAGCCAATTTTTGTCATTCTATGGTGGGGAAAGGAGTGTTAGTATTTTGGGTCTTGTTATATGTAACCTTCTTTTCAAAAAGTATTTAAACTCTATGACCCAGTGGCCTTTGATGTAAACTCTCCAGCAAACAGAAGGTCCTCCTCTCATTGCTTTCCATATTTTAAGATATTGTAAAGTAAAATAAAACTTGCCAGCCAAAGCTTCCCTCATGTTGGTATCTGCCTTCGGGATAAAAACTTTCTCTAGTTAGCATGTAGAGCATGTACAGCAGCTACATGCTGCAGCTTTCTGAAGGAGGCCCATTCACCTCCCATTTTCCAGCTACACAGTTTGTCATGGCCAGTTTGGGATATTGTGAGTGTACAATTCTCTTTGCTGCCATCACTTCATATGTGAAGGTATTTCTAGAGATGTATGAGTCTCTTCCACGTGGTTACACTTGAGGAAGATCAGGGGGAGAACCATGTTACAATCAGATATTGAGTAACATGACTTTTGGGTTGGGGAATGCTCTTCCTCTGAGCTGCTGTCCTCTATAACCTGTGCCAGCGGGAGGATCTGTTGTTTAGTGTTGTCTTACTGAACTGATGATGTGGGATCAATGGATAATCCTTATAGGGAAGACCTATGAGGGATCTTTCCACATGCAGCATTGTGGTCTCTCTGCCATTAGTCGAGGGCATGTACTCAGGTTTTTAGATTTACATTAACTCCTTACATTTTCAATCATATTTTGAACATGAATGGGGAGGAAATAAGCCATCCTGGAAAAAAGTTTGGTTAATTACTGGAAGGAACCCATTCACTTAAGAAAACTAGAAGGGCAAGCTTTAATTGTTTAAAAAAAAATGCAGCATAGAAAGGTGGGGATTTATTAATGAATGGCATAAGGCACTATTAATTTGTAACACTGAAACTTATTTGTTGTTTAACATTGAAAGTATCCTATCACAAACACACTAAATTCTTGTGTGTGACTAAAAGAAATACCCATAGAAAGATTCACTTTCTTTTTAGACATAGACCTTAAATTTGAGATTTCAATGTGTTACTTTTTAGAAGTGAGCCAAATGATGGCTTTTAGAAACCACTTATAAAGAAATTAACATTAGATATTTCTCTTCATAAGGGAAGGCTGCAATGGGCAATCTCCAAAGTATATATTACTGTCAAGTAGTAGAAGAAAATAGCAAAACCAACAATCACAACAAAATCCATTCTCTTTTGGAAATTCTGTCAACACTACTATGGTTCAAGCAACTCCCTAAATACTCGTTGGTCTGGGGATAGCCCTATTCAAAATAAAAGACTAGCAGTAACCAAGTCTGAAAGTTACACTGTCCTGAGTAAATTTGTAAATCAATTTTTTGCAAAATTTCATTTTAAGTGCATTAGGTTGAGGGGAGAGAGGGGATGTTAGATGGAGTGACCCATTACTTAAAGCAATCCAGTGATAGAGCCTGTTGTGAAACAGTACCTTTGCAGAGTGAATGAATAATGACCTATATTTTCATACATTGGATCAGTATAAAATGGAGTATACCTCCATATAGCTGTGCCTTCTCATTTTGGATGATGCTCTACAAGTGAACCACAAGGAAATTAACACCCTTCTTGCCTTTTCTTGCTCCTTTTGAATACTTTCTATTGCTCTTTATAACATATCACAGTGATGTAGAGAATGCTATCTGATCTACATTTAGGACTTGTCTTAGACTAGCCTATTCATCTAGTCACAAGCCTGCCACATGGTAGGTGTGGAATAATAATTTAAAAGACAATTAATTGATTGATTTCATGTATAATTTCTGCTTAAATATAGGAAAAGGTGTTATTTGAGACTATCATTGTTAATTACTTTATTATATCACCGTTTGATGTCAGATTAGTGAAAAGTTTCTGATTATCTGAAAGAGCAAATACAGCCCTTGAAGCTATAGAAAGAATAAATAAAACATCTTTCAATTACTTTGACTTTCCTGTTTTGTTTTGTTTTTGTTGTTGTTGTTGTTGTTGAATTATTTCAAGGGTATGGGAATAGAGAGATGTTAGCATCTTCTATCTCTAGTTTTAAGATATATCCAGTCTTGTGCTTTATGCCAAAATCATATTAGGCTTTTTCTGAGAGTTGAAGCAAACTACTGTGTTCTTTTCCTTACTAACTTCCTTAGCTCTGGCTAACATCATCTTTTAATATACTTTAGCAAATAAAAATACTTTGGAAAATGGAGAAATGAGTAGGCCACCACTTTTTTTTTTCACTTTAGAGTACAAATACATACAATGAAAATGTGTAGACAAACCCCAATTAAGTATTTTCCATTTGAAGAACAACCTATTTAGTTTTAATCAATTTTCCTTCCTATGGTGACAATAACTAGAAATCAGTAGTCCAAGAATCAACATAACCTGTTTGAGCTTACTCATTTGGTTGCTGAAATATCAGTTTTTATGTTTTGGGGGATATATTTTAAAGCTCAGAAGTTAATGCCAGAGTGAATCAAGTGTAGTGAGCCTCTATTCATTGGTAAGGTTGACTGTTAGTTCTCATACTATTATAAGATTAATTTTTTTACTCTTAAGAATGACACCTATTGCCACAGTTGCTACATTACTAATTATTATGTAAATACCACCATCTCCAGGGGTCCTCTCTAATTCTGCCTAGCTGCTAGTGCCTTCTTCTCTAAGGTTGCTTTTTAGCCACTCTGTATATTAGCTATATACTCATTTAGGCAGCTTGGTAGCACAATGGATAGTTTCAGACCTGCAGTCAATGAGATCTGGGTTCAGGTTCTATCTCAGATACCTAATGAACCATGTGACTCTGGGACACTCTTATCAGTCTCTCAATTTAGGTTTCCTCATCTGTAAAAGGGAGATAGCAGCATGTATTTGGCAGGATTGTTACAATGATTAAATGAGGTATTATATGTAAAGTACTTTGTAAACCTTAAGGTACTACATAAATGCAATCTTCGCCATCATCATCATCATCACTATCACCATTATCATCATCATCACTATCATCATCATCATCATCATATTCTCTTTACCATTCTAATGTAAACTCCTTGGGGTTAGAAACTTTTTTTGCTTCAAGCTCATAGTACTTAATAAATGCTTATTGATTGATTACATTAGAGAGCTGTTTTTGTTTTGAGAGATATTTTTCTGAGTCTTAGCTGAACAGGTGAAATGAGTTCCAAACAATTTCCTCGGGTTTCTTTTTAGTTGTACTTGGACATATCTATAATGTCATTGGTGTGGTTACTTCCTCTACTAGTGCAGATTGGAATCTCTCCTCACCTTTGCAGTCTATATGATTCTTATTCATATCTTTGTATAAATCCTCCCTAGACAAACTGCAAAACACACTCTAGGCTGTACCCTAGTTCCTTTGATTTTTCAGGCCTACCATTTTAGCTGCCAACTGGTCATCTGATATTTATCTCATTCTCACTGGATTATGGGTCTCCTTCTTTTTCCTTTAAGATATAGAAAACACTATGACTAGCTTGATACTCTACTTTAGGTTATATAATCCCTTATTCAGACTGACATTTATTTGATGCCACTTTATTAAACATTTGGTAATATACTTAAACCAAAAGAGAGTAACTTATTAAAGTATTATTTCTATAAAAGGTAGGAGACACCTCAGATACAGACCAGATTGGATATGGAAAGTTAACCCCTTAAGGTTTTTTTTTCAGTTAATCATAGTACACAGTGACAATACAATGAGAGAGAGAGAGAGAGAGAGAGAGAGAGAGAGAGAGAGAGAGAGAGAAGGCAGAATGAGTAAGCATTTATTGGTGTTTACTATGTACTAACGATACAAATGATATCTAGCTAAGTGAGCTAGGTATTGCAGTGGATTGAGTGGCCAGCGTCAGTTCCGAACAGTTCTGATTTAGGCTCTTACATTTACCTGAACAAGTCACTGAACCTCTGTTTGCCTCAGACTCTTCATCTGTAAAATGGGGATAATATATTACCTACTTTCCAGGGTTGTTGTGAGGATCAGATGAAATCATTGTAGAATGCTTAGCACATTGCCTGTCTTTATCATCATCATCATGAAACAGAAGCAAGCAGGACAGTTCTTACCCTCAAGGAGCTTACATTTTAAATAGGAAAAATCAACAAATACATAAAAGAGAGATGTCAAGTAGGGCAGGGAACATTTTGTGCGTAAGCCTGCTGCGGCTGCCATGTTGCAGAGATGGCCTGGAAGTGTCTTAGCGGGCTTGGACCCTGACTAGAGAAGGCAAAGACTCTCTCAGATTCAGGGGTGGAACTCCAGAGTTCATCGTAGAAGGGAAATGAGCATATGCACCAGAGAGCAGAATGACATTATATGGAACTAGAAAACAAAAATTAAAAATAAGTAGCACAAAAAAGAACCTAAAAAGTAGTGCTCCAAACTTTTCTTTCCTCTGTTTTCTTCATTTTCCTTGTCTGCAAAACAGGGACACTAAAAGCACCTACCTCCCAGGATTGGTGTGAGGATCAAGTGAGGTCATTGGACCAACAGTAATCCAAGTGGAGGTAGAGGAGGAATGTCCACTGAGCACTGAGATAGTAGGAAAAGAGCTATTCTAGAGCCTGATGTCTTTTATTCCCTTATTTCTTTTTTCTTTTTTGGGGGGTGGGGAGAGAAGGGGGACAGAAAGGCAATCAGGGTCAAGTGACTTGCCCAGGGTCACCCAACTAGTAAGTGTCCGAGGCCGGATTTTAATTCAGGTCTTTCAACTCCAGGGCCAGTGCTCTATCCACTGCACCACCTAGCTGCCTCCATTCCTTATATTTACCTGAAGAACAAATCTCTATAGGCGTAATGGACTACAGAATGTGCAGTGTATAGAAATGGAATGTCGATGTCCCAAGCAACTTTCAAGATAATCTCAGAAGCTGATGTTTTAGGTAGAGAGGAATTCTGTGGTACCCAAGTTGAGTTAATCCAATGTATATTCGATGATTGTCCCAGTGATATCTTCCAAATGGGGTATGTTGCAGAAGTGACACCCAAGACAGTACTGAAACTTTTGCAACTACCTCTGTGTCCGGCCATGAGTAAGGAGCTGCAGAAAATGATGTAAAATCAGATGGCTGCTTAGGCTTAATTTTTTGTGACCACTACCATTATTAGCTCTGCGCTCTAATTACAGGGTTAAGGACCTGATACAGTTGCTTATGAAATCCTGCCCAATATTAACAGCAATTGAATTTTTATTTGTTTCAGTTAAATGTTACTGTAAATTGAAATGGAAGTTGGGGGAGGGGGCTGGAATCCAGAGGAATTTACCACAGGAATAGTAGTAGCAGCTGGGATACTGGATGTTGGTCATACCCCTCCGAGAGCAGGAATATGTTGGCTTTAAAAAAAAAAAATTCTCTTAAACATAGACTTTAAGTTAAATTATCAAATTTTATCAGTGTGTATAATGGAATTTAAGTGATTACATATTTTTAACATAATATATAGTTTTATGGTCCTCTTTGATTTTGACCTTTTATTTCTTTGCTCATTCTTTCTCTTTAATAATAGCCTCTAACTGCTTTGAAGAACATTTTCTTTTGGTTTATATGTCCTCCATCAGAACCTTATTTTATATTCACACCTTTTGAAATGAAAATTACTTATGTGTTGTCTTAAAGAAGCATATTTTCCATATTAAAATACATAAGCATGTTTTTTTCTCTAGATGTAAATTTTCTATAATTAACTTAGCAGTAAAGTTTAAATCTCATTGGTTTATTACCACAACCATTTTCCTGCTGTTCTAAGTGGAGATTACAAAGTATTGGGTAGTTTTCTAGAGTTTTTCATTCTATTTTTAATTTTCTAAACTTCTTATGGAGGTCTTCCTGAAGGCCTAGAATCATGGTTCTATTTTCCCACATCTTCAGAAAAGTACCCTGCAAAGAAAACCAAAACCCAGTGCCATTAACATCCAGAGAAGGACTGTGGAACTGGAATGCAGAATAAAGCAGAGTATTTTCTCTTGTGTTATCTTCTGTTTTGGTTTCTTTTTTCTCATGATTTCTTCCATTTGTTTTGATTCTTCTGTGCAGTATGACTAATGTGAAAATGTGGTTAGTAAGAATGTATGTGTAGAACCCATATAAGATTGCATGCCATCTCAGGGGGAAAGGGGGAGAAAACTGAAGACTTATGAAAGTGACTGGAAAAAACTGAAAACAAATTAATTTTAAAAACCCAGAATTACAGATTAACCTTAAAATACCAAAGTCCTCTTCTCAAGACTTTTTCTTTACTCAGAGCCTGTGTTTGGATATGCTTTTAGAGGATGAACTTTCCTAACTTTCATGTGTCATAGGGCAAGCACATTAATTTATTAGAACCTTCTCATATTGCTTCTTTGAATGAAATTTCTGGGTGTATGCAATCAATTTTAGCTTACGACAGAGGATGGGTGTGTTTCCTCAGCCAGAGAATGACTTTAACATCACACCTATCAGATTGGCTAACATGACAAAACAGGAAAATAATAAATGTTGGAGAAGATGTGGGAGAGTTAATTAATTCATTGTTGGTGGATTTGTGAACTGATCCAACCATTCTGGAGAGCAATTTAGAACTATGCTGAAAGGGCTATAAAAACGTATATACCCTTTCACCCAGCAATATTGCTTCTAGGGCTATATCCCAAAGAGAGCATTAAAATGGTAAAAGGACCCACATATACAAAAATATTTATAGCAGCTCTTTGTGGTGGCCAAGAATTGGAAATCGAGGGGATACCCATCAATTGTGGAATGGCTGAACAAGTTGTGGTATATGAATGTAATGAAATACTATTGTGCTATAAAAAATGGCGAACAGGCAGACTTCAGAAAAACCTGGAAAGACTTATATGAACTGATGTTAAGTGAGCAGAACCAGGAAAACATTATACACAGTAACAGCCACAGTGTGTGACGGCTGTTTCTGACAGACTTAGCCCTTCACAACAATGCAAGGACCTAAAATATTTTCAAAGGACTCATGAGGTAAAATGCCATCCACATCCAGAGAACAAACTATGGCGTCAGAATGCAGAATGAAGCAGACTGTTTTCTCTTCATTATGCTTTGTTTTTCTTATGATTTCTCCCATTTGTTTTAATTCTTCTTTGCAACATGGCTAAAGTGAAAATGTGTTTAATAGGAATGTATATGTATCCATGTAAGATTGCATGCTGTCTTGGGGAGGGAAGGGGAGAAAATTTGGAATTTATAGAAGTGATTGTTGAAAATGGAAAACAAATAAATTAATAAATTTGGGGGGGGAAGAAAAAAAGAATGGGTTTAGAAACTTTGTAACATTGACTGTTCAGCAAAATATATCATCTTTATAGTTTTTTATCATGAATATAGGTAAAAATATCATGATTTCCTTTGGAAATATGTTACAGACATCCAAGGAAGACCTTCTGCAGGCCGACTTTGAAGGTGCTTTAAAGTTTTTCAGAGTCCAGCTTCCAAAGAGGTACAGGGCAGAAGAAAATGCTCGGAGATTGATGGAACAAGCATGTAACATTAAGGTGAGATGCCTGACTTCACATGTAGTTTCTTTTTGCTGAATAAAGATGGAATCTGAAGAATGGCAAGAGAACAGAAAAGGAGGCATTAAATTGTTCCTTGTGAGTTGTTGGGTTTTGACTAGATTAGTGAGGAGAAACATGTTCCATTTTGCCTTGGTTTTGTGGTGGTCTGCTTTGTCCTAATAGAATGTACTTTTTTTTTTTAGACTGAATGATATATATCATAAAAACATTTAGGTTCTTAAAGAAATTTCTGTCTGGTTGGTGGCTACATGGTAGCTTTTTGTGAGAAACAGCAGATCCAGCTAGTGACAACAGGAAATCAAACATTTGCCCAATAGGTTAGGGCCTTGAGTGGGCTGCTGTGATGGTGGTTTCCATAGCAGCAGACTTGATATTCCACTTTCACCATCTGGCTAAATGGTGATCAGGGCAACAAAAAAGAGCATGCCTATGCTTTACTCTGTGAAGATCAAAAAACTGTCTGAGCACCTAACTATCTGATCTCTGCCTCTATCCATCCCATATGCATTGAAATTATTGCAGGCACATTGATCAGGGAAATCTGATTATATTTGAAAACATGCACACACTAATATTTTAAACCTGGGCTAGAATGGGTTTCACATATTTATCTATCTAAGTATTTGGAGTATTAAGTGGCAGTGATGTTCATGCTTTGAACTTTAAAATGATAAGACCTCAAGCTCTCACCCAGTCATAGCCCTCTACCTCTATATAAGATGTGCCTAAACTGACCCTAGACAGAGTTCTCTATTTTTCTGTTGACATTCCATGAGTTTTTTTTTTAAATAATGAATCATAAATTGTTAGTCCTTAAAAAGACTTAAGAGATCATCCAACTCTCATTTTACTACCTAACTTTACACAGGCTTGATAAGATTTTATATATGTATATGAACATACATGCACATATATGTGCGTGTATATATATGTAAACATGCACACATGGATGGATGGATGGATCCATACACAGAAAGGATATCCCGGAAATCCTAGAAAGTCAGGACAGTGTGACTTTTGGATCTCCCTGTATGTGTGCAGTGGTATCTCAGATGAACCCTAATATTTTGGTTGCTGTTTTTCCTTGTCAGTTACTTAATTTACTCTCAAATTAAAGGAATATTCTTTGTTTGGAACAGTTAATTTATTGCCCATTTCAGTTGAATACTTTTTACTTTTAAGTCTTCGGTAGTACTGATGGCCAACCATGGTCATCATCTTACCCTGTGAACTTGTAATTCAGATCATCCCCTCAGTTGTCAGAAGGCTCAGGGTCTTCCTGGAGATCTTTGCCATTCTCTGGGTACCACTGCAGCATCTGTTGTCTGTCCTTTATCTACTCATTTATTCTACAGGACAAACCCGCTTTCCTTTTTGATTATACATTTTCCGAGTAACATCTTCTGTATTACTTTATGCACACAGATTATCATTAGCAAATTATTACAACCTCTACCCTACCTTATGCCTCTGAGTTGCTTTTTGGGTCATCTGTGGTTTCAGCTCTGTGGGGATAATCAAGAATATCCTGTGGGACAAATTTTAAAGCATTTATGTCAAAAGTGAAATGGTGCAGAAATAAAGGGCTACAGTTAAGAATTTTTAAAAGGTGTATTTTCAAAGGAAATTTTTCCTCCAAGCAATAGAAGATGATTAAAGAGACTAAAAAACCAGGAATGCACATCCAAGATTGCCAGAGCTGCAGGGACTGCTTTTTCACAGTAGAACTGAAGAGTATAGGGAGTAGAAGTAGCCAGTGATTGCCAAGTCAGGAAAATAGGATTCACAAGAAGTAGAAATCACAAATGTTGTTGAATAGACCTAAAATATGGTTTTAAAAGAAAATGCCCAAGGTAGAAGTGTTCTTTAAAGGCTAGGTAATTAATTATAAGCAATCATAAATATGATTTTTGTAGTTATACTTTTCCCCAATGTATTTGGAGTACTTTTCCACAGGTTATATCTTCTTTTTCCATGTAATATTGGACAAAAATTGGTCAGATGGGGAAATTGAGGGAGGGAAAATGTGCGTGTCATATCCTCATCAGGGATGTAGATAGAAGCACTGTAGTTAATAATGGAAACATGTTTATAGATAAGGATCAGAGTCAAAAATCATCAATACACTGGTAGGTGCTGGTTATTTTAAAGAGATGATGCTTGCTTATAAGAAGGGGCTGTCAGGTAGACAGGCAGCCTGGCATAATGGAAAAAACCATGGTCAGAGAGAGTCAAAAGACCTGAATTCTAGTCCTGGTTCTGACCTTGGTTAAGTCACTTACTTTCTTAGAGGCTCAATTTCCTTATCAGTAAAATAAAGATCATAACTACAGAACTTATCTTTTAAGGTTTTTGTGAGAATGAAGTGGGTTAACATATGCAAATAGCACATTGCACAACTTAAAGGAATATAGAAACGTCAACCATTCCTATTAGAGTTCAAAATAAAGATGATTGATGTCTTACAAGTAGGCAAATATTTTGATTGCCAAACTCCTTATTAATAGTCTATTTAAGATTAATTTCAGAATTTCCACAAAAGATGACCTTAGAGATCACCTGGTTTACCTTCTTATATTAGAGATTGTAAAACTACCACCCAGAGATTTGCTTAAGTGACTTGCTCAGAAAGTTAGTTTTTAATTAAAATGCTTTATTCTGTCATAGAAAAAGTCAGAAGACCTGGGTTCCAATCTTGCCTCTAACACGTACTGGTTTAGTAATCCTGTGCCAGTGACTAACCTCTCTGAGCTGAAGGCAGCTCCCTAAAAGTTGCAGAAAAGGTGTTGACTCAGACTGGTAGAAGGTTTTCCTCACCCAGGACTTTTCTGGATTATTGAATTAATGTCCTCTCTCTTTCATACTCACTGGACATCTCTTAAAGCCATCTTAATAAATAGAACAACCTCACACTTGTCAGGATTCCCAAGTTACTGTTCATAACAAAAGCCTTGTTTCTCTAAGTGTCTGCTTGAATGCAAATAAGCTTATCTTTTAATTGTTGATTAGCTTATTTGCCTCACTGTGTGCATGTTTATTTTTATTCAGTATTATGCTTGTGCTGTGCTTTTTTCCAAATGTTATAGGCTAGTTATGTGAATTACAGATTATTTTAATGTCTCTTTAAATGTAATATTATTCCTATATTTGATGTTATGTGGAAATTAGAAAAGATAACTTAAAGGAAAAGTATTTAATAATTAGAAAGTATTGTCTCCAATATTTTAGATTCTTTTTCATGATTAAGTTCTGTGTAGGCATTCTCCAAAATAGAGCTCTGAAATTTAGGAGGTAAATATTACAGAGGGTTGATTTCTCTTGGGTAGAGGATATCAGGGATAACAGCAATTAAAAGTTGGTAAAATATACAACTCAGCATAGTCTCTGTAATTTTTGCAACATGGGAACTTGTCAAATATTAAACCTAATGTATTTTCTTCTCCTGGTAAACCCATTTCTGAGCAAAATAAACCTTGAAAAATCTATAATTAATGTATGAAAACAAAATATTTCCACCTAAAGATTTCATGTTTGAAAGATTTTTTAGTGATAACAGAAGGCATTTGTAAAGAGGCAGAGGAGAATTCTATTTTTTTCACGAATTTAGAAGGTGGAACATGTAGCCAAGGAGGAAGGGAAGGAAAATCATTGATTGTTTGTAGTTGTGAAGAGAAGGCAAGTCAGCCTTTTGTGTTCTGAGGAAAGAATGTGGATCCACTGGTGTGTCATCAGGAGGAAAAATTGCACAGTACTGGTCAGAGGAAGAAGAGGAACAGTGGGGGTGGTGAAGGGGTGGGGTGTCTCTGATTTGCTTCAGAAGGCTAGCTATTTGTTGACCTGACCCTGAGCAGTAGAGATCTGCCGCCTTCCTGGAGTGTGCCTATAAGATATAATGGAGAGTTTCCTAAGGCTTGTCAGAACACAGGCTAGTACTTACTTCTGATACTTTATACAGGGACAGATGTGCAGGAACTCACCATTTAAATGTTTAAGTTCTTGGCAAGAAATTGAAGATCCTTCAGACACAGGCAGTGTTTTCATTACTGCTGCTGAGAAAGATGGAGGTTTAGAAGAGATCTAATTTGAGAAGTTAATAGCCAGTTGATAGGATCCTGGATCTAGAACTGGAAAGGTTCTCAGAACCTATCACCCATGTTTTACAAATGAGGAAAGAGATCAGAGAGGTTGTAACTTGTTCAAGGTCACAAAGGGAATAAGTAACAGGAATGGGACTTGAACCCAGGCCCTCTGACTCCAGAGCCAGTATTCTTTCCACTATACCAGATAATCTTGGAAAGAAGATGATATCTAAGAAGGGCATCTGGATGTTTTATCTAAGAAGGACATCTGGATGTTTGCACTATAGCTTAAAACATAGGAGCCACAGACGCTTCACCAGGGTTGGGTGAATGGGGGGTGGGTAGGGGGCAATATAGTATTACCTTTTTATTTTCCCATAGAATCACTTTAGCCTGATGATGAAGATAAAATGGTGGAAAGGTAGTCTTGAATTATCTTAGGAAAACTCTAAGATGGAAGAGGAGGTAGTGAGAATGAAGAGGGAACAGGCAGGGTTGGGAAAGGCAGTGTAGTGCCATGCTCCTGTCATTCTTATTCCTTGCCCAAGGTAGCCTCTTAGCAAGAAACATCCCAAACTATGTTGTTACTGCTTAGTTTCTTTCATTCTCCACATAACAGTTTATCCTCATCTAGACCTATATTAATATTGTATTGATTGTATTGCTATGTTATATTATTGTAAATTGTATTGATACAGGAGAATCTTATTAGGAAAACTTCCTCCAACAATTGAAATTGGAAACTTTTCTCTAAGTATGGTCTGGGGGACTTTCCCAGGGTTCTTTAGTCAGGTTATTATTTGCCCATGACCACAGAACTAGTATTTGATCTAGGTCTTTTTGACTCCAAGCCTCTCTTTCCAATGTTACAATTACTAACAGTCCTTTCTGAGAATGGACCAGCGTGGTTTGGTCTTACCTCTGCATGAACCACATTTTTAGTAAAACTTATCTGGAAATTGGTAATGATAACAGTTCCTCCTACCAGTGCTCTGTGTCTACATTGGTACACATCATGGTGCATTTATTTGCCAATGACTTTCACACTGTGGGTAAAACAGAAAATGGAGAATATTTTGATTAAAAAGCAATTTGTTTTACTATTATTTTTTTTTGCTAGCTGTCCTTTAGTACTCATTGTTGTTAATATGTGGAAACAAGAATTTATTCTCCCAAATAAACTTTCTTGGACTTAGCAGTGAGGTCACACAAAAGGCTTTGTTCCAGTCTATGGCTCCCAAATTGTTCCTTGCATTTTCACAACTTAAAAGATGTGTTTTTGGTGAGCTACATCTTGTGTTATTTTCCCATAAATAAAAATGGTTGATTTTTAAAGTTTTAGCTTCATTTGGGAACCTTTAGTTCAAAGCTTCACAATCTTTTGGATTGGAAATATTTGTGAAGTCACAGATAGGGACAACGTGGAGGTTCCGTTGTTAGCCAGGTGCTAAAGAAAGTGAGCAAAGAGCAGATCTGAGGTCTAAACTGAGGGTCTAGAATGTATGGACATTTGTACTGCCTCCTTCTTCTGGGTTTCAGCCAGCATCCATTAATTCTCGGGACTTTTTGAGAACTGTGACTTCTTTTTGAGCAGAGAGATCAGAAAATGTCTCCCTTTCCTTATGAGGAAAGGGAAAGCTCCATTGTATAGATGAACAGGGCAAGCACTCAGCCCTTCCAGACTTCATCAGCTTTGTCCAGTTACTCAGAAAACTAGAGGCCCCCGGCATCTTCCTTGTGTATGCCCTTCAACTTTGGTAGACTTTCCTAACCAACTCTAAACATGAATATCTTCTGCTGTCTCTTCTTAGGGTGTCATTGTACCTACTTCAGCTTTTTTAAGTGACCTAGTTTATTCTGTTAGGAATGTTTTCACATTTACCTAAAATAGGTAGGCTAGATATTGATCATTTTATTCCTGGCATATTTCTCATGTGGGAAAGCTCTTTTTTTTTTTTTTAACTTCAAACTAAAGCTTGTATTTTAACCTTGTACCAAAGCTTATATTAAGCTTTCTTGGGATACCATGGGCTTGCTTATGAGTCATTTTCACTTACCCTCAGATATCTGTCTTCAAATCCTTGTTGCTTGCTTTATTAGCCACCATTTTCCTAAACTTATCCTAACTTGCCATGCCAGGGGCTGCCCCAGTGAGGCTAGCTACCCTAGCCTCCTGGATCATGACTCTGCAGTGCTTCCTTGTCTTGGAAATTAATTTCTTACTCCCAGGCCTAATCTCCCTATCTGGAGATAGGGATGCCTTTTGAGATTGCTATTTACTATCATTCTTAATTCTTTTGTTGTTGTTAAGATCACATCCAGTTTGGAAAAGTAGCACCCCACTCCATATGAACGTGATCCACCATATAAAAGTGAAGGAGATAAATTAGTATGAAAAGTGATCCCTTAATAGAAATCCTATTGTATTTGTGAGGAAAAATATCAAAGCCACAGGTATAAAGTGAAAACCCTAATTTAGGAAGTTATTACTGTCTTTGGATTAATTCAACTCTTAGACCCTTTCAGCATATAATTAATAAGTGTCACATACACACACACACACACACACACACACACACACACACACACACTTTCCCAAACCTAGTAAGTGTCACACACACACACACATGCACACACTTTTCCAAACCACAAAATAAAAACAACAGAAAGTAATAACCCTCACTTACCTGGGTTCTTCTTCAGAGGATCAGTTGGCAAGCGTTTCTTAAACAGTTCCTATGTGCTGGACACTAAAGTAACCTCTGAGGCTCCAGAGAAATCCCCTGCAACCTCCGCCCCCTGGCCCCGTTGCCATCAAAAAGAGAGACCCAAAAAACCAGACCCTACCTTCCAAGAGCATATGCTCTAATAATGGAGACAGATAACTAGGTCCATAATAATATGTTCAGATAGATGGGAGGTGAGGAGACATGAACTGGTAGCCTCCTTTGAGTTGAGTCTTGGAGAAAGCCATGGAAACGGAGAGGTGGTAGTGATGGACTGGGGCAAAGAATTCCAGAAATGGAAAATAGCCACAGGCAAGGTCCAAAGATGGATGGGAGATGGACTGTCATGTTCCAGGAACTGCAAATAGGCTTACTATAGCTATCTCATAGAGTTCATTAATAGAAGGGGGAAAAGATACCAGAAATCTGGAAAAAACAGAAGGGCAAAGGCTATAAAGAGCTTTAGATGCGTAATAGAGGACCTGGATGTAATATGGCACCATTGGAGTTCATTGAACAAGAAGTGTGATGTTGTCACAACTCCAAAATCAGCTTGGCAGATTGAATATATGGAATTAGTGAGACTGAGGTGTCAAGGATGACCCAACGTCATCCTGAATGCCTCGGAGGATGGTGGTGCCCTCTGTAGTAATAGGGACATTCAGAAGGATTGAATGTTTTCAAGAGAAAGATAATGATATATGTTTGGGGTATTTTGAATTTGAGATTCCTGCAAGATATCCAGTTCAAGATGTTCAAAAGGCAGTCGTAGATGCAGATCTGTAATTCGGGAGAGAGACTGGAGATGTATTTATCTGAGAATCATCTGTATAGAGATCATAACTGAACCAGGTAGAACTGTGAGATCATCAAATTGACATAATAAGGGTAAAAAAAAGAAGGCTGACATGGAAGTAAAACACTTGGTCATAATGACAAAATCCAGAATATAGCCATTTTTGTGTACAGCTGAGGTAGAACATAGGAGTAGTTCATGGGAATAGAGTAGATTGAGGCAGTGGAAATAAATGTATTTGATGTACATGTGTATGGTTAAGAATGCAGACAGGAATAGGGGAAGAAAGATGGGGAGTGAGGCACTGAAGTCATTGGGGAAGGAAGGAAGGAGAGTGTCCTGGAATTGCTAGATAGCAGCTAACAGGATCTCCCTTGGATGATGAATTTGAATAGTGTTAACCCCCATGGAGGAGAGGCTGCTGAGTGATGTTACAGGAAGAATCTGGAGGTGGTGTGGGAAATGTAGTATTCCAATTCCCCCACCTCCACCAGTGAGTTCAGGGCTGTGAGTAGCACTGCAGCAGTATTGGCAATGGTGAATAGTATGTGGAAGGAGTGATCAGGAGTGAGCCAGGTCTTAGTGACAGAAGTTGGAGAAAATAAAATGTTTAAGTTGAAAAGAAGTTTGTTATCTATTAAATAGATGTTCCAGAGAGCCCAGAGGAAGTGGCGGGGGCGGGGGGGGGGGGTAGATCTGGAGTAGGACATTTGGAGTGTGCAGTTCAGGGAGACAGGAATGAGGTTGGGGAATTCTGGGATGTGGAGCAAGGTTTGTACTTTTGTGACCCAGTGTTGACAATTAACTGGAATGGGGAGAGGATAAGAGAGTAGGAGTATGTTAACCATTGAGGAATTAATCCAAAGAGTATCAATGGCTGGAAAGAGATCCATTGAGGGAAGCAAGTAATTAGACTGTTCCTGGTCTTCTTTGGAGGTCCAGCTTAAAAAGTTGTATCCACTGAGAACCAGGAGACCCATATCCTGGCAGGAAGGACTAGCCAAAGGTATGGCTTGAAGGAGTCTTGTTAGGAGGCAGAATCTGGTTTTTGAACATGGGGTTAGGTCTGAAAAAAGTCTCCAGAAAACTGGAGAACTCTCTGGAGCAAAAAGGCCAGAGGTGGATGATCTAGAATGATCAAGTCTGACGCAGGGTGTCCTGGGCAAAGACAGAACTGGGGAAGCAGTTGGCTTGAATCAGGATTGATGCAAAAAGCATAGAAAGACAAGAATATCCAAGGGAAGTAGCTAATCCTTGGTGTGAAATTCTGCAGAGACATCCAGAATGATCCATATGGTGAATAGGCTGTTGGATTGGCTAAGCTTCTTTTCTCCAGGTTCACCAGGGACCACATCTAGTGACTCTTTCTAGCTTCTGATTCTCCTGGGCCTCTTCCTCCTCCACATCCTTCCCTCCCATGTTTTTCAGGAAACTTGATTCTCTTGCTTCTTGCACCCCAAGATGGAACCTCTTCTCTTTTTTACTCATTTCTCCTCTCTCCTCCTATGTGAAGTAATTTATTTCTACTTTGAAGAAATGTGTGGGCTAATACTGCTCAGGGTGATGTCAGCCTCAGCACTATCTTGCCCGTGTAGAGCAGAGAAAATTTGGGGCTTTACAGTCTCTCCTGGGAGTGACCTTATAAAGCAAACTCTAAGATTATCCCTTGTGAGGTGAACTGGATGGTAATCTAGGGAGAGGAAAACGTCTCAGCCAAATCTGTGGATGTGCATTCTGATTTCGAATTTAGTCCCATATCTCCTGAACTGTCAGAGTAATTAAACATCAAAGCAAGTTATCAAGAGAAATTTCTGTCCCTGGAAAGCTTTAGGAATAGGTGAGACATCATCTATCTTAGTTTATAGACTAATTTGCTCAGAGGCAAGGGGATTAATTATATGACCTGGAAGCTCTATTGTTAGGATCATATTATTATATGATCATCCTTCCATCGTTTAAACTTCTTTAGCTTAGTGGAGTCTCCATTTTCCAAACTGAAAATGACTGTGATAAAATGGAAGTAAAAGCCATCTCTGATATCCCTTACTTGTTGATATTATTATAGTGGAAAGTATGGGAATGACATAGGAAGAAGGGATACTGCTCAAAGTGGTGCTAATACTAACCATAGCATCCCAAGAGGCCTGCTGGATGGTCCAGTAGAGAGTGCCTGTCCTTGCATCAGGAAGTCTCATCTTCCTGAGTTCCAATGTCGCCTCAGACACTTAGCAGCTGTGTGACCTTGGGCTACTCACTTCACCCTTTTTGCTTCAGTTTCCTCATCTGTAAAATGAACTGGAGAAGGAAATGGCAAACCTCTCCACTGTCTTTGCCAAAAAAAACCCCCAAATGAGGACACAGAGAGTAAGACACAACTGAAAAGCGATTGAACAACAGCAGCAACCCCCACAAAGTTCCCAAGAAGTTGAAATCTAGCTGTATATCGGCATTCCTTTTGTGGGCCTCGAGGCCTGGGTGTTTGACACTCTTGATGTAAAATATCACCCTGATCTCCTAGCTTCTTATACTTTCTCATACATTTAAACCAGGCCAAAGAAGGAGCATTAGTGTCATGCCCAGACAATAGAATATTTAAGTTGCTTATATGATGTTTTCAATAAACTGACATGGAAACCCTCTGATTCAGCTAAATATTCTGTGCATGGTGACAGTATATTAGTCAGCTGTCATGGTCACTGATGCACAGTGGAGGTTCTGAATTGAGAATGTTGCAGTGTGGTTTAAAGATCATCAAGCTAACCGCCCCCCAAAAAGAAGGAACCTAAAATAGCTCCAAAAGACTCATGATGGAAAGTGCCATCCACATCCAGAGAAAGAAATATGGAGTCTGAATGCAGAGTGAAGCAGATTATTTGCTCTCTCTTTTTGATTTGTTTTGTATTTCTCATGGTTCTTCCCATGTGTTCTAATTCTTCTGTATAACATGAGTAATGTGTAAATGTGTTTAATAAGAATGTATGTGTAGAGCCTATATCAAATTGCATGCTGTCTTGAGCCAGAGGGTTGAGGAGGAAGGGGAAAAAAATGTAAAACTTAGGAAAGTGAATGTTGAAAACTAAAAATGAATTAATTAAAGTGTGTGTGTGTGTGTGTGTGTGTGTGTCTGTCTGTCTGTGTGTCTGTGTTACTCCCTTCAGGGTTAACAGCTGTTTCTAGATCATGTCTTGTACTCTCCCACCACTGTGCATTTGCCTTGGACAACTCTCATGCATGAATGATAAACTCACGCTTGGTTTTTGCCTGTTGAAACGCTATTCTCCTTTCAAGCTCAGCTCGGCTGCCAAATTCTCCATGAAACCTTCCATGATCTCCACCCCCCTTCCCACCTCCCCCACAACAGTAATGACCACAATACAACAACGAAGCATTTTCCCTTTCAAATTTATCTAGAGAACTTGGTCCACCCTGGGTTATTTCTGTACCTCTTATGTTCCCTCCTTGAGGGCAGACATTGACATTTTTCATCTTAACAAGTAGATGAATAATAAATGTTTGTTGAATTTAACTGAACAAGAACAATTTTCAAAATGTATCTACCTAATTGTTCAGTTGGGAAGTTTTATGATGAGGATGATAGGATTAAGGTTCAGAGCTAGAAGGGAACGTCAAGGTCATTCTGTCCAACCCCCTCATTTTATGGATCAGGAAACTGAGGTCCAGATAAGTTAAGTGCCTTCTTACCCAAGATCACATCGATAGTCAATGCAGTAGTTGAGATTTAAAACCAGGTCCTTCCCGTTATACCATACTTCCTCCTAAATTATCCTTGACCCCACTTAATCTGCTTTTTCTGAAAATAACTTTGAACTCTGCCCTTCATCATTTTCATCCTAGCAGGTATAACTAGCGAACCTGTTATGGTTTGTATTATTCAAAATGAAACCTGATAGGAGTTATTTATCTTCATCTTCATCTTTCTGTCATGGTATGCCATGAGTAAAAGATCTCAGCTACTGAAGGGGCTCGCTGTACATTTAAACCACATAATCATCAATCATTTATGAAATGGTCTGCTGTGGGCTCAGCACTGTGTGGAGTTCTGGGGGAACAGAGACACAAATGAAATAATGCCTTCCCTCAAGGAGTTTGTGTCCTCATGGACACATGTCAGTATGTCTGGAGCATAGTAGGAATACCCAGTAATTTGGGGAGAGAGAAAACTAGGATCTGTTGGGATCAGGAGAAGCTTCATGAAGAAGTTAGTGCTTCAACTGAGTCTGGAAGGAAAGAGGGGGTTTGTGGTAAAGGTATTTCAGGCATCAGGGATAACCCACTGCAAGGGCTCCTAGAGATGGGAGTTGGTGTTGTGTGTGAGGCACAGCAAGAAGGCCCATTTGGTTTAAATGGAAAATGTAGAAAGAGGAGTACTATTTTACAGTACCCTTTAGGAAGGGTAGATTGGGGCCAGGTTGCGTTAAACTTCAAGCAGAGGAGTTTATATTTCATCCTAAAGGGAACAGGGGACCATTGGACTTTATTCAGTAGGAAAGTAACATGGTAGATCTTTGAGTTAGGAAAATTATACATGAAGAGAGTAAAACTTTATCTTTTCCTAATAAATAGTAATTAAATTAAGAGGTATCTCCTAAGACCTAAGTCTTAGTGCCTTTTCTTTTAGAATAATCTAGTATTTTATTGATGAAGATGGGGAGAAGATTGTGGCAAATATATTATCTTTCAATATTAGGGGATAAAGAAGTGGATAGGACAGCAAAAGGGGAGGAATCTAATACTTTATACTTAATTAAATAAAAAAACTAGATAACGGACAATATTTTGTGTAATAGCACTATTAACAAGTTATTGATATTCTAGGGAAACATATTAGTCAGAACTTGCTTAATGGATATTTGTTACCCTAATGTCATCAGGTGGTCCAGATTAGTAATCAGAAGGTGAATCCAGACATCCTTTCCCACACAGATATAGTTGGTAATTGGATCAGGCAAGCTGTTTCCTGTGATCCAAGTCAAACTTCCCTGGTGCCTCAGAGGGAGATGTCAGACCCAACTCTAGCATTCACTAGCCATCCCTTACACATTACTGCGGTGAGCAGGGGGTGATGGGGAGAGAAGACGGATACATGACTGCCTAGCTCCATGTTTTCTGTTCCCATATAGTACTGCCCCACTGTGTTTCTTCTGGCTCCTCCCCATCCCTTGTACTGTAGGCTTATAGAGCTAAAGCTGGAGAAGGTAACAGAGGCCTTCCGATCTAACCATCTCATTTTACTGATGAGGATGAGGCCCAAGGAGGTTAAGTGACTTACTAATATCACACAAATAGTGAGCATCTAGAGATAGTACTAGTTGCTTCTTAAAATTTTTCTGAATGCCCAAGTCTACTTTTTTTGCTAACCACATAAATTTGCCTTCTGAATCTGTATAGCTGATTTTAATTCAAAGTATTGGTAATAAATGTTTCCTAAATATTGATTTTCTTTCATCCTTCCCTTCTTCAATCCCCCCAAAATTGAAAATCATTTAAAAAAATTAACTAGTGTCGGACTTCAGTCAGTTATATTATCAAGTCCATTGTACTTCAGCATGAACTTATTGAAAAGATGCCTACTATATTTGATCCCCACAGTGATTTTAAAAGTGATTTGTGTCTACCTGAACTGGCTGATGATTTACTGTACCAGTTGCTGACAACAGTGAGGAAGATTGATCTTCTACAGGTCACATCCCTGTGGCAATGAAGTCCACAGGGCAATCATATTTTTTCAGTAGTGAAATTCATGCTAATAAGTATACAGCTAAAAAGTATTCCCAGGCCACAAAGGCCGAATTTGCAATTGAACAATAGTGCTCAAAATCCAGTGAAAGAGGAGAATACACCCCCTAATATGAATACTTATTGTGTTGCTTTCCCAAAAATGTAATGTAAATGCATATACCTTTATCCACTACTTTTGAATTTGTGTTGTTTTGCATGCTGATGTGTGCATTGTCTATTGGTTACTGTTATCAGTCAATAAACATTTATTAAGCAGGATTACATTGAGAAAATAAATGATTTTGTGGGGAACAGAGGTGAGTTAGGATGTCTGGGTTTTGTAAGGGAACGTGAAGGACAATTTCTATGTATTTAGAATGCATTCTGTCCCCTTAGTTCTTCCTTTCTTCTTAACTCCTACCAAAACATTCTGTGCAGACCTAGACCTTTGATTCTGCCTTCTTACTGTTTAACTTACATTTGCAGCCAAACTCATTCTGAAATACAGAGATAGTGGGGGGCGGGGGGAGAATCTGTTCTAAAATGCAGCCTTGGGGCGTATTGCCAAAGCATTTTTTACAAAGTCTCTCATGCTATTTTTGTGGAAAAGATGGCAGTGTAGGCTAGACAGTAGGGCACAGGTAGCTTCAGAATTGGCTGAATGGAGGATTTTAAAAGGCAGTCATTAATTTTGGATAGGAGATTAAAAGATCTCTGTGGTTCTGGGTCAGGCCCTGTTTTGTCTGAAAGTATAGATTATGGCACAAAGTTAGAAGCTAACACATGAATGGCAGAGACAAGATTCCAGAAGATCTTGGAGGGCGAGAAAATTGGATCACATCCAGTGAGATGATTCAGTAGAGATTAAGTGTCAAGTTTTATACTGGGGTTCAAAAACTCTGCGTAAGTATAGGTGGGTAACAATTTGAAAAAGATCTGGAGATCTTACTGAATTGTAAGCTCATCATAAGTTAACAGTGTAACTGGGCAAGTCACTTCTCTGCCTTGGTTGTCTCACCTCTAAAATGTGTGGGGGGTGAGGGGTATGGGCGGTAACTTGATGGTCTGTGGGGTCCCTTTTTCTAAATCCATGATCCTCTGATTTGATGAAGTTCAAATGGCTCTAACATCAGAAGTCCCTTCCATTTCTGGGTTTCTTTGGTTCTTTATCTACATCCCCAACAAATATCACATGCCCCAAATCTCAAATAGCAACAACTGGGAAAGAGATGGTTATAATATGCTGGAACAGGGCAGCTTCTTCCTCCTCCCTTCCCCCTCTCCCCTCCCCCCCATCTTTGTAGCCATTGAATTAACCACATAAAGTGTTTCTCTTGATGGGATATAAACTCCTTGCGTATGAGAATTGTTTTATTTTTCCTTTGTTTCCAGCTCCCTAGCACCATATTTATCAATTGATTGATTGTAGAATTGGATTGTGAGTATTGATAAATGTGAATAACATGTAACAGTTTCTAAAACGTGTTTCAATACTGTTGTTCTTTAGCTGCAGGTGGAGCTTATTAGTAGTGATGTTGTACATGCTATTTTCTCATCATCAGGCATCACTGTTATATAGATAGGACTTCAGACTACTTTGGGGAATAGTTTTTGTAGAAAATCTCAGTGAAGACACATCAATAAAATGAATAAAACACTGCAATTCAGTGGGCCAGTGGACCCAGGCTGAGTTTGTAATTTGGATTTTTTCATGATTGTTGCATAAGATTTTGACTCATATTTGGTAACTGGACTTGCAGTTTATTCATTCTAAAAAACATGGTGCTTATAAACTGAGCAAAGAGTTGTGAGCCATGGAGAATGTGACTTTTCCTGTTACAGGATTTCTCAAGGTCACAGCTCTCTAAGAACCAATCTGAAGCTCAGGTTTTGTACACAGTAAAGAAGTGTAAGGGGGTCAACCCCTTTTCCTGTGGAGAAAGCCTTGCTCTCCCGCTTTTAGAGGCATATGGACAGGCTGAGGCAAACAGATGTCTGGCACCCTGGTAGGCATCTCATTGTCTCACTTCAGTTGACAGGCTGAATTGTACCACAATAACCTGGTGATTGTAAGAGTAATACCTTCATTTTAATAAAAAACATAAGCTTATCCATCCAAGTCCTGGGCACCTTCATCAGAGACTAAACTTAAAATCACTCATTTTATCTCCATTCTTGTCTAATGTGCTTGCTGATTTCTCAGACTCTTCCTGGAATCATAGAACCATAGACTTTTAGAGGCAGAAGAAGCCTTAGCAATCCACGTCTCTTATTTTATGCATAAAGAACTGAGAACTGAAAAACTTAAATAGCTTGTCTGTAGTCACTTGACTAGTAAAGGACTAGATCAGAACTACAGTTTGGGTCTTATGAGTCTACCCCACCACAACAGATGGGAGCTTCTTTAGTAAACTAATCTGTCCCATTCATTATTAAATTTATTATTTATTATTAAATTATTTTTTTTAAATACTCAATTTACAGTTATTCTCAATTCAGTGGTCATTTATTGTGTGTTTACTATGTATACATAAGGAACTATAACAAATCTTGATGGGAATGGCCAGTAGCCAGGAGAATGGGATTTTGATGGGATCAAGGGCAGGAAGTATAACAGAGATTTGGGCACAGTGATAATGAAAAGCTTATAGGCCTCAAAAAGACTCCCAGATTGAGTG
Source organism: Potorous gilbertii (assembly GCA_028658325.1). Taxonomy (NCBI): domain Eukaryota; kingdom Metazoa; phylum Chordata; class Mammalia; order Diprotodontia; family Potoroidae; genus Potorous; species Potorous gilbertii. The sequence continues at coordinate 635,179,472 of CM053770.1, read as the reverse complement.
GGAAGATTCCAGGAGAGTTCAAGGAGGTTTCCAGAGTCTGTCCCCATCAGTGGACATGTTCCTCAGAGGGAAAATAAGAGCTTTGATTGTTAGTCCATTCCCCACCCCCACAAGAAAAAGGAGCTTTTGACATAGGAAGGACAGAGGAGTCTACTTCTGGACGTTGCAGAGAACTAATATGAGGCAGGCAGGTTCTGAGGAGGAGGTGTGCTCCCATGAAGGCTGTGTGACCCGGGAGAGACTAAGTGGAAACACTCCTCCCTAGCAATAAGTGAGGAAACCCAGCCTCACGAAGATGGAGAACTTCCTTTAACCATTGGCTAATGACTGTGCTTCAAAGAAAGGAGTCAGGAGCCAAGTTGAGACTCTGACCTCCTATAAGGAGAAAGAAGTGATGCCATCTTAATGCTAGATGCCTTGAAACCCAGGACCCTCCACCAGAGTTGCATCCAACAAGGCCAAGTCCAGCTTTAGATAAGAAGTGCCAGTCCCAAGGAGCAGGCTGAGGGCCTAGACTTAGAAGTAAGACTACAATGAGGCTTACCAGAAAGGAGTATCTCAGACATTTAGAGCCTTTTAAACTTAAATTTGCCTTGTGCTTAAAATCTTGAGCCTCCTATTTTGTTTCTCTTTCTGTTCAATTCAGAAACCTGTCTCAAGCAGTGGTTGACTATATTTTGAAATTGTCTTCTGTTTTCCTGTATTTATTTTTGTGTTTCTGTTGCTTTGTTTTGTTTATATATGTTTCTTAAGGAAATGACTCTTTTTAAACCTGTGTGTTTGAGGACAATATGGCCCTAATGACCAGATCCTTTGGTGGCCCAACCTTAACCAGTACAGCCCCTAGACCAAGAGAGGGGTGGGCAGGGAGTAGGAGCCAGGTTATGCTGGGGGACTTAATCCTTTCCTGTCTGATTTTCTCTCCCAGGTCCAGTTCAGATTGGTGACATTTTTGTTTTATCTAATTGCTGATTGGCAATCTTAGGGTGATCCTGGAGAGGATCAGCAGTTTTTTAGTTTGTTATACTGGTCTAGCAACTTTTTTTTCCCCCATCAGATGAGTCTTAATGACATGTTGCATTCCTGTCTAAATATTTTCTTATTTCTCATGGAGCAATGAGGTTTTTTCATTTTGAATGCCATTATGAAGACAAAAATTTAATTAATAGAGTGCATTACAGCCTTGGTGTTTAAAATGGCAGGAGAATAGTTCCCAAGTATTAGTGTAGTGGAATAACATGGAAAAATTTACCTTCATTTAATTTATCTAATTATTTGCTTTTTGATAAGGAAAAATAAGAAGATATCTTCCTTCTGTCTCTCTGTGGTTCCAATGGCAATTCTGTCCAGGACTGAATAGATAGCTTGCTTTTATCTGTCAGACACTACATTTTCTCTTAATTAATTTGGAATTTCTGTTCTCTGCTATGAAACAATCTAACTTTTGTGAGCGTGCATATTCCTAGAGTGTTTTTGCAGATGAAGATCTACACAATGCTTTGTAAACTGGGACATGTTGATTATTACTCAAAGTAACTGGTACAAGCAGATGTGTAATAAAATTCCAACTTGGTGCAGAGATTTCAGGATAGTAGAATGATTCACCCAGTGCACATTGTGTCAATAAGGGAAAATTCAGCACTTTGGACTCCACTTTAGGAATATTTAATGCAACACACACTGAACGCCTGTAATCCTTGGATAATATAAAGATATATTTATTTTCATTTTTTCCTTATATATTTATATATATACTTGTGTTCGTCTTGAGAATATAAGTGTCTTGCCAGTACAGATTGTTTCACTCTTCATATTTGTGCCCACAGTGCTTTGCACATGGTAGGCAATTAGTAAATGTCTGCTGGTCGATTAATCAACATAGATCTTGCCCTTAAGGGCTAATTAGTCTAGCCGAACAATAAAATGTGGTTATGTAATATGTAATTATTTCATGAGATAGCGCAGTGTGATTAGAGTTTAAAGGCGGGGGGACTACTGATGATGGGAGTCAGGGAAGCTTACATGGAATAAGTAGCATGTGAGTTGGGTGAACGGTAAAGAGGGTTTCAGTTGGTAGACGGTTTTAGAAGTGGGGCATTCCAGTGACAAAGGCACATAGGCATGAGGACATTTGGGCAACTGAGAGAGAGATTGGTTCGGCAGGTGCTTAGGACACATGGAGGACTCCTTCCTCTCCTGTATCCCATATATTCAGTCTGTCATATTTCACATCTGACCCCCCTCTCTTCACTCACACAGCTGCCACCTTAATACTAGCCTTCATCATCTCTTGCCAAGGTTATTGCAACAACCTCCTAAACTGGTCTTCTGGCTTCAGATCTTTTCCTCCTCTGACCCCTTTCCAACAATGATGCCAAAGTGATTTTCCTCAAGCACAGATCTATGGATTCTTTAAAAATGACTTTTCTACATCCTAAGATATATGTTAAACCAGTCTACATCTGGCCTGGCTTTCCTTATCTTCTATAGGATAAAATCTGAAATGGAGTCATTTTCCTTTTTTTTTCTTTGACTACATAGTGCTCCCCCTCTCTGATTCATGTATTTCTTCTCATGAATATATATCTTCTTATATAATACTACCTACCCCACTGCTTTCCTGTAATCTTTGCTTTCTGAATAAAGTATATCTTTCCAGAGTCATATTCCAGTAATAAGCCCCATCCTAACGAATTTCACTGCTATCACTGAGGTTCATTTTTGCCATCTGACAGCATCTGTGGAGCTGTATCATCTTTGCCTGGAGCAGAAGTGTTAAGCCTGGTGATATTCCAAGTGCCTTGAAGTAAGATTAAGGTATAACTGGGAAAGACTTAACAAAATAAATAAAAATACAGTAGAACATAGATAATGTTGATATGACTTTCTAGGTTAGTATGTGGCCTACAGGGATCCATATTTACTGTTTAGAAGACCACTTTCTATTTGGGTTTGTCATTGCTACCATATAGGACAAGTAGCTGCTGTTTTCTCACAGCATTGAGCTCCCTTCTTCTTAGAAAGAAATTCAGATATGCTTTTTGACTTAAAGCATGCAGTAGTCTTTCTTGTCTTCTGTGAGATATATTTTTCTACCCTCCAATCTTCAGACACTGGTCAAGATTTCCTTCTGATTTTTCATGGCCTTTTTTTTCTTCTGACTTTTTTAGTAATTATGAGTTGTTGGGTTTTGAAAAAAATTTTTTTTATTTTTAGCTTTCAGTAGACACTTCCACAAGATTTTGAGTTCCAAATTTTCTCCCCATCTCTCCCCTCTGCTCACCCCAAGACAGTGTGTATTCTGATTACCCCTTCCTCCTCTCTGCCTTCTCTTTTATCACACCCTCCCTTCTATTATCCCCTTCCCCTCTATTTTCTTGTAGGGCAAGATAAATTTCTATGCCCCATTGCCTGTATATCTTATTTCCCAGTTGCATGTAAAAACAGTTTTTAACATTCATTTTTAAAACTTTGAGTTCCAACTATTCTACCTTCCTCCATCCCCACCAAGAAGGCAAGCAGTTCAGTATAGGTTATACATGTGTAGTTATGCAAAACACCTCCATAACAATAATTATGAGCTGTTTTAAAGGCCTATTTACATAATTGTTTTTTCTCTAGATTAATAATAAAATGAACTTATTCTCCCTATGCATACTTTAGATAAAAACTGATATTTATATATCACTTTAAAGTTTTCCAGGCACTTTATATTCCTGTATCTCATCTGAGCTTCCAAATACCCCTGAAATGTAGATACTACAGCTAAATTATGGGGGTCAGGCTAAATAGGTGATTCAAAGGTATATGAAAGAGCAAGGATAAGTTAACTTTCCTATGAAATTAATGATGATCCATATTTGATTGTATAGTAGAAGTATGCTGAATTGGGTTCTGATGCAAGAGAACTACTAAGAATACTAAGTGTTCATGTTATGTTCAACTCTGTTATCATATTGTCTTCCTTTTAGTCATTCTGGCTTTTGTACCTACTGATGATATTGCAAAATTGGTGCTATCATGGACTGTTTTAATTAGCTCTCATGGCACATAGATAAAATTTTCATGTGAAAGCAGCGATTTAGGTCTTAAGTTAGTACAGTATTTGAAACTTTCATGAATTTCTAAGCAAGAATTCAATTAGCACATATTTCAGAAACTTATACTACACATATATTAAAGTCTCTTGAGATTCAAGAGTGTTGCAGAGAGGTAGCCCTATTCAAAGCCTAGCAAAAATGTCCTCCTCTTATTTGTGCATTGTAAGATCTCTGCATGATAAGAAATGAAATGAAACCTTAAAAAAGCCCCCAACATAAATTGCCAAAGTCAGATGTGATTGTGAATATGTTTGGGGTCAATAGATGCCAAAAACCCCATCTCAATGCGTGATTACTATTATAAATATTTTTCCATTAGCTACTTTCAGTTCAGGAAATAGATTAGAACCTTAATGACCTAAGCAGCCAGGAAATGAGCAATATATTTGTAGATTCCACCTCTGTATTTAAAAGCAAAAATTTTGCCTGTTAAGAATTCTGGCTCCTGGTAACTTGATGTAAACTGTCTTCTCAAATACTTTAGCTGTCTTTCCTCCAACCAAGATTCTTTCTAAAGGCTCCTTTTACGAGGTCTTTTTTTATTATTTTTAGCATATATTTTCAGCAAACATGGCAAGAGAATTAATTACCAGAAACTTTGTTGAGGAGTTGAAAGTATATATGGAGGTAATGGTTGTCAAATATATGCATCACTAGATAGAGTCAGTTCTGCTATAACCCAACAAAAATGTGCCCCCCAAATACAGGCTATACAAAATCACATAGTACAAACCACAGAACTTATGAAGAAAATAAGTTTAAAGGTACAATGGCTTAAAGACTTTATCCTTGACACATAAAAAAAGATAAAAACTTAATAAAAATGGCAGACCAGTTAACACGTAGAATGAGTAAGAAATACATAAATTCTCTAGTAAATAGAGAGTCCTCATCCATCCGGTGTTGGGCTGTTGTGTAGGCTGCTTAGAACAAATTGGGCAGATCCATCTCTGGAACTGTGGCCTAAGGCCATGGTTGAAGAAGGTTGGAGGTAGAAAGGTGCAGATTCACTCATCTCCACTCACAGCCTTTACTATAAATATACAATAAATATGGAAGATTTATAAACATGGAGCTTTAACTTGCCAGAGACCTAAAGTTTGCTCATGGAAGTAGGCATTGAGGGACTATAGTTTGAGTTATTGTAAAATGATACCATTTCCAGCATTCTTGCTGTTTCTCAAGGAAGAAAACATGCAGAAGCTTACTCAAAATCCAAGTTATACTCAAAATATTCCTTAATATATCACTTTGTGTTTTTGAAACATGAGTTACAGCAAAACTGATTGCAGGTTAGTTTGCCTTCAACTCTAGGTTAGCACTACTATGAATGCTACTCAGTTGGCCACTCCTTATCTGATTCTATGTACTCTGTCCTGCCTTCTCTGTAATTTAGCCTAGAAAGACAACAAACATGACATATGACTTTATATCCAGGGGCCCAATATGAAGTAGATCCTCTTCTCTAGTTTGGGCCTGACTCATCCTATGCTCAGGGGTCTGTCCACTTTGGGTGGTGAAAAAGCTAGACCTGTTAGATCCTATCTAGATTCAAGGGAAAAGAATATCGATTATAAAATAGTCTGATTTATCTTCTTGAATTTCATTTAACTTCACAAGGCATGGTGATTTTTTAAAAAGAAATATTTGCAGAAGCTCTGAGTGTCATTATAAGTTCTACTTCTGTATGTCTTGTGTCCTGGAGGTGGGGAACCTGAGCTCTTGAACACTGTGCACCTTTATTTCATCATTCTTAAGTCCTCATTCATACTCATTCCACATAGTCAGTGTGATGGCATGTCTTGTCATTTCTCATTGTACAGCATCTCTATTAAACATCCCCTTCATTCATAACCAACATTCTGTTGCAATAGTTTTGCATCACTTCACACCCAGACTACATCACAAGTCTTCTAGTTATGTCCATACCTCCAGTCTTTCCCCACTACAATCCATTCAGCTGTTGAAGTGATTTCCCTGATATCACCCCTGCCCCCCATCAATAATCTCTAATGACTTCTATTAACTTTTCTTCAGGTTACTCCCCTGCAAGATAAGAAGGTTTATAGGATGAACTTGATAAGATCTAATTCTAAACCACTTAGCCTGTCTGAGCATGTTTTCTATTCTATACATGGAGTTGAAAATATTTGTACCACTTCATATGTTTTGGGGGATGTTCAAATGTAATAATGTACAAAAGCACTTTATAAAATGGTAATATGCAATTAGATGGCTCACTGGATAGAGTACTGGGCCTGAAATCAGGAAAACCTCAGTTCAAGTCCAGCCTTAAACACTTAGAAGCTGTGTGATCCAGGGCAAGTCACTTAACCCTGTTTGCCTCAGTTTCCTCATCTTTAAAAGGAAGTGCTAAACCATTCCATTATCTTGGACAAGAAAACCTTAAGTGGGGTTATGAAAAATTGTACATGACTTAAAAATGACTGAACAATAACACTATGCAAAAAGTATTTGTTCATAATGCTCTATTACTCATTACCTTATGTGTTTTTCTTTAACTTTATTCAACATTTTCTTCCCTCTTCTTCTCTTTTATCCCTTTCTTGTCTACTGTTTATCTTCCCTCTTTTGTCTCCTTTTAAAAAAAAGTCTGGTCTTATGCCTTCTAGTGGTATCAAGTGGTACCCACAGGTCTTCTGTTGGCACTTGGACTAAAAATGTCACCTTTTGATGCTTTAAATGAAATCATGTTGTTACTTGGAAAGCCCATAGTAAACCAAAGGCATGGGGAAATTGTCGACATCTTTGCCATAATCTTCATAGTAAGTAACAGACATATTATTGGGAGAGCATCAATAAGTTCAAACCACAGCGCTAGAAAAGTCATCATTCTTTTAAGTCTAGCAGTATTAGTATCCCACTCCCAAACAGACCACAGAAATCTGAGTATCATTTTAACGTCAGTTAATTTGAGAGAACACATTCTGGAAGTCTAAGTAAAACAAAACACACTAACATGTAATTGTATCAGGAAGGAACAAGATGAGAGTCTGTTGAAGCTCAGAAAGCCTTGTGGTTTACTGGAAGTGGATATGTGCTGTGTTGAGAAGCATACACTTCCAAGATGAATGAAAAGAATTTCTTAATGGAAGAAGTCTGTCGCTGAAGAGTGACAATTTTATTCAGTTTTTATTCTTTTCTTTATCTGTGCTTTATTCTTTAAACAGTATTCCATTGGGAGCTTATTTTTTTAATTCATTAATATCTTTACAAATTGGCTTGAGAAATATTATCTATAATGGATTTTAAAATTTTAATGGAAGAATAACTTTTTAAAAATTATATCATCTAGGACTGAATGCTCTGAAGTGTTCATGAGTAATCAGTCAACAATCATTTATCTGCTTTGGGCTGGTTATGTGATAAATTAAATTAAATGACTTTCCAGGGCAGGGAATGACAGGCTTTTGCTGTATCCCTAACATTTAGCATATTGTATAGCGCATAGTAGTCACTTAATAAATGTTTATTGACTGAGGAACTGGGCTATAAATATAAAAATTAGACCATCCCTTCCTACAGGGAACTTATGTTCTATTGCAAGAGTCAACATGTGCAAATAAGTAAATACATTATATAAAAAATAGTATTGTGTCTAGTATGTGTGTATGTATGTACACATACATACAGAATGGATGATAGGGACACTAGAACACATACATACAGAATGGATGATAGGACACTAGGTGAATCAGGAAAACCTCTTGAAGGAGGAAATACTTGAACTGAGGAGAAATGATCCAGTAGTAAATCGAGTATCTATAATTTCCTGGGTATGAGATCTCCCTCCATCTATAGCAGATGGATTGAATCTTGTCTATAACACTGTAAATAAGGCCTTGAGAGTTGTCTGAGGCTCACTATCAGAGAAGCTAAGTGACTATAGTTATACAGCTATTAAGTTTAAGAGGCAGGGTATGAACCCAGCTCTTCCTAATTCCAAGTCCAATGCTTGGTATCTGTTCAGCCATGCTGTGGAGAAAGAATGGTGGTTCATCATTCAGGTATTCTCTTGATGTATCATTGTTGGGAGTGCTCAAAACTCACTATATGTTCTGAGATCTGTGTTTTTTGATTATTCAGGCTAGGTTATATCCCTACTCCATACCTTGGGGCAGGGCAGTGCTGTTGGTGATGTTTATTAAATGAATACATAATCTAGTCCCTCCCCTCCAAATAGTCCAAACTTCTTTTTGTCCTTCCATTAAGTCCACTTTGAATTGAATATTCCAACCTGAACATATTTTTCTTTACTCCAAAACCTGCCTAATAACCTGACCTTCATTTCCACTTGTTGATAATTCTACTCATCCCCATTTTCACCACCCCACTCCTTTCCTGTACACAGTGCTTTTGATCCTTCCAGAATTTCTCTACTGATCATTGCCTCCAGTATAAAAATAGAATCAGTCAAGTCCAGGAATACTAACATAAAAGTGAGACCCTCCCTGCCCTTAAAGAGTTTATATTCCACTGAAGGGACCCAACATATTTACAAATTAGTGAGAATAATTTGGTGTTGACATGCATTGAGTGTATAATGTTTGTATTTCTGTCATAGCCAAATGATTATGTTCCAAACCTTCCATATGTTGGTTCTCCCTCATTAGAATGTAAACTCCTGGAGCACAGAGACTATCCTTTCTATTTGTATTTCCAATACTTAGCGCACTGCTTTTTGCCCATGATAAGTGCTTAATAAATACCTTTTCCATTCATTCATTTGTTCATTCATTCATTCCTTCATCTTGGTTTAATGCCCAAAAAAGAAGATAAAGGAACTTGAGGAGTATCTCTCCATACTCCATATTATCAGAGACATTGAATCATTCTTAAATACCACAACAGATGGAGACTGGACTTTAATGGATGAAAAAGAATCTGAATGATCTAGGGGAACACTTGATCTTTGTTAGGTGGTTGGAAAATAAAAGAATGCCCCACAGAGGGGTAAAGGGAGGAAAAAGATAATTGTAGGAATATGTTCCATGAGCCATGAAAAATAAATTTAATAATTTATTAGTATCTGACCCACATAGGTCAAATAATAGCATGTGAGAGGAAATCTTGTTATTTCAGATCCATAGGACGAGAATACCAAGAGTGCTGCAGAATCACTTTATAATCTTTGAAAAATAGAACATTGAGAGCAAGAGAAGAACTACTAGACCAGAGAAGAACAAATGCTCTAGAGAAAGGGTGATGGTATGGGGGTGGGGCAGAACACATAGACAGGGAGAACAGTCCTTTGAATAGTAAAGACCACTGAGTCTGACTTCATTTTGGGCAAAGTTCTTGAATCTTAAAGGCATTGTTTGTAAGCACATAGAAGGGGAGGCAGCAGTCACAGAGAACCACTATGGTCTCATCAAGCACAGGTCACAGGACAAAACTCAGGTCAAGTACAATAGCCACCTTTGGTTCTATACTATCAAAGATAAAGTTTGGAGCTTCCTTTCTGTTAACAGTCACACTATTAGGTAATGCTACTTAATTTTTTTCAGGATGAGTGTTGTGGTGGGATACTAGTATTATTATTGGTTGGGAAGTATCAGTCCTATCAAAACAAAATGTATAAATACATTAAAATTTTAATTTTACAAATGGACAACTCATGCCAGACTAACTCTTCCTTTTACTCATAGTAAGTAATTACATGGCTAAACTAGGGAAATGCTATAGCTTGTAGCAAAAGAACAAATCTATTAAGTCTCTCATGTTATCATTTTGGAACTTTCCGAATGCCTCTATCCAAATGATATCACTGAGGGAGTGCTATCTCTGGTATAGTATACCCCTAGAGGATTGCTCTTAGCCCTGGGATTTTCAATATTTTCATCACTGAGTTAGATAAAGGCATATATGGCATGCTTGTCAAATTCACAGTTGACACAAACCTAAGAGAGATAGCAAACACCTTAGATGAAAAGAATGAGAATTCAAAAAGATATCAGTAGGCTAGAATAAGGTGCCACATCCAATAAGGAGAAATTATTAGAGATAATAAAGTCTCATACTTGGGTTCAAGAAATCATCTTCAGACATAGAGTGGAGATGTTTGGTGAGGTAACAGTTCAAGTGAGATCTAGGGGTTTTAATGAACTGAAAATCCAAAACGAGTCAGCATAATGACATGTTGGTCAAATCAGCTGCAATAAGAGCAATATAATGGCCAAAATAAGTAAAGTGAGAGTAGCAGTGTATTCTGCCCTATTAAGACTACATTTAGAGTGTTGTGTTCTGTTTGGGGCACAACATTTCTAATGAAGGGCAAGGGAGGGAGAGACCACATCAGTGAAAGAACTAAAAACTGATCTGAAGAAGAAAAAAGGTAGGGAGGACATAATAGTTATCTTCAAGTACCTTAAGGGCCATCATGTGGAAAATTCTAAACTTGTTCTGCTCAGCCCCAGAGAATAGTTTAATTTGATATAAGGAAATATTTTCTAAGAATAGGAGCTGTCCATAATTGGCATGGGCTGCCTCCGGAAATGAAGAATTTCCTCTTCCTGGAGATCTCAGGTGGAGGCTTAAGGATCATTTATCAGTGATGTAGAAGAAATTCCTGGGCAGGTTTCATGGACTACCTTGTCCACTGTGGTCCAACCAACTCTTTTGAATAAACACAGAGATCATTAAGGAGACATGGTAATGTCCCTGTGTTTGATACACCTGGCACAGTGTCATCCCTGAAGAAGAGGATCTGGAGGACTCGCCATTTAATATAAGTTCCCTGAGAACAGGGACCATTTTCTTACTATCTTTGTATCTCTAGAGCCCAGCATAGATTGAATGCCTAATATATCCTTGTTTAATGAAAGCATTAAATCTATAAGCTGTGAAATATAAATTTAAAATATATATACACACACAAATGACATATAACCTAAATATATAAAAATAAAGTATATAATTTATATAAATAAGTCTATAACGTATTATTTATATGTGAAATATATATATATATATATATATATAATGGATAAATCTCCTTAATAAATAAGATAAAGTATTATTGTCATCAGTCATTAAGCTTTATTAAAAACCTACTATGTGCCAAGCCCTGTGCCAAGCCCTGGGATCTGGGCACCACCACCCTCTTCTTCCACCCACCCCAGTATTCTCTAATCAGAGAGAGGTGGCACTAAAGAGGTGAGCATTTCAGAGTTCTTGAAAAATGTTGAGCTTTTAGAAATCATGACGTCCAGGAGAGCAGCCATATAGGGGAAAAATTGTTTTGAGGATCAAATAAGATACTATTTGTAAAACGTTTAGCATGGTGCCTGGCACCTAGCAGACACTTGATAAATGGAATATTCTTTCCCCTTCCCTCTCCCTATGGGATAAATTTAAGACTTTGGGAAGGGAGATTTCATTAATATTCTTCTTCAAGGGTTAGTTATTTAATACATGGAGGAAATGACATGTTTCAATTGAAGAATCCTCAGAGATGCCAGTGTTTTCCATAATCTTAACATCTTTCAGGGCAGAACATTACTTTCTCCCTAAGCAATTTGTATTCCACTCATGTCCTACTGCCCTTAAAGGAAGGGATATAGGCATGACTATAAAAGAAGGGAAGAGACTTGCCCTAACTTCTCAAGCTGATGCAATAATGTGCTTCAATTCCTCCTCCCCTCCATCAGCTGGACCTCTATGGGAATTTTTCTTTCCTATATTTGCCTGTCCTCTTAATGAAATGGCCTTGACTCTTTCTTAATTCTCTATGGAGTATTTTAATCTCCTTTTGGAACAGGTTCTATAAGTTCTCTATGAAAAGAAGTGAGTATTCCAGAACATTAGCATTAAAGAATCTGTGAAGGCAGTCAGATAATGAATGGGGTACAGAAGGCAGAGTTATGCAACTCTTCTTCAGTACTTTTGCATCACATGTGCCCATCTGTGCAAAAAAGGAATGACAGCGACTGGGTAACTAGACACGAGGGTCTGAGACCAGTACATCATAAAAGAAAAGGATCTTGTAACTAATTCTCATTAATACTGTGTGCTCCGATATCAATTTCCATCAAAATTTCCATAATATATCATTAAAGGGAAGATAAATGAACATCTAAGGCAGGAACTGGTGAATGCAAAGAGCAGATATGACCTTTTAGGTCATTTTATCAAGAATAGGTCATGCCACAAAACCAATGTGGAAATTTGTTTTGCTTGACTATGCATATTTGTTTAATTTTTTAAAAAAGGTTTCTTTTTTGTTTTATTCCAATAGAGGTGAGGTGGAAGGGGGAGCAGGTCTCGCAATAGTAAATAGCAAAAAAGGAAAGAAAGAAAAGAAACTTATTGAACAATTTTTTAAATTCATAGAAAAGAGCCAAAGGAAGGCCAAAAACATTCACCGATACTCAGGGCAGCTTTGAAAGTTACATATTTATATACATAAAGTTACATTATTATATATTTAAAAAAGAAAAGCCAGCTATATATAATAAATATTCACAGTTGCATATACAATCCTATTTTCCTGTTATACTGTGTCTATTTTATTTGGTGTTAAAGTTCAGAATGAAATTTTTAAAATAGGAATAGGTCATGCCAGACTAAACACATTTCCTTTTTTAACAGAATTGCTAGACTACTAAACTGAGAGAATTCCAGAGATTTCATTTACTTAGCATTTGAAAAAGCTTTTCAAACTACTGTTGTGGAAAAAGAGGGAAAGAGGTAGGCTAGCCATGTGAGAGGCAGTATAGAATTAAGAGCCATACCTGAAAAAGAACCATTAGTTGGTCAATGTCAGTTTGGAAAAGAATGCCCCAGGGATTGACTTATGCTTTATCCTGTGCTGTTGAATATTCTTAACAGTTACTCACATAAAGGCATAGATGGCATGCTTATCAAATTTGTGGATGAGACAGCTGAGCTGGATACCTAATACACACAGGGATGAGAAAGCCAGAATTCAAAAAGAACTCCATAAGCCTAATTGAATCCAATTTAATAGGGATCAGTGTAAGGTCTTAGACTGAGGGCAAAAAAGTGAGCTTCATGGGTACAGGATTGGGGATGTGTGGCTAGTAGCTGATGTGAAACTGTGGGAGGCTGAGTGGCCTGCTTGTTCGATATAAAGCCCTATGCTAAATGTTTCATTATATTTCATTTGATCCTCCTAACAGTCCTGGGAGGGAAGTGCTGTAGGAGATGTAGTGTCCTACCTAGCAAGGGAGGTGACTGACCAGGCTCCTGCTCTACTCAGCCTTGGTCCACCCATATCTTGAGTACTGGTTTGTTTGTTTTTTTCTTGGCTCCACATTTTAGTATGGACATTAATGAACTGTGAGTGCCCAAAGCATGTCATAAGGAAAGGTGAAGGACCCATAGATCATGTCTGTTGAGGATCTGTTTAAGGAAAAAAGAGATTTTTAGCCTAGAGAAGAGGAGAGTTGGGAGGAGGTATTGTATCTGGCATAAAAGAGTTGGAAGGGACATGATGTGGAAAAAGGAATAGATAGAGATAGGAGATAGAGCTTGGAGAAATGAGCATAAATTGTTCAGAATCAAATTCAGTGTAAGGAATTTTTTCCCCTGACAATTAGAGGACCTTCAAAGTGGAAAGGACTTGGGAGAGGGGGGTAGCTTCTTTCTCCCCACTGGAGGTCTTCAAGCAGAGTTTAGTGTGACCACTTGGGTATGTTGGGAAGGGGATCCTTGTTTTAAGTTTAGGTTGTACTGATCATGTCAGAGGCCCCGTCCAACTTCCTGAAATTCTATGTTTTGAGGTGTTGGGGGGAACAATAAGCAGTTAGCATAATGTGATTATAAATCACTGTTGTTTAAATAAACATTACTGTATTTGCTTATAGGTGTACTTTAGAATTTCATTGGCATTCAAAACTAAACAAACCCCCAACCATATCACTCATTTCTGTTACTCACTAAAAGCATCTTTTTAAAGATGTCCACTTAATACTTTGTTCCCCCTTCTATCATTCAGGTGGCATTCCCTAATTTTACATTCAATTTGTCTTTATTTTTTTTTTCTCAAAAAATGCTAATTTCATGCTTTCACCATATAGCAAAGCCTGTTGCTTAGCAACTGGCAAAACAGCTAATGAGCCTATCGTTTCCTAGGCCCGAAGATCTTATTTATTTATTTGTTTTTAGCAGGAGGGGAGGGGAGAAGCATTCCCACCACTGAGCAAGCTACTTCAGTCACAGAGACCGGAAATGGTTTCCCTTCAATTTCTTCTGACTTTGGCATTATTTCTATAGTGGCCTCATGGGTGAAAGTGGGGGCCAGGGCATTGGGTGGAGTAACAACTCAATATCTTTGGTTTGGATTCCTCATTTTGACTTCTTTTCTTTCCTTGCTTTAGAATGGCTGTTTTTCATCTTTTGTTTCAAGCAGTCTATCCCAGCTAGTTAACCCTGTTAATGATGTATGCCAGATTTAAAAAAAAAAAAAAAGGCTGCATCCGGCTATCACTTTTAGGAACATCTCATCCTTCAGAAGTTTGTTTTGTTTTGTTTTTAATTAAAGGGGAAATGTGCTAAGATCTAGGAAACATAAATTACTCAGTTTCACAGTCAGTTTTTTAGTTATATGGCAGCACTGCAGTGACAATCCTAACTAAGCGTATCTAGGCTCTTAAACTCCTGCCACTTTGCATTGGTTAGGGCAGATATCTAGTTTATCCATTTATCTGAAGCACAGTAGCACATCCATCCCCTATCCTGGTTTCCTTTACCATCTCTGTGATTTTTAACAACATTGCTTAAATAAAATCGAGTGTATAATAAATTAACTTTCAGTTTATATTTTGTAGTATTGCAGTGAAAAGGTATGGTCTATGAAAAAATGTTATTATAAATCATAAAGGTATTGGCAGAGATGAAATATGTGGCAGTGAGTGAGAATTAGGGTTATAGAAGTTTTTTTGCTTAGGAGAAAGCTGCAGTTCAGGGTGGTTCCTTTTGAATTCGTAGCCCGTCAGGTGGTGTCATGGAAATTTATAGCCAGTAATCTTTACAAGAAGAAACTTCTAGGTTATCACTTGTCTAATGATTAATTATGCTCATAGATTCATCGGGAGCTTTTATGATAGATCTCCAGTAAAAAGTTTGCTGCATATAAAGAGAAGCTTTGCTAAGTAGCTACTGATAAAATTGAAATTGTTAATGGATGTAGTTTTTTAAAAGTCAGGAGTAGGAGGGGGAACGTAATACCACCTTGGAAAATAGAGGGCTTCTTAACTATATTCTGTCAGTTCTTTGTGCATCGTTGATGTGTAAGTGTTCATACATCAAACTTTTTTTTTTTAGTGAAGAAGGCAGTGGCAGGTTGAAGGAATGGAGATGCTTAAAGACATAATAGAAGCATAGAACCTAACTGTTGTACAGGTTACCTGGAGAATTGTAAAGACTGTTTGTACCAAGAAGTTTTTTTTTGAATCTTGATTCTTTAACAAAACCATCTCAACAGTTACATAAAGCAAAAACAATCTTCCTGGCATTTGGACTATATGTTTTACGAGCTGTGGCTAACTTCCAAACTTCCAGTTTAAAGGGGCATTTAGAAATGGCTAATTCTGAAATGATTCTTAAAAAATGGCTAATGTTAAAATTATTCTTAAAAGATTTAGAAGAACAGTTGACATTTCTAATAATTATCAATAGATTAACTAAAAATACTTCATCTGAATACCTGGAAAGAAACACTTGACTGGGACTGTAGAGATCATTTGGTACAGCTCTCTCATTTTGCGGATGGGCATACTATGATCTAGAAATAACTTGATTTCTCCAACACTTAATTGAGAAAACTATAATAAAAATAATAAACAACTTTATAAATTTTACTAAAAAATTTATAAAACTTATAAATAACTTTTTTAATAAAAAAATTTTAATAGAAAAAACTCTAGATTTAGAAATAGAGGACTTGGGTTCAAACCTTTCCAAGGTAAGTAGGTGGCCCAGGGGATAGCGTACAGAACCTGCAGTCAGGACAGCCTGAGTTCATATTCAGACTCAGATACTTTATTTACTCTTTTGTGTGGCTCTGGGCAAGTCACTTCACTACTGTCTGACTCAATTTCCCAATTAGTCCCAATTGTAGGGACTAATAAGAATACTTAAAGCCTTTCAATTACCTTGAAGTACCATGTAAACTTGAGTTGCTATTTTTGTTATTAAGAAATTATAGCCTTGTGGATAGCTTCTTAGTGTGGGGTTTATAAAATCTGTCAATAAAGCACATATAGAAGTAACTCTGGGAATAATAATAGTTTGCTCCCCAGGGTTGTTGTGATGACCAAGTGTATCTACCTATAAAATATATATATATATATATTTTATCTATATATAATATCTATCTGTAGAACACTTGGCAAGCCTTAAAGTCTTTTTGCTCTCTTTACCTTCTATGCATTGTAATAATTAATCAACTGCACTTGATTGTGGTGTGAAAAAAGACACTGATGATTTTTTGTCTTTTTTTTAGAATCATTTTTTACAGGTATTTGAAGGGGCTTGGGGGACAGTTCAAGCAAATCTTTGCTTTTCCTCTACCATTTTGGCTCCCTCCCATGATTTTTGTCTTAAAGTCAGGTTTTTCTCCTTATAGTCTGTTATAAATGTGATATTAGTGGTACATTTTATTTTTAGCATTTCTTTAATACTTTTCAGTATAAATTAAAATAATTTTAATAGAGAAATAGAACATAGAGACAAACTTTGGAAACTTGGTAGTCTCTTACATAAAGGCTTTGAATCCCCTATATTAAGTAAATCAAATCCATTATAAATTGTCTTTCAAAGTTCATAGGTGGTATCTTCGAACTGCACTTGGCTTAAATTTCAAACTTCACTTCTGTACTTGACAAAGAAAATCACTGTTTTCAACAAGGTATTTCGTTTGGATCTTTAATAAAGATAAAATTAAATAGAAATGTGACATTGAAAAATCCCCTGACTGTGATCACACAGAGAAAGATTCTGCCCTGTGCAAAGCTGTTTCCATGGCATGGCCCATAATCATGAGTGTTTTGTTGATAGTTATAATAAATAAATACTCCTATACAGTAAATGTTTTCTTTGCTCCCTGCCCATTTCATAATAAAGATCAGTGAAGTGATGCTTGTCATCGTCAGGGAGATGTGAGGGAATGGTGTCTGCTGTTCTTCCTGCTTAAGCGCATTTAACCTTCATCCCCACTAACCTTTTACCAGTCATCCATGACCAGAAACTCATTGAAATTGCTGAATCATCCACCAAAAAGAGAAATGTACAAAAAGATATACAGCCTTTAGGAGGAAAGGAATGAGGCCGATTGTGTGCGCTCCCCCTGCTTTGCCATGCTGGAGTCTCCCAGTAGCTGGATTTCTCCAATATTAGGATAATAGTTCTCTTTTTGTTCCAGCTCCTGCAGACTTAGATGACTCCTCTGAATTGCCTTTCACCTTCAGTCCTGCAATCCCACTCTTAATCTTGGCAGATCATGCCTGGAACAAAGAGGTGCTTGAGAAATTGATTATCTTGCCTCCTATTTTATTAAATAAACTGAGGAAAGAGGCTCTTCTTCAGTCTTTACTTCTTTGATTGTCACAAATCCTTCTCTCCTCAAAGGTTAGCTCCTTCATCTTTGCCTTTGTTTCTCTCCCTTCTTAATTTCTAAGAATCCATTCTTTCAACCCCTTATTTTCCTCCACCCTTCCCCTCATCGTGTTCACTTTCTTCCACTGCCTTGAAATAATAGTAATTGACATTTATATAGTGCTAAGTATGGTGCTAAGTGCTTTGCAGTTATTATGTCACTTGATACTCATAACAGCTCTGGGAGGTAGGTGTGACTATGATTCCCATTTTACAGATGAGGAAACTGAGGCAAATAGAGGTGAAGTGACTTGCCCAAGGTCCCACAGCTAGTAAGTGTCTGAGGTCAGATTTGAACTGAGGTCTTCCTGACTCTAGTCTTCCACTGTGCTGGAAGCGATCCTTACTTTAATGATGAGAAAACGGATGCCCCTTTAGATAGAAGGGAATTCTTTAATCACTTAGGTAGTTAACTAGAAAAGATTGGATTTAAATTCAGTTTCTCAGACGAGGAGGTGATTGTTGTTGATAATGATGAGACCTTTCAGTCATGTGACTCTTTTTGACCCCCACTTGGGGTTTTTCTGGCAAAGCTACTGGAGTGGTTTGCCATCTCCTCCAACTCACTTTACAGTGGAGGAAATGGAGGCAAACAGGGTTAAGTTACTTGCCCAGGGTCACGTAACTAATAAGTGTCTGAGTGTGGATTTGAATTCAGGAAGATGAGTCCTCCTGATTCCAAACTCAGTACTCTCTCCTTGGCATCACCTAGATAGGTACTTGCAAATTAAAAAGTAAACACCTGGAGGGCTGGGACTGTTTTCTTTTGCCCAATTCTTCCCAGTGATAGTAAGTACTTAATACATACTTAAATATATGCTCTATTGATTGCTGCAAAGTCAGTGCTCTTTCCACCACACCAAATTGCCACCAAAAACTTCAGCTCAAACCTATCCTTACTGTTTGTCAAATACAGTCTGTCCAGTTAGGAGTCTTTCCTACTTCTTTTCTATTTCCTTCCTTTGATTCCTTGCCACCTCTGTGTTTTATAAATGCAAACCACCATTCATTCATTCATGCATTCAACAAATAATTTGTTTAGCAGCTACCATGACCTCCTCTTCCTGTCTTCCCTGTTAGTCATTAGCACCATCATCCCCATTTCCCTATATCCAGTCAGGCTTCAAGTCTCATTTATTCTGCCCTAGTAAAATCTCTTCCATAATTCCTTAGCTTTCTGTTCTGTAGGTATCACAGTCCCATCTCCTATCTCTTCACAGCTGGGAAGAAGGTAGTGGTGATAGAATAGGAAGAGTTCAGGATTTGGAGTGAGAAGTCCTGGATTCAAGTCTTGACTCTGCCATCTGTGTGACCTTTGGGAAGTCACTGTCCAGCATTATCCTTTCCAGCTGTAAATCTCTGAAGCTATGACTCTGATTGTTTACTTACTTCCCTTCTTATCTCCTTGTCTACATTCTCTTCCTTCTTCCAATCCCCTTTCCCTATTGCTAGCATCACTTTGTCATATGACTTCTCTGCCTCCCAAATTCTGATTATCTATACAATGAAACGGTTATTTCTTAGCCGGGTGTTCAGGCTAAGTTATTTAGCTTAGACCCATTATCTGTCACTAAAATTTCTTTACCACGTCATTTCCTACTGTCCTTCAACTGTAGATGGACTGCACTGTTTACTGTACTCTAAGAATATCGTCTCTATTCTGTTTCTTATCACATTTTTCCCATCCTTTGGTGTCACACTCGGCCCACCCCCCCAGGAAGTCTTCCCCTGACCACTCTGGCTGAAAACAATCTCTTCTTTCTTTAACTCCCTGGAGCACTTTAGTATCTGTACCAGTTATTTGTCTCTTTCTCTTATACGGCATCACATTATTTAGTTTTTCATTTCTGTATATCTTGTCTTGTTGAAGAGAAGGTCTGTGAACTGATGAGTATCAGTATTCCTTCAGAACATTTAGTAGAGGTACTGTGTACATAATAAAGTATTTGATCAATCACAGAGATCAGCCTGGATTTTGGAAGTGGTCCTTTAAAAGCAAAACAAAACAAAAGCATCAACAGCATTTCCCCTTTATTTCATCTTGACGGGAAAGAAATGTTTCTGTTAGGTGTTTCACCGAGCCACAGCACTGCTCTGTGACGCGTGACCATCATCCAGTTATTGTTAGAATCTTGATCTGTTCCGGTCCTTCCATGTCTTCTCATGCACTCTGACCGCCCAGTCTGAGCCTTTTACAAGGAGCAAACAGCACCCTGGTTTTCTTGCTAGAGGCTTGTGGTCATGAGTGAATTATTTTAAATCGTTAGGTCGGTAGAGAATGCTTTCTAAATGAAGTAAAGAAGAGATAGATGTGGGAGCAATATCTCCTTGTGCGCAGAGCTTGAAGTGGAGCAGGCTGCATCGAGCTGTTACCTTCGTCTTTTGGAGAGTCTGAATCCATTGTTGTTTCTGTTTATGGCTATCATTATTCCTTCTTTCCAAATACTAGAATTTACTGTCCCAATTTCTTATTTCTCCTATTGAAACAGTGCAGCAGATCCTCTCTTTGTGTGTCTTTGTCTCTGTTTCTCTCTCTCTCTTACAAGGAGGTACACCATGTCACGGAAGGATCACCAGATCTAATTAGAGGTCCTGGAATTGGAGCTTTCTTATTAGCACTTACGAGATCGCAGGCAGATCATCCTCAGGGCCTCATTTTCCTCTTCTGTAAAATAAAAGGCTGGACTAAATCATCTTTACAGTCTCTTTCATTTTCAAATCTTATGATCCTCTAAATAAGAAATAGTACCACTAGTTCACCTGTAAAAATTGAAGGTAGGCTTACTGCCAATGAATACTTAGCATCACTTGATGAAAAATTGTTTTGTGTTGGCTCAAGATGTCATAACAAATAATAATAAGAGCTAGCATTTACGTAACGCTTTACAAATATTATCTCGGTTCATCCTCACAAAAACCTTGGGAAGTATGTGCTGTTATTTTCTCCATTTTAGGGATAAGGAAACTGAGGCAGACCAAGTTTAAGAGACCTGCCTAGAGTTACAGAGATAACAGTGTGTCTGAAGCTGGATTTGAACTCAGGTTTTCCTGGCTTCAGGTTCAGTATACCGTTCACTTCACCACCTAGCTTGTATGTCAAGTCAGGTATCAATGGGCATTTACTAAATATGTGCCAGATACTTCCCTAAGTGGTAGGAATTCAGATACAACAAGAAGAAACACAGACCTTGCCCTTGAGGAACTTAAAATCAAATAGCCTATAAAAGGAAGGGCAAAGTCTGGAATACAGCCCAGGGAAAACTGAAAGGACGAACAGGGCTGCCTTGGGAGATTGGGAAGCAATGGACCAATCGAGGAAGGGACTGTATGGGATAGATTGAATTTCTAGGGTGAGAAATCCTTAGAGTTAGGAGTGGAGGTCAGAAAGAAATGAAGGAATGACCCTGAATAGGAGTTCCATTAGAATATAAGATTCTTGCATGTAACAAGGATCTTGTTTGATGGTTTGTCCTTAAGTCCTATGCCTAGCAAAGTATTATTGTTGTTCAGTCATTTTCAGTCTTGTCTCACTCTTCGTGACCCCACTTGGGGTTTTCCTGACAAAGATACTAAAGTGATTTGCCATTTCCTTCTCCAGCTTATTTTACAGAGGAGGAAACTGAGGCAAACAGGATGAAGTGACTTGCCTAGAGTCACTCAAGCGTTGAACTCAAGAGTTTGAACTGTCTTCCTGACTCCAGTAGCACTATATACTGCACCACCTAGCTTCCCAGCGTGGCAGATTGTACTTGCTTAATAAATACTATTTGATAAAGAGTTACATTCATTGCTTTGCAGTCTGTGGAATCTATTGCATTCATCCATGTTTTTGACTGAAGTGCAGATGAGGAAGGGAAATCTCTAATTCCTGTTAAGCAAGTATTTTTATTCCACTGGCCATTCTGTTCTTGGTTAAGTACTAGTGAATTTAATAAAAGCAAGAACAATATTTTCTGATACTCTGAATTTGCTTAGCAATTTCTGAAGGTAGGGATAATGGCTTACAACAGTATAGATAGAATTTCACACATGAAGTTATTCATTTCTTTATTTGCTATTACATAATATTAAGAGGCTTGTTTTATTTATTTATTTTTTCTTTTTCTTGCCTCTCTTGAAGAACTCTGGTTAGAAGATCCTTCTAGAGTAATTACCAAATATTTAAAAAGCTTTTCTGTTTTTAGTAACAAAATTTTCTCACATTTTCACATGTACATACTGCTCTGCATAGAAAATCTACATGATGTTGTTGTTGGTTAGTCATGTCCAACTCTGTTATCCTGTGGATCATATCATCCGCAAGGTTTTCTCTGGAAAGATGCTGGAGTGGTTAACCATTTCCTTCTTCAGTGCATGAAGGCCCAGGGTCAGACAACTAAGTGTCTTTCTCTCTCTAGACCCAGCATCCTATCCCTCAGCCCCCTGACTGCTTCCTCAGATGTAAAGTTCCCTGATTAAATTGAGCTAAGATTCTGCTTACAATAGCCACCCTCTTGTTACACAAATAGGGGATTTATCTTTCCTGTACTTAATGGACTTTCTTTCCATGGTCATTTCTGGCCTCTGTGTATATACCGTAAATATTTGGCCATATACATCGTGTGTGTGTGTGTGTGTGTGTGTGTGTGTGTATGTGTGTGTGTGTGTACAGAGAGAGATAGTGCCTTGCACTCAGTAGGTGCTCAATAAGTGCTTGCAGAATTTAATATGACAAGAATAATTACTAAATGTATATAACATTAATTTTTTTTTTGGAGACCTCTCAGGATCATCCATTTGTTTAACAGGAGGAAGAGGAGGAAGAAGTAGGTCTGTTAAGATCTATATGTAGAACTGAGCAAAGAGGCATCTCCCTAAGGGACAGGAGAGTCTTGGCTCTAAGTTCTCAGAGTCCCCTCTGTTCTCTGGCTGTATTTTTGTCCTTCCTTTTTTTTTTTCTCCTTCATATCTAACACTGACAGATCCATGGAGGGTATGACTACATTGTTCACTGACTTGAACTTGAGTTCTAGAGCCGAGGTAGGTTGAGGCCAAAGGTCAAAATTGATGGTATTTTTAATGCCTTGAAATCCATCTGTATGAAACATTAACAAAGTGGCAAAGCTTGTGAAATAAGGCTGCTTTGGTTTCTATATCCATGCCTTATTACATAAATCTCAACTTCATTTTGTTTTCATGAACTTGACCAGCCTTAAAACTTAAGAGGGCAGAAATCTGGGCTATTTGATTTGCTTAGTAGAGCATAGGGTTAAGAAAAGCAGTCCTGTGAGAAGGATTTTCATGCCTAAATGAGCAAGTGTCCCAAGGAGCTTGTGGCTACCCTTTGAATATGACAGCTTGAAACAAACAGCATTTTAAAGGCATCAATGGCACATCATCACGCAGTGTTTTCTTATCTTAATGGGATCCTTACTCTGTGGCTGATTTAACCACTGTTTTACAGCCATGTAGGTTACATCGTTACTATAGTTATTAATCATAAAGTAACCTGGACACTCACTTCCGGGCGTCCAGATTTGTAATTATCCCTGGCATTAACCTGGATTCTTCATTCTCCCTGATCCCACATTTCCATTCAGTTGCCAGACCTTATCATTTCTTCCTTCCCAACATCTCCCACATCCTGCCCGTCTCTGCACTCACATAGCTGCCATCATCCTTAGAGTGCTGCAGTGTCTCCTCATCAGACTCTCATTCTCATCGTTTTCCACTCCAGTTCATTGGTCATACTTCTGTCCTAGTAATTTTTCTTAGGCCCAGATCTGACCATATGACTTCTCTACTCATGAGATTCAAAGCATTTTCTATTGACTAGGTTAAAATTATAAACCCTTTTGCTTTTTGGCCCCAACCTCTCCTTCCAACCTCATTGTACATTACCGTTCCATCTTATATTCTGTAAACCAGTCAAAATTACCTTCTGTCTTTTCTTCACACACATGACAGTCCTTCTCCTATCATCATGCCTTTGCACTGTCCATCCTGCATCCCTGGAATGCACTCCTCCTTTGCTGTTACCTCATAGAATCTCTGTCTTCCTTTAAAATCAACTTGGGTATCATCTTCTTTGGGTAGGTTTTCCTGACCCCTCAACTGCTGGTACCCACCCTCCCATACTGCTTTGTATTAAACTACTCTTTGTGTTTATTTTCACATTTATGCTATATATACTTTTACATAGAATGCTTGTCTCCCCCATTAGAGTGGAAGTTCATGGGGAGAATGATTGTTTCATTGTTGGAACTTGTATTTAGTACCTAGCACCGTGTATGACACCTGGCATCACTTAATAAAACCTTTTGATTGACTGACTGATAAAAGCTGAAATGATCCATTCATCTAGTGAGCCATGTGATATTGGTTACGTTGGAATCATGAGGGACTTTTCCAGAGATCAGGGTTTATTGTTCATTATGTCTTAATATGATAGACGTCTCCTATACAGAAACCTCTAGGACTCCTTAAGGGAAGGGAACAAGGCACAGACCATTTTAGCTAAGGCTTTATGTGTCGGTTTAAAACAATAAAGTAGACAAGTTACTTAAATGCCCCATAAGAGGCTGATCCATGTACTACCTCCTCACCCTATCAGCTTCCTTTTAAGTCCCAACCAAAATCCCATCTTATACTGGAACTTTTCTCCTTAATTCTTCCCTCGGTTAATTATATCCTGCTTGTCCTGTATAAAATTTGCTCTGTATATTTAATTTGTAATTTAATGAGTTGTCTCATTAGATTGTTAAGTTCCTTGAGGACAGGGACTCTCTTTTCCCTCCTTTTTTGTCCTCAGCTCTTAGCACCTGACACATAGTAGGTGTGTAATTAATGTTTATTGATTGATGGTTGTGAAGATAGTGCATAGTAACCTATAAAGCACTATGAAGGGGTCCACTCTTGTCATTAGTGTTGGATCAGAATATACAGAGAGACTCTAAAAACAGATAAGTAGGATCATTGTCAGATGATTCCTTAAAACAGCTCCAGCTTCCTTGGAGGAGTAATAGGAAGGAAAAAAAGTCTGAAATCAACTATGCAAATGGCTTGAGAGTGTACCTCTGACAGTGAACGGCTATAGCAATGCCAAGATCCAAAAACCGTGAACATGCAGAGTCATCCAAATAAAAAATTTTGAAGAAACTCTGAAGACGCCCTTCATAGGGTGTATAACATGAAATTATTAGTTCAGGAAAATATGTTCTTGGACTTTTGGCAGTAAAATCATTCCAGTGGAGTCCAGTTTAGGAGTTTCTATTAAGTAAAGCAATATCTGGAAGCGATACAATAAATATATGAATTTAGCAGTATCTGTGACACAGCCTCAAAAGTCTCCACTCCCAGGAGCGACACTTATTAATTTACCGTTGTCCTGATCACCTGATATCACCCTCCTTCTGTCCCTATCTGATGATGAATTAAATTTGGCAGATTTGTGTGTATGTGTAAATTTCCAAAGGAAACTCATTTAGCTATTTTCCAAGTGACTGTTGCACCATTCCTTTTTCTACTCACCATATTTTTTTGAAGCTGTCCCAAATGCATTATTACAGGAAGCAAGTCACCCTTCTCTCCCTCTTATCTCTTTCCCAACTCAGTGAGGGACTGTTTCCAAAAATCCTGAGTTGTCAGAATGGGCACAAATTTTAGAGATCATTTAATCCCATTCCTCTCACTGGATAGATAAAGAAAACAAGTTCCAGAGACATCCAGGATTTAGCAAATACATGGATGTATAGAAAATGTCTCAGTGATGACCAAGTGAATATTGTGACTTGCCCTCGGTCACAAGGCTACTTAATGACAGTTTGGATTTGAAGCCAAGCTTTGAACCTTTAAGAAGGGTTTTAAGAAAGGATTCTGCAACGAGAATGTGAGCACCTTGAGAGCAGGGACTGTTTTGGCACAGTACCTTGCACATAGTGGGCCCTTGATGAATCTTCCACACCAGACTGCATATGGTCATGCTCAGCTCAACATTTGGGGCCAGAGGGACTGTCTAGGTATGCAGCAAAGTTTTCTGCACTTTTAACACTGTCTTCCCTTTCACATTCTGTCCTTTCCTGTAAAACTTTAGGAACTATTTAGCTATAGTCAATGAAGACTGTCTCATAGAGGCTGCAGAAGGAGGCTGTGGCATTGAGGGAGGGATTACCCATCACCCATACATTTAGTTTGATGACTTTATGGCAGTGATATTAGAGCCAGAAGAAGAAATAGTGATGTACACAGAATACTCATTTTCAAGGAATATTGATCAGAAACACGTTTTGCAAAACCAAAAAAAGCCTTTCTCTGCAAAAGAGAATAGCTTCATGCTTCTCTTTTATCCCCAACCTCTGAAAATTGAGTAGGAAGAAACATTTTAAAGATGCTACAAAAATGCGAAAAACCCAGTGAGAGCATATCTGAGCAAGAGGAGCTAGGACACTCTGTGGTTATCTTAGAGGATCTCTCACCTGGGGACTATGTAGATATAATCCTAGCCAGACTTTGCCTAATTAAGTAAGCAGCAAACCAGCTACTTGGAATATTTAAATACCAAATAATTTATATGATATTCTGGATATACCATTTAATGCTATACCAGCTTTAGAGTATTAATGGGAAATATAAACCTCTATTTATAGTCTTTGAGGAAGTATATTTTAAAAAATATTTTGGGATTAATGAGATGACCTTAAATGCATTTTAAAATGAGGCAGGAAAAAGAACACGCCGTATTTGGAATGGAGTGAGTGACTTGGCTTTTCTAAGTCTCCTTTTGCCACTTACTTCTGTTAACTGTACTCCCATTTAACCTCTCTTGTCTATAAAATGACTGAGTTTTGACTCAATGATCTTTTAAGATATTTTCCAAGGCTAAAATCTTATATTATGAATAAATAAAATGCAGTCAGCCACCTACACTTCTCTGTATTGTTCTTCCCTCCCTCTTTTCTGTTGACTAGGTATAGTGATCTCATTAGCTCGGAATAATGTTTATTGTTACACTGTACGCTGGCTCCCTGGGTGCCTTTGTGACTGTTCCAAGGCAGTTATCGTTCTTATTTGCCACTGGGTGGCTGACAGCAGAGAGTGAGGAATTATGGGAAGCCACTCTCTTACCTTCGACAACAGGTGTTTGTGACACCGTACCTCATTCAGACATCATAAGGGACATTGAGAAGCACCAAGTCTCGGTAGCAAAGCAGAATTCCAAAGTCGGGAAGGACTGCTTTCCTCTTCAGTGCAAAAGGTGCTGCAAGACAGAGCTGAAGCTTTCTGGTAACTAGGGAGGGCACCAGGAAGTGCGAGGACCCTTTAAAGCACTTCTGAAAAGATCGAGGAGCATTTTAAAAAGCCTACCAGGTACGAACTCCGAACTAGTAAAATGCCTTGTTTACTTAGTGTTACTTTTTAAAACCGAAGTGTTAAAGAATACAAATATCCTGGGGCAATAGTCACTAACGTCACAGTGCTGCCTTGCAGGAAAATTCTAAATGAAAATGTTAACTTGCCTTAGTAAGAGTTAAATAGAGTTGGCAGCTGTTTTAATCTTGAGGATTTCACCTCGAGTGTTGCATTTTTGCTCAACTAAGCCTATTAGAATGCTTTTCTGTTTCCTAGCAATAAGGTGTCTTACCCTCCCCTCCTCCCCGCTCCCCCTTCCTGTTTAAGGGAAAGGTTTGTTTGGTTTTTAATCTAGAATCCTCCAGCTGTTGCTTAGGTCTTTTCACATGCAAATTTAGCATGGTGCTGTTTAAATTATCACATCGATCTTGGTGAGAGATATACCCGGAAAAACAAGGGGACTGGGGGAAAGAGGAGGATGCCTTAGGGTTTATCCTGTGTTTGTTCATGAAAGCAAACTTGGGACCACTCTGTGTCATTGCTACTGGAAAGCACTTTCCTTATGGTCAGTAGTCTTCTGTATTTGGGAATCCCACCATTGACAAATTTGAAGGGATTAAAGGGATACCCTTCCAACAAAGTAATCTCTTTAGCACTACTTTAGAACAGGGTTTTTATATGGAAGGCTACCTCTCAACAAGTGTTATGGTCACTTTAAATACAGGTTTCCAAGGTTTTTGCTCTGCATTTTGATTTTCTTATCACTTCATCCTCCCCCTGTAGAGTAGCATATAGGTGGTATTTTCAATGAGGTCATTTACATAACTTTTTAAATAGCAATTTCAAAAATCATCTCCCACCCTCTTTTCTTTCCCTGGAGGTATGTACGGAAGTTCTTTGCCTTCCCCAGCTGAACCTTTTCCATGTGTTACTGAAGCAGTAACCTTAGCTATCCTCTTCTCACTTTTGTAATTAAAAGTAGATCTACCCTTGAAAAATCTGTGATAAGGAAAATTAAACTTGGGGGTGGAGATTTATGTTGTTTTTCTTTTGTATAAAATAAAATGCAGAGAGTCTGTCAAAGAATGGTTTGTTTGTGTCGAAGTACTTGCCTTTCTCTAAGCAAGTACCTTATAATTTTTGAAGCAGTAGCTTTACTTTTTGGTGAACAGCAGAAAGCCAGATCGAGGCCTGTGGAGAGCTTTAGGATGTCAGGTTTTGATTTTGGGGTTTTCCCCCTTGGAGGGCTGGAGGTTGGGGTGTCGTTATTGTTGCCATCCATTTATCAGTTTGCTGTTTTGCAACTTCTTAAAAACAAAAATGCTGTGAAAAAATGCTTTTTTTCTGCAATGTGGAAGATATTTTCAATATCGTAACTACTTTAAAAACTAAAAGTTGTCATCCCATCCTTTCCTTTGAACGTACAGAATTAACAAGAAGTACTTTAAGAAAATCTTAACTCCCTCAAGAAGAATCTTCATGTAGAGACATACTGGACAAAGATGGACTGTTAAGAAGAAATTTGTTTTGGTTGAAATTTTCATCTTTCCACCAAGATCTGAAAAACTTTGTTAACAGTTACCTTTTTCTTAGTGGGTGTTCAGTTTCTAATATTAACTAAGGGAATTTTTTCCCCTGAGGTTTGAGGAAAAATTTCAGAAACTGAATTTTCTACCAAGTCCTGAGTTGAGAATGCAAGATGAATTTATAGCGTTCACTTCCTACAGAGATAGCAGCAACCTCCCTTATTCTTCCCACCAGGGGTGAACTGCAAGACAACGCTTTGGTATCTTTTTTTTTTTTTGGCTTGTGACACTCCACCCACTCTAGCTTCTTCAGGTGGGTGTGTTCATTGGCACTGAGCTTGCAGCAAGATTTTTCTTTGGATAGTGAACCTGGTCTGGCTCTGGTGCAGTTGCTGGTGCTGCTGTTGGGAAGCCAGCTGGCAAGATGATGGAAGAAATCTCCATAATGGTAGCCTACGATGCACATGTTTTTAGCCAGCTGTATGATGAGGATTTCCTTACAAGTCTTGTGGCAATCAGCAAACCCAAAACTATGGTAGGTGATGCTTCATGAAACTAATGTGGACTAGGTATGATTATCCATGTTTAATAGAGTAGTCACTCCTGCGCAACCAAATTTAATTTACAGGGGATAAGAATAAGAGTATTGTTTGTGGGTTCAAGTTCAAAAAACAGTGGGAGCCTACATTTTTCCTTTGGTTTATGCACACTATGTACTATTGTAAGACATTTGGAATAGTACATCGTATGTATGTAGATATGTTAAACTTTAGGTAAATTATTTAAGGTGGGCAAATAATGAGAGAATTTTTGAATTGGAAAATTCTAATTGGCTTACAGTACCTGCCATATATATGTGTATGTAAATAGATATAAATTTAGATATAGTTACATGTCTACAAATATACAAATACTGAAATGTATATATGTGTATTTATCTGTGTATATATGTATGTGTATATATATATATATATTCACACACATACACACATATATATGATCCTGTATAAACAGGTACATACATATATAAGCATATTGTGTTTATATACACACTCATATATACACACTCAAAGTCATTTACTACTTATATTTCTTCCTCTTTGCAGTGGTACTTCTCCATAAATGGGTAACAACACAGATACTCTGAATGTATGTTCAATTATGTAACTAAACAAGATAATTTTAATTTGCAGACTCTACAAATCGTTACTTGTCTTGGGAATGACTGTGAAAATATTCTGTGGTATAATTTTGTGTAGGATTTCATGTTTGTTAAGTACTTCGACTATTTTCTAAACACTAAGGTGGAAATAATTTTTTATTTATAGTTCTTTTCCTCCTGACCAGAGGGTAGAAAAAGGTGTGTTTGTTGTGTTTGGTTATCTGTGCTCTGAGGTAGCAGGTGACCATCCCCAGAACTTTATGCAAACTTTCAGAGGTATTGTGAATATGTTGAAATTTA
The DNA here is from genome assembly GCA_028658325.1 of Potorous gilbertii. Lineage (NCBI taxonomy): Eukaryota > Metazoa > Chordata > Mammalia > Diprotodontia > Potoroidae > Potorous > Potorous gilbertii. The sequence continues at coordinate 635,149,419 of CM053770.1, read as the reverse complement.
AAGTGAGAAACTATCCGTGGAGAAATACTGTCCTCTAACAAGATCAGAGCATGCCCGATATGTAAACTACTTGCTTGAGAATAAGTTTGATTCTACCAAAATTTCTCCATCTCTAGTGGGATCTGATACTTTAGGGCAATAATTCATTCATTTTGACAAATTGGGCCCACTGTGTACGGTTTATATTTAAAACAGGTTTTTTTTTTAAATCTTTGTTTCCTCTTGGATAGCTTCTGCCGTATGAAACACTAACATCTAATTTAAACCCATTGTGTCAGGCAGGTAGGCTGCTTTTACTCTCATTTTATGGGAAAGAAGGGTTAGTTGAAGTGACTTGTCTTAGGTGACAAGAAAATCTGGGTATACCTGGCATTAGGATGAACGTTTTCTGACTCAGTCTGGGGCTGTCATTATCTTGTCATGCTGCCCCTGTATAATGAAACAGGAATATACAAATAAGGCAGTAAAGCCAATAATTACAATCGTTCACGTTCATGTATCCCTTTAAGTTTTAAATCTCTTTGCTCACAACAACCTTGTGAGGCAGGTCATGTCTTATCACCCCCATTTCACGGACAAGGAGATTGAGGCTCAGAAGTGATTTGTCCAAGGTCACAGAACTAGTCAGTAGCTGTGACTCAAACCCATATCTGTTGGCACCTTATCTAAAATTTACTACAAGAGTCATTGAAGTATACGGATGACACTGAAAATATACGTTGTCTAATAATTTCAGACCATTTCTTTTTAAATCGGAACTGCTCGCAAATACACAACTTGAGTTTTATCTTTTCTCCCCGTCCCTGAATCCCCTCTTCAAAAGAAGCTAACAATAGCAACTTCTCTTACCTACTGATTACATAATCAAAAGCTAGCATCTTTCTTCTGGGAAAGTAGCTTTGTGTGTAGTCTTGTGTTTGCATTTGAGGGCTGGGGTGTGGGGGCTCTCTATTGGCTGTGCAGTCTAAGCATAGCATCCTTATAATGGTCACATTGTTGTGAAGGAACAGTGCTTCTGAACCTCAGGCTGGCAGTTACTTAATCATTCACATATACTACATACACACATAATCCATCCATACACATACACACACGTATATTTGAATAGATGAGTAGCCTAATACATTGCCTACCAGTAAGCACCCTTCTGTTCTTGGGTTTTCTCAACCCTTGACCGACAGGTTATAAATTTGGTGTAAATCCAATCCTTCAAGTATTTCTTCAGTCTCTCTAGGCAAAATGGCCTTTTGGATTATGGCCAGCAGCCTGCAAGGCAATGGATGCTATTGCTCTGTAAATCAGTTATCACTCTTTCTAATGATAAAGGTGTGGTGGTTAGTGGTTTCCATTGTATCCTCTCGGTTTGCATTGTTTCTGCTCGGTGAGATACTTCATTTTTTTTTTTTTTTACCAGTTGAGAAATTCTCAGAGGGCTAGACTTCCTCTTGGGCAGTTTTCTTTTGAAATGTTGGTTTGGTGCAGCTGTAAAAGCTGTGAGAAGAGAATATTTGCCATCTCCTTTTGATTCAGTATTGATTCTTCTTTTATGTGAGGTAGAAGCTCTTAAAATTATGGTCAAGGAAGCATCACTATATGAAAGAGATAAACACTCATGGATTTTCTCAGTATGAAACCCATCGTTTGCTACATGGCTTGATTCATTGCTGTGCAATGAAGTATGCTATATTACTGCCATTATAAAAATCGACTTTAGGAGTAGGATAAATATCTAGGTATTATTTCTAACACTATTCAGTAGTTTTGTAGCATTAATTGAATTCCATTCCGGAATTAGACTTCATTTGCTAGTGGAATGTCTCTGATCTTATGAGTGATAGTGAAATCCTATTAACTAAAGTGGTTGTCAAAAAATGTCAAAAGACATTTTCTTGGTGGCAATTACCTTTACCTTAACCTTGAACCTGTCCTCCGTCTCACTCTTCCTGTGAGAGAGAGAAGAAAAATTGGCATAAAAAAATTTTGAAACTCGGGTATGGCCGGGCAAAAAAGCTGAAAAGTGTTCCTGGGGGGAAAAAGACTCAGCAGGTTATTTGCCAGGATAATGACACAAAAACTTAAAGTAATTTTTTTGTGACTAGCAGAAAGAATGTTTTAATAGCTAGGAATTTATAGTCATTTGACAGACTGAAAAGGTTCTGATGGATCCAAGTTGAAAAATAACTTAAAATGAAGACAGATTTGAGACCCATTATTATTAATCAAGCCTGATAATAACATTGTAGTAACGCTTTATGGCTTACAAAACACTTTACATATGTTACCTCCTTCATTCCTCAGCCTCCGACTACCCACCTAGGTAGATTGTTAGAGGCTTTTTTATCTCCCATGAGGAAACTGAAGCTTGGAAAGGTTGTGACTTGCCTAAGGTAATAGTGTTCAAGCTAGAATTTGAATGCTAATTTTCTGTTTTCTAATTTAATATTCATTTTACTCTTTCTATGCTGTTTTCTCCCCAGTCCTTTGAGATACAATTTCCTTATTGCATTGAGCTTGTACTGGTAGCTAGCCAGTCATCCATATTAACACAAAACCAATAGGTCCTTTCTCTGTTGAATAACTTTTTAAACCAAGTGGATAGATATTTTCCATTAATTTCAAATCTGTCTCCACCTGTTAGTAATCTCCTACCTATGTCTAATAAGTTCTGGAGAAATACAGTAATTTCAGAGAAGGTAAGTGTATATTTAAATTCTTTGAGTTCAAAATTTATATTTTAAAACTCTTGAAGGGTTACATATATCTAAGTCTAATACAATACACTTTCCAACCAGCTTGCTCATTTCAAGGTAAATATTAATTTTATCCTATCAAATTGTTTCATTCTGTTATCTTGATCAGATTGGATTAGATAGTCTCTACCTTTCCTTCCAAATGAGATTCTGTGATATGATATAAATTCACATAGGAATCCACCACTAAGTATATATATCTTAGCTGATAATATACTTCTTGAAAATTATTGGTAGAATATCTGAAATTGTTAAATTCCAGGAAGCCCTGAGTCTTCTTAGAAATATAAATTTGTAGGAATAATTCATTTGTATCTTGAAGGAAAATCCCAAGCACCAAGAATTTAACAAGACATCATTAAGGTGTCATAGGTCCATCTATGATTGTCCTAACCTTGCCCTTTCTATGCTGTCCCTATTACTTTCTGGCAACCAAACCTATGTGAACAAAGGAGATTTCTTTTTCCCCTTCCTTGGTGAGTTGTTTAAACTCATGTTTAGACCAGTCCTACTCTTCTCATTGTTCATCTGCCTCCCTCCCCATTCCATCTTTGTTTTCTTCACCAACTCCTTATATTTTTCCTGACCTTGGATGTTCTCCAAGATTTTTTTCAGCTTTCTTTTGTGTGTCTTCCTCAATTAGATTGTAAGCTTCCTGAGGCAGGGACTGTCTTTCTACATACGTACCTTCTCCTTGGGCTACCTCATTCACTTCCTTGTCTGCAGTGATCATCTCTATGCAGATGGGGCTTAGATTCATATCTCTGTGCTGACTGCCCTTTTGAGAGGTTCCCAAAGTAGGTGATCCCACCCCCACCCCCTGACGAGGGGTGGGGAACGACCTGGAATAAATTGAATAAAATTAAAGGGGCAGTGGAATGCATAAGGGACGTAGGAAAGAACATTTTGAAAAACTGCTCATACATATTTCATCTGTTGTGTAACAGAATTATGGTTATAATGAGTATATTTTTTCCCAAATAAACACACAAAATGCAAGTTATTACTGATGAGGGGTCAAGTCCATCAACAGGTCTTAACAAGCAAATGTTGGTAGGGGAAGTCCAGCATACATTGGCAAGAATATGTGCTTGTAGCAACTTGTTTACAATATGACACTATACTGTTACATGACATTGCATCTTCAAAATTTCAATGCAGGAAAACCCCCCCAAATTTACCATAAATTATTAAGTTTAAGATGCATCATTTTTTTATAAAATTGTATACTTTTTGAAATGATGCAAATTTAAAAAAAAGCAACACTGTTAAAGAAAGTAGATTTCCAGGGAGTTGCTGAGTAAATTTTTTTTTTTAAAGGGAATGGTAAGCCAAATAAGTCTAGGCTACTCTACTCTAGACCTACTCTGTCTTCTGATTATTTCTTCTGACTTCACTTTTTCATTCAATGATAACCATTCTTTAAATTGTCAAAATCTTGGTGCTATGATTGACTGACTCTTCTCCCTTCTCTCTCATATCTAATCCATTTCCAAATTATGTTGATGCTACTGCCACCACATGTCTCCTATGTACATTTACCTTACTTAATACAGGCTCTATTTCCAATAGCATGATCTGTTGTGATGGTGTCTTAACATCCTGCCTTAACCTTCTCTTCTTTGGAGAGTCAGTGTGTTGATGATAGACAAAGAACTTGACTTGGCATCCTAGGACCATAGGACTACATTTGAGGCCTGACTGTTGTGTGACCCTTAGGCAAATTATTCCCTTCTGTAAACCTCAGTTTCCTCACACTTAAGATTAGATCATCTTAATTTTTGAAGTATATAGTCTAGGTCTATATCTTATTTCCTTACTCTTAAAATCAGTAAACATTTTTTATCTACTATATGCCTAACACCGTGCTAAGAGCTGGGAATGCATAAACAAAAAGAGAGACGGTCACTGCCAGCAAGAAGCTGACCATCTAATTGTGGGAGACAAAAGGAAGTTGAAAAACTTGCTGAGGTGGGATGGGAAGGATGGTATTCTACTAGTGAAGTACCTGGAAACTGAAAAGCAAGCAATGAGAGAAGTCCCAAAGGAGTACTGCCAGGTGAGAAATGGAGAGCTTTCTCCTCTAATAGAGGTTTGAAGTTCATGATCCCACCCTTTAATCAGAGAGACTAAAGGTCTCTTTAAGATAAGATACAGGAATACTGAGTCTGATGAGCTCTTACCAGATGATGAGGGTATTCCAATAATGAACATCCTGAGGTATGGTGGAGAAATCAATCAGAGTAATCCCAAAGGAGTGCAGCCAAGACATCTTGTTTTTGCATAGTTTTAATGATGGCACAAACTTGCCCAATTTGTTGTCAGTTACTTACTGAGACTCCCTTCTTAATCTAGCATTCAAGATTATCTTGCTTATGAATAGATCTAGTGATCACACTGTTGCACAAATCTCTCCCTGTTTGTTGTTTGTTTATTATTTATCAAGGATGGGCAGCTGGGTTGTCCAGTGGGTAGAGCTTTCTGACTTCAGAAAGACTCATATTCCTGAGTTCAAATATGGCCTCAGATACTTAATAGCTGCATGACCCTGGGAAGGTCACTTAATCCTGTTTGCTTCAGTTTTCTTATCTGTAAAATAAATTGGAGAAAGAAATGACCAACGACCTCACTGTACCTTTGCCAAGAAAACCCTAAATGGCATCACAAGAAGTTGGACGCAACTGAAATGACTGAACAAGATTTACCACATAAGTTGAGGCTCCTTCCTTATTCTTGCATTCAAGGCTCTCAACAGTCTAGTGCCATTCCATCTTTTCTCTTGGAACTTTTATATACTCTTCATGCATTATTTTGCAGTAAAATTATTTATCCATATGTTATACCCCCTTACTAGACTATAAACTTTATGTGGGCAGAGACAGGGCCTTATCTAAATATTGCCTCTTCCCCAACATGAGCAAAATTTTCTGTACACTTAGGTGCTTAATAAATATTTGTGGAATGGCTCATTCCTCTTCCTCATATTGATGACTTGTCTCTGTTATACAGGTTAGTAAATAAGAAATATTTGTTGAGAGTCTATATCTATTTCTTTCAACTGGAAAATAGAGTTGACTACATTCTACATTCTATCTGATTTATTTTAAATTGATGACTTGAGCTGACTCATTCTTAAGACTCATTTGGATCTTGCATTTTTGATCTGTCTGTCTGTCTATCTGTATTAACATAGATATAACCATAAAGTGATAGACTTTCCCTAGAGACTCAACTGTTTTATTACTTTTAATCATGGTCCTATTCATTAACAAAAACTTATCTGGTTTATTTATGGATGAACTAAATTATTGCAGTATCTGCAGTAGTGCCTCACCCATAGGAGGGGCTTAATAAAATTTTGTTGAATTGAATTAAGTTCTGTTTTCCAAATTCATTACATTTCTCATTTTCACTAAGAAATAGAAAAGCTAGATATGGAGCTAGGGATTTGAAGCCACAAATCCCAGTTCTCAGACACACAGTCCCCTTCCCATTTTTCTTCTTTCCTTTTCAAAGGTGTCCTTAACCTAAAGGCAGAGCAGATTAGTGATAAGATTATATGACACAACTAAGAAATAATCCCCCCACCTCTATTTAGTTTCATTTGTTTCTACCTGTTGAGGATCCTCAGTTTAAAAGTTACATTTTCTCCATCCTAGGGAAGATGTAGTCTCTCTGGGAGACACTGTAGTTCTATCTTCAAGTATTTGAAAGCTATTTGACATGTAGAAGAAGGATTAAACTAGGTCTTCTTGGAGTCAGAGAACAGAGCTTGGAAGCACTAGGTGATGGCTGCAGAGAGGCAGATTTCCCTACTATAAAGGGAAACAATTAAAGCTGTCCAAAAGTGAAAAGGGAATGGTAGGTTCAAATAAAAAATAAATGAGCACTCATTGGGGATGCTGTAGACAGGCGTTCTTAACCTGGCATTTATGAACTTTTAAAAAATAATGTAGTGATAACTGTATTTCAACAGTTTATAATCCTATATATTTTTTAAATTTAAAAACATTCTGAGAAGTCAGTTAACAAGCAATTTATAAAGCACCTTCTCTGTGCCTGGGAATGTATTAAGTGCTGGGGAAACAAAGCTGGAAAAGAGGTCCTACTCTCAAGGAGCTTATGGGGAAGCGTGCATGCAAAGGACCATGTAAAAACAAGATGAATACAGCATAAACTGGAGATAATCAGTAGAGGGAAGGTGCTAGCATTAGGAGAACATCAGGTAGAGCTTGTCCAAGAAGCCTTGACCTCTCTGCAGCCTTTCGCACTGATCATTCTGTTTTCCTTGATACTCTCTTCTCTTTAGGTTTTGGGGTACCCCTCTCTCCAGGGTCTCCCCCTACCTCTCTGACAGCTCCATCTCTATCTCCTTGGCCAGATATCATCTAGACGACACTGTCTCTCAGGCTTCTGTCCTGGGCTCTCTTCCTTTTTCCCTCTATGCTACTTCACTTGATAATCTCATCAGCTCCCATGGATTTAATGCTGATGATTCTCCAATCTGCTTTTCCTGTCTCAGCCTCCTGCTGACCTCCAGTTTCACATCTCTAGATGTCTTTCAGACATCTGAAATTGGATGTCCAATAGAAATTTTAACCCCAATATGTCCCAGAACAGAATTCATTCTCTTTCCTCAAACTGTCTTTATTACTGTAGAAGGCAACACCATGCTCCCAATCCTTTATTCAGTTATCCTGGATTCCTCACTATCTCTCACTCCCCATATCCAAGCTGTTGTCAGAGACCCATTGATTTCCCCTTTGCAACATCTCCTGAATACACCCCCTTCTCTCCTCTAATACTGCCCCAACTCTGGACAGACCCTTATTAACTCATGCCTGGATTATTGCAAATAGTATGAGAGTAGGACTGTCTATCTTAAGTCTCTCCTCATTCCAATCCATTCTCTATTCTCCCTAATCATTAAACTCCAGTGGCTTCCCATTAACTTCAGGAACAAATAAAATATGCTCTGTTTGACATTCAGAGCCCTTTGTAACCTAACCCTCTCCTGCCTTTCCAGTCTTTTACATCTTATTTACATCTTATTCCTCAACACAAACTCTTTGATCCAGTGACACTGGACACCCTACTGTTCCATGAACAAGACAGTCCAGCTTTGGGCATTTTCACTGGCTATCCCTCATGCCTGGAATGCTCTCCCTCTTCCACCATGACTACTGACTTTCCTGGTTTTCTTTAAGTCCTGAATAAAACCTTTTCTTCTAAAGAAAACCATCCTCAACCTTTTTAATTTCAGTGCCTTCCCTCTGTATATAGCTCACCTTGCATATATTTGTTTGTAAGTTGTCTCTTTCGTTGGATTGGAAGCTCTTTGAGGGCAGGAACTGTCTTTGAGCTCTTTTTGTATCCCTGGTTCTTAGAACCGTGCATGGCACATAATAGATGCTTAATAAATGTTTATTGTTTGTTTGATTGATTGATAGAAGGTAGGATTTCAGCTGGGATTGAAGGGAAGCCAAGAAAACTAGGAGATGGAGATGAGAAGGGAGACAAATTGAGGCGTGAGGGACAGTTAGTAAAATTATCCACAGGTAAAACGGAGAGGTCCATAGGCCTCCCTAAACGATCCATGGCAAAAAAAAAAAAGTTAGGAACTTTTGCTATAGAGGATATTCTTGTCAATTTTAGATGAGATGATCTTTGGAGGTCTCCTACATATATCTCTCTGTCATCCAGTGTTGTTCTGCTATAAGGAATTTGAGCCATCTGTCCTTTACTGAGTTGGTGCATTCTCTCCCAAATATACAAAATTCTTCCAGAAATCTTTATGCACCACCTAGCCCATTGTTTTAGACATACCGACATTTAAATGTGGATGAAGACAGATGCCAGAGTAGAAATACAATGCCAAATATTCTAGACAATCATCATTTCTTTGCGTTTCAGTTAGAAGATAGAGATGGAGAACTCTCATTACTTTTTCTTCTATGAGTTTGTCCTGTAAGAAGAGTGAATATGCTCTCTAACCACTTGCTGTGGTTAGCAGGTGGTACACGGGATCTAAAGTCTGGCCTACCTCAGGTCTGGCAAGTGGGAGCAGCTCTATGCCCATATCTCTCCATATTGGAGGGGCTGGCAAGATGCAGGACTGCTGACTCTTGGGTTGAGTTAGGATTTTTCCCATTGGAAATATACAGCATGTGCAACCTAAGGAGAACTGATTTCTGAGTGGATCATGTAATGTCTATTTCAGCTATAAATGGTTCATAGCCAGAAGCCTTGGGCTTTTCCTGCTGATTCAGTTTATGCAAGATCAGAGGTAATAATTCATATATTCTGTGCTGAAAGAGAACAATAAGATTTCACTCAGTATTTTAGGGGAAGGCAGGGCAAACCAGCCAGCTGTATCACAATACCTCAGGGCTGTCTAAGACATTCACTATTAGTGACAGGTCGTGAATCAGCTATAAGACCTAGAATTAGAAGGGAAACCTAGGAAGAGTGACATTATCCACATGCAAGTGACATGAAGAACTAGGGATACAAAAAGAGCTCAAAGACAGTTCCTGCCCTCCAAGACTTAGATGATCAGTTGATGTAGGGTTAAATAAAAGAGAACAATTTATATAATAACCACAATAATGTAAAGGAAATTAACTTTGGAAAAACTGTAGAACTCTTAATACCATAGATGTTCATGACTTTAGAATGACTGTAAAGCATTTCACCTACCTCTCAACAGAAAGATTGTGGACTAGAGGTGTAGAATAAGACCTGACCAATATATGGAATTGTGTTTCTTGACTGTACTTACTTGTTACAAAGGAAGTCTTCTAATTGGGGGAGGAGAGGCACAGAGGGTAAAGAGGGATGCAAATAGGGATGCAAAAAAAGGAGGGGAAAAACATTAATAGAACATTTCAAAAATAGAAGAAAATTAAAAGTTCAGAGTAATGAAAAGGACAATTTTGTTAATATTTTGTCAAATTTAGTATACGTTTAAAACAGGGACACCATAGGGCAGCTAGGTGGTGCAGTGAGTAGACCCTGGAGTCAGGAGGACCTGAGTTCAAATCCAGCCTCAGATACTTGACACACTAGCTGTGTGATCTTGGGCAAGTTATTTAACCCAAATTGCCTTGCCTTCCCTCAAAAAAAAAAAAATAAAAGGGACACACATTCACATTTTCATATTCAATCCTCTATTATGCTGAATCATTCACATTTGGTAAGTGTTAAACTTAAAAAAGAAAGTACACAAATATCACCCACTTACTGATTCTGAATTGTGAGCTAAGCAAAAACTTTATTTGATTTAAGCCCCTCTTGGAAACTTTGTCTGACACCAGGCTTCACTGTCCAGTTATCCTCCTGTCATCTCTTTCCTCATTTCAAAGCTTATCTAACAGTCACATGACAGACACAAGATCAGCAAGCATCAAAAGCCTTTCGGATGTCACTATTCCATCAGAGCAGAGATTTCTAAAGGTATTCTACAAATACGGGATATCCAAAAATTTGGGGAGTTTGCATGTCTAGGTGAAAAAGGATGATGAGTGGAAAAGAGATGTGTATCAAAACCAACACCTAAAACTTTATGGTTCTCATGAATCCTGGCCATGGCAGCAAAGACTATTCATGAGGCATGAGCTACAGAAACATTGGTTTCTAAAGGTGCTGTGATCTAGCCTTTAGGGGCTTTTGTGTTTCAGAAGGTCACAAATACGGGATTTGACATTTAGAAATTAGAGACTGACAGGAAATAAGAGTTTAGCCAACAAAAACTATACCGTACTGTTTCACAGCATCTAAATCTGTTATATTTATGGTTGACAAGGAATATCCTCCCATTTGTACTTCAAGAGCATCAATAAAATAATTTTAAAGTATACAGAAGAAAATAAAGTTCAGAAGGGGACATAAACATGACAGTCTTGTTAGTATTATGTTACATTCAATATATTACATACATATTTTTAAAATAACATTTTTCATAATTAATACACAGTTACAAATTTTTTTAACTTCAAGAAACCATGATTTCATTGGTATGGGTATTTCCTCTATTGACACAGTTTGAAATCCCATCATTTGGTAATTTAGGAAGCTGAGGCATAGAAAGGTTAATTGACTTCACTCCAACCACAAAACTAGTGCCAGATCTAGGTCTAAAACCTAGATCTCCTAAATTGAAGCCTCCTGTTCTTTCCACTACCACTTGGATCCTTAGGTTCCTTTCTCTTAGTGAAGCATCTCCCCCATTTAAAGTAATGTGATTCTCTGTAAATAGGCAATCTCTTCATCAGTTTGAAATTGAGAGAAGATTTAAAACAAATATATGTAATTCCAAGTTGACTATATAGCTTGAAAGCTATACAAGTAAATGGAATTCAGAATGCCAGGCTATCCTAGGGATGTGAGGGATGGAAGAGAGGGATGGACCTGAATATATGTAATGTAGCTGTTGGCTGGATTCCAAGTTCAACTCTGTGGTGAAAAGGACATTCCCATAGGTACTTCAGGGAAATAATCACATCACAGAGAGTGGGAATAGGGGTATAAAATAAAAGAATATTTAGGGTACAAGGAGTAGGTTTGTTAGAAGATCAAGGAGAAAAGTCTGATTGGTTAGCAAACTCTTGCCAAGAGATAATTTTCCACCTAGTCTTGCTTTCCAGTGCCATATCTTTTAGTAATCTTTCCAAAGCAATGAAATGATACCCCTCCTTTCTACCTTATCACTGTTCTCACCCGCTGAGAATGAGCCAAGTCATTCTATTCACCTGATAGGTGCTGAGTCTATTAAGTGGGGATAAAGATACCTTCCTGCCCTACAAGATTGTATAATATATAGCAATTTAAAAAGTATTGGGTGATGTAGAAACGATGTGGTTTATTGTTATCCTGAAATGGAGAGCTACCTATCACCTCTTCTAAAAGAATAAGATTCAATGTAATGTCCCTCAAGATTCTTCAAGTAGGTCATAAAAAGATGTTGATCCTACGTCATTTTCTTCAATGATAAAATGGCTTTTAAAAGACTTTAAATTTGTTTTAAATTTTACACAAAGTTAGTTATCCTGTGAGTTAATGTACTGTAGCATCAATTTTGCCAGTCTTTGGCCTTCAGCATGGTTCCTAAGACATAGTAAATGCTTAATAAATGATTGTTGACTTATTGACTTGACTGGGTCAAACTAGAAGGATTTCTCCCACTATTGTCACTAGTTTGTTATGAAACAGTCATGGTGTAGTAGATAAAGAGCCAGCCTTAGAACCATGAAGACTTGGGTCCAAGTCCCTATTGACACATAGTGGCTGTGTAACCCTGTCTGTGCAAGTCACTTAACCTTTGAGTTCTAGGCAAGGCAACTCTCTTAAAACTACATGGCAAAGAGGGTGCTGAATTGAATTGGTGGAGGATGTTTCCTTGTTTTGGAAGTGAGCCTGGAAGTGCTAAACTGATGGGATTATGTAATTTCCAACATCATATTGTCCTGCCGTTAGACTGGGTCAGAGGAGGTGGAGTGACCTCCCTTTGCTACTTTAAGATAACCATTCTATAAGAGAAGAAGAAGAAATAGTAGAGAAGATGAGGGTGGACCTGTCTGCTAACTCTTCAGAGAGGAAAGTAGTTTCATTTCTTTTCTTGCTCCTACCCTCAGATCTGAGGAATAGACTAGGGAAAGGGTAAAGGATACCTGTAACTGGAGGGAGATAAGGGGGAAAAGAAATAGATCTGACAAACAGGAACAGTAGATATTCAGTAAATAGTACAGTGTGATCTTCTGGGATGCTAAAAACCATCCATCCATACAGTGATTTCATTAGGAAAGGTGTCTCTGTATCTTATCTGTATGTTTGTTTCACACAGTCTCATCATCCTAATAGCCTCACTAAAGTTCACAAAGAACAGTTAGCACATATATTTTGGAATGATATTAGTTATTTCACATTGTTTTAGTATTGTTAACAGAACCCTGACCTTTATTTAATTTTGCAAAAGTGATGAAAAGGTTAGAAATGAAGGTTTCCCTTAATCTGTGAAGCCTGGTCTTTCAGATGAAAGCCTGCTTTATTTAATACCTTCAAAAACACTATTGTAATCCAGCTTTTACTCTTTGGCTTCCAGTTTATGCCTGTTATTAAGCCAGTTACTCATTTTTGAACCTTGAAGTCCTTTACGTAGCCTTGCTCTGTCTGCATACAAAGACAGGCATTTTGTGTTAATTATTAAAAGAGTGACTGTACCTTATTTCACAGGGTCATATACAAGTGAGTATTGTACCAATAGATATGAGACTTTATCTAACTTATATATGATTTCTCAATAAAGTAAAGCAAAATATATATGCAAGCAAAGCTGGAATTAATTATAGAGTAGAACACAGACTTGATAAAGATTTAGCAAGACTCCTAGGAAAAATTCATTTAAGAGAAAGTCACAAATGTTAGCTTATATTAGTAGGCATCTTCTGACAGTTTTCTTAACAGAATTGTTATTTCAGTGGGGATTTGGCATTGGGATCCTGATACATTAGCAGTTTTGATGATTATGAAATAAAAGAATTCAGTGGAAGAATTAGGCTAATTTTTTTTCCATTAATAGTTCAATATGTATTTGAGGAGGTAAATATAATTTCCAGTTCTGAAGATCCTTGAAAAAAATTATTGGAAATGTGTAACCGAATAATAATATGACATTTTAACTTTACTCAGTGTCTCTTGTCTCAGGTCAGGGCAAAGTTGAAATTTAAGTTGATTAGATACATGATTTCTCAGTTTGTCCTTTGAGCTACCTGCTCCTTCCATTTCTAATACCTTTACATTGTCAGAGAACATTTAATTATTAATGAAGAAGCAGTTAAACATTTAAACATTGGGTTGCAATAATCCTTTGCCATTAAGGAATATAAATGAAATGTGTTATTCAGAGAATTAGAATTACTGGCCTTATCAAGTTGCAAAAAAATGTTATGCTCAACTTGACAGCTCATCTTAATGGAGCTATTTTACAGTTATGATATTCAGCAATGAAACTATTAGAGCCTTTTCATCTGTGAAAGTTTTGTTGGTGATAATGGAGGAATTTTTTAAAGAAAAAATCATTATCACCCAGATTAATTGTATGTAGAATTGTGGGGACAGAGCTAGTCCAGAATATTCCAAGATACATATGTATGGAAAGGATTTGTAAGATTCAAATTGTGGGAGGGTTTGCCTTTACCAAGCAGATTATTTGGGCAGCAGTGGAGTTACTGGAGTATAGAAGGCACAAGAGGCATTCTCTACTAAGAAGGAAGCGTGTACTGAGACTGGGTAGAACCCCAAAATAAATTGATAAAGAATTTTATAATACAAGAAGCAGTGATAATATTAGCTTACATTTATAGCAGTCGTTAGATCTCCAAGGTACTTTATGCATTTGAGTCCCAAAACAATTCAATATGGTATTTCAGGTGTTATTGTCTCCATTCCCTAAAAGAGAAAATTGAGACTTGAAGGGCTTATTGGCCTGTGTCCTTATGACTAGAACATAGCTTGCATAGAGGGGAATAATGCATAAGGCTGGAAGGAAATTATAAAGAACTCTAAATGCCATACAAACTTTATATTTGATCCTAGAGGTGACAAGGAACCACTGGATTTTTTGAGTGGGGGGGTGGCATGGTTAGAGTTATACTTGAGGAAAATCACCATGACAATGTGGAGGGTGGATGGAGAAGAGATTTGAATTCAGGAGACCAAAATATTGTGATATTTTAGGTGAGAAATGAACAAGTCCTCAACAGCATATATGAGCAGGGAGAAGGGAGTATATGTGACAACTGATTGGATATTGACAGTTGTTTAGGTATATGGAGTGAGAGTGAGGAGGTTAGTAAATGACCTCTGTTTTTTGGTGACATATGAGGTCCTCAGGTCATCTGGCTGGGGAAAAGTGCAACATGAGACTGGAGGAGGAAAGACACTGTTGAGGAGGAGAAGAAATCAATGAGGAATAAAAGGATTGCCTTGAAGCACTGGGTGCCCAGTTGAGATCAGATAACATGAATAAATTTGTAGTTTATCTAGTCATCCCAGTTCCTCTGATCATCCTTGCTCCTCTGCTCAGGAGTTGTGAGTGGGCACTACAGGGAGGTAGTTGGTGAGAGTAACCCAGGCTTGAGGTTTGGCAAAGGGCAAGCATCGAAAGGACAAAGGATAGAGAGTCTCAAGGGTAATACTTAGTATTGAGCTGAAATGACTGCTTAAGGTTTTGAGAATATGTAACATATAAGGAGAAGAATAGAGTCAGAGCGGAGGTGATAGGCCAGGAATAAATAGTACGTAGTGATAGAAGCTTCTAATGATGAAGTAAGGCATTGGAAAAGAGGCAATAATTAGATAAAGGAATTATAGAGGTTCTTGATCTTGGGAATGGTCTTCTTGTGGGTGTGAATATTCCTGTTTATAACCATGCTACCTCTCTTGGGAACAATAAGAACTTTAAAAAATACTATGCAAAGAAGGTATTTAAAGTAACCCATTTTCTACTTTTTTTAATTGATTGGCTATTTTTGAAAAGATGGTCTTATTATTTTGCTAGCTCCAAGCATATCCCAGGTGTTTGGGGAAAGAATTTTTTTTTTGAGGGGGAAGGCAAAGCAGGATTTCTTTCACTTACTATTCTAAGTTCTTGAAGTATGTATCTAGTGGGAAGGAGGGAACTGTTACACTGAGACCAAGAATAGAATATGTGTTAATGTATATTGAGTCACCAAGTATCATGTCACATATACCTTATACCCTGTCATGGACCCACAGATCTTTGGCATTTTTTACTGCTCTACTGAAGATGACTTTTTTTTTGGTGATGCAGAGCAGTTCACCTGTGAGATGAGTATGTTCGTGTCTAGAAGCAAAATGAATACTAATCAAATGAGTTCATATTGTCATTAGATAATAAAGCACAGGACTGAATATATATTGCTAAGAAAAGGGGTGCTTTGTATGACAGTAAGACTTTTGACAATATTAGGATATATACAGTTTCTGTTGAAAGGCTTTCTCTGTATTTAGCATGCAATATAACTTCTAGGCCACATTTTAGGAAAATGATCAGGAAATCAGTTTAGAAGACATGTAAAAAGGGAGCTACATATTGGGAGAAATTCAAGATTTGGCAGATGTAGGATGGCATGAAGTTAAGTAGTTTTGGCTGAGTGCTTGATAGCCTTAGTGGAAAACTTCAGGGAAAACTGCCAACTAATGGCAGAATCTGGCTAAGTGGCTCCAAGAAACCTGCGCCAGCTCGGTCAGAATTGGACCTGTCCTTGGTCTTCCCACCCCCAGTGCTTAGCACAGTGCCTAGCACATAGTGGGGTTTAATGAATGCTGGTTGCCTAGTTGATGCTTGAAATTGGAGTATTTCTTTAGCATGACATTTTATATTATGGATATTCTTTTTTGTTTTGTTAATGTTTCATTGATTCTTTTGGCTTTTAAGTCCATCATTTTACATCCATCATGATTCTTTTGGGTTTTACATCTATCATTTTTTTATTCTCTCCCCCCAAAATATTGCATCCTTTCTTGTTATACAGAGAAATCATTAAGTGGCTTTCTTTTAAGTGTCAAGAGCAAACAACACTGATAATATCTGACAATAAGCAATGCCTGTGTTGCACCTGTAGTCCCCCATCTCTTTGTTCAGAGGATGGAGGGAGAGGTCAGTCTCTGTACTCCATCCCTTTGTTGATTACAATGATTCAGAATTCTATTTCCTTTTAGTGTCATTTTCAGTTACACTTATAATACTCACAGGGTTGTTGCATGGAGATTATTTCAGTTATATCTTTCAAGCAATTTTGGGTGACTTTGATGTACAGATAGGAGACAACTTATTGAAAGAGGTCCTGTAAATGTGGTATTTTATTCAACCATAGCAAATATTTTTCCATAATCAAAAAGAACAAATATAGTAGAATCATATTCTTTACAATTATGAGACAATATATGTGGTCCATTGAATAATATACTGAGCTTACTTAACTAAAGGCACTTTTAGTTTATTTTGGTCTCCTTGTGATTTACATCAGTTAAATTTCTTCACAAAACTGTATAATTGGTGTCTGTGTCATTTCAGTATATTGACATAATGCAATGTCAATGTGTCACAAAAAATAAGTACAAATAATATAATGATGAATCTCAAACTAAGAGAAGACAGGAAATATGAAAAAGCAAAAATGGATTTAAGTTAAATTTAAATTAAACTTAATTCAGCAACTATCTATTAGCTGCCTATTGTGTGCAGATAGTTATGTGAAGTAATCAGGGATGAACAAAACTTAGATAGGGCAAGGAAGCTGACTTCATGGAGCTTGTGGCCTAGTAAGGAGAAAAGACTAATATACACATGATTTTAAAAATTACTTTAATAAACACCACTCAAGAATTTGAAAAACAACTTATATACAAATGCACACTAAGGTGGGAATATAAATCTGTTAAGGGCAGGTGGGACAGAGTCAGGGAATGATAGAGCCAGCTGGGTTTCATTAAGTGATTTTACACCATATATAAGATGCAAACAAATGCCAGAGGTTTGGGTTAAAGGATGAGCTTTGGTTTATTCTGTATATATTTCTGAAGCTTATGGTATATATAATTAATACAGAAAAATCAATGAAAGGACAGAGGCATGGTGGAGAATAAGTGGCATTTTAATGCCAGCAGCTTCTTATTATTTGCATTTCCATTATCACCCAGTGTGGGCACATTAAACAACACCATTACAGAAAGAGTAATTACCAATCAACATAGCAACACAGCATCATAGACTGTAGCTTTGTACCCTAAAGAAGTTTTCATTCTTCATATGTAAACTCTATAGAGTTTATTTTTCAAGGGCTATATGACATAGCTATAAGACCCTAAAAATTACTTTGTTTTCCAGCTACTTTTACTTAAATCATTGTTTCATGAGTAAGACAAAGCTGAAACTTAGATGGCTAAGACCCTAGTATATGGAGAAAGTTTAAGGCCTCAACTAGAACTTGGTGACTTCAGACCTAAACTGGCTAGCAGTATGACACTGGCAAGTCATTTAACATTTCCTGACCTCAGTTTCCTTATCTGTAAAATTAAGGGATTAGATTAAATGGTATTTATGTTTCATTATAGTTTCATATATCATAGTAGTTTCTTTTACATATAATACTTCACATTTTTGCTCTAGGGATCAAGAAAAAAATTTTTTTAAATTTGGTACCTGTTAAGCTACTTTATGATTCCACTGACTCTGAAGGACCCTTCTCAGATTCTCCTTTGGTCACCAATTCTGATTTTAGGCACGACTGGGTCACAGGTGAATCTTTATGCCTCTAATTTTAAATGTTCTTTTAATACCAGTATTTAATGCCAATAATGTCAGTTGAATGATATTATCATATTGGGAAGCATAATGCCATGGAAAAGAGAGTTGTCCTCAGAACCAGGGAGAACTGAGTGCCCCTGACAATGTAGGGTTACGAATGTTGGGCAAGACATTTAATGTCTCTAGGCCAGGGTGTCAAATTCAAGTAGAAACAGGGCCAGGACACCATGTATGAGGATTTTTGCAGCTACATATTGACTTAAAAATACATATTACCATTGTCTATGTTATGTTATGTTAAATTGTGATTTACCTTGTTAAATGCTTCCCAAATTACATTTTAATCTGGTTCAGAGAACTTGGGAGTATTGTATACGATGGCACCTGCTCCAAGCAGTTCTCTAAGACAGCTTCTTAACCTGGGATCTGCTAACATATTTTAAATAATATTTTGATAACTTTATTTCAATATAATTCTCTCACTTTTGATCTTGTGTATTTTTCATGCATCTAAAAACATTCTGAAATGGAAGCCATAGCCTTCACCAGATTGCCTAAAGAAGGTCTATGACAAAAAAAGAGTAAGAACTCTTATTAAAGACTTTAGGTTGCATAGCAGATGTTGACATGCATTGGTAGAGAGAATTTTCTCATTTGGGGGTTCTCTGTACTAATAAAATCACAAGTATAGACCTGATCCCAAACCCTCTATGAAAGTAAGTGCCTAGAGCAGCAGACTGACTAGGATTTCATATCTGACAGATGACCAGAAAATAGCAGGTGCCATCAAAATCTGAATAATTTTCCATTTTAGAAGTGTAAGTTTGCTTTGTGTACCATTGGCCAGAACAGATTTCCCAGCACATTTATCTGCAAGAGATGCTTAAGAATGGAAAACTAACTGTAGCTCTTGCATAAACTCATTCACTGCTTTGTGTGTTCAAATATACTGATGGGTGGTTTGCTGCTTCCTGAATGGATTTTCAGATGTTAAGTGTTAAACTTTCACAGATGAGGGATGCATTTTACATTTGCCTTTTTTTAGAAATGTTATTTACTTACATCATATAAATCTTACATTGTACCATAAAGAGTACTTGGGGATCTTCTTTATGGTGAATAAAGTAAGTGTAAGTTTTCAATAATATTAACCATAGAACCCCATTTTCCCCAGTCCCTTCTGCTGAAAGGATGTGTGAGCCCCGTATAAAAAGCCCTTCATTATTTTCTGAATCCTTGACCCCTTCTTAGAACTTAAATACATAAAACAAAATACATAGGATTACAAAGAAAACCAGTTATACTGAAATAATTAACAAATAGCTTTAAAAAAACACCCAAATTCTCAAATCCCATTTTGACCTCATATAGAATGTGTTCACTTCAGTCTGCAGTTAGATTCAGTTCATTTCATGTTGTTATGGGAATTAAAAATCTTCCCATCCATTGGTAGGTCTCAGGGGGGGCTATTGAGGAGGCTTGATTAGGGAGGCTTATTTTGTAGGAAGGCCTGTACCTTTTGCTGATTGCTAATGAGGCACTGGGTCACTCCACCTCTACAAAGAGTATATATACTCTGAGGTGAGGTTTTGCTTTGGGCCTTAGTTTTTGGAAGAAAGTTGTGTGCCAGATGAGATTCTGGGCAGATATGTTAAGAAGCCCCCTGACTTTGAAAACCCAGATGTTGGGTGGTATATGCAATTAAAGTAAGATTGTTTACGTCTCTTAAAGTGGCTTTCCTTTTAGAAAAGTAGACCTGAGAACCTGTGCGGCACACCCTCCTGGATGCCAGGGTGCTTGTTGATGGAAATGTCTACATATGATACATGCAGTTTGTTTGGCAGCTTCTGATCTCAATAATGGACAGTAAGATTTAATCTGAGGTAAATGTTTTATGAAATAACCTACGAAAACTACCAAAAGAAGTTGTTTCAAAAGTAAGAACATTTTATTTTAGAGAATTCATGAGGTGGCAAAAATGAATTTCTAAGGTCATTCAGTCAGTAGATATTTATCCAGTACCTATTGTGTGCCAGACACTCCACTGAGTGCTAGGGATGCAAAGAGAAAGGCAAAAGAAAATCCTTCCCTCCAGGAACCAACCCTCTCATGGGGGAGACAAAACATAAAAAGAAGCTGAAAAGTGGAGAGGGGGAAGCACAGTATGAGGGAAGGGAGGCAGGCATTGGGTGATGAGATGGCTGGCCTGGGTGGCTTCCTTACGTGGATGACTGGGGAGGAGCTCTCCAAAGACTCCTGCCCTCCCCAGGAAGAGAGAGAGGGAAGGGTGCCAGGACCGGGGGATACTGAGGAGGTGTAAGTTGCAGACTTGTCATCTTGCTGGAAGTAGAGGAGTGCAGCCAGGTGAGAAGTAAGACCTGGGTCCTAAGGGGCAGAAGTTGTGACAATGAGGGCACCAACTAAATGTGTTTCAGAAAACTAGTACCTAGTGCTACAGAATAATTGACTGACATAGCAGGCCCCTTTAGATGGGTTGTCCTCCAAGATCTACACTGACAAAGGGGTCAGCAATGACACCCACACCCTTCTCTGGCCAGATCTAGCTGTCTTGACTATCTCGACAAATCCTTTCAAGACCAGTTCTTCAGAGCAGAAATCGTTTGTGTTTTAGGCGATATCTTCTCTATAGGAAAAAACGACATTTTTTCCTCTGGCCTTCCCTTTTGATGTGTAAGCAAATAAAAAGCCTCGAAGAGATGATTTTTTTTTTTTTTGTAGAGTTCAGGTTGGTCCTATCCAAAAATCCCCATGACACCTATCCAGGCTGTTTTCATTGTTAGAGTTGTTTCCAGGTGTTAAAAGTTAAGCTTTCCAAGTGAGGATTAGCATCTGCACATTCTTGAACATCAGTCGACATGTTTTTGGTGATTGATTTTATGATGTTTTGTAATAATCCTTTTCTGTTTGTTGTGTACATCTTGTCTCCCACAACAACAAGACCTGACATAAATAAGGAAGGCCTAATCAGACAAAGACTTGACCTAAATAAACTTTACTCGTATCCTCTGAAACTTTGGATGTCTCTGGTTCTACATCTCCAAGCGCCTGTTTGACATCTTCACCAATAGGTCTTTTAGTCATTTCAACCTTAATATGTCCAAAGCAAAACTCATTCTTTTTCTCCCTAAGCACACATAACTTCCTGGCTTCCCTAATTCTGTTGTCTAGATGAGGTTTGTCATGTAGGAATCATCTTCAGCCCTTCTTTCTCACTCCTTAGATCCAATTGTTTGAAAAATATCTTCAGCATCTTCACCTGCCGCACAGCCCCCATATGGCACATGCTCTTCACCTCTATCCTAGATCAGGAGATCCTCCTTATTGGTCTCCCAGTAGCCATTCTTTCCTCTTTAGAAATCATCCTCTGCAGCTGTCAAGCTGTTATTCCTAAATTGAGGAATCTGATCATGTCTCTCTGGAAGCTCAGGCTGGCTCTCCATTGACTTTAGAGTAAAATACAAATTTTTCACTGCATTCCATCTCTCTGATTGGAAGGTAGAAAACTGTGTCCCCACAGTTTCCATTGAAGAAGGGAGCTCTGATCAGACATCTTGTTGCTCACCTGTGGCATTACTGAAAATTCTGACTGCTCTACCTTCTGTTAAGTATCTTCCCTGTCCCCTCACACTTTCAGTTATAAAATGGAGGGGAAATAATTATGCTTTCCTCAGAAGGTAACTTGGACAGCTAGGTGGTGCAGTAATTAGAGTACTAGACTTGGATTCAGGAATACTCATCTCCCTGGGTTCAAATCCAGCTTCAGACCCTTCCTAGATGTGTAACCCTGGGCAAGTCACTTTCACCCTGTTTGCCTCAGTATCCCCATTTGTAAAAAGAGCTGGAGAAGGAAATGACAAACCACTACGCTATCTTTGCCAAGAAAACTCCAAATGGGATCATAAAGAGTCAGACACATCTGAATAACAAGGAAAAACAACCGAAGGTTATGGTGAGGATGGAATGAGGTAATGTTTGCAAAGCATTGTGTAGACCTTACAATGCTCTGTATTTATTTGTTAGCTGTGATTATCATGACCCCGACCCTTCAGAGTGTTGTCCCTGTTACTTGGCTCTACAAAGGGCCCCTTCGCCTTTATGGGTCACCACCTTAATTACTTCAAGGGGAGCATCTTTCCTGGGCTGATCAGAGAGAGGGAAACAGGACAAACTCTTCTAAATTAGTTCAAAGATTGTAGACTACAACTACTTAAAATGCTGTCTTGGAACTCAAAATCTTGTGGAAGTGAATGTTGAAAACTGAAAATAAATTAGTAAGAATTTTTTTTACATTACAAAATTTACAACTTATAAAAAAGAAAATAGTTTAGTCACTTTTTTAGTGATTCCAAATTGAGATAGAGATTAGTTGAACTGCTTTATTGTTCTACCAAAAGTACATAGCTATTCTAACATTGAATTAACTATTTT
Source organism: Potorous gilbertii (assembly GCA_028658325.1). Lineage (NCBI taxonomy): Eukaryota > Metazoa > Chordata > Mammalia > Diprotodontia > Potoroidae > Potorous > Potorous gilbertii. The sequence continues at coordinate 635,126,892 of CM053770.1, read as the reverse complement.
TATTTTATTTTCATCTTTGCCTATTTGCATGGACTTTGGTGAAATCTCCAGGTTTTTTCAAGTTACATTTCTCTAAGTATTAGGAAGACATAACATTTTCATTTATTGATTTATTTGCAAATCTTCTGAAAATGGTGTGTTCATAGTTTTTAACTATTTCTATATTGGGCAGTAACTCTTGATGTTATATAATGATTTCAATTACCTTGGTATACTGGATGGCAGATTTTTTTTTGTTTTACTTGCAAATATTTCCCCATCTATTTTCCATCTTCTACTTTATTGACTTTATGCATGCAACATCTTTTAAAAGTTTTATAAAATTAAAATTATCTTTTTTTAGTTAATAAAACTGCATTGATTAAATTTTTTAAAATGCTGTCAATATTTCTAAGGGGTAGAGGAGCCTTTGTTTGCCTCTGGCTTGGGTATACAAAAAAATACAACTCAGCTGAGTGAAATCTCATAGGATGAAACATGAGAACTGAAAAGACTGTGAGTTTTGTGAATTGTTTTCTAGCAGGCTTTTACTCTATGTGATTGTATCTTCTGTATATCTAAATATAGATTAAAATGAGCTGTTCTGAGGTTCTATTTTAGTTGCTAGGTAATACAATGATATTATTATAGTATCAGGAGACAGGAACATAATAAATGGAAGGGAATAAAATATCTTAAATTTAAAAAATAAAAATATTTGAAATCAGACAAGAATTTGTGGTATTTCTACTATAATTCCACCCAGAGATCCAACTAGTGTTTTTCTTTGGGAATTCAGATATGTGAAATGTGGACCAGTAGCTAAAGTTTTGTAGAGCCTTGTTAATTGTTACCTTTCTCAGTAATAAGCAATTCTAAAATAAATTTTCCCTCCCTCTACCTCCCATCTTCTTTTCCTTCCTTTTCTCCCAGAAACTTTCTGTCCAATCTTTATCTCCAATGGATATTAATCTGCCTGGTTTAGTGTAGGTGTTCTCTAGATTATGTATGTTCACACAACACATAATTCTTATCCTGGGGTGGGGAGAGGAAGAGAAAGAGACAGTGAGTGTGTACTTGTGTATTTCTTCATCTTAGACTTTCATTTTTCTTAAAAGGAGGAAGTAAGTTATAGCAAGCCATTTAATAGATCAACTTAATATAATAAATTTCAGAATCCTTGTTGCTAATACAGAGTTTTTATATTTAAATGTAGTAGTTATCGTAAGCTTCTCTTTGGCTAAAAGGAGGCTTTCATTTCTCATATTCCTTATGGGACTTGTCTATACCAGTATTTATATAAGGTTTTTATAGCTGTATTAAAGCCAAGTTATCATTTGATTCTGACAAGAAAGTTTAGGGTGTTTAAAAATAAAAAGGGCAGCTCTTCATTTTTAAAGAATCTGAATTACTTTTCTCAGCCAGTAAGAGCCCTTAACATTTTTGACAGATATCTCATAGGTGTGGCTGTTTCTCTCATAGGATCATCTTCCTTTACCTCATTGAATAGATATTTATGTTGTTTTCTAATATTCTTTTGTATTGCATATTTCAATGCCCTGTTGTTTCTTTGCAGTTAACAAAGTCCCTGAGGTTTTTTTTCCTGTTCCATCCCTGTTTGTGAAATGTTTTTCCTGCTTAAGTAATATTTTGTAATATTCTTTTAAGGATAAGCTATTAAACTTTTCTGTAAGAATTAGGTTCATTAAGGATAATGACAGTCTTTGACAATACAATGACAGTGTGCTTTGTTATTATAGGTGTAGTTTTCTAGCATGCATTCTGTTACCTAGAAGACTAACAGGCTTACTGATTTTTAATTTTCAAGTTATTTTCATGGTATGGTGGGTAGATTCTTGGAGTCAGGAAAAAATGGATCCAAATCCTGCCTTTATTTACTGGCTGATAATTGTTTTTGAGTGTGGTCCTTAATTCTCTGGGATTAGGTGAGTGGATAGCAGCATTACATAATGAACTTTAAACCTATCTATAATATTCATTTTGTAATACAACTCTGGGGCAATTTTTACAGGTACATTAAAAAATTGGATAGAATTCATAGGCTTATAGATCTCAAAAGGACATGAAGTAACCATTTAATGTCTGTCCTGAACCTGCCTCAGTATAGGACTGTAGAAACATTTTCCCAGAAAGTTAGTCAACCCTTTTCTTTAAAACTTGATAGGACATCCCACCATTTCCCTTGATGACTATTCCAGTGGTTCTTATTTGGAAAGCTTCCCCACATCTAATCTCTATCCCTTGTATTGAAATGAAAACGTCTTCCATTTTTCCTTACTCTTAATGCAAACAGAGAAAGGACATTTTATCTCTCTCTGTTCCTTTTGTGCTTTCCTTCCAACCTCCACCATACCCTTTCATACCCTTTTGCCTAAGCTCCATAACTCTGCCTTTTCCCTCCTGAAATGGAAACTTACTCCTCCCAAACTTTTAACCGTTTTTTCTTTCCAGTTTCTCTATAACATGCTTCAGTTACGGGGTTTAAAGTTACATTCATTATTCTATTAATCAGATCTGAGAATAAAGGAGACTACCACCTTCATTCCTGAGATCATATTCCTTTTTACATTTCTCAGTATCCTATTGTTTCTTTGTGGTTCACCAAGTCCCTGAGGTTTTTTCTGTTCCTGCTCTGTGAACTCTGCTTAATTTGCCTAACTTTCATTTTGATTAGATTTGTCTTCTCAACTAAATCCAGGGCACCTTTAAAGTAGGGACACTCTTAGACTTCTATATAGTATAATATTTCATCGCAGATGACAATTCTAAGGCAATTCTAACAGTTACATTAAAAAGTAGGATAGAATTCATAGACTTTATAGAGCTAGAAAGGACACGAAATAATCACCTAATGGCTCTCCTGACCCTGCTTCTTTGTAGGACTGCAAGAAAAAGTTTCCCAGAAAGATAGCCTATCCTTTTCATTAAAGGTTGATAAAAAAAAAAGGAGAATATTTACCCTTTTGTTCAAAAGTTAGTAGAAAGGAGATCCTACCCCCTCCCTTGATCACTCATTCCAGTGTTCTAGTTTGGAAAGTTGTCCTAAGCATGTAGTAAATACTCAGTAACTATTTGTGGGTTAGTAGATTGATTCTCCCCACTCCCATGTCCCAGTGTATTTACAGCTGCCTACTTTCTTTGATAGAAGTCATTTTGTAATGTGGTTCTTTTGGATACCTGACATCCTACCCTTTTCAGAATCATCAGCAAATTTTAATTGGCTGAGGGTTAGACATGCCAGTAATGTTTAACTAGTTCAAACCTCCGGAGGTTCATGACTGTCATCGACTGTAAACATGGTTCCTGTTGAGCCTGCTAAATGTCAGCACAGCCCTGTGGACTGCTATGAAACCCAAGGGAACAGTCTTATCTCTCCCTAGTTTCTCTCCCTTTCATTGTGCACTGTGGAATTTCCTTTCTACCATTAACAAATTGCCTTCATATTAAATCTTGTCATCTCACACTTATTGAATATTCTTGCCCTCAGAGAAACCTGGTTTCTCCAGGAAGATACTTTCTTAATGTCCCCGTCCCCTCCCTAGACACACTGGGTCTTGTCAGCTATTCAGTCAACCAGCATCTATGCAGTATTTACTCTTTGGCTAAGCCCTGGGGATACAAAGAAAGGCCTAAAGAGAAACTAACCATGCAAACTCTTGGTACCTCCCTCTCATTTCCATACTCTTCCTCTGTCACCACCATCATCTTTAGCTCTCTCTGATTCTCAAATTCCTTGTATTTTTAAAGAAAGCTAAAGGTCACATTTATAATGCATTTTGTAGATTACAAAGCATTTTCCTCCTGACTCACATTGGAGATCACAGTACGGATATCGTTTCAATTTTCTAGATGAGGAAATGATACCTCACAGAAGGGTGGGGTTGGGAGGGTGACCTGCCCAAGCTGGTACACCCAGTAAGTGGCAGAGACAGGACTTTAAGTCCAGGTCTCCCGACTCTAGAGCCAATGATCTTTCTCATCTTGCCCTCTCAGTGATGGTCCCACTGCACTGTGAGATCGTGAGACATCAAAGAAAGATTCAGTTATATGTTTAGTTCCCCTTTTTAGGGGATGCTCAACAAAAAAAGTTTTCTGGCTGACCATAGTTTAGTCAGACATTTATTTCACTTAATATCCCCTTCCCAGAGGATTTTAGCTAATTGAACCTGAATTACATGTAGCTGTAAGGTCTCTCTCCAGCACAGGCACCACTTCAGACTTCCATTTTCAGCAGTGAAATCTCCACATTCCCTTTAGCATTAAATAACGTATCTGAAAGCAACAACATTTCAGCCTTAGTATGTGTCAAGTCAGTCCATACTTTAATAATCATTAAACATGCATGAGGACAGAAAAGGAGATTGGATATCAGCAGGATACCTAAGAGACTGTTATGGTTCAAGTGACCCATCCGCTGGCCCCCATCAGTAGAGTCCAAGGAAGACCTACAGTCTGTTACCCCATGTTCAGTAGATTATTTTCTAAAACACATCAGCTTTGGCGGGGAGTGGGCACAGTGAATAAATACAGTGCCAGACTTGGAATCAAGAAGACCTGAGTTCAAATCCTCTTTCAGACATATACTAGCTGTGTGATTCTGAGCAAGTCACTTAACCTCTGTCTACCTTAATTTCCCCATCTGTAAAATAGGAAAAATAATAGCAACTACCTGGGGGTTGTTGTAAGATATATGTGACATGATGTGTGGTAAAGTGCTTTATGAACTTTGATGTGCTATGTAAATGTTAACTATTATTATTAATTCTAAGTCTCCTGGCAGGCCACTTCTGTCCAGTGACTTAGATTTGGATCCATCCAAGGATTTATTGTTGTTGACTTGGGCCAGCAGTGGAATATCCATGTCAGCCTGGTATTATTGCCTCTATCTTGGAAAGGAGACTTGGACCACAGAAACAGAGCCCCAATACAAAGTACCTGGAGAATATATGTAGTGTCTGTTTTAAATTCTTTCTCAGTTGGGCACAAACTAAAAGATAATGGTCAAGAAATCCTAGGCTAATTGAAAAATGAACTAGATACCTTACTATATACATTTCTAGCCACTGTTGTTTAGATATTATATATTGGCAATGTTTGCATGATAAATGTTACTATAAATCAGGGGTTCTAAACTTATTTTCCCCATGAACTGTTTTTGCATAAAAATAAAGCCTGTGGACCCCTTCTTAAAATAATATTTTTAAACGTATAAAATAAAAGCCATAGGATTACAAAGGAAATCGTTTATATTGAAAATAATTTTTAAAAAATAAATTCCCAAACTTTGTATTTAAAATCCCTAGAAATATCTGATAAAATTATAAGCATATTCACAAAATGTTGAAGCTGAAATTTAAATATTATAAGGTCAGATTTAGAACTGGAAGGACTAGTGGCTCTTGTATCTAATCCCCTCATTGTACAGGTAAGAAAACTGATGGGGTAAGAGGACTTGCCCAGTATTCAAGTGACTGAGGAGGGATGTGAACCCATGTTTTCTTGACTCCAGATGCCCTTTCTCCTACATCATAGTGTCTTTCAGATCGTTTAGCTTAAATCCTTCATTTTACAGGTGAGGAAAGGTCCAGACGATATAAATAAATTAGTAACATAGTAATGTTGCATGGTTTGGGACCTCTCTCAAGTTAGTTCTCTAGCCCCATCGTGAAAGGAAGTGAGACTCTCATAGGCCATTCCGGAAGTTAACAAAAGAAGATTTACTTAGCTATAGCATTGAAAGGATACACAACAAGGATATAACATTTAGCCCAGTAATTTGCCCTCCTCCTCCCATCTCTCAATGAAATGTGTCACAGTAGGGTGTGGTTACCTCACAGAGAGGTGTCAGGTCTGCCAGGTCTGAAGGGCTTAACTTCACATAGGCTTTTTTATGCCCTTAGGGAACCAGGATGCCATATCAACATGGCTTGAAGCCATCAGGAAGCTACTGTTAATTGTAGCAAGGCAAGGCTAGAACCTTCACCCTGTTACAGTCAAAATAAGGTAAAGTTCGGAGCACAATCAGTTTATTAGTAAAATGCAAATAAATGCAAAGTAAAATGCAATAAACAGGGTCTCAACTTCCTCAGCAAAGTTAAGACCCTGCATGGGGGTTATGGCTGTCTCCTATGGTTTTGGAGAACACAGAACAAAGAACAGGATTTCATAGGTGGGAAACAAGTTATGATTGGTTAAAAGAGCTTGACATCATGAATGGCAAAATCAGTATGATTGGATACAGGGCTGAAGTGTTGGGGACAATATGATTGATTGGACATTGAGAATGAGGGGCTAACCACAACCTCCTTCTTCCCTCCTGTGACTAAGCCGTGTTCATTATTTGAGTTCACTTTCGAGGTTAGAGGTAGTAGACCAGACTTTTTGGAAAACCAACAGACATACTTGAAGGATAGCTTAGTGGGTAAAGTACTAGGCCAGACTCTGGTGTCTGTCTGCCTGCATCCCTCAAGAATAATAGATTTCCTTGAGGCAGCAATAGAATGTGATTAACAGGAGAACTGGTTTTCTAAACTTAACTCATTACAGTACAGCTGAATTTCTGAATAAAGTTCAGAGACAAAGAACCGTGACTTAATTACAGGACAAATTAATTAACTGTAAATAGAATCAGTTAAAAGATGATACAGAATCAGTCTGATCATTTCAGCCTGCTGGGCCAATCAAATCTTGGGAACAGCTTCCCTTCCTATTTGGGAAAGAGCTATCCCATACTGCATGACTCCCTGGTAGATATTTAGCTGATAGTGAGATAGATATTGGTAAAGACTAGTAGCTGATTCTCCTGAATTACAGTTCAGTGTTGTTGCTTAATAATGCTGCCTCTATATTTTAAAAAAAATTAAATCTTAAAATGTTGTTAGTTTATAATATTTTAAAGTGAGTTTCAAAAAAGGCTATCGTTAGTAACAATGCTTTATAAAATAATGTGTCAGCATTTTAAAAATAATTTAAGTAAAAGCACACTAATATGATGATGAAAGCAGAATAGAGTATAAATTAGATCACCTACAGGATTTGAGAAGGGGGTTGAGGTCGAATTGCAGAATATTGGGGGTAGAGGAGATCATCTGGTCCAACCCATAACCAGGTTAAGAAACCCCTCTAGACAGGATTCCAGTAATAAATTTTATATGCATATTCCAGCTATATTCTTGTTTTGAGAATCACCCTCTTGGAGACTGTGATAAGAGGCCCATGTAATTCTCATCAATCTTACAGAATATTCATCTTTTTGGGGGGTTTTGGGAGATGTTCTCAATCCAGTTGTATTGAATTGTCTTAGATAATGCTCCATTTTATATTTGCTCTAGGAATATGTGATTGAGTCAGATTAACATGAAGTAAGAGCCCACTAAAAACTAATTGGAAAAATTGAAAATTTTAAGGAAAATACTTGTTTTAGCAAAGGGAGATATTTCTCTTCAAGCTGAAAATTTTGTAAGCCAAATTTCAGTCATGATTTATTTTCATGTTTGTATTTTAAAATACAAAAATATAAGAAACATAAATGGGTAAATGCACACCCACATGCTTACATGCACACAGAGAGAAGAATATTGTAACTAGGGCAGAATAGTAACTGTGTACTTGACTCTGAAATTTAATGGGTGCTGACAGCCCTTACCCTTCTGTAGCAGTATAGAAACAAACTTAGCACCTAGTTAGCAAGAATAATTAATTAAAATAGGATGCCACCATCTGTAGTACAGGCTTCCTCCTATAGCAGTTGTCTCTTTTTCCCAGCCCCAACTTGATAGTTCCCCAGTGGTGTCCTCCTTCCATCCTAGGGTCTCTTGGCTCTTCTTTGTTCCACCCCCATACCTTCCCCCAAAAAAGAAAAAACAACTAAACTTGTCTTCTTAACAAGTTGAATTGCGTGTACTTCATGCTGTTTGTTTAGGGTGCCAGAATTACTAATTATGGCTCTGGGTATAAAATATAAGGTGTCCCTAAAGTCCTAGTGAAGCTGTTAAAGCTTGCATCTTCATTAGGACTTTTGAGATACCTTATATAACCAGCCAATATGTAGATCATTAATTTCCCCCTTCACGTGGAAAGATGGATGGGATGAACTCCAAATACACCTCTTGATCTTAACATCAGAAATTTTATACATAGAATGTGTTAATACTACTAAAGATGTATTGCAACCCAGATGTGGTACTAGGTATACCCATTGCTTCACTCATTTTAATTAGTTCCTCTCCTCGCTTTTCCCTCATCTACCCTTTGGAGAAAAGACTGACATCAAAGGAGTTCCATCAGCAAACGACTCCTTTCTCTTTATTTGCCTTTCCCAGTCATTTTGCTTAGAATTACATCCGACATTAGAATTAGGAAGGGAGGCAACAGCCTGAGTTTGAAAAGTTCCCTTCTGAGTGTTCTTCATAGCGTGAGTTGTATAATCTGTTTCCCTCTTGTAAATTATTAGAGGGGGAATTTATTAGAGAAAACACCACTTAAAAATTTTAACAGCTGCTATAAACTGTCATTGGGTGCTCTCGCTGACATTCAGCTGCTGAATTTGAGGACTGAGCTTTCACTTTCAGCTTCTGTTCCCATGGAAATGAGGACTAGATGGAAATAAGGTAAGGGCGTTGAACAGACATTTTCCTTTCCTTGTTTTCCTTTGCCTTCCAACTGTTTCCATGGAAATGGGAACATAGAGTCCAACTCATGCTGGAGAGCAGCAGTTCCCTTGGTGATGGTAATAGTTCCTAATGGTCCTAATTCCATTTAGATTTCTACCAAGCATTGGTAGCTGTATTCATGTACCAGACTCTCAAAGGACATTTGCTGTCGTGATTTTCACTGTTTTCTAAACATCGTGTCTTGAGGGAAACATTACAGTGCCCATTTTATTTTTTCATAATATTTTCTTGCTATCTCTTTGAAATCACATTGCCTTCCTAGTAATCTTCCTTATAGAAACTTCCTTGCAACGAAGAGGAGGCAATATTCTAAATGATATCGCAACTGCCTCTGGCAGCTTGGGAAACCTTCTCTACCCATAGATTAGCACCTACCTCTGTGTCCTAAGGTGAGGCATATGTGTTTCATCATCAGTCCTCTGGTAAAAGATGAGTCACAGTGCCTGTCACACAGTAGGCACTTGCTAAATACTTAGTGAACCAATTTGATTCATTTTGATACATTTAATCCAAATTCTTAATATTGCTATTTCAGGCATAACAAACTAGGGAAACTGGAATGGCAATAAGGTGTAAGGGACCCTGGGCAAGTCACTTAACTTCAGTGGACTTCAGATTCCTTATCTGTACAGTCGGAGTTGGAGTGGACATAATGACCTATGATAGCCCCTTCTGACCATATCTTTGAGCCCATAATCCTATGACGTTCTTTGCTTGTCTCCCCACTAGGCTGTGAATTCCTCAAGGGCAGAAACTTGTCTTTCTGCCTCTTTTTGTATCCACTGTGCTTAACACAATGCCTGGTATGTAGCAGATACTTTAAAAAAATGCTTATCAACTAATAGCAAACCTAAGAAAAGCAAACCTGGGTTTTCTGAGTCTTAAATTAACTACCTCTTCCACTTTTATCACTTTCTATGAGACACCATGTTTAGCTTGTGCCAAAAAAAAGGCAAACCTTTTCTCTTTGTGTTCCTTGTCATTTGTGTTCTTCTGAGATCCTGGCGGTCAGTGATTCAGTTTACATAGCTTCACAGGGAGAATATCACTGTTTTAAAAAATAGGTTTATGTGTCATTGAGCAGCTGAGGATCGTTGAAAGTACCATCCATACATTTTCCCAAATGTGACACAGCCTTTTTTTCTCCTTTTCAGTCTTGGGCATAATAACTCAGTGTCTATCTGTAGCACACAGCCAAGATGTATGTACATTTAATGGACTATCTCCGTGGGCTGCTGTGGAGGAAAGACACAATCATGCCAAGTTACTTATTTTACTGATCTTTTCAAATGACTGTCGATTTCATTGAAGAGATATTATCTTAGAGGATATACCTTTTTCTTGCAGATGTTGCCTTTGTACATGCCTTTAACTAGTGCCTCAGGAGATTACTATAATAAAGGCAACTTGGTGACTCAGTAGATAGTGCTGGATCTGAAGTTAAGAAGATCTGAGTTCAAATTCAGCATCAGCCACTTACCAGTTATATGAACCTGGGCAACTTATTTAACCTTGCCCAGTCTCAATTTTCTCTTCTATAAAAAGGGAAAAATAATAGCAGCGCCTCTCTCCCAGGGTTGTTGTGAGGATAAAATGAAAAAGCATTTGTAGAGAGCTTTACAAACTTTAAAGAGCTATATAAATGCCAGCTACTATTAACAGCTTCTTTTTTTGCCAGCTCTTACTTTATTTTTATTATTGTGACACTTCTTACCTTAGCATTTTTCCACTTAATAGTACTTTATTTTTTCCAATTGCATGCAGAGAGTTTCCAACATTCACTTTTACAAGATTTTAAGTTCCAATTTGTTTTTTCTCACTCCTTCCTCTCTCCCTTCCCCTAGACAGCATGGAATTTGATGTGGGCTATACATGTGTAATTATATTAAACATATTTCCACATTAGTCATATTGTGAAGGAAGAAACAGAACAAAAGGGAAAAACCACGAGAAAGAAAAAAACAATGAAAAGAGATAAAGAGAAAATAGGTAGCTTTGATCTGCATTCAGATGCCTTAGTTTTTTCTCTGGATGTGTATAGCATTTTCTGTCATGAGTTTTGGAGTTGTCTTAGACCACTGCATTGCTGACAAGAGCTAAGTCTATCAAAGCTGCACAATGTTGCTGTTACAGGGTACAATGTTCTCCTGGTTCTGTTTACTTTGCATCAGTTCATGTAAGTTTTTCCTGATTTTTTTTGAAATCCACCTGCTCATCATTTTTTTAAAATTTTATTTTATTTTATTTTATTTTTAATATTCTACAATCACTACCAGAAAACTTAGATATTTTTCCTCTCTCCCTAAACCCCAACTCCCCCCTCCCCCCTCCCTCCCCAAGATGGCATACAATTCTATATAGCATCTACACATACATTCCCATTGAACACATTTTCACTATGGTCATAACTGTGTAGACAAACTAAAATAAATGGGAGAAATCATATAACAAACCAAAACATAATACGTACACACACATACATGTACACACACATACACAAATGATCTGCTACATTCTATGATTGAATTCCATAGTTCTTTCTTTGAATGTGGAAGGCATTTTGCCCCAGAAAACCATTGGGAATTTTTTTTTTAATGTCCTTGCATTGCTATGAAGATCCAAGTCTACCAGAGAAAACTCTCACACCCTGTGGTCGTTGCTGTGTACAAAGTTCTCCTGGTTCTACTCCTTTCGCTCAGCATCAGATCATATAAGTCTTTCCAGGCCTCTCTGAAGTCTTCTTGTTCATCATTTCTTATGGCTCAATGGTATTCCATTACATTCATATACCACAACTTGTTCAGCCGTTCCCCAATTGATGGGTATCCCCTTGACTTCCAGTTTTTGGCAACTACAAAGAGTGCTGCTATAAATATTTTTGTATATATGGACCCTTTCCCATTTTTATGATCCCTTTGGGATACAGTCCTAGAAGCGATATTGCTAAGTCAAAGAGTATGCACATTTTTGTAGCCCTTTGGGCATAGTTCCAAACCGCTCTCCAGAATGGTTGGATGAGCTCACGGCTCCACTAACAATGAATTAGTGTTCCAACTCTCCCATGTCCTCTCCAACATTTATCACTTTCTTGTTCTGTCATGTTTGCCAATCTGATAGGTGCGATGTGGAACCTCTGATTGTTTGGATTTGCATCTCTCTAATCAAAAGTGATTTAGCTGCTCATCATTTCTTATGGAACAGTAGTATTCCATTACATTCATAGACCATAACTTGTTCCGCCATTCTCCAGTGGATGGATATCCCCTCAATTTCCATTTCTTTACCACCATAAAAAGAGCTTCTATAAATATTTTTGTACATGTGGGTCCTTTTCCCTTTTTTATGATCTCTTTGGGATACAGACCTAGTAGTGGTATTGCTGTTGATCAAGGGGTATGCACAGTTTTGTAGCCCTTTGGGCGTAATTCCAAATTGCTCTCCAGAATTGTTGCATCAGTCCACAACTCCATCAACAATGCATTAGTATTCTAATTTTCTCACATGTTCTCCAACATTCATCATTTTCCTATTTTGTCATGTTAGCCAATCTGGTAAGTGTGATTTGGCACCTCACAGTTGTTTTATTTTGCATTTCACTAATCAGCAGTAATTTAGAGCATTTTTTCATATAACTATACTTAGCTTTAATTTCTTTCTCTGAAAACTGCCTGTTCATATCCTTTGACCATTTATCAATTGGAGAATGACTTGTATTCTTATAAATTTGACTCAGTTCTCTATGTATTTTAGAAATGAGGCATTTGTCAGAGACAGTGGCTGTGCAAAAATTGCTTCCCAACTTTCTATTTCCCTTCTAATCTTGGATGCATTGACTTTGTGCAAAAGCTTTTTAATTTAATGTAGTCAAAGTTATCCATTTTGTATTTCATAATGTTCTACATCTGTTACTTGGTCATAAATTCTTCCCTTTCCATAGATCTGACAGGTAAACTATTCCTTGCTCTCCTAATTTGCTTATGGGATTACCCTTTATGTCTAAATCACATACCCATTTTGACTTATCTTGGTGTATGGCATAAGATGTTGGTCTATGCCTAGTTTCTGCCATACTCTTTTCCAGTTTTCCCAGCACTGTCAAATAGTTCTTGTCCCAGAAGCTGTAATCTTTGGGTTTATCAAATAGTAGATTAATATAATCACTGACCAATGTGTCTTGTGTATCTAACCTATTCCCCTGATCCATCACTCCCATTTTTTTTTAGCCAGTACCAGATAGTTTTGATGATTTCTGCTTTATAATACAGTTTTAGATCTGGTACAGTTAGGCCACCTTCCCTTGCATTTCTTTTCATTAATTCCTTCATGTTCTTGACTTTTTGTTCTTATAGATAAATTTTGTTGCTGTTTTGTCTAGTTATATAATTTTTTTTTGCTTATTTGATTGGTATGACACTATTAATAGCTTCTTAATAGGTATTCCTATGTTCATTCTTCTCCTTCTCCTTGACAGTACTGCCAGGCTTATCTTCCTGATGCAGAGATCTAATCATGTCACTTCTGTGTTCCCTTGAATGTCTTTATTGCCCATATTAATGGGCATTATTGCCCATTAAGTAAAAGGTCACTCTCCTTTGTTAGACATTCAAGACTCAGCAATCAGACACTATCCTGTCTTGCCACTAATCTCATACTTAAGTACACAAATTCAAATACTTCTCTGAGTAAATACATATACTGATTGTACCAGCCAAATTATACTACTCATTATCCCTTATGTGTGCCTGATAACTTCTATGTAGAGGCTTTTGTTCATAACACTTCCTTGTGTCTGGATGTTCTCTTCCTTTCTTCCCCATTCCCCATTGAATTTCTGCCCATCTTTTAAAGCCTAGCACCAATGTAATTTCTTCCCCAAAATCTTCTGTGAACCATAATTCCCCTTGATTAGTCATAATCTTCCCCATGAAACCTCCAATAGTATTTTGATTATACCTGATGTTCTAAAGTTACAAAGTACTTTCTGTTTTTCTTATTTTTGTTCAGTTGTTTCTGGTAGCATCTGACTTTTTGTGACTCCTTGGCAAAGATACTGGAAAGGTTGGCCATTTCCTTCCCCAGCTCATTTTACAGAAGAGCGAACTGAGAATAGGATTAAGTGACTTGACAAGGGTCATACATAAACTATACTAATCAATGTCCAAATGATTCCCCCCAAAATACCTTATATTTTCAAGTACTTACTTTTAAAAGAAAGGAAGATAAAATTTTATTTTCCTACAGTAATTCTGTCAAATCTACACCAAAAGCATCTTTGGTGGGGGGGGGGGGTAATTACATCTATTCATTAGTCAGGTTTTGCTCTGATGTGCTGTCCTGAGAGAAATGCCTATTCTGAAAGCTCCAGAAGGGATTACCACCAGGATGTACTTTATTCTCAACAGTGAAATATTTAAAATAAATCAGGTACTTTCTCTTTTAGTACTCTTAATTGAGCTGAAAAATATTTCCATTTAAGTTTGAGCTCAATGACATACTACTTACAAAATTATAACAATAAGGCTGGAAGGAACCAGGAAAGATTATTTGAATTATCACTTTGCCTTCAAATTGTAATGAAATAGAATGATTCCAGACCTGTGAAAGTCTGTCTATATCCTATTTCAAGGACTTCCAGAAAATGGTTAACATAGCTTTCCGTAGTAACCATTTCTATAGTTGACCAGAAAAAAAGAAATCAGGAAGTTTGGCGGGATAGATAGTGAGTTCATTTGGAATTAAGAGTACAAGTCCTTGGTGAATGAAGCAAGATAGGAGTTAGTTCACAAGATGGCTTATTATAGACAAGCTACTTTTGAATTATCAGTCTTCTCTGGATAATGATAGAAATAGCTATTAATTATAGGGTGCTTTTAGCTCTGCAGAGAGCTGCCACAAAGCAGCCCTGGGAGGTAATACTTGTATTATCCATCCCTGTTATTGTTTTTCAGTTATTTCAGTTGTGTCTGACTCTTCCATTTTGGGGTTTTCTTGACAAAGATACTGGAATGGTTTGTCATTTCCTTCTCCAACTCATTTTACAGATGAGGAACTGAGGCAAATAGGGATAAGTGACTTGCCCAGGGTCACACAGCTAGTAAATGGACTCCGGAAGGTGAGTCTTCTGGACTCCAGGCCTCATCACCCATCCACTGTGTCACCTAGTTGTATTGCATCACCAGTTTTACAGGAAATGAGACTGGAAAAGTTTAAGTGACTTGCCTAAGGTCATATAGCTAGCTAGGCTAAGTTACTGAGGCTAAATTTGAACTCAGGTTTTCCTGGCTTCAAGTCCAGGCCACCAGTCGACCTGTGCTTGAAGAGTCGCCCATTCTTGAAGAGAATTATCCTTGACTCTAACGTCTTTCTTATACCCCACACCAGGTGGTTTTGTTGTCTTGTCAGTTCTACCTCCACGGTATATATTCTTGTACCCTCTCCATCCCTTTACCACCTACATAAAGGAAAGTCATATTATTTAATACCTGAATGACCGCAGTAGCCTCATAATTGTTCTTTCTTTCCCCAATTTATCTTCCCCCTATTTACACATTACCATTACTTTATCTTACAAAAGCATAGCTCTGATCATGTCACTCCTTTGCTTAACATGTTCAGTGGCTCCCCATTACCTACTAAAGTAGGTCCCAAGTTATCCTGCTTATGTTTCACACATCTCTGCTTTAGTTTTAATTGTCTCTCCAGCCCATGTCTGTCTTATACATTAGCCAAACTATATTAATTCCTGCTGATCAAATATGCCTTGTCTTTTCCAGCCCTTCATTGTTCTAATGTATATCAAAGTGTCTGGTACATAGTAGATGCTTAATAAGTGCTGAGTGATGGATTAGTGCTATTGCCTTTGCCTGCCATGCCTTCACTACACATATTGGCCTATTTAAATCCTAACCCAGCATTCAAGGCCAGCTTCAGGTGCCAGCCATCTCTTCAGCAAAACATTCCCACATTGCTGTCAGCAGACATCTCTCTTGTGATACTTAGCCGATTTTGCCTTATAATTATCAACTGCTTGAGATATTTTAAAATCTCTTAGACTGTAATTTTTTTTTCAAGGTTACAAATTCTTTTCGGTGTCGTATTTATAGTTCCTTGTACCTAGTAAGTGCAGTGTTATTGAGTAAATAACCCAGAAAGGCAACAATTGGTGGAAGTTGTTGAGGAAAAAAAACATGAGGAAAATTCAGTTCACTCTAAGGAAGATCTTTATGATAATGAGAATTATCCCAAAATGGGGTGGAGAATGGATTATCTCCCTATTGAGAGGTCATTAGAGATCTTTGAGCAGAGGCTGAATCACTGCATAGCAGAGATATGAGAGATATCAAGGATATATTAGATGGAATTTCTAGTTCTTAAACAGAGCTTAAACCTTGAACAGGGTTATTTATGGAGAGTGTCCCTTTAACTGGCTAAACCATTTTCACTTGAGTCAGTGATAATTGCTAAGACACATAAAAACGCTGAATTTTACTCCTGGTTCAAAAAGAAATCAAAGGCTAGAATTTAATATTGTTCTGTGATACTAGGATTAGAAGTTCATATTTAAATATATTTCTTAATATTTTCTCTGCCACCTTTTGCTCTAGGTATAGAAAATGGAAGAATTTTTGTATGAAAATCTTTTTACTTATAAAACCACTCCTGTGCCAGCTAGTCCATGAAGTATTTCCTTTTTTCTCTTTTATCCTAAGTAGACTTCCAGGTAAATACAGTGAGCTTGTTTAGGGGGACCAGAGGAAGACCAAAATGAATAAAGATAATGGAAAGAATATAAGGGTGGGAAAAGGAAAAAGATGAAAATGCTGAAAATGGATAACTTAGGCATACTGAGAAATTGTGAACTGAAGGCATGGAGACAGTGGAAATCTCTCACCTAGCTTTCTGACCTAATCTTTTTGTTGTCTTTTGTATAACAATAACACTTTCTTCCCATAAACAGTAAAATGTCTCCTTAGTGATGATTTATCTGGTGTTAAGTTTTCTAAGTCCTTGCCTTTGGTGTTGAAAACTTGCATCATCCTTTAGCTTCAGCTATCTTTTCTGTTAGCCAAGTCATTTTAATTCAGTGTCCTTTGTCGCTCTTAAAAGTAGCATCTATGTCATTGAAATAAAGCAAAACATTCCTTCTTTCTCTGTTTCCCCCAAGTTTTTTTTGTCTTCGTCTCTCAGACAGACAACTATTGTTCAATTCACCTTCCCCAGAGATGATGCTTTCTAGATTACACCACACCCAGTTTTACATGTTAGTCTTCTGAATTACACTTCTTATAGCGTAAATGTATCTATTGTATTCTGTAGCTTTTTGAGGGAGAGAATAGTTATTTATTTCATTGTCTATCAAATCCATTGTGACCAGAATTTTAAGGTACTTGCTTAGGCTTCTTAGCAGTCTTCTTGGAGCACCTTATCTGACTGGATGATTATAAAGAATGAAGAAGTCTTGGATTACAATTTTTTTTTTACCTGCAACTCTATTAAAAGTTGAGTCTGAAATAAACTTAATTAACTTTCTAAAGAGAGAAAAGTATCATATTCCTATGACTCAATTTTAAGAATACATCTAGTTAATGTGTTACCTGGATTCCGACCAATGCTCTTCTAACGTGTAACAGGATATAGTAGTGAACAGTATATCATTCTAGATTTTAGTTTTTTAGCACTTTTGAATCATTTCTGTTAGCTCAAACATTACGCTCTAGTCTTTAACTGATGAACTCCTAGCCAAAAAATTACATTTTATTTTAGATGTGTTATGCCATTTTTTGGAAGAGCATTGAAACACTCAGCAATGTAATGAATTATTATGATGTTGTGGCTCTACAGCCTTTGTAAGAGAATAAGCATTGTGTGTTTCAATGCCTGAACACACATTTAAAATGAATGAATACAGTAGGTAAGAATGGGTACTGCATTTGTTGTTCAGTTGTTTTTCATTTATGTTTTCTTGGCACAGATCCAGGTGTAGTTGCCATTTCCCTCTCCAGCTCATTTTACAGATAAGGAAACTGAGGCAAACAGGATGAAGTGATTTGCCCAGGATTTGAACTCAGGAAGATGAGTTTCCTGTCAGGACAGGAGGGGATGGAGGGGGGAGAGGATATCACTTGTAAATCCAGAGAAAAAGATGCAAAAAGACTGGCCCCAAGGAACATGGGCTTTTGATGGGGGAATCCTTTGATCCATCTAACAGTTGATAAGATGGGGAATTTTTTTGGTTCAGGTGCTTCAACCTTGATTTTTATTTTAACAGCAAGAAATTTTAACTGTCCCTTGTCCCAAATCAATCCAAGTACTGAGATGATTTTTCCAATATTAGGAATAATTTGTATGTGTTACGGTTTTTCCAATGCATTTCTCATCTTAATATCCTCATTACAGTATCACACCAAGTCCAAGTGAGTGCAAAATAAATAGTTACTGCCTGGCCAATATCAGTGGAATAAATGAACTCCTCTATGTGTGACCCAGGCCCTTTTAAGATCGCACCTGCCCTTCTGAAACCATGTGTCACTTTCTCAATTGCCCTGCAGTTTATTCTTCTCACATTCCACGCTTGGTTAAGCGATCCAGTCAATGAAGCAGTGATTTACTAATAACCAAATCAAACTAAAAATGCCTTTCCTTTCTGTAGCATTTGAAGATTTACAGCATGATTTCCCCAGGAATCCATGAAGTCTGTCATACAGGTATTAAATAGAGGTGAACTAACACCCCTAGGGTTTCTGCAGCCAAACAACAGAGCTGCGATTTGAATCCAAGGCCTCTTGACTCCCTGTCTAACACTTTATTGTGTTACCTCTCAAATTATACTCCCATGCCCTGAGAAGGTTAATTCACTTACCATTCTATCTTATTTCTCCTTCTCAGTACAATGCCTCTATTTCACAAATGGGGGAAACAAGCAGAGAGAGAACATGTGACTTTCTAAGATCCCACAGTCCATCAGCGATTAAATGGGCAGAGTTTAACTTTCCTGAGCCACTGGCTAAAACCACTAGACCCTTTTTGTTATTTATGAATATTTGAGTAGGATAGATGCCTTCTGAGTATCTGTCACATTTTGTTTGTCTTAAGGTGCTTGGATTGGGGGGGAAAGGATTTATTTGGTCGCTTTCCTTTGGGCATGTTGCATTAATGTGTGATTATCAGCAGTCAAGCTGATGATAAAAAATCCCCCACCCACAATGGATGGGGAATTATAGTCTTTATTGGTCTATAATTGCGCACCACAGAGGAATGTTTCTTTTCTAGCATTATCATTAAGGTAAACTACTTTAGGCTTATATCTGTTGGCAGTTACAGCATGTCATTAATTGATGCTAACTGGTTCTCTAAAGTCATATCTCAGCCAGTGAATTGGAATTACTCAAATGTTTAGCTATTTGTCATCCATATTAATGCTATAAACTGGCTGTTTGAGAGAAAATCATCTATATTTGTTCATTTAGGAGAGAGAACGTTTTTAGAGCCCTACCCATAAGCTGCAATGCAAGTTCCAACAGCATCTTTCTCATTTGGTTCCCGGAGTCACCCTGCAGAATGCTCTGATGCCCTCTCTACTTTGTGATTTCCTGTTAGATCACCCAAAACAGGAATTTTGTATAACCAGCCAGATTACACCTATTTTTTCCCTCTGCCTATGCTAACTAAACTGGTTATTCTGGTTCTGCTTCCAGATCTTATGTAAGAATCAGGAAACTGGATTTGAATATTTGCTGATGAAAAGTGAAATGCATACAAAGTTCATTTTTTAAAGAATACCATGAATGATTCAAGCTTCAAAGTTTACTGACAGGGTTCTTATGAAACCCTAGTGCAGGTATTTCTATAACAGCTAATTAATTGGTTTAGCTAAGTAAACTGAGTCCCAGGGCTACCTCTATGCAATTTAATTCTACAAAGATTTCTTAAATACCTACTATATGTAAGATACTGTGCCAGGCACTAATACCACCCAGACAAAAAGGAAAGGATCTCTTCCTTAAAGGATTTTAAATTACAGTAGTACTCGAAAAGGCAACCCTGCCTATATTCTTATAGTGCAGAAAGGAGAGACTACACAGATATCTGAAAATGAAAACCTTATAACTGTGGAATATTAAAGTTTGAGCTTCTACTGGGCTGTAGCTCTAACAGTTTATGTATTTTCTGGGTCTTATTATCTATTCATTTAAAATCCTAATAAACCATCAGGTGAAATTCTCTTTCCAGCCACTTGTGATAATTCAAATGCTTCCAGGTGGATAATGAAGTTTCTCTTTCCAAGATCAGAACTCTATTCACACATTCCCCTTTTTCTAATGTGCCCTGCTGTATCTCCTCATGACTTACCTTGTCCTTATCCTTTGAATCTGATGTCTACATATTTAAAACAAGTGTTTAGGAGACTTAAATTTCAAGCCATTCTCACCAAGGGCACATATATGAAGCAGAACATATGCTATGCAAATTAAAAGTAACACACCTGCAGAATAGTCAGCTACTGCCAAGTTGTAAAGCCAAGTTTGGCATCCTAACTCCAATATCCTACCCCTCATGAACCAGCTCCTTGTTGTGTTTCCCTATGTATTATAATTACAAACCCCATGAAAGTCTAGTTTTTCTTTAACAGACGATCTATAGTTAGATACAAAAATGTTTATATGTATATAAAGATAGATGTATCCATATGTGATAATGTTTTGGTAGTATCTTATGTCCTACTCTCATTTATGTATGAGAATAGGATCAGGATTATAACCAATATGAAAATTCGAGCAGAAGTTCAGGACAAAATTTATTTTATTAGGAGATGAACAGATAAGCAAGTTTGTAAACAACACAAAGCTTCTAACATTGACCAAGTACCAGGACCAGACAACTTATATCAGACTATGCCAAAGAAAGTAGAAATCAATGTTGAAAACGCTTCTGCAGACACTTTTATGAGCCTGCTACATTCTGGGGTAAGCCATGAAGATTGCAGAGTGGCTAACACAAAACCATTATTTATGAATGGATCCTAAAATCTGTGACAAGCCTACAAGCCATTAGTTTTAAGTAGTTCAGAAAGCTAGAGAAATGAAATGAAGAAGAATGCAGATCTATAAATTTTCAGCTAATGTGAATTTAAGAAATTAATGTATGTTAGCATTTTATTAATGTATGATCCTTACAAGCATATTCAGATGCAAGAGAATGCACCAAGCACCAAATCAGCTTAAATCTATTATGATTTCAAGTCTTACTTTTTTAATGAGCCTGGAGAGGAATAACTGAGAAATGAACTCATTATTCAGAGACCTGATTGTATCTGAAAGGAATGTTCAAACACTTTTGCCTGGTATTCGAGGCCTTCAGCAGTCTGATGCACCTGTCCAGCCTTTTCTTTAAACACTATTTTCCATACACTCTGTACTCCATCCAAACTACACTACATGCCCTCAACATACCCTACACTTTCCCGTTTGTGTGCCTTTCTTCTTCTAGCTGCCCATACCTCGAATATCCTCTTTTGCTTCTGAAATCCTACCCCATCCTTTACAGCCTGCCTCGGATATCAGCCCCTCAGCTCGTGATGCGCCCTTCATCCCTCATATAGTGGACTCTAATGTGTTTATCAGGACAGCTGGGTGGCACAGTGAGCCTGGAATCAGGAAGACTGCAGAGAACACATGCATACACATAAATTTGAAAGCAAAGTAATATATAGATTTATTTGCTATATAAGCTATATATTCCCTCCATGTTTTTAAATCTTCTAAGTAGTATTCCATTACCATTAATGATTGAGATTTTAATAGGTTCTCTAGACTAATTGTATAGTATATGAAGGCAATTGTTTCAGAAATGCTTTAAGATAAAAAAAATGGCTACATAAAGCTTGATGAAAGAATAAAAAAAAGATTATCAGTTGAAGTGGTACCATACTAAATGACTCTCAAGAATCCAGTAGAGAGGGGATCATTCTTTAAAACGAAGTCTCATCCTACTGGTGGAAAGGGCAGACAGTTGTGAAAAGGGAAGCCTGCAGAGCAGCAGTGACTGGGAGTGTGAGATAAGAATGTGTCCTCTACTAGAACACAGTATTCCTGTGGCAAGTGAGCAACAATAAGCCATCAAACAAGCCTTTACTAGGCACTTAATCTGTGCTGGGCATTGTAGTGGGCACTAGCGATATAAAGAAAGGCAGAAATTCCCTGCTGTCCAGGAGCTCACAAACTAAAGGAGAGAAAAACTGCAAAAAGTTATGTATAAAAAAGTGACATAGAGGAGAAATTGGAGAAATCAACAGAGGGAGAGCACCCATTAAGGGGCACTGCGAAAAGCTGCTTACTGATGTGACTTGAAGGAAGCCAGGAGGTAGAGATGATGAGAGAGAGCATTCTAGGCAGGTCCTGGGGGCAAGGAGTGGGCACAGCCAGGAGGTGGAGCTTAGTGGACCAAAGGGGACCAAAAAGGAGATCAATATTACTGGATTGAAGAGTACATGGGAAAAGTAGTAAAGTTAAAAAAAAAGTAAAAAGAAAAAAAGCTGTTAAGATAGGAGTAGGCCAGATTATGAAGGGCTTTGAATGCCAAACAGGATTTTCTTTTTGACCTTGGAGGTAACAGGAAGTGACTGGCATTTAGTGAATAGGGGGCAGGTGAGGTGATATGACGTTCACTAGAGGAAGATCCTTTTGAAAGCAGACTAGAGGATGGAATGGAATGGGGCGAGATATGAGGCGAGGAAATCAACCAGAACACTCTTGAAATGGTCCAGGTGTAAGGTGATAAGGCACACCAAAGTGGGGTGGCAGCGTGTGAGAGAGAAGGATGTTATGCAAGAAAGGTTGTGAAGGTAAAATTGACAGGCCTTAGCAACCCTTGGGCTCTGAGGAGAGAGAAAGTGAAAAGGCAAGGATGACATTTAGGTTGTAAGCCTGGGTAACTGGGAGAATGATAGTGCCCTTGACAAAAAGAGCAGTTTTAGGAAGAAGGGAGGATTTGGCATAGTATTGGGCACACAGGGCTTAATAAATACTCAAGTGCATGTGTGAGTGATAGACACTTTCACTGTGTTCATGGACTTTCAAAATAAGCCATTCACAATCTAGCTCCAGCCTTTCCTTCCGGTGGCCATCAAACAGTCTACATTCCAGATAAATTGACTTCGTTATTCCCTGTGTGTTACATTCTGTGCCCCACCTTCATGCCTCTGACCAGACTGTTCACCTTCCTTACTTACGCCACTCAAGAGTCAAGGCTCATCTTGCTTGCTGACCCTAGAGTGTCCACACAAGTGTAAGGGTGAGTATTAGCACTGACCCTCTCACACTTAGGTATTTACTTTATCTTTGTATGTGCTAGTTTTTCCTCAGGAGAATATCAACATCTTGCAGAAAATTTCTGTGTTTTGTCTTGGATCCTCGGCACTTACAACAGCACTTGGCATCCTAACAAATTTTTGATAAAATGAACAGAACTGAATTGTTAAACCCTCTTGTCTACTTCTTCACCTGCCACCTTAAGCAACTACATTTTGTTCAAGAGAGAAAAGAGTAAGGGATTATTTTTAACTTACTTATAAGGAAAGTTGTATATGTAAATTTTCCACAGAAGATTCCATAGTAGAGGCAAGATATATTCAGAATTTGGTTTATCGATCAGTAAGCATTTGTCAAGTATATACTATGTTCAAAACTCTTTCAAAAGTCTGTATTCCCTATTATAAACAAATTTCAGTCTCAGGTCTTTCTGAGTTGTCACCTAGAAAATCTCAGTAGACTGGTTTGACTTACTAAGATGA
Organism: Potorous gilbertii; assembly: GCA_028658325.1. NCBI lineage: Eukaryota > Metazoa > Chordata > Mammalia > Diprotodontia > Potoroidae > Potorous > Potorous gilbertii. The sequence goes on along the minus strand of CM053770.1, from coordinate 635,103,432 downwards.
AAGAATGTGATATTTGTACTATTAGTAAATACTTATTGACCCGTCATCAGTAGTACAATAGGTGACAGAAATAAACTATTCAAAGCATTCCCAGCCTAGTGTAGTCCTCCCTTATACTGTTCCTATTGCTGTGGTAGCTCCTAATTTATTTCATTTTCTTGTTCTTTTTATGCAATGCTCAGTGCTTATTATTGTAAGAAGCAGTGTACATTTTGGAAATAGTATTGTTCTTGTGGTTAGGAAAAAGTGGGGTTTGAATTCTGTTTGTGACACTTATTGTGTGACCATGGGAAAAAAAGTTACCTTACCTCTCCTAGCCTCAGTTTCTCCTCTGTAAAATGAGGAGAATATTTACTGTTCCCACCCTACTTCAGAGGGATGTTGAGAAAGTCAAATGAAATCAGGAATGCAGAATTGTTTTACAAACCTTAAAGCACACTGTTATCATAAGGCATTAGTTTTATGGTTAGTATTACAGTTTCTCGAAGTTATCTGCAATAGGGTGGACTGTCTACTTCCCTTGATGTTGCTAATAGTAAGATAGGTAGTAGTGGGTGCTGGGATAGGACCCTCAAGTGATTGAGGTCACTGGACTGCTATTCCTTCAGGAAAATTGGTGATTGGGTTAATGAATTCCTTAAGTTTAGAATTGCATTAAGGTGATTTTTACTAAAGAGAAGAATATCCATGTTCCACATTGAGATAATAGATTGTTTTAGGACATGCCCAATAGTTCTAGGTAGAGGCATGCTGTTCTTTTCACTAGATGTACATACTTAAAGAGTTTTCTTACTTTCTTCACAATTGGGTATGATTTTCTCTCCCATCCCCACATAAATCCTTTAACCTTTTGCTGATAGGAAAATTTCCACCCCTCAGTGTTCTACTGCCTAAAATAACCAGTTTCACCCTGAAATGAAGCTTTTTAAATGGCAACAGTCTTTGTGTTTTCTTTTATAACTTCATAAGTAACAGTTCTAAGTCATTATCCCTCTCCTTCCTTCCCCTATCTTTTTTCTCTCTTTCGTTTTGTGCCAGTCACAGGTGGATACTCAACATCACACCATAGACACAAGATAAATAAGCTTGGAAGGTATCCTAGCAACATATTGTTCTGGGAACCTGAGCAGAATCAAGCCAAACAGCCTGGATGCCTGGCCAGATGGGAAAGGATTACCTTTTGAGGATGTTTAGTGGATATCATCAAATTTTCATTTTGAAATTCAACTCTTAATATGAACAGCAAAATTAGTCAACTTTTCATATGAACTTAAATCACAGTAATTGTGATGATGGTTGATCTTTGATTTTAGTAAAAGTCTGTTTATGACTTAAACCTCCTGTGGTAGATAATATAGTTAGACAGGAGAGCTTACTGGTCTCTTTGGGAGGCTTGCCCAAAAAACTTTACCCTTGCTTAGCATCTTCAGGTATTTGCCCCTTCACCCCAGTGATATTCAGGAGACTGTATCTTGGCCCGGTTGCTTTTCTATTCATTTGATCATCTCTTTTTATTGACCTTAGTATGTTTTAATACATGTACAAGAAGGATCCCTATAGGGAAGTGAAACTGCTGGTTCTAAAGTTGCAGAAAATAGTTTTTTTAAGAGCTTATGAAGCTATATCTAGTTCCCTTTTTTGCCTGTTAAGCTCTGCAATTAGCAGGTGGTGCTTTCTTCTCTGTTTTCACTGCATTTGGTCACAGTTGGGCTGTCAATGGTCTCATGAGATAGACAATTGAGGGTTAGTGTCTCATGACCAATTAGAAATCTTCAGCAATGGGCTATGAAATTTGCCCCTTGAAAACAGTGGCCAGCCATTTGTACTCTCTGACTTTTTTCCTCTGTCTATGTTGACAGAAATGTGGCTGATGAATGATTTGTTGGTAAAATATAGTTTAAAAAAAGCTAGAAAACTTGAGACAAGATAACGTGGTGAACACTGGCAAGAAAGTGTAGCTGAAAAGTAGAAGGTGAACAAAGGGTAGTTGAAGAAATAGTTCAGGTAACCCTCCAGTTTGGAGGTAAATGTAACAATTGTTATGTATGTCAGAGTACAGTGTAAGCATTTTGGTCCTTCTCATTTATTTTCACTTTCCTACTATGATTTCAGTAGAATTAATCAGTGCTTCAGTTGTGCTAACAGTGTCGCTGCCTTGTTCAAAAATATCCAGTGACGTTGCTGTGGCATAAAATCAGCATTCCTTGACTCCGTGTTTATATGACTCCAAAAAGTCTCTACGCTACCTTTCTGGCCTTATTTCAGCCTGTTCCACTTCAGGCTTTCTTTATTCCATCTATATTCCAGGTGTTCCCCAATCTCCTTTCCTTCTCTGTCCAAATTTCCTGTAAGCTTTCCCCCAAGGTTGGGATGTGTTCTTTACTCATCTCTGCCTGTTGATATCTTGTTCATTCTTCAAGGCTCAGCTTAGGCTGCATCTCCTCCAAGAAGTTTTTCCTAATTGTTTCCCCAGCTAAAAGTCATCCGCCATCCATTTTTCTCTCCTTCCCCCTATTACATAAACCCATCATACTTTTGTTCTCTCTCTTTCTCTCTCTCTCCTCTTTGTGTCTCTCTTTTTTCCTCTTCACTCCTTTAACCTCCCCCCAACATCCCCTCTATTAGATTGTTAGTTTTAAGGGCTGGGGATTATCATTTCCTGTCTTTCTATCCTTAGCCTTCACTCAGTTCCACGGTTCCTTGCGTTGAGCAGGAATGGAATGGAATTGTTGTAGGTGGTCCCATTTCATCGAATAAGCTTGTGAAATTTCCTCACTACGGTCAGAAGCAGGCATTACAGGTCTCTCAAGATTCCTAAAGGTTATCCCTTGGTGGAAGGTCAGAAGTTGAGAAGAAGGAAGATGAGGACAGCAAATGACATCCTCATTTTTACTTAACAAATTCTATACACAGTTTCTATGGTGTTTAAAAACAAACCCCAAACTCCTCATTTAATTGACAGTTTGCCTAAATCCTAGCAAGCAGTAGATGTACTCTTCTGTTCCTTCTGGATTCTTGCCTTTCTCTGACACTAACAAGATAGTTTGACTAAACACCATTTTAAAAACAGCAGCAAATGATTCCCCAACAGACATTGAGGGAAATAGTATTGATCAGGTATGTTTTTTTAGCATGGTGTGCCAGGAACTGTGCAGGACAATGAGAAGTTTATGAACCAGTCTTTATCCTTAAGAAAGATATCAGGAAGTCAGCAAAGCACCCACTCGCTAGATAATCTCCTTTTTACTTTCTGTCTTTAACTTGAGAACTTAAAATGGGGCATGAATAGTTAGCCTATACTAGAAAAAGAATAACAGGAACACTTTATAGGGAATAGGATAAACTGCAGTGGAAAATTTGTCCTATTTGGACTTCATATTAGAACAGATTTTTCTGACATCTGTAAGCATTATGAAAGAGAAGAATGTCAGGGGAAGTTGGAGAAGTTTTCTTTGAAGAGTTTTTCAGACGAGGAAATAGATAGATAAAGTTCACCTGCATCAAAAGAGCCATGATTCGGTACTGCCTTAATCTCTGGCATTTCTCATTCTTTGGCCAACTTTGGGATCCCCTTCCCAGTGTAGGAGAAGCAGTGACATCATAAACAGCGACCTGACCTAGCACTGGGAGGATCTGGGTCTCAGTTCTCACTCCTTAATGGATCAGTCAGAAGGTTCTGAGCAAGTGTTTTAAGTGCCAACCTCCATTGGTAGAAGGAGTTGCCTTACCCCGAAGGGTCTTTTCTGGACCAATGTAGAGCACTGGGCTTGGAGTCAACAAGACCTGAGTTTACTTATTAGTTGTATAACCCTAGGCAAGTCACTTAACCTCTGTTTGCCTCAAGTTTCTCATCTGTAAAATGGGGGGTAATAAGAACACATCTACCTTCCAAGGTATCAAATGAAATAATATTTGTAAAAGTGCTTAGCACAGAGCATGGCGCAGAATAGGTGCTTAATAAACATTTATTGACTGATAGACTTCAGTCCCTTCATTTTACTCAATGATGTGATAGGATAGAAAAAGGCAAGCGTGTAAAGGGCTGGGCCTGGAGTGAGGAAGACCTGAGCTCAGCCCCTCAGCCATGTTACCCTATGCAAGTCACTTAACTTCTGTTTTCTTCAGCTTCTTCCAATGTAGAATGGGGTTAGTCACGCCACCTACTTCCCAGGGTTGTTTTAAGGATAGAGTGAGATAGTCTTTGTGCCTGGCGCCCATCTAATTCTCCTTCTCCTCTCTCCTGTATACTCTGTTGGAGGAGAAAGTTTAACAAACAGGTTTGGTGGGAAAGCCAAGCGCAACCCTAATATTTAGTTAAAGTAGTTCTTCATGTTGCAGGCTTTGGCCCAAAACGGGATTTAACATTAGAACATCGAAAATAAACTTCACTTTTCTTTATGTTCTTTGCCTGTGGCTATGAAATCATTATAAACAGAGTGATTGTTAGCATGATTAAAGGTATTGTTAGAAAAATGTAGAAAATCTTTCAGTGCTACAAGCGTTTCAGATTCTATACCAGACATGCTTCGGTGGGAAGTGCCTAAAGGTTCCCCAAGTTCTTCGTCTACCAGGGAGTATATCATCTGATCTTTCCTAGATTTTCTCCTTCTAATGTGCTTTCATTCACTCTTCAGGTACCTACTAAGAAGTTGAAGAAATATGAGAAAGAGTATCAAACCATGCGAGAGAGTCAGCTACAGCAAGAAGACCCTATGGACAGATACAAGGTACGGGCAACGTGGCAAAGTGCTCTCTGAGGAATGTGCCCAAGGTTCATCATTGTGCCCCAGTGTAAAATGGTCATGGTGGTGGGTCCACGCTCCATCTCTGCTTTATGCTTTGGATGACTTTGGAGACTCTTCCATTGATAGGGATGTTTTCATTTTACACGCCCCCCACCCTCCATTTCCATGGGAACCCAGAGGAGCCAAACATAATATTTCTTTTCTTTCAGTTTGTATGTTTGTAGGTAACTTCCGCTGTTGCATTTATACTGGAATCCCACATGAGATGCTGACAGAGAAAGGGGGAGACAGAAAAAGTGGCTCCCAACTACTTACAGAATAAGAAAGGAGGAGATTACAGATACTGTTTTTAGCTGTGTGTGGTTACATTTCCAAAGACTTTTTAGAAGGTGAACTGTGTCAAGACTGACATAAGGATGTTTTTAAGTCTCCTCTGTCTGTAGCAAATGTTAATGATCAGAATTCGCCCTTCTGAGAAAAGAATAAAACTTCCGAGGTGTATGAAACAGAGTAATGGTGTTTCTCACGACATTTATTTCCACAAATGGTAAATTACCTAGTGGCATCTGCCCACACCCTGCAGATTCCGGCTCCATCCAGCTTTGAAGTCTCATCACCTTAGTGATTGCCATGGGCCATTTGCAAATACACAGCTCTTAGGTGTTCACCTCACTGTTGAAGGAGTGCAGCTTTGCAAAATTCCTTTTTTCAATGGAAACGTCTTTGGATTTATCAAACAATTTAACAGCACTTCAGCGTCCCAGCACGTTTTTTAGCTTGAGGTTTGCTTTGTAGCTTCTGTTATACAGAGTGTCCCCAAAGTTTGGCTGCAACTGTTAAAGCTTAAAACTGCTCTCAGACCTATGGAACACTCTGTATGCCATCCTTCTGTGGGTCAGAGCATTGCGTCCCATAATCTGTTACTTCCAAAGCGTCCTTCTAACATGCATGATTTCCATTTCACCACAGTGGGGAGCCTTTTCTCTTTCTTGCCAGGTGGGCCCCTGTGCAATTAAAGGAAGAGAATGTCATGGAGTTCCTTCTCTTGGTCTCACTGTAGGTGTCTCCCCTGTGATATACTGGATTTCTAGAGGCCTGAGGCATCAGTATCTCATTAATATATATTTCCTCCTCCTTGCCCACTCTATATCGATGTTCTTGTTTTCTCTGCCTCTAGAATGCCTTTGCTAACAAAACAGAGAAATGTTCAAAAGTAACTTTTTTCAGAATCTTCAGGCATTATAATTGGTTTACTGTTTTGGAGAGACTTCAGGGAAGGTGTTTCTGTAGCCTATGGAGACATTATGGATTGTATCATCAGCTTTCTGGTGTGCTGGCTTTAGCACATACATAATGAATAAGGCCTTGGGAGCATAGAGGCCTCACGTTATACAGAAACCACAGCCTAAAGAGCTAAAATGGTTTGCCCAAGGTCTAAAAGGAATTATGTAGCAGAGCTGGGATTTGAACTCAGGGTCTTCTGACTCCACTTACAGAGCTGTGAGGTCAAGGGAAGAAACATAGGTCAAAAGTATATTGAACAGAGGTGTGGAGAAGCTTGGTGCCAGAAGGGCTGCTGAACTTGGATCAGGAGAAACCTGGAGTCATCTTCCATATCTGACATTTACTCTCAGTGTCTGGCCCTGCAAAATGGAAATCATAATACCTGTAGCACTTAGCTCACTCAATTGTTGGGGGTATCAAATAAGGTAGAGTGTGAAAAGTACTTTGCAAACCTTAAAGCACTTTATAAATGTCAATTATTATTTAGACTCATTCTGGAAGCTCTGGGAATTTAAGTGCTAATTTTTCAAGTTTTTTTTTTTTTTTTTTTAGTATTGGCAAGATCGACTACCAGTAAGCATTTGTATTTGATTGGTAAAAGTACAATTTGCCCTTTTTAGTTTGCTTTTATTTTTTTTTTCCCCAAAAACAAATATTGTTTTTAAAGTTGAATAAGTCCTTAGTTTCTGACTACATACGAACTCTGGGTTACAGATTTTAGTCATTTCTGTGTGTCTCTGGTGGATTTATCAAAATACTTCATTTAACATTTTTATAGGTTAGCAGTCTAAGGAAAATCTATAAAACATATGTAGGTGTCTGACTTTCTAAAGTGCTTTTATGCCCAGCCATATTACATTTTGAAGGTAGCAGTGGTAATATGTAAAATCAAAAGCACTCATCTTTCAAACCACCATATTGTTTAGAAATATCCATATCAGTGTTACAACTGGATGGTGAGTGCCAACAAATGTCTCCAAATATGTTTTATAAAATCTAAGGTTATAATCCTCCTTCTCAGATGTGGACCTTGCAACATAGTCGGCTAAAGAGTCCCTAAAGGAGGAGAGGTTTGGAAGAAAATATGAAGCAAATGTGAGGCCTCACCTTGCCCATAAATCACCCCTTTCCTTTTCAGCCCCTTTGTCACAAAGGTTGATGGGAAAGGTAGTTTTGTTGGGCAGAGGCTCAGGCTCTCTCCTGCCAACCTGCAATTACACCAGAATTGAAGTGTAATACACTTAATCTCATTTTGATAACGATTCACTTACATCTTCATGTGAGATGAAGAGGTAAAAAAGGAAATGGGAAGTGGGATGTAGAGAGTTAAAGAAGCCCACAGATGCTAATGGAGCAGCCCCAGAAATGGGCTTACATCTCTAGTAATGTAGAAGTAGGTAATGATAGCATGATATAATGAAGACAGTAATGTTTCTCCAGTAATAAGTCTGGCCCAACTTCCTTTAGGGCTTATATATGGAAGCCAGTATTAGGCCTTGAATACATGTATGTGGCTTAGGCCTCAGTTAAATCAGACTCCACCTTTTGGCCACCATTTGATGTCACTCAAATGTAAATTGTGTGGAGGCAGCTAAAATAGCAGTCTAAGTCTGAGGGCTCTCAAGTAAATTTTTCTGAGAAACTTCTCTTCACTCTGAAAAAGTTCTCCTTTCACGAGCCCCACCTAAGTCAGCACAGTCTTCTGTGAGAGGGAGGCCTTACTTTGAATACCATATAGGTGTTTCGGTGAAGGCACATCATGCCCAGGCCTACTGTGTATGTGTTTTTATATTGATTCCTTTCTATTTCTAGGTTTAATTTGAAACACTGGCTGCCTTTAGCTTTACACTTGCATGCGCCTGATACTCTGAACCCCACAGTGGTAGCTTATGGTCACAGGGGTTTTCTTGTTCTTTATCACATTGAAAATTAGCCCAGAGGTAGAAAGAAAAGCACGGAGGCCAGAAAAATATAAACATTAACTCTCTAACTCCTACTGTCATTTATTATCATGCCAGTTTAGCGTAGTGCTCACTTGTTCAGCCTAGTATTTAGGTAAGAAAGAACTTACTGACTGCAAATGGAATAAAATGTGGACTAAATGTTCATCTGTTAAGAAACTTTAATATCATGCTTCATTTTACTTTTGTCTAAGTGCATCTAATTTAAAGATGACATTGACATATTAATAACTTGGCAGTTCACTAAGTGAAAATTTCAGCTCAGTTTCCTAAGAATGGATTTGTTTTGTTTAAAAAAAAACTCCTAAGTTTTCTAGGGCTTTGTCCTACATAAAGAACTTTAGAGAAAAGCCAAATTAACTTGCTTCCAGAAGACATTACGGTTTCTTGTTTAATTAAAGAACTGCGTGCACAAATGAGGATTGAGCCTTGAAGAATCTAGCTAATTAATTAAATTGTATGAACCCCCAAAGCATAATAAGCTGTCATTTCTTATCTGATCTAGATAGGAAATCTGTGAAAAGTTTTAAGAATTCCTAACCCTCTTGAATTGGCATGTGGATAGTTTTAATTTTTAGATGAAGCCTTATTTATATTCATGGATAGTATAAACGAACTAAAGACCAAATGTTTTCATTTGTGTTTCAGTTTTGTTTCCAAGGTTGGTTATACTTTGATACATTTTTAAAATTATTCACATAATAGAATGGTGTCAACAGAAAAATGGTGGCCAGTTCTACTTTAAGCGTACTGACAGATTGGTTGATTTTCAGTGGTTCTCACTAAAGTAACTTGAACTCTTCAGACCATTTTATTGGGTCTTTGTTCATGCAAGAATATAAGATGTTTGAGGGATAGATTGTTTTATGTTGTCACTTTATTACTTATTGTTAAGTGGTGATAGTCACTTAAAGACCTTTGGTGTTTACCAAAGGTATGTTACCTTTGGTCTTGCTCACGAAAGAAGGCAAAAATTTTATTACTTTGTCCCTCTTACCTAGTTTAGGTCTTTCCCAAAGCAGTGAGGTTCTGGGTATAAGAGTTTTCTTCTGCAAAGGGAGATAAATTCACACTATTCTGACTCAGCCTCTTGTACCACAGAAACAACTAAATGTTTCTGCTGTGAAAGGTTGTATTTGAAATGGGTAACAATAGACAAGAATGTTTCTAGAATATAGAATTCTATGTAAGGACCATAGATTTAGAGCTGAGAGGGGCCTTAGAAGTCATTGAGCATAGCTCATTTTTCAGATGAGGAAACTGAGGCCCAGAGAGGTTACCAAAAATTATGCAGTGAATTCACTGTGACTTGGGACTAGAATTCTGATCTCCAGACTCTTGGTCCATGTCATCTTTCTTCTTTCTTCCTGCTGTGCCACATTCTCTCCCTAGGAACATAGGACTTCAATCTGGGCCTCAGAGATCAAGTCTAGCCCCATCATGATGAGAGGCCCGTAAAGGTGAATTGACTTGTCCCAGGTTTTAAGGCTAGTAAACCATAAACTGGAATTTGAATCCAGGTTAACGTCTGATCCAAAATTCAGTGCTCTCCTCACTATACCACATCCTAAGACCCTACCTTTCCAAAGTAAAACTTTATGATCAATTCTAAGAAGTTGATACATATTCCCTTTAAAAAACTTAATGAATTTGAGTGTTTTTGCATATAAAGTCTCTGAAGACCTTAGCTAAAATTGGTGTCCACTCTGTGCCCACACTTGAAACATTGTCAGCTGACTTAGTATAAAAGTGACAAGGTTTCTAGGTGCCATGTCCTGCAGCTTTCATTTAGAGAAAGATGTGGTTCAGAACAAATCTTCTATCCTTAGTATATTGTTCATTGTTGCAGTAGTATCAGTAAGAAATTTGCATCACACAGGTTTCTGTAACACCTATGAAATTTGTTTATTTTATTTTAATCTCATCTTCATGTTGGAGTATCAGCTGGTATTTCCAAAGATGGTCTTGAGATGCAAAAAAGAAATGCAGTCTGGGTTGCCAACTGTCATTTCATTTTATTGTTGAGATTTTTAAAAGATCAGAAACTGTTGTTCAAATTCAATGTAAGAGATTCTCCTTAGGGATATGGCAAAGAAAGGGAGGAAATTGCCACATATGGTCTTAGACTAAGGCTTCAAAAATGAAAACTTGTTATTTTTAAGTCTTCATTTTTCAGATTGTGTAGAATTTTAAAATATGTCATCTGGGTACATTTGTCCTTGTGTGCCTTGAGATTGTCAGCTCAAAATGTCAATATTGTTGGTTACTTATTTTTTCAAGAGTGAGATTTAAAAAAGGAACTGTTTGTTAGCAGAGTATATACTTGCTAATAAAATTATGCTATTCACTTAGAGAAGCATTTTTTCTGACCCTTAAGTAACTTAAATCTGTGTGCCAAGAATTCATCATAGCAGCAGACAACACACCCAAAACAGAGTTGGGTTTCTAAAACCTCATTCCTCTAGATGATTTTCCCCCTTTAAACCTTACCACATTTTCTTTTGATTGCCAGTGAACATTTCTCAAGTTTCTCATCCTGGAGCTAACTGTATTGCAGTTCCTTGTCCCATCTTATCCAGACCTTAGCCCACAGAGAGACACAAATGGGAATCTGAACAAATTTTTTGTTTTGTTTTTTCATTGCCAAACAGCTCTTTGTGCACTGAGATCTCCCTCTGTTGCCTGAAGATTAGCTATTTTGTAAAGTTTCTGACACTGTACATGTAAATGAGTTCCACCCAGCTTTCATGACAGCCGTGGAAACAACTTACACCATGACTACTAATCATCCTATGTACAAACATATTCCTCCGTCATGCAAGCTGAGAATAGCATCGTGCCGAGGGTGGAGTTTGAGTTTATCGGCCTTCCTGAGTTGGGACTTGCCCACTGGCTTTCTCAAGTCAGCTTTCTTTCACCAAATGTTTGCTGTCATAGAGAAGGCTCCAAGGAGAAAAAATTAACAAAACAGAATTAACAAGTGTCTCTTTTGTTGTTGCTGTTTCCTAATTTTATTAGTAGGCATTTAAATTTCATTGGATATCCTTTTTTCCATTATTTTTGTACCTATGATTGAAAACAGTAGTTGGTCTCTGACTTTGCAGGAGGTAAGTTTTTCATCTGTGTATGTCTGTAATATTCGTGTCTGTCTCTTTGGAAAATGCAGCATCCTCCTCCCAAAGTCATTCCCCTAACTTTCCCAGCTATACATCCTTCCCCTATGGAAGAGCAGGGGAAGAGAATCCAGAAAGAAAGGATTCCCTCTTTCTTTCCAGAGACTGTCAGTAGCCAAGTGATATTGGAGGGGGCTTCAAGTCAAGTGAGAATGGTAAATGTTAGAAATACAGTGCCTATTTCAGTCTCTTCAGAGAGGGAGCAGGAAGCAATTGTCTGTTTACCAGCTCTGAGAATTCAGCAAGTCTGACTAGTTGGCTTGTGCAAGATTATAGAATGCTCCCACAAAGACAAAGGAGTCCCTTGGCCAGCAAATTAAATCGCAGAAATCACCCTCCATGCATAGCAAGAGAGAGATTTCTTGCCCAGGTTTCAGAATGACCTAGACAAAGCTTTCTGAAAAATGTCAAAATGAAAGTCTCTTCCCTTCCTTTTAAATCCAGTTTTCATTTGTATAATCCTGGGGTTTCTTCCAAGAAATCTGTAAGTTATAGTTCCTTCACGGAGGGGCCAGGACAGCCAACCCAATAATGCAACCTTATTCCCTTTGGCTTGTTGGCTGTCTGTGGAAAGTGAGGGTCAAGCAGTTACCTTGGCTTTGGAAATGACTCTTTGGTAGCAGTGATTTATTCACTAGCATAATAGATAGACTCCCCTTTTTGTAACTTCCCCGGAGGAGGAAGAGGAGGAGGACACTGCATTTTTAGCCACTCTGCTTGCTTTCCCACTTGTCTGTGAGTGAAGCAGGAGCCTTGAAGACCTCACGTTGTGCTGCTTGCTTTGCAGACACTGAACTGAAGCTTCTTGCAAAGGGGGACGGTCCACCCCCGTTTATTTGTACCTATCTTAAAGGGCCATCTGACATTCCTGGTTTCTATAAGATCTTCCTCTAGCCTGTACTACTGTAAAGAGAGGTTATTACAATTCCAGTAATTGCTTTAATACGGTGTTCCTACTTCTGGCCAGGATTACAGCTGAACTCATCTTTTTTGGTTGTTGTTCAACCACAAAAACCCCATGGTCAGCTGATCTCCGACCCAAAGTCAGGTGGATGATTGCCTTGGGACATTGTAGGAATGTTTTCAACCAAATACTGATCAGGAAACATCATTTGACTCACGTCTACGGTGTATTCTTAAGAACCCTAGCAGCTGCTAACTTGTCATTGTTCTTTATAGTCCAATCAGTGTAATATAAATATAGTTGAGGAGATTTTTGTATGTCTAGGAGACAGTTATGTCAGAATGCTTTAAGTAATAGTGAAGTCATTTAGCTGAAATAAAAGACTAGTTCTTTCATAGACTATGTAAAAGGAACACCAAAATGAAAGAACTTGCAAAAGTTCCTTTACCATGCAACCTGTGTTGCACAAGTTCTGTTGAAACTGAAGGCTGATTGTTTGCAAAATACCTGTTTCCTGGGCCTGAGAAAACTTGTTTAAAAAAAACTTCAGAAAAGTCCCCACACATATCTCATAGCCATCAGAAAACATGTTGTTAGAGAGGGGTACTGAAAGCAGGATTGTCTGGCCTTTGTGTACCATTTGGTTGTCTCTTGTAGAATCTAGAAAGGTGTGATGGGGACACCGATTTTGTTTTTCTGTGACATGCACACTGTTTTCATCATGCTTCAGGGGGTGGGATAAAGTTGAAAAACTCCACTGAAGGAACAGACAGAATTACTTACGGGGACAAGCTGATCTACGGAGGGATAAATGTTTTCATTTAAGGAGTGTCTTGGAAAGTTTTATTTGCAAGGCAGTGCTTTAGACTTGATTCCAAGCTGTTTCACTGTATTTTGTTTCAGAGAATACAGTGTGTCCTATATAGGAAACAGCCTTTAAAAGGGAAAGAATGTTTTTGTAAAAAAAAGTTTCTCTGGGACTCCCTCACTACCACCAAAAATTACCAAGATAAAAATTTTAAAGTGTTGCTCTTAAAGTAATTTTCCAAAACTTGCCACTATCTTCTGCACATCTCACAGTGGAAAGTGGAAAAACCCTAAGTCTTGGGAAGACCCCAAGTGGAGCCTTTGGAGGTTAGTTAGCTCAGTTGGGTGGCCTACGCGTCAGCACTCAGGCCTCAGCGTGCTTAAGATTGTTTGGCATACACTTAGGAGCATCACCCAGTCCACCTGCTTGGTTGAGCAGTCTGGCTCGTTTGTTTTATTTTATTTTGAAATGAGGTCCACAGATAACAGCGTCTTTATTGGTGCTCTATTCCGTTCACTCTGTTGCAGACTTTCCAGAGTAACAGATTGGGCTCCTTTGCTTGAATTTTTGCCTGCTTGCAGAAAATAGTCTTGATGATGCACATTTGTGTCTCACATTGAAGTCTTTCCTGCCAGGACTCTTCTGAATCTCCTGTGACTACTGACAACTAAAGCATTTTGATACCTTGGGAAAAAAGGCACCAAATTGTTATTCTTAAAAAAAAAAGTTTATCAGTTTTAGAACCATAAATAAAAGGAAGAATTATAAGATAAATAGTCCAGTTGCTGATACAGTATTTTTGGGGATCTTTACAGAAGAGTGGCATCTTCAGAGGACTTGGCTGTTTTCAGTGGGGTGGGATCTCTTAGCCATGTCTTTTGCTAACAGTGTTCTCATTGACTTGCCTGAGAACTCTAGTAATAACCCACAGGACTCTAGCCCAGTAATTTACATTTATACAGTGCTTTTCATCTGATGATTTCCTTGCCATTCAGATATTATCTTAAATATCATTGCTTCCATTTGACAGTGAAATTGGGGTCTAGGAAAGTTCACTTGCCTTGTTCCAAGAGGTCACATTTGTGAGTTGTTTCCAAAGTTGTAGCAGAACCTGAATATTTTGATTCCCAGGCTTGTAGTCTAAATAAAATATGATTGATTCTTTTGCCTGATCTTTAAAAAAAAAAAGATTAGAAGTATCTCTTCATATTTTCTCCAGTTCTAGTACCGTGGCCTACAGTTTCCTATTGGGGATGAGGGATTGATTCTTCTCTCTGTTTTTGGCCCACATGTAGATTCTGAATCTATGTTAAAATGTAGTGAGGTAAAACCTTAGAGCTGAGAATGTCTGGAAGATTTTTTTCTTTTATTCATAGCAGTGCATTTCATCTGAGGGCGTAAGGGGAGTTGTGAATTTTGCTGGGTAGAGTACTGCATCTGCACCGCTGGCTTAACTCACTGTTGTTTCCCCCAAACAGCAGTCCTGCCTCACTGTGCCACGTCTGCCTTCTCCTACCTACACCTCTAAGATTTGCCCTTGTTTTGCCCCACTCCCACCCCTCCCCTACTTGCTGGCCTGTTGTTCCTGTTCATCTGTACAGGTGTTCACTTTCCCTTTTGGCTGTTGCCCTTTTTTCACAGAGGGAGAACCGGAGGTTACAGGAAGCCAGCATGCGGCTAGAACAAGAGAATGATGACCTTGCTCATGAACTTGTAACCAGCAAGATTGCTCTGCGAAATGACTTGGACCAGGTAAAATTAGTCCTACATGAAATAGAATGAAGAATGGGACTCCTCCCTTAAAGAAAGGTCTTCCCTCTGGTGAGAGAAGTAAACAGTATATGCTCTTAGGAAAGAGTTGGCTTCTTGGTTCTAAAAAAGTATGTGGCCCACTTCCTGCCCCTCCTACTTTTGAACCTCTCTAGTGTCTGCCCCTCACCCCCTCCTTCTCCCAAATCACCAACTGCCAGGTGTGGCTACCAGATAAGCATTCTTTATGGGTCCATTGATGCCAGCTAAAATTTGCCAAGTATCTTGGCTGTTGTGAATCTGGAAGTTTTACACAAAGGCTATGGGTCCAGGTGGCATTTAGCATCCCTAGCTGCATGTGCTGACTTAATCTTGGCCTTTCCCACAATGCTGTCAACTTTAGAGTTCTGCTTCCCTTTGAAAACTTCATCCATAGATATGAACAATGAAGTGTAACAGTAGAAGACGATCAGTGTGGAAAGGATATTAAGAATCATGTTAGGTGAGGGGGCGAGGAGTGGGCCTGGAAAATCAGACTCTTAGGTTGGAAGGGACCTTCCCAAGTGGTCTGGTCCAAACACTTATCTCATGCATAACCCTGTTACAATATCTCTGACATTTAGTCAACTTTTAAGATGCCAAAGACTGCACTCTGCACATTGTTAACACAGGACTTGGAAGACAGACAGGTGGGCTACAGAAGAAATGACTTGTGTGTGTCATGGGCTCTGTCAGCAACAAGCCCGGTTCTGTTTAAAGAATAACAGTTCAGTGCCTTTCTTTGTGATGTATCAAACTGCTTTAGCTGTCAGTAGTCACAGGAGATTCAAGAGATCTTACAGGAAAGACTTCACTGTAAAATGCCTTCCTGTTTTTCAAATATGCATTGTCAAGGCTATTGTTGGAGGTTATTCAAGTGAAGGTGTGACTGGAAGTGTTAGCAACAGAAGAGGAAATTTTGTCCAGATCCTTCTTCCTCCATATTTTTTCAGTGCAAGTCCATCAATTTCCCCATTCATCCTTTACATTATGTGTAAAGTTTGGGTCTGAGGGCTGGAAGTGTGTGAACTTGTGATTTCATTAGTGTGGAAACTCCCTCTGTCATTACAGATTGGCAGTCTGTAATCTCATCAGTAATATATAGTCTTAGAGTGTTGTCTGGTCACTGAGAGATTAGGGAACTTTCCCACGATCGTGTGGCTAAAATGTCAGAGGTATAGCTTCGATCCAGGACTATCTGACTTCAAGGCCAACCCTCAGTCTGCTAGGCCACACTGTTGTTTCATTTACATATAATCTGTGTTCTGAAAAGTTAGAAATAATGTAGTACATACATGGATAAAGCAAAGCATGCAAGACAATCTCTGTCTTCAATGAGCTTATATTCTAATTGGCAGAAGACAAAACATAACAGGAAGCTGGGAAAGGATTGCAAGAATATGTACATGGTGGCATGGTTTGGAAATGGTCTCTAGGAAGCACTATGGAGGCCTGGTTCCAGGCAACAAAGATGATGGTTGCAGAGCTGGGCTGATCCCTGGGGCAGAATGGAAGGTTCTGATCAGTGGGGAAGGGGCAAATAGCCATGTTGGCGAGAGTGGAGTCTGCAGGGTTCAGGAAGGGTGGCTGGAAAATTGTGAAAACAGTTATTCCCAACATATTTCTAGAAATTTCTTTTGTCCTCATAGAAAGAAAGGATTAACTTTTATTTACAGGAGAGTTGGTTATTTACTTTTGCTTTCTTGAGGCTCACCCATTCAGCATTTTCTTCTTATGCTTGCTAGTCTGAAAAACTGTACTTCAAATGAGAGCTTCCCTCTGACAATGGAAGACACCCAGCTTCCAGAAATGATGTCATTGAGAAACCTGGTAGTTGTACAGAGTGTCCAGCAGAGTGTGGCCTTTTAGCCATCACAGTGAGAATGTTTCATTAGCAGGAAAAGCCCCCTTTCTTCCCCAGTAAAGCAGTTTATAATGACTGTTAACATGAATTCCCCTAAACGGATGCATTCTGTAAGTATTTTAGGGCAGTTAGAGGATTCAGTGCATAGTGTGCTGGGCCTGGAATCAGAAGGACTCATCTTCCTGAGTTCAAAGCTGACCTCAGACCAGCCACTTCACCCTGTTGGTCTTGGTTTCCTCATCTATAAGATGAACTGGAGAAGGAAATGACAAACCACTCCAGTATCTTTCCCAAGAAATATGTACATAGTAGGTGCTATGCTAGGTAAGAACTAAGAGTGATTTTTTAAAAAAGGATAGTCTCTGAACTCAAAATCAATAAGTCAAGTCAGCAAGCATTCAAACACTTACTGTGTGCCAGGTAAGGCAGCTAGAGGCTCAGTGGATAGAGCACTGTCCTGGAGTCAACAAAACCTGAGTTCAGTTGCAGCCTCAGACATTCACTAGCTGTTTGAGCCTGGACAAATCATTTAACCTCAGTTTGCTTTAATCCACTAGAGAAAGACGTAGCAAATCACTCCAGTATCTTTGCCCATGGAACCCATGAACAGTATTGGCGGGCTATGGTCCATGGGGTCATGGAGAGTCAGACACGACTGAACTAAAACAACAAATGTGCCAGGCACTGTGCTGAGTTCTGAGAATACAAGTACAAAAAAGGAAGGAACTTCTATTCTAATGGGGAAAGACACAGAGAAGAGCTGATAAAGGCAGGGGGTGGGATGGAGGACGAAAGGGTGGCTCACCTGGCTGCCTTCCAATCCAAGGGAGGGGCCAGGAGGGTGGGGCAAGGGAACAAAGGAAGTGGGGGATGTGATCCTTGTTTGGATGAAGAGGTTCTGGGCGTGATGGAGGAGACTAGAGAAGGCCAATAACCATTCTGTTCTGGAAGTTCCCGGTCAGAGGGAAGAGTTTCAAAAAGTTGTTTCTTTGTTTTAGGTTGGAAAGAACCTTGGAGGTTTTTTGGGCTTAACTGTTAATGAGACTGGTAGAAGAGGGGAACACCCCACACTTTCTCCCAGCTATTTCCTGTTGCCCTCCAAAGTCTTTTGAAGTTACAGGACTCCTAGGGTTTTTGATGTTGGTTCTCAGCATACCAGCAAAAGTGAACCCCCAAAGTAACAACATATCTTTACTCTAAAGAGGCAAGTATGAAATGGAGATTATCAAAAGATAATTGTTTATGGTTCATCAAGGGAATCATTAGCTCAATGGTGTACAGGTTTATCAATAAAAATAAAATCTTTAAAATATTATCCTAGAAATAGAAAGCACATGATGGTACCTGTAAAGACAATTAAAATGGATTACAGTCTATATCTGACCTAAGCCCAGCTAGCCCTACCTGGACAAAAAAGCCTGGATCTCTCATCTCCTGGGAGAGGAAGAGAGGGATAGAAGGGAAAAGGAGAGGGGGCCCTGCTACTCCTTCATGCAGCCCTACTCTCTTGTTCCTAGGCATGAGAAGAAATAGAACGTTAGTTGCTAAATTCTTGCTCCCTCCATGGTAGGCAGAGTCCAAGACCAAGCCCCGAAGTCCTGTCGACACTTTGTAATAAAGCTAGACCACAGATTTAGTCATTACATATCCTCTGAGCTTCACCTCCTTGGAGGCAATACAATTGCCTGTCCAAATCTGGAAGCTTGATGGTGATGTGATATTTTTCTACAATGGAAGCTATGAAAATGGGAGTAAATCAGTTTGGAAGGAGTCTGTCAGTCAACTAAGGTTTATTAAGTGCTTACTGTATACTACGCATCATGCTGAGCACTGGGTACTCACATACAAATGGCTGCTTATGTAAACAATGGAAGGTAAGATTAGAAGGAAGGCACTAGGGTAGGAGAAAGAAATTGGGGGATGGCCTCTTAAAGAAGGTGGGATTTTCACTAAATCTGGAAGAAGTCCCTAGAAGCCATGAGGCAGAAGGGAGAGAGGAGAGCATTCCAGGTACTGGGGACAGCCAGGGTGAACAGAACAGGGTAGGTAGATAGAGTATCATGTGCAAGGGAGCGAGGGAGCTGCGTCATTGATTCCTAGACTCCATGAAAGGGAGTGAAGGGGAAGACAGTGGAGAAATAGAAAGGGGCCAGGTGATGAGGGCTTTAAAACAGGAATTTTATATTTGATCCTAGAAGTAATAGGGAATCACTGGAATCCACTGCAGTAGAGAAGTGACATGCTTAGACCAGCACTTAGGAAGAGAGCTTTGGCCAGTGACTGGAGAGATTTTAGTCAGGAAGCAAACAGAAGGCTATTGCCTAGTCATGAGGTACCTGTATCAACTTTCTACCAACGTGAAGCTAATTTGAATGGAGAGATAAGGGGATGTGTACAAGAGCTGTTGTGAAGGTGACAATGGCAGGGTTGTAAACAAAATATGTGGGGTGAGTTTGGGTGAGGAGTCAAAGATGACATTGAGATTGCAAACTGAGAGATGGGAGAATGGTGTGTTTGTCCTTCATTGCCACCGTGCCATCAGAGAAATGATGACATGACTTGCACTTGACTTTTGAGTGAGGGAGGGCTGTGCAGGTCACCAGTCTCACTTCTCCTTCAGAGCCATCTGAATCCAGGGACCAGATATTCATCAGGATGACTGGAGATGACCCAGGATGAGGCAATTAGGGTTAAGTGACTTGTCCAAGGTCACACAGCTAGTGAGTGTCAAGTGTCTGAGGTGAGATTTGAACTCAGGTCCTGCTGACTCCTGCACTGCACCACCTAGCTGCCTCTGGGAGAATGGTAGGAAAATTAGGAAGAGGGGAGGGCTTGGGGGAATCTGACGTACCTTAAGTGAACAGAGATAAACTATCTTCTTGGAGTCCACAGTAATGAATCAAAAGGTCTTTCCAGGAAGATGCCCCTGTTAACTCTGACATTGCCAGGGATAGTGGAACTAGGGACCCAGCTATAAGGGCTTAGCCCTTAACTGTGACATTTTCAGGAAAAATGGGAACCTGGGATATCTCATAAAGTAACCTCCCCTTGAAGCCTTTGTGGCTATAAGAGGATGCCACCATCAGGGTCAGAACTGGTGATTAGCCCTGGCTAAAATGTTTACACGACTCAAGTTAGCAACAGATTGTTCTGTACCTCATTTATTTTTTTTTTTAAAAACTCCTATTGAGGTAACAAGCAATTATTTAAAACTCGATAACATTTTGATAAAGTTGCTCAATTCAGAAACTTTTGGCTAAGCACTTGCTACATATTAGCATGAAGCTAATATGTAGGGTTGGTAAGATACTAACATGAGTAAGAAATAACCTTGGCCCTCAAGGATTTTTCTAATTTAGTTTGTTAAAAGCTAAAAAGCTCTAAGGTACAATTATATCTAACTATAATTTCCTTACTGTGTCCTAACTTTGATCATGTTTAATCCATTCCCTCATTTTCTTGACTTCAGAATAAGAGTCTGATTTTATTCTCAGCCCTCTGAGGTTCTTCACATCAGAACCCATCCACACACAGATTTAAGGGTCTTTTCAGTGTGTATAGGTATACAAAATCACAACAAAGAGAAACACAAAACTGTGGCTTTACTTTTCCTCAGTGCAGTTACATTCTGCTGAAAATGTTTCAACAGAGTCAAAGATAATACCAGAACTTTTGAAGAGAGAGAACTGGCAAATGGGAGGAGGGGAGTGGGGATAAAGGAAGGCTAAGGTGGTGGAGTTAGAATCTGAGCTGAGATTTGATGGACAGATTCTGAAGGGCTGAACTGAAAGAGGAGTTGACAGCAAGTGCAGGAGACAGTTGTGCAGCTATACAGAGGTATGGGGGATGGGAGTGTCGTGTGGGTACCAGCAGAGAGTCTAGTTTGGTTGAAATTTCAGCACTGTGAAGGGGGAGTGATATGAAATAAGTCTAGCAAAGTAAGTTGGGGAGGGGACTTCTGTTTGATTCTCAAGGCAATGGGGAATGGCAGGGTCAGATTTAGGCATTGTGAAGATTGTTTTAGCAGCTGTATAGAGTGACAGTGTTTTGAGAGAGGAGAGACTGCAAGAAGACTAAAACAGTGTCTTGCAGTAGTTCAGGCAGGATGTGATGCCCATATAAAAGAAGAAAAGGGAGCTAATATGAGAGGCAGTCTGGAGAAGGAATGAACAAAACTTGGCAACTTTTTGGATGAGCTGCAGAGAGAGGACAGTAGAAGTAAGAGTCACGATCCAATTTGAATGACTCAGAAATGAGCCTGCCTTCTGAAGAAATAGAGAAGTTTGTAAGAGGGACTGACTGGCTAGGAAAAATAATAAGTTCTGTTTTGGTCATATTAGTTTGAGGTGCGAATAGAGCATCCTGGTGATGTCTAGTCGGTAATCCCAGTGTGGGACTGATGTTCAGGATATAGATTTTGTCTAGATGTATAAATTGGAGAGCTATTGGTGGTGTTATCAGACCTGCTTGTGCCCCCATATCTGTTAGGGGCGAGTATGCTTGGTGTCTTCTGTTCACTGTCACAAGAATCTCTAAAAGTTGAGCCCCATAAAATAACAGTGTTGCTTAAGAGAGAGGACCATAAGGCACATGGTTTATGGAGCAAATTATTGACTCAGTAATAAGCATATAATATAATTATTATTAAATATATTATATAATAATGTAACTTGATATCAAGTACCAGAGGAAATTCCTAGTTCAATGTAAACTTGCAAATAAAAAATTATCCTTATGCAGTTAAAGTATCTTAACCCACATCTGAGCCATAGTGGCTGTATCACTCTGGGCAGGTCACTTTAACCTCTTACTGCTCTAGACCACTCAGTAACACTTAGAAGCTGAAGAAAAGGTGCAGACCTTATTAGCAGGGTAGTTTCTCCATCTGGGAAATCCCCTATAGCAATGAAATCATAGTTCTAAAAAAAATCCTAATGAGAGAAATAAGACACATAATTGTTCTTGGGGAAAAGATGACAATTGATTAACAATTGGTAACTATCCTTTTGTTGTTCTTGAGTCATTTCAGTTGTGTCTGACTTTTCCTGTTCCCATTTGGAGTTTTCTTGACAGAGATACTGGAGTGGTTTTCCATTTCCTTCTTCAGCTTATTTTACAGATAAGAAAACTGATGGAAACAGGGTTAAGTGACTTGCCCAGGGTCACACAGCAGCCAATAAATGTCTGAGGCCAGATTTGAACTCAGGACGATGAGTCTCCATGACTGTAGTCGATCCACTACTTCAACTGTTCTATCATGGGACAAATCCAATCGTATAATCCTAGGCATGTGACTTCTTACCAGTGTCCAGTACTCCTCAGCTTTTGCCCTAAGAGTGAGATGATAATTTATCTCCTTCTCCCTAGACTCTACCAGTTCTGAAAAATGTTGGCTCTGTTATAAGGAAAGAGTCAGTTTTGAATCAAATCCATGACCTGCTGAGGATGGTTCCTATATTGGTGGGAGCCAGGTAGAAGGAGAAAGGGAAGATTATTCTATAGCTCTCCCTTCATCCCAGTTCCAAACATCTAGAAAGAAGGTACACAGTCAGTTGTTAGTTATGATATTTCCCAGGATACCTGAGATAAGGAGGGCTTCGTAACGGTCCAGACTGAGAACTAGTAACAGATTCCTCTTCACTAGAAGTCCTCAAACAAAAGCTGGATGATCACTTTTCAGGGACACTATAGATGGGGTTTTTATTTCAGTCACAGAATTAGGTGGCCCCTGAGATCTCTTTTAACTCTGAGACTCTGTGATCCTGAGAGTATAACTAGATCAGTGAGGGCTGATGATCTGATCAAAGGAGAATATATAGAGAGAAGAGAACCTAAAACAGCCTTAGAAGGATCTAGCGACAGTGGAGGAGACGGATGACAATACAACCAACAGTACTGGAAAGGAACAGAATGATAGGTAACTGAGAGAATGATGTGGGAACAAAGAGAGGAAAGAGATATATGGAGGAGGAGGTGAGTGGCCTCCAGTGCCCAAAGCTGCACAGAGGTCAGGGAAGATGCAGTCCAAGAAGAAGGGATGGTTGGGTTTCATAGTGAAGAGATCATTGGTCCCATTTGAGAGCAGTTTCAAGTAAAGTGATGAGTCTAAAAGTAAAGTCTGCAAGGATTGAGGAGTGAGTGGACAGTGAGAAAATAAGAGGCTCCAAATGTAGCCATTTTTCCTAGGAGTTTGGCAGGGAAAGGTAAGAGAAATGTAGGATAATAAATATAAGGGAGATCTGGGTATGTCCAGCTGCAGGGAAGGATGGAGATTAAAGGAGAAAAGAAATTGATGGGACATCATGGAGGAGAGGGAAAGAGAAGGGGAGTGGGAGCAGGAAGGTGAAAGGCTTCCAGATGCTACCATCCATATGAGGATCACTGGAAGATCTGAGAAGTCTTGACCTTAAGAAGACTTAGCTAAGATGTGACACTTTCCTTAAGTGTTGGAAGGGCTAATATGTGATAATGGGATTCCACTTGCTCTGCTTGCACCCGAAGGCAGAACCTCAGCTAAAAACCAAAAACATTTGTTTTTTTAAAAACCTCAAATAGAAAATTAAAGCTAACAAACTAGATAAACTTAAGGGAATTATTCCCATATTACAAGAGAATTCTTTTTCCAAAAACAGATAGACTTAGGGTGTTTAGCCTGGAAGAGAAACGATTAAAGGGAGATGTGATACTGTTGCTGTCTTCTAATATCCAGAGTCATCATGCAAAGTAGACTTTTCTGCTTTTCTTCAGAGGATAGAGCTACATGGAAGTTACAGAAAGGTAGACTTCAGGTCATTGAAAGACTTCTGATATTAACTGTGTGATCCTGGGCAAAATACTTTACAACTGTCTGCCTTGGTTTCTTTATGTGTAAAATGGGATTAATCATATCACCTCCTTCCCTGGTGATTTTGACAACAAAATGAGATAATATTTGTAAAGGACTTTGCAAACCTTAAAGTTCTATAGAAATGCCAGCTACTCCACAGCAGAACAAACTGCCTCCTGAAGCAGTGAGTTCTCTGTCACCCCGTATATTCTGTTAGATCCTGGATGACTGTCCATCAGAGGTGAGCTATAGAAGAGATTTTTGCATCGAGGGAGAAGTGGAACTAATTCCAAGGTTCTTAACCTAGTTTGTGTCCTGGTTGTGTTTGGCAGTCTGATGGAGTCTATGGTTCGCTTGGCAGAATCATATTTTTAAATGCATAAAATAAAATACATAAAATTACAAAGAAAGCCAGTGACACACACACACACACACACACACACACACACACACACATCCCAAAAGCATTGAGACTTTGGGGATACCCTAATATATGTGTATATATATATTAGCATTTGTCCAAAATCTCAAGCACACCTGTGAATGATAGCATGAGGGGAGTCTGTTGTATCACAAATTTCTGGTAGCAGCAAAATCCCTAACAATAAAAATGTGACAGTTGTAATGTGAAAAATTAGTATGCTCTAGGACAATGACGTATGCAGTCCTAGAGCGTAGCCCCTGTGCCAGCTTCACTATGCCATAGAGCTCAACTAGGCTATTCTGAGTAATATGAATATTCAGATCAACTACCGAGGACCTACAAAGAAAAATGCTATCCACCTCCAGAAAAAGAGCTGCTATATGGAAGTATGTATTTTATGCTTTCACATAGATATCTGTGTCTGGTGTAGTGTTGGGAGGAACTCAAAATATAACCTCCCCCCCAAAACAAACAAACAAAAATTCTGTGGAGTTCTTTGCGGTTGGACATGTGGCACGAGAAGGGACAGAGAGCTCCCTGCCTGATCCCTTCACTGCTTGAGGGAATTTGGGTTGCCTCTAACCAGGATGCTAGTATTTCTCCTGCAGGGAGAAATGAGTCTGTGGCCTTCTCCTGTTCATCTCCCAAAGGACTCCTTATTTCCTACCAAGTCTGCTGCAGCTCAGAATGATCTGTCATCTGAGAGGCTTCTGGGACACACTTCTACACAGGTTAGGCATCTCTGGGCATTTCCAGTTCTTCCAACATTCATGTCTTGAACACATTGGAAATAAAGTTCTTTTGCCTTCAGCTCTAGACCTGAAACTCCTTTATCTTCAGTTGAAACTGTTTTCTGTTAGATCCTCCCTCTCCGCACCCCTCTTAGTAACTTCTCAGGATTTTGCCTGGAGAATTTCTTTAGCATTTGGGGCCAATTTGCCTGATCTACCTTTGCTGATTCAACTAGGTGTCCATGCACTTCTGAGACATTGGTTCATTACACTGTCCCCTCGTGCATTCTGGATTCCATTTTTTTTCTTTGCATTCCAAGCTTCTTATACTTCAGAAAGTTCCAATTCAGAGAACCATTTTGGCTTTTTCTGCTTTGCTTGGGTAGTCACCTTACCTATGTATGTATTTCTTTGTCTGGTGTCTCTTTTTGCTGCCAGCAATTGGCATAAACATTAATAGATCTAAAATTCAATTTCAGTTTATCAAAAAATGCTTATTAAATGCCTATCCTGGACAGGTACTGTATTAGGTACTGTCCCTGTCCTTAAGGAGCATCCCTTCTATTGAAGGAGACTTGGGTATGTATTGGTGAAGCCAAAATAGATGTGAAGTGATCGGGGGTAGGGGCAGGATGGGAAGCCCCAAGCACCTGGAGGGATCAGGAAAGGCTTCATGTAGAAGGTGTCATGTGAGCTGAATATTGAAGAATTCTATGAGATGGAAGTGAGGAGATCAGGCACAAGGGACAAGCGGGCACAAAGGCTCAGGGTTGTGAGAGGAAGTTCGAAGCATGAAGAACAGTGAGAAAGCCAGGACTGTAGAGTAAGGACTTTATGGGTTGTAAGGTATACTTAGGCCCACATGGTAGATTGAAGCCAGATTGTAAAGACCTTTAAATGTCAAGCAGAAGCATTTCTATTTGATATCCTAGAGGTAATAAGGAGCTGTTGTGTTTGCTCTGGCCCTTGTCAGAGCACAGGAACAAGTAGGGGTTTCTATACAGAGAAGAGATAGTAACAAGATAGTCAGTAGACTGTTTTGTGTCAAGTTGGAATGGGTTAATAATAAGCATGTAGAGTCAATGAGTCATGATGGTGCACAGTTTCAAATAATGGAACATGGTTGTAGGAAATGATGAAAAACATTAGCATGGCCACAGACAGGACAAACCAGCATATGGCTGTGAGGAATGGGATGATTCTATAGGAATAAAGGTCTAAGTACCCAACGGTGTGACCAATAACCAGAGTATCACCGATCACCGATGTGGCAGCATCACAATTGGTGGTTGTAGCTCCAGGCCAGAGAACAGTCTTCATGGGCAGCAGTGAGAAGAGCTGCCCGCCCTTGCACCCACTACCCATGAATGTACATAAGAACAGCCCTCGGTATTCCATTCATGTCCCTCAGCATTTGTTTACAGCCTACTATGTGCAAGGCACTGGGCACACAGAGGCAAAAATGAAATGATTCCCACCTGTACGGGACTGATATTCCACTGAAAGAAATACAATAAGTATACCAATAAGTATGTACAAATTTATGCAGATTGGCTTTGGTATCAACTGCTAAGGGAATCAGGAAAAATCTAATTTTGGGACAGTTCTCCTGCTGTGCTTTGGAGGATTCTTTGTTTTTTGTTGTTGTCTCCTCATTTCAGTCATGTCTGACTCTGTGACACCATTTGGGTTTTCTTGACAGAGATACTAGAGTGGTTTTCCATTTCCTTCTCCAGCTCCTTTTAAAGGTGAGGAAACTTAGGTATATAGGGTGAAGTGACTTGCCCAGGATCTCTCATTCAGTATCTGAGGCTGGATTTGAACTCAGATCTTTGTGACTTCTGCCTTAGCACTCTATCCACTTTGCCACCTAGCTCTGCCTTGGAGGGTGGTAGAGGTGCTAAAAGGTGGAGATGAGGATGGTGGACCATTCTGGGCAGCAGCCAGTGCAAAGGCTTGGGAAGAACATGAAGGATGAGATTGGGAAGTAAGTGGGAAAAGAAAAGTTGGAGCAATATTGTGGAAGACTTTAAATGCCAACCTGAGGATTTAAAATTTTACTTTAGATGCAATGGGGAACCCCTGAGGCTTGAGAGTAAAGGAATGACTTGGTCAGATCTTTGCTTTTAGCAGTATTAATTTGGCAGCTGGGTGAAAAATGGATTAGAGAGAGAACAGTCTAGATGCAGAACAAACCTGAGACTGTTGTAATAGTGGAGTTGAGAAATGCTGGGCACCTAAATTAGGGTGGCGGCTGCTTTAGTGGTGAGAGATGCTTCGGAGGAAGAATTGACAAGATTTGGCAACTGAATGGAGCTGGGCTGGGGAGGACAGGAAGGAAGGAATCAAAGATAACTCTGAGGTTCTGAATCTGAATGACTAAAAGGATATTAGTGCCCTCAGTCAAAATAAGGAAGTCAGGAAGAGGGGCGGCTTTAGGGGAACAGGGAGGTTCCACTTTGGACATACTTCGTGCTGCTTATGGCAGATCCAGATGCAAATGGCCAGCAAGCAGTCAGTAATGAGGAGCGAGCTGCAGTTCAGAACAGGGATGGGGGCTAGCTTGAGGGATTTCAGCATTGTTTATTGCATAAAGATGACTAGATGCCTTCTTAGGCCATGTTACTGTGGGGATTCTTTTTCAGCTATATGATTCTGAGATAATTTAATGCATGAACCAATATCAGTGAGAGAAAAGAGACAAGGGCACAAGAGATAACTTTGGGGGGACATCCACACAAAGTATCCTCATTTTTTAATAAGACATGGTTGTGGATGGATGGATGGATGGGTGGGTGGGTGGATGGGTGGGTGGATAGGTAGGTAGGCAGGCAGATAGCTAGGTAGATATATAGAATAGAAGGAGATGGTAAGTATGTTGTATTACATTCAGTTTCCATGTATGTAGAGATAGCCATATCCGCAGTTGCCCAGTATTGAAAAAACGATTTATGAGCATAGGAAGTGTTCCAGTTGCATGCCCCACTCATGACATTGAATTTCCCTGTGACTGCAGGCTGAAGACAAGGCCGATGTTTTAAACAAGGAGCTGCTCTTGACCAAGCAGAGACTAGTGGATACTGAAGAAGAGAAGAGGAAACAGGAGGAAGAAGCTGCCCAGGTGTTTGATTCTCTCTCACAGAACCACTTCTGACTGCAGGCCGCCTGGGATCAGGAGACAAACCAGCAGGCCAGGCCATTGCAGTGTGTTCATGTAGAGCCGAGAAGCTTTGAGGGAATCCTATAGAATTATCTTATTAGAATGAACCACCGAGCCTACAAATTCCATTTTGGGGGGGACGGGATGGTGTGGAGAGCCTGTATTCTTTATGTGCAGCCTTTTATAAAAAGAAGTAGGAATATTTATGGCATTTGCCTTCACTAAAGTATTCTAAGTAAAGCTGCTGAATTTCAGTACATGAGAGATATGATCCGAGAGCTTTAATAAGATAATGAATGACATCAGATTCCTTCAGTAAAGCCATTGAAGGTGACTTCCAATGGGTGTTGCTTCGGCCAGTCAGGAGAAATTCCTGTCATTCTCTTAGAAGCATGATGCTGAAATGTTCGCATTAGAGCTCTAGAATTCTTTGGTGACCAGACTTCAAGCCATCACCCTGCAGCATGGTATCATGAAAAGAGAGTTGCCACTTTCTATTTATGTGGTCTGGGTCATGTTGCTGCTCTCTGCCTCAGTTTCCCCATCAGTACAACCAAGGGGTTGTACTCTCAGTGATTTCTAAGGTCTCCTACAGCTCAAAATCTATGATCTTGTGATCCATTAAGACTTAACTTATAGAGACTGCTGTTACAAAGAAGTACATTATGGTATTTGCAGTATAATAGACTTTTAGCCCCAAATGTTGAGTCAGTTGGTTCCCCACAGAAGAACCTAGCACTCCACCCATGCTCTGGATCTCGTAGATCCTCAGTGTAAGAAACAAGAACCCAAGAAGCTCTTAGAGTTTTGTTTTATACATTAGGTCTTCTTCACAACCAACTCATGCATCAGCCAGAAGCCATCTTGAAAGTGCTTACTTAGAATTTTCCTAGTAGAACCAAGCAGTTGTAAAGTTTGTAGACTTCTTAAATCTTGATTATTAACCTTTGTTGATTTGTATATTCTAAATTCTGTTCTGAGATAGAGATAGTGCCAGATATTTAGCCTATAATATCTAGCATCTCAAAGACTTAGAACTAGGTAAATCAGAGCAGCTGCCAATAAATCCATTTATTAAAGGGCACCATGTAATTTTAGCATTTTCTCAGAGATATAAACCAGCTAGTCACTTTAATTTCAGCAGTGACAGGGGGAAGAAAAAGTGTTGGGCCACTTGGCATGAACCCTAGCCCTGATTTCTTCTCTGAGCTTTGAACCTAATTTCCATTTTGTGAGTTATCTTAGGTCTTTGAAACTTGGACCTTCCCACCTGTCTCATTTCTGTTTTGTTATTTATTACCTTCTAAACCAGAGATAGCAGGTGAAGCTTTGGGCTTTAGGATCACAAGTTTGGAGGGGATTATAGAGGCCATTAATTCTGACAACTTTACTCTGCCGTGAGGAAGCTGAGATTCGGAGAGGTTAAATAATTTGCATAACCAAGGTTATAAGTGACAGATCCAGGATCCAGATCCATATTCTCTTAACTACAAATCCAGAATGCTATCCACCATACTATACTATAGTATACTCTTCTTCAAAGCAGTTTCCTAGGGATTTTGTTGGTGGTTATTGGTGCGGGGTGGTGGGGGGGATTCTTTGTTTGGTTTCAGATTTTTTTGTTTGTTTTGTGGAAACTTTGGAGAGAAAAAAACTGTTAGCAGAGAAGGTATGAACTTTCAATGGACTTTAATTACCCACATCTGCTTTTTTTTTCAGCTGAACCTGATTAAACTGTAATTGTTAATGTTTAACAAAATAAGAATACAGTATCACAGAGAGTTAATATGTCATTTTTTAAGTCAACATGAGCCTACTGGGAACTAATTCTGTTTTAGTTTGGCCCTCCTGATCTAGTCCAACCAATAGCTGAACAGAGTTTCCTCTCTAACATCCCTGACAGGTGGAGCTCATCCAGCTACCCTGTGCTGGAAGACCTTTGATAATGGGAGACCCCACTGGAGGCAGCCCATGTTGCTTTGGAGAAGTTCTAATTGCTGGGAAGTCGTTTCTTTTAGATCAAGCTAAAATTTGCTTCTGCGGATAGATAGCTATTTGTATTTGTCCAGGAATCTAGTCTGTTTTCCTCTTCTTGGTATCATTTACTGTTCGTGTCTCCAAATAACACATTCTTGAAGACTAAAATAAATATGACTAGCTAGGCCTATATCAGCAAAATCTACAGATTGCTGTCAGCATCTCAGGAGGTAGCAAGCATGATGAGATCTCACAAACAAACTCTAATTATAGGGAGACCAGCTGTAAATTACAGTGTTTTACAAATTAGTGAATCTCTAGCCCAGCTCATTAATAATATAGGCAATGGTACCAGAAGATGCTCTTTCTTCATTCATTTGAACTGGAATACCATGATATTGAACAGAATTTTCTTATTCTTGAATTTGGCATAACTAAGCACACCTTTTTAGGGGGCTCCCATATGAATGTTTGTGTACCTAAAATTCTAGAGCTCTCAAGCTAAAATACAGAGCCATGGTTTTAAATACAGTATTTATAATTATGTTGTGATCATTCCTTGTGAGAAATCCAGGTGCCTACGTGCTTGGAGCAGGGCTGACTTCCTGTGGAAACCTAGTTACTCTGCTTCGCTGCCTGCTTCCTTCATCCTCCAGAGTCCTGTAACCCTTGTTTTTTTCCCAAGACCATCTCATTGACTGCCTCTCTGTCCTTTGACACCATCTTTACGACTCCTTGGCCTCTAGGAGGAGAACAGTAGTGGCAGGGGGCCAGCCTTCTATTTCTTTGTTCCTGGTTCAGTTAAAACACTGCACTGTCTTGAAGTGGGGAGGATGAATGCCCTTGCAGCCTGGAAATGACAGGGCTCTGCTACCTTTCAGTAACTCTTCATTCGTATCAGGATTTCAGAATATGTCCCTATAGGCACTAAATCATTTATTTAATAGTGCCTACCAAATACAATGAATATGGTAACATTGCTCTCTGTTGTTCCCTCCCCACTTTTTACCTTTCCTTAGTTTTTTTGTTTTCCCCCATTAGATTGTAAGCTCCTTGAAATAGGGCAGGGATGTCTTTGGTTTCTTCTTTTTTTATTCCCAGTGCCTAGATCACAGCAGTACTTATTAGATGTTTATTGACTGACTGCTGATGTTCACAGAAAAAAAATGTTTTCCAAGAAAAAAGGCAAGCTTTCATGGCTGAGTATTGATTGGGTTTTATAAAACAGCGCTCCATCTGAAGTGAAGAGCGTCCATGTTTGTGGTTCTTATCGTTGCTATCGATAGTGGATTGATAAGACTTAAAGAAAGGTATTTGTGCAGCGAGTCTGATCATTGGCTGGCTCTTATTTCTCTCCTTATGCACTGCCAGCTAAAGGAAGTCTTTAGGAGGCAGCTCGAGAAGGCAGAATCAGAAATCAAGAAAACAACGGCCATCATTGCTGAGTACAAACAGGTAACAGAGCACCCTCTCTTCTCAGACAGGGCACCAGAAACTGTCCCTTTTTCTTTCAACAAGAGCTTACAAGTTTTTAAATTAGATTGAACCAGTGCTCATTCAGCTTAATTCAACAAACCCCTTATTAAGTCTGCTTGGGAGATAGAGTTTGGTTAAGACATGGTTTCTACTTTCGTAGGACTTGCTCAGGTTAAATTTTGTGGTTGTTGCTATAGTTTCAAGGAAGAGATCACTGGGGTGGGGAAGGTTAATGGAAGATGACTGGGTTGAAAATAAAAGTCCTCCAAATTCACAAGCTGGGCCTCACCGTGGGCTTGTCATTCTCTCCCTATACGTCCCTTCAGTTGACAGGTAAATCATGTTGTTTATACTTCCACATCTCTCAACCACATTCTCTTTTCTCCACTTCCACTGTGACTGACATTCAGACTCGCATCACTTCCCATTTAGCTATTATTGTAGCCTCTGGATTGGTCTTCTTCCTTGTCTCTTCTGTGCTCACTCCAGCATGTTCTCCACACATTTACCAAAATGAAGTCAGTTCATGTCACCCCCTCCCCAATCAGTAAATTCCAGGGATTCCCAGGTTACCTCTAGGATCAATTTGATTTCGTTACTTCATTTGCTTTATAATGACATGCAGAGATCTAGCCATACCAGATCTCAGACTGTATTATAAAGGGCAATTATCAAAATAATCTGCCACTGGCTAAGAAATAGAGTGGCGGATCAGTGGGATAGATTAGGTACACCAATGATAAACCCAAAGACCCAAGATTTGGGGACAAAAACTCAGCATTTGACAAAAACTGCTGAGAAAACTGGGAAACAATATGACAGAAACTAGGTCTAGACCAACATCTCATACTGTATAGCAAAATTAAGTCAAAACAGATACATAATTTAGATATAAAAAGGTGATACCATAAGCAAATTAGGAGAGCATGGAACAGTTCCCCTGTCAGATCTGTAGATGAAGGAAGAATTTAGGACTAAACACAATATAGAGAGCATTGCAAAATATAAAATATTGATTATATAAAATTAAAGTTTTTGCACAAACAAAACCTTTATAACCAAAATTAGAAGGCAAGCACGAAACTGAGGGAAAAATTTGCAGCAAGTCTCTCTGAGAAGGGCCTTATTTCTCAAATATATAGAGACTGAGTCAAATTTGTAAGCATATGTGTTATTCCCCAATTGATAAATGGTCAAAGGATATAAACAGGCAGGCAGCTTTCAGAAAAATAAATCAGAGCTATTTATAATCATATGAAAAATTGCTCTAAATTACCACTGATGAGAGAAATGCAAATTAAAAGAACTCCGAGGTACCGTACTATCACCTCATGTCAGAAAATGAACATGATAAATATTGGAGAGGATGCTGGAAAACCAGGACGTTAATGCACTGTTGGTGGAGTGATAAATTGATCCAGCTATTCTGGGGAGCAATTTGGCACTTATACCCAAAGGACTATCAAACTCTGCATACTCTTTGATCCAGCAATACCACTCCTAGGCCTATATCCCAAAGAGATTTTTTTTAAAATAGGAAAAGGACCTACTTGTACAAAAAATATTTACAGCCGCTCTTTTTGTGATGAGTTGGAAATTGAGGGAGTACCCATCAAATAGGGAATGACTGAACAAGTTGTGGGATATGATTGTAGTGGAATATTATTGTGTAAGAAATTATAAGTAGAATGATAATCAACGAAACCTGGAAAGACTTACACAAACTGATTCAAAGCAAAATGAGCAGAACCAGGAAAATATTGTACACAGTAGCAGCGATATTGTATGATGAACAACTGCGAATGACTTCTGTTCTCAGAAATACAGTGATCCAAGATGAAACACTTTTTGCCTCCAGAGAAAGAACCAATATTGTCTGAAAAGACAGAAGCATGCTTTTTTCCACTTTCTTTCATTCTTCTTGTTTGTTCATTTATTTGATTCTTCCTGTACTAACTGAGTAATATGGAAACGTTTTACATGAATGCACATGTATAACCTCTATGAGCCTGCTTACCATCTCAGGGAGGAAGGGGGAAGGAATAGAATTTGGAATTCAGAACTTTATTTTTTTATTTTATTTTTAGTTTTTAAATTAATTTATTTGTTTTCGGTTTTCTACACTTACTTCCATAAATCTGAGATTTTTCTCCCCCTCCTCCCCTTCCCTCCCTGAGAGGGCATGCAATCTTACATGGATTCTACACATACATTCTTATTAACCATGTTTTCACATTAGTCATGTTGCATAGAAGAATCAAAACGAATGGGAGAAACCATGAGAAAAAAGAAACCAAAACATAACACAATAGAAAATATTCTGCTTCATTCTGCTTTCTGATTCCATAGTTCTTTCTCTGGATGTGGATGGCGTTTTGCCTCAAGAGTCCTTTGGGAATGTTTTAGGTCCTTGCATTTCTGTGAAGGGCTAGCTCTACTAGAAACAGTCCTCACACACTGTGGCTGTGTACAAAGTTCTCCTGGTTCTCCTTTTGCTCAATATCAGTCATATAAGTCCTTCCAGGCCTTTCTGAAGTCCTCCTGTTCATCATTTCTTAGAGCACAATAGTATTCCATTACATTCATATACCACAACTTGTTCAGCCATTTCCCAATTGATGGGCATCCCCTCAATTTCCAGTTCTTTGCTATAAATATTTTTGTACATGTGGGACATTTTCCCATTTTTATGATCTCATTGGGATATATTCCTAGAAGTGCAATTGCTGGGTCAAAGGGTATGTACATTTTTGTAGCCCTTTGTACATAGTTCCAAATTACTCTCCAACAACTCAAAACTTTAAAAAAAATGTTAAAAATTGCTCTGACATGTAATTGGGGAAAAATTAAAATAATGTAAATTTTTTGAAAAAAATAATAGCATACAGACAGAAGATACTAAGTAGAGTAGTAGTTTTTATTGCAGTAATATAGTCTATAAACAAAAATGGCCCTTTTCTATATCCAAAGCCCGAATTTATTAAACTATTCTCCTTCCTTGGGGACATCTCATTTCACATCAAATTATCTAAGGTAGTTTTTATTTTTGACCTATTCATTATGTGTTTTCAAAGGATATTTTTGTGGTTCTGCACAAGGAGGCTTAGCCAAAGTGGTGGCTCATCAGTTTCCACAGCCCTGAACAAGTTGGGGCTCAGACAATATTAAGCTGGTTCCTTGCTTCCAGGTTGAATCATGAAGTTATTTGTCAGTGACCAGTGAGTCAGTGGAATGAAAAAGCTAAATCTACGTCTTCAGATTTGCACTTTCGATTTGCAGTGACATTTTTAGATTTCTTTCTGCTGATACACAAAAGGGAGGTAGATGGTCAATGACTTACAGAACCAGATGTCTTCTGAAACCTAAAAGCTGATTTACAGCTAAATAGCACAGTGTATAAAACAATAGAGTTGGAATCAGAAAGACCTGAGTTCAAATACTGTCTCAGAAGGCACTTAGTGGCCATAGGATCTTGGGCAAATCACTTAACTTTTCACTTAACTTTTCTCAGCCTGTTTCTTATCTGTAAAATGGAAGATACTAATAAGTAGCACCTCCCTCCCAGGGTTGTTGTGAAAGTCTAATGAGCCAAAGCATTTCCCAGATCTTGAAGTGCTATATAGATCTAGCAATAGCTATGCACACAATTTATAAAAAAGCTGACCTCTTTCTTTTTCTCTTTAGATTTGCTCCCAGTTGAGTACCAGACTGGAAAAGCAGCAAGCAGCCAACAAGGAGGAACTAGAAGTTGTCAAGGTATGGTGATGAAATTTCAGAGGCCAATGTAAACTCCACATGTACATGTGCTCCATAAGGACATAGTAGAGGAAACTCTACCTGATGTTGCCGCATTACTGTGCTGACCCATACATGTATCAGGTTCTACACATAACTTTAGCACCATTGCCTCCACATGTACACATTCTATATAGGGACATAGTAGGGGAAATTCTACCAGATGTTGCTGCTATCACCAGGCTGGCCCATAAATGTGTCAGGTTTTACACATGGTCATTTCTTTCTGGAGCACTGGGGTTGTACTTCCCTTCCTTGGCTTTGTATGGCTTTTTCTCTGCCATGTCAAGGGCTATGCTTTCTTGTGTGAACCTGAGAACTGGACAAAGAGAAAGCAAGCAGTAAAGGGGAGAGACTTGGGAGCACAAATGTTAGCCCAGACTCAGTGAATGTGTACTTGTCCTCTGCTTCAGAGAGGAGAGTTAACCCAGCCAGCACCTTCCCTGTGGACTGTGGCTTCAACTTGGAAGATAACATCATTCCTCATAACACCCTATATATTTCCATAAACAATATGGGGAAACAAAAAGATTTAGTAGATACTCAATAAATATTTGTGTGCTGATTGCCTAGTTATCTTCAAACCAATCAGCCAAACTAATCTACTTTGGAGAGAAAACCGTGATTCTGCTTATGTAATGCCACCTAGTGGTCAACCTTTTTATTTATGTGTTAAATTGGGAAAATAAACTCATTCATGGGGGAGGGGATAGAGTTGATTTTTTTTCAAAGACAGAATCCAAGTATTTTCCACCTTTTCTGAGAATGGAAGATGATATAGGCTTCGCTTGTTAGAGGAGGCACTTTAGATTTAGGCTAGTCGTTAAAGGATAGATCTCATTTTAAGGACAGTTAGATTTTAAAGCAAAATTCTGAGAAATCTAGATCTGTGAAGATCTTTTAGGCAGCCAGGTATCACAGTAAGAGTACAGGACCTAGAGACAGAAAGAATTGAGTTCAAATGCAGCCTCAGATATTTAACAGTGATCTTGGACACTTAACCTGCTTCCGTTTCCTCACCTATACAGTGTGGATAACCATAGCATCTACCTCCCAGGGTTATTGTGAGGATCAAGATGCACAGTGCCAGGTACACAGCAGGTGCTATATAAATGTTTATTCCCTTCCCCTCCCTCTTCCCCTTCTTTGGAGAAGAATGCTAGATTCCTAGGATATAAGGCTAATCAAGTTCCAGGAATGTATAAAGGATGACCTTGTGATCTCTTCCAGTGTAGTTATTAATACAAGAAAAATAAATGCCCGGTACAGAATAGGTCCCCCTGTGTCAGAAAGATCTTAGTATGGTAAGATTTAGAACTAAAGGGCCCTTTGTGATCACCTACTACTGTCTTCTGAATTTACAGATGAAAGCACTGAGGCTCCAAGCACTGAAATGATTTGATCAGAGAATTTGAACTCAGATTTCCTGCTTCATGTATAGCCCTCTTTCCTCTACACAGTTTCTGCACCTGCAGGCAATGTCACCATATGTGAACAAGAAACAAGTGAATGTGTTCTAGGGGACGATCAGTCCCATGAAATGAGGTATAACTGGTTATCTGCTTGGATCTTGCAGGGGAAAGTGATGGCATGCAAACATTGCAGTGAGATTTTCAACAAGGAAGGGGCACTGAAGTTGGCAACTATAAGCAAAGAAAACCAGGGCATTGAAATTGATGATGAGAAGGACTCGCTTAAGAAACAGCTTCGAGAAATGGAGCTGGAGCTGGCCCAAACCAAATTGCAGCTGGTGGAGGCCAAGTGTAAAATCCAGGTTGGTGACTTGCTACCAGACTCTGAGGAAGAGTTCACGACTTGGAAGTGTTCGCTTTTAGTACCGGTGTCTCTTTCTACAGACTCTCAGGGAGGGACTTGCCATTCGCTCTGAACGTTCAGTCCCTCTTTTCTCTTTAATACTTGCTTTTGACTTTGTGTATTTTTAAACACAGCTAAGAAAAGAACCTGCAGTTGTTTTTATTTATCATCGTTCTATTTTGTTGCCTTGTCATGGCTTGGAGACTAGCACAAGGTCTTGAAAGCAATACTCCGGTCAAGCTGGAAAGGCTGTAAATGTCGGCCTGTTAATGGGCTACATGTGTCTCTTGGTAAAGGACCACTTGGTCTGGCCAAATTCAGAAAGGTTCATTACCATGTTGGCCACAAAATAGTGAACTTTTCTGGCAGAGCAACCCACGGACACCATCTACTATAAGGTGATCAGATCACAATTCCTTGGCTTGCTAAAATAAACACACATATACATACACAGAATTTTTAAAACTAGGAATATGTCTTACTAAAAAATTAATAAAGCATTCTAAAAATGGAAGAAATGCTTCAGGACATAATTCAAGTTTTCTTCTCTCTAACCATCATTCATCCCTTTCTTTTAAGCACCTTTTCAAATGATCTTGTGAAATTCTCTTCCATGTAATCTCTTCCTCTAGCTGTAAATTAATGTCCTTTAGGGAAAATCCCCTGCCAGTTTGCATTGGGATCAGAGAGTGCTTGCTGTACTTCCATCGCGGACAAAATAGAGACCCAACATGGAAGGGAAGGAGGGAACGAGAGAGAAGTAAACAGAGAGAGAAAAAGAGGAGAAAACACACATGGGTAGTGTGCTGTGTCTATAAAGAGTGCCACCAGAGATAATGCGTCACTTCACTGAGGCCGAGTATTCCCTTTCTCAACCCTCTGGCCTTGTGTCTCCATCCCCAGTCTCTGTGGTGCCTACAACCCAGCACTTTGCATTTCTTTACTCAGGAATTTTAAAAAATTCACTTCCACAACCATTTACGAAGCCCTTTTACTGCTCAAAGCCTCCGGGATGGCCTTGTTTCTCCTCTCCTGTCATGACTTGTACCTCAGCCTTTCTGTCTCTAGGGCTGCTGCTGTCTTCATCACTGACATCTGTTGCCCAAATCTCTTCCTCTCCTTAACAATGCTTGTATGTTGTACCAGTGCCCCCAAAGGGGTGCCCATTGTCGTTACATGAAACTCTGCTCTAGAAATGTGAGACGCCTTTTTAAGTGCCCAAGGAAGGAAAGGTATCTTTTTTTTAAATTGTGTCCAAGTACCCAGCATAGTCTGATGAGTCAGGACTTCATCAATCTATCACCATAATGAAATATATCATAAATATTAAATGTCAGCATTATATCCAGACTTAATACTGGAATTCTGAAGAGAAAACTCTTCTATTTCACCTCTCAGAAGAAATAAGTACACTCTTTAGATCACTTTTCCTAGAACAGGGACATGATTGTCTTAGGATATTAGAGTGGGAAGGGACTTTGAAGTTAGTCTGACTAGTCGTTTCCAGCTGAGGACATTGAAGGCCAGTTAGAGACAGGCAGGTAGTGGTCCAAATGGGAGCTGACTCCCAGGCCGGCACCCTTTTTCCAGATTATACTACAGGCCATTTAAACCTAGGAAGCTACTGCTCTGTTTTTCCTCTTTGCTTCTGCAGCCCAGTTTCTTGAAGGGCTATCTGCCCTCATCTCCTTCCATCTCTAGTCAATAGAATTTGTTGCTATGTGAAAACTCCTCCATGGTCTAGAAATAGTTAAACAGCTGTACTGAAAGGTTTCAGATACAGAGAAAAAGGCCCCCCCGACTCCAAATAATTGTCTTTCTTCCTTTCTTTAGGAGCTCGAACATCAGAGAGGAGCCCTCATGAATGAAATTCAAGCTGCAAAAAACTCTTGGTTTAGCAAAACTCTGAACTCTATCAAAACAGCCACAGGTACACAGCCACCCCAGCAGCCTCAGCCATCCCAGCCCCCCAAAGAGAGCACGTAGTTCCTGCCAAATTCCACGCACAAGAACACAACGATTCAAGCAACTGAAGCCCTGGCAGATTGTCCCAGTGTCCCTTTGAGGGGAGGATGGAAGGCCAGGGGTCAAGCCTCAAACTGAAATCCTTCAGCATCTCTCATTCATCTGGTGTGATGCTTTTCAAAGGAAAGTTATTTAGAGTCCTGTTTTATGTTTTCCACCTTCCTCACTGAAAACCACCATCAACCTTTTTACGCCTTATTTTATTATATGTAGATGTTAAGTTGGAAATAAATAATTCAGAGCTAAATGTTTTATTTAGAACTAATTATTCCTAATTATTTTGTATCTTGCATAAAACAGTAGATTTTTTGCTATTTCAGGGTTGACATGGTGGGAGATGGGGTATCAGTCAGGGCAAGAAAGAGATTAAAATTTAAGCCTTGATCATTTTCAGGACTTAAACTTAAAATAAAGCACATTTTAGGGGCAGGCCATGACCTGTCTTCCTAGACGTGATCCCAGAAGTTTACAAGAGGGATGGTAACATCCTACCATGAAGCACTTTGCTTTGGAAAGAGGAATGACCACAGACCAATCTCCTGAAAAGAGACTCTTTAAAAAAATATTTTCTGCTGGGTTCATTTGGAAATGAGCTCCTTACATAGATGTTTGATGTTTCAGAGGCTCTCTTATCCTTTGTCTTCTGGCATGCACCCTAGAGCAAGGGAACTGGGATTTTGGCCCACATCACGTTGGCCTCAGTTCTTTTAAGAACTCTATCCACGAATTTCAAGTCTGCCTGTGTGCATAGCCTCAGGTGTGACAGTCTTGTGGATGCGTAATGCAGAAGGTATTTTGTGAGGAATAGCCTTAGAAAACTTTGACCAGAGCACCTAGGAATGCCAGGTACAACTGTTGGGCTTAGTATGAAATCAGAACTTCTCAATGACAAGTAAGTAGGAGAATAGGACCAGTGAATTCATATTCCATTTAATTTTGATGAACACTTGCTGAGAAAATACTAATTTGCTGTTAACAGTTTTGTGTTAAAGATATGGAAATGGGAAGTAAAGGCCAACTTTGCAATGTTTTAGTCTTATGCTGTGTAAACTCTTCCTGATTTCTGTAGTGATCTAAAAATGTGCCCTTTTTATCCCAAAGATGGAGAGGGGCAAAAGCATTTGTAACATTTTTTGATTGAATATAAAATGTTTATAGAAATACTTATTTCATTGAAAGGTAAAACTATTGTTTAAAATTTGATGGAAATGTTTTTAAATTATATTCAACATGTCTATATAAAAAGGCCTTGTCAGAAAGTCTTCCAAACAGGGCCAAAGATGTTAGTTGTATATTAAGTTTTCCATCTTCAGGAGTTGGCTGGGGTGGGGGGATGGGGCCTCTGGACCATATGCTTTTGACCCAAATTAATTCTTCCATCAGGTTTGTACAATAAAGTTAAATAATATTAACCTTTGGCTTCATTGTCAAACAACTTGTTTGCAAAGGATGTGAAGCTGTAGTGCCAGTGGGACTCTTATCTGTGGCATGTTTTACTTTGTGAAGATTATGACCCAGTAACGAAATTGTAGTTTCCTAATTTTGTTTACTGAAATTCAGTCATAGGGAGTATCTTGCCCACTTCCCCTAAAAGGAATATTTAATCCTAAAAAGTTATGTATGCCTCATCTCTAACAGTTTATGAAAAAATTCACAAAAACATATTGTTACCTAAGATGTAATTCTTCAGATCCTATTCAAGTAGGAATCCCTCAAAGAAGGATGCTTTTGCCCAAGAATTTTCATGAAAACATTTATCAGAAAAAGAAAATTGCATAGCACTTTCAAAATTGTGAAAATTATTTTATCCATGGTTGGTTCACTTGCCTAGTGGCCAGTTACATTTTGAGAAATAAGAACCTTTTCAGTGAACTGAACTTACAAGTTTTGAATGTGTTAACTTGTAAAGTGATAAACTACCTAGTTCTTTAGTGTGTCAAATTTGATTTGGGTGTTATCTACAATTTGGTTTTTAAAGTATGTACTCTTCTCCAAAGTATATAATAATGGCTAGAAAATGCTCTCTGTATAAAATGGCACCTTATAATGTGTTACATTGGCCTCCTTTAGTTATATAGTAACATCTTTTGAATTTATTTGGCATTTCTGCCTTGAGTCCCATAAACTCCATCATCTTGATTCAGCCTCCTGAATGAAATTGCCAACTAAGTAGAAGATGTTCATTTCTACTGGAGCCTGATCCCATGGAGCTACCCCATTGCCTTCCACTTCTCAGAACCAGCAGAATTTGGTTTGCTGCAAAGTTATCCTTAGTTGAAAAGAAAAATTAAAGTTGCTGCATGCTGCCCATTCAGACTTGGACAGGAATCTTGTAAATGCCTTCGAATGGTTAGATAAACAGTTTAATGTCACAGACTCTTCGTTCCCCATTGCCTCCCCCCCCAAAAAAAAAAATCAGGCCCTTACCTCTAAACTGATGACTCAGCTGGCTCATCTTGAGATTCAGTTGAATTTTTGGATCCCAAGATGAAGTGTGTAGAACTTAATACTAGAAGTTATATTTTGATCACTTTAACAGAGTTTATGTAGACGTGAGTAAATATTAAAATTCTACATCATTTTCCTCATTTTTTCTGACAATAACAGCACTTTAATTTTAAATAAAATTAATGTGACTCAATGTATGTTTGATGGAGAAAAAACACATCTACGTGTTATACAGATTTAGAAACTTGTGTTTTGTTTTGAAAGGAAAGTTAAGACATTTCAGAATTATGTTTAGCGCTTTCAATGACTTACATTAATAGTGCCGAGTTGCTTCCTCTCCCACCTAGTGCCAATGCTTATGTGTGGCATGACCTTAGTCTAGGAACTTAGTCCATCCCATGCTGAAGTATCTGTTTGCCACCAGCAGCAGGAAAGATGCAAGATGAAAGGACCAAAGTTTGATATGTAAAGTGTAATTTTCATTTAATATGTTGAAATATCACTCTCCCCAACTATATGAGTAAGGACAGATGAAGCTTTGAAAATGTCAATATCCCAGTGAGGGCAGGGACTGCTTCGTTTTTGTCTTTTTGTGTCCAGCACCTAGCAAGGTGTCTGGAATCTAGGAAGCCCTAACTAAGTATTTGTTGATTAACTGATTGACTTCAGTTAGTTTTAGAGGATTATGTAAACTACCCCCTCTTCACTTCAGGAACCAAGCAAAAAACAAATCTTAGGCACAATCTAGTGTTTTTCTGACATGGTTGTTAAATCTTAATTCAGTTGCAGTCTTTCCCTAAAATGCACAGTGCAGATCAAATCCCTTCTAAAATCCAGTGTTTATAACATTTTGAAAAATTAGTTTTTTTGAGACAAGTTCTGAATCCCACCTCTTTACATACAAAATTAAATGCTATTTATTAAATTAGTTTACATACATAGCGAAGATTTTATTTCTTTAAAGTTTCTTATTTTCTTTAAAGGTCAAAGAAAACAAAGCTGAGTTTAGTAGTGCATGTGTTTAATAGCATCCCAAATCCTGAACCATCTCATAAGTAGTTATATTTAACTAGACAATTTCATTTAGAGAACATCTTAACCCTCTACAAGTGCTTATCAGAAACATTAATAGATGTACCAGTTCAGCACATACTCTGTCTTGCAAGGCAACCTACACATCTCTCTATCCTGCCTACATATTAAATCAACAAGTTCTTTTCCATTGGTTTGGGTTAATTTTTCTTATTAAGGTAATCTTTTTGCTGAAGTCACTAACATTTAACAGTGTTTTTACTTTCTGTTAAGTAACCCAACTTTTTGAATGTCTCCCTACATAGTGGTTTCTACTTTCTCTTCTCCTCCTACTTAAAACACTCTATTATAAATTAATAACCTGATGGTTTAATTTCTTAGTATGAGAAAAATATGGAAAATCAGAATGACCCAACTTTTGGCCCTGAGAATCCTAAAAGCCATATTAAGAATCCTGGAGATGGTTAGTCACTTAGATTAAAGATTACAAATGTAACTTTGTGGGAGACATTTTGTGGCAAAAACCCATTTTTTTGGGTTACTAAGTGAAAGCTAAGTACTGATTGACTGCGTTCATCAAACACCCTTGTAAGTTATGTGATTTTAGCTTCTCAGCAAAATATTGTTTCAGTGTCTTGTTTTCTCTCTAGAAAACAGATCTTTGATAAATTATCAAGAAAGTTGTTGATTTAACAAGCTTAAGTAAGATCCCAAATAACCTGCTTCTCTTGCTTCATTTCCAGATAGACAAAAGAATAAGCAAACTTCAGTCATTTGAAGATTAGGTAGACTTCCTCAACAGTTACAAATGTATATGTTTGCTGATCTTTTATGCCCATGTAGTGTGTGTCCCCACATATCAAGGCATGTGGGAATCCAAGACAGCAGATCAGAAAACAGCATTGTGCCCAATCTTATTTTTCCCATTAACTGTTAACTCTTCTTCATTTCTCTAGTTACCAAGTTCATGTCTCTTTTAGCCCCACATTGTTCCAAAATTCATCCTTAAGTGAAGGTCTTATTTTTCCTTCACATAGGTGACTGCATAGTACTGGATTGGATACTGTCTGTGGAATTTCCCTAACCCTACAGAAGCCACTCAACTGAGAAACTAACAATAATGGAAAGTACTGAGCAGGAAAAGATCTGGAGTTAGGATTTGAAAATGAGACGTTTATTGAGTCATTTCATAGATAACAGCTAGTGACTAAGGTTTTTCTTTCCCAGTTTGAGGGTAAGTAAATTACCTCAGATATACAATTATTGTCTAGCACATAGTCAGGGGACTGTATTAGTAAAACAGAACCATTAATGACATGTCCATGTTTTCCTTAGCTTACACTACAGATTTTCTGGAAGGTTTTATTGGGAATGTTTTTATCTAAAAACGAGTAGGAAAATTTTTCAGAAATTTTCTTTTTTCAGTGGGAATTACTTAATGTGTAAAGATTTCAGTAGGTATGTAATTTGGATGAAACTGTATATTAGTCAAAGACATATATATATATGTATATATATATGTATATATACATATATATATATGAAACTGAATTAAAAATATAAATACATCAAAGGACTCTAGTGTCATCAAAGCACAGAAGTGATGCTGGAGGTGGTCCCAGAATCCATGATATCTTAATAGCTTTTTGCACCAGTTTCTCTATTTTTAGTATTTTACATAATTCATGGATCTTGTATTTCAAATAAAAAAGTATTTCCTTCTCTCCCCTCCCTTCTCCCTCTTTTTATGATCTCTGTCACCTTTGTGCTAATTGCTTTCCTTTACTGTTCCTATGATTCATCTATACCTCTTAAAACAAATGAATTGATGGACATCCACCCCCCACTCCTAAGTACAAACACTATAAAGGCTACAAGAAGAAACTTACTGATCACATTGTCCCCCAAACCATGGACCACTGACAATTAGACATTTTCCATAAATCCATGTGTTATGTATAGTACAATTATCAATGTAAATGCTTGCTATGAAAAGTGCGATTTATTGTACATTCTCAACAAATGTTTACTTTTCCAATTGTTAAGAACTTGTTTGGAGGGTATCTTGTTTTCATTGTGTGAATGATTGATCCCTTGTAAAATAAAAAGAAACATAAAGGAAATGGCTGCCAGGAGTCTGTTTTTGTGAGTTCTTGCTTGCTCCCTTTGACCCTGAACCAGGCTGGGCCCTGACGGGTAAAAGTGGGCCTTGGTCCTAGAGTCTGAGCCTGCTTTGCTGATATTTCCCTCTTGGGGGGTGAGGGGAAGCTGAGTGCTGCATCTGTGTAGCATCTAAGCAGTTTGTCTCTTGCCCTCTCATTTCCCAGGGTGGGAGGGCCTAGTTCTTCT
The DNA here is from genome assembly GCA_028658325.1 of Potorous gilbertii. Taxonomy (NCBI): domain Eukaryota; kingdom Metazoa; phylum Chordata; class Mammalia; order Diprotodontia; family Potoroidae; genus Potorous; species Potorous gilbertii. The sequence goes on along the minus strand of CM053770.1, from coordinate 635,058,847 downwards.
GCAGATACCCAGTTCCAGGAAAACTCACATCACCAGCTGCCTGTCAGACATTTCAAGTCATGCATTCTGAATGCAGGAAAACTTCATGTCCTTATGTAAACTCCTTATCAGATTTTCTCTCCAAACCCTCCTGTCTTTCAACATTCATTATGTCTGTCAAAGGCATCATGGTCTTTCCACCCTAAACTCTCCCTCACCTTCAGTCATTATGTCAGATCAGTTGCCCAATTGTGCTGTTTCTATCTTCACATGTCTCACATAGATCCTTCTTTTCATTCTCACAGCAACTACTTGCTTAGAGCATTACCGCAGTCACCTCCTTGGCTTTCCTGTCTCATTCCCACTCCAGGCCCCTGGTCACTGGGCTCTTCCTAAGTCCAGCGATCTCCACTTAGCACCTGGCTGCTCCCAGTACGCTCAGTGACTTTTACCTTCAGGATCAAACATAAACACCCAAATCATTTTAGGCTCGTCATCCCTGGCCCTTTCTTACCTTTCCAACTCCCATTCCCTTCCTCACACTACACAACATAGTTACAGTTCTCTGTGTAGGATATCCAACATCACATCTCTTGGCCCTGGTTTGGCCTGTGTTTCCCATGCACTATGCACTCACCGCCAGCTCACTGGATCCCTGGCTTTCTTCCTTCCATACTTGGTTCAAATCCCTCATCCTCCTGGAGAACATTCCTGGTACCCCCAGCTGGTTACATCTTCCCTTTTCACATTACCCTCATCTACTCTGCCTAGATCTTCTATGAACTTAGTGACTGATTGTCTCATTAGAATATATGCTCTTTGAAGGTTGGAACTGTTTCTTGCCTTCCTTTGTATCATCAGAGCTTAACAATCCCTGGAACACAGTGAATGCTTAATAAATATTGATGACTGCAAGATCTATTTTAGTTTACTCCCTCACTCCAAATTCCTTTCCCTCAATGGTTACATTGCATCTCCATGATACGTATCTTATATATAGCTACATATGTACATATTGTCTACCTATGAGAACACATGCAAGTTCCTTAGGGGGAGGATCTGTTTCATCTGTGTGATTGTATCTGTGTGAATACAGATTGTATCTGTATCTTCAGCACCTAGTACATAGTAGGCATTATGCTTATTGTTGGTTGATTGCCTTGATCAGTAATCCATTCCTTCCTCCAGCACTGGACCTGCTCATCTAATCTGCAAAGGCGCTTTAATCCCAACGATAGGATAATGTGAAATGTCTGGATAAAGTAGATTGGAGTTGTCTGTTAAAAGGTTTGAATAGCAGGTTGAGGGAACCCCTAAAGGTTTTTGAGCAGAAAAATGACATCATCAAGGCTTAATTTACACCAAAATGCTTATAGCAAAGCTTTTTTTTTTTTTTGGCACCAAAAAACTAGAAACAAAATAGATGAGGCATCTCGAGGAATGACAGGACAAATTGTGGGCCATGAATTATACACAATGACTACAATGATGTCAATGGAAAAAATAATAACGACAAAAAAGTGTTGCAAAATTATAAACAAGTTTGGCCCCAAAGGAGAGATAAGAAGACACCTCCCATCACTGGGATGAGGATAGAGGGGATAATTAATGGCAAGAGATAATGAGGGACTAAAAGGGGAAGGAAACATTAAGCATCTACTAAGTGCCAAGCAGTTGCTAAGTACTTCACAAATGCTTTATAGGTAGGGACATCCAAGTCTGTGAAACACTGCAGTATAACATCAGATTTTTTGGTGTATTAGTTTTGCTGAATGATTTCTTCCTCTTTTTTAATTCAAAGGGTTTTTTTTCATAAGGGAGGCTTCTGGGGTGGGGATAAAAGGATACAGGGGAAATCTAGATGTCTATGACAACACTATTCACTGGATCTGGCATATTTAAAACCTTGGGTATGACTCTGACCCTTCTATCACTTCTGATAGCCTATCAGTTACTAAGGCTTGTTGATTCAAACTTTACAACCTCTCCAACCCAAGCCATCAGTAAGTGCCTACTATGGCACTGTGCTAAGTATTGGTTATACAAAGACAAAAATGAAATAGCCATATCCTCAGGGAGCTTACATTCTATTAGAGAGATGTAACATGTATAGAGAACATTAAGTACAAAATACATACAAAGTAGTTGTTTGTCCCTTGTACTGAAGAGGACTGTGACATCAGGGAGGTGATGATATGACATGCAAGTGAATTGGATTTAAGTGAAGGATGGCTGTGCAGTCACCAGCCTCATTTTCTCCTCTGAAGTCATGTTGGTCCAGTGCCAAGACATAGATCAGGACGACTGGAGATGGCCCTCATGTATAAAATACTTTTCCGGGGAAAGGACACTAGCCACTAGAAGAACGAGGACAGGCTTTCAGTAAAAGGTGGCACTTGAGCTGAACTAGAAAAAAAGGTAGAAGCTAGACATTCTGTAAGGCAATCCAACATGCATTTGTTAAGCTTCCACTAAGTACAGAGTGAGAAGCATCATGCTCTAAATGGACAGACTACTTAGGCTTGAATTCAAACCACACCAGTCCTGTAACCCTAGGCTAGTCACAGCCTCTCAATATCCTCAGACAACTCTTTTAAGACTGTAACAGGGGAATGTGCAATAGGTCTTGAAAGCTAGGCTGGAAGCCAGGTAGTAAAGGCCAAAATAAGGCCATTGTATTTAAACCTAAAGCAACAGGCGATCACTGAAATCTTATGCAGGGGAATGATAATAGAGAGAATTGTTCTTTAGAAGGATTCTTTTGGTGGTTGTATGGAAGAGGGATTAGACAGAAGAAAAGATTAGAAGCCAGCAGTTCAAGTAGGAGGTTACTGCAATGCTCAAGAAAAGAGGGGGAATTGGAAGGGAACAAGCATTTATTAAAATGCCTACTATGTGCCAGGCACTTTTGCAAATATAATCTCTTTCAATGATACACCTGGAAGACCACACAATACCCCAGGAAGGGATATACTATTATTAATTATCCCCATTTCATAGAAGAAGAAACAGAGACAGCCAGAGGTTAAGTGACTTGCCCAGGGTCACAGAGTTGGTGTTTGGCTGAATTTGAACTCAGGTCTTCCTGACTCAGACCCAGTACTCTTAATTATTACACCTCCTAGCTGTCCAAGGTGGCAAGAGATGATGAGGGCCTAGAAGGGGAGAGGAAAAATGCATTTGTTAAAAGCCTACTATATGCCAAGCATTGTGAACGAGTGCTTTACTTTGATACCAGGGTGTTAGCCAAGGGAATGAAGGGAAGGGGATGGATTTGTAGTTGTTGTGCGGGTAGAATCTTCAACACTTGGCAAGTAATTAGCTATGGGGAGGTAAGGGAAAGAATGGAAAATGATGCCAAAGTTGCAAAAATGGGTGGTGTATGTACAACAGAAACAGGAAATTTAGAGGAGGCATGTATTCAGGAGGGAAGATAACGATTCTGAATATTTTAAAGATAATATTTTGGACATGTTGAGTTTACAGTAGCTATAGGTCATCCAAGTGGAGATGATCAATGGACGTTTGGTAAGAGGAAACTGGAGTTCAGGAGACAGACTGGGGCTGGATACATAGGTTGGGGTATTATTTGCATAGTTAATTTACTGAAACTTCAGGAACTGAAGAGATCACCAAGAAAAAAGATGTAGAGAAAAATGGAATGCCAAGGACAGTGCCTGGTACACCCATGGTTAGCACAGACCTACCCTCTACTGAGGGGAGAGAATTTAGATGATGATCCAGCAATAGAATGAAAGGGAAAGTGGTCATCAAACAAAACATTAAACAAAAACCCTGGAAGGAACAAGTACCTAGGGAGAAGTCAAAGGCTCCTGAAAGGTCAAGGATCACAACTTTAGAGAGAGCAGCTTTAGTTGTGGAGGAAGGTTGGAATCTAGATTGTAAAGGATTGAGAAGTGGAAGAAGAGAAAATGAGGTGTATTTTCTCAGTTTCCACCTAATCCAGCCCCTTATTATCAGTAGTAGATTACTGCAATAACTCTCTTCCAGGCCTTTCCACTTCTGCTCTCCCCAGTTGCTGTTCTGTACAAAAGCCTTCACTGGCTCCCTTCTACCCAATAACTACCTAGCTCACACCCATCTGCTTGTATTCAAAGCCCTTTACAATGACACCGACCTACCTTTCTTGCTCTCTCATTATTCCTCTGCCCATGCTCTAGGATACTTTAGCCAGAGGTGGGATAACTGAAGTTTCTGACTCCTGAGCCTTTGTTTGGGCCTGTCTCCTATGCCTGTTTTTGGCCCTTTCTTTAAAAGCTCAGCTCAAATGCCACCTCCTTCTGGCTACATTCCCAGACTCTTTCTGTCTTAACCGTTCTTTCAAGGCTCACTTGGAAATTTGTTTCATAACTCTCTAACTTATATCTATTTTAGTTATCACCTAGCTCTGGCCATCATCACTGCCATAACCTCAGTCCACTCAATTCCCTACATCTAAATCTAACTCCACTCCAATTCATTCTCCACAGTACTGCCAAACTGACTCTTTTATAAAGCACCAGTCATAGCAGTCATCCCCCTGCTCTAGAGGCTCTAGCAACCTTTTTCTTTAAAATGAAAAATTCCTGTTTGGTTACCCACTCTGTGGACCACTTACTTTTCCAGACTGATCACACATTACTTCCTCACACTCTCTGGCTGCCTTTTGTGTATCCAAACCCACAAAACCAAGTGCCTCTTACTGCTGCTGTATTAGCTCCCAGAGAGGATGCCAATACCCTTCCCCCTCCATAGCTTGGCACTGGCTGTCCTAGGGACAGAATGCTCTTCCTCATTATCTAAACCTTTTTGGAATTCCTAGATCTCCGTACGGTTCACTCTAAAATCACAGATTTGGCGGTGTCGGGGTCCTGCAGCTCATGAAATCCAGCATCCTCATTGTACAGATACAGAAAATGGAGTCCAGGGGCAAAGTGACTTGTTCCAGGCATTAACGAGCAGTGGTAACCATATGTGAGGGCACCTCCCTCCCTCCAACGTCCTTCCGGACACTCCCGGTGGTGAGCCCCTCCTTTTCAGCAATCCATCCATCATTTAGTGATGTACTGGAGGGTGGACTGGGAGGAAGCAAGCCTGGCTTGACTCCTGGCTGCCCACAAGGTCCCCCGAGGATGCCCCCGGGGCGCTCTCTCTCAGCCGCTTGTCACCCCTCCGGGGGCGGGTTCCCACGAGCAGGGTCTGTCTGGGCCTTCCTTTGCCTCTCCACGGACCAGCACCCCGGCAGGCGCCGCAGGAAGGCCCCCCCCCCCCCCCAGCCCTAGGAGAGCGCGGCAGCGGCAGGAGGCGCTTAAGAAACGCTTCGGGATTTCAGTCTGCACGGGTGGGGGGTGGGGGGACAGAGACGGCCCGGGGCTGCGTAGACACATAGACCTAGGCTTTCCAGGTCCGGCCTGGTGACCTCTATCGGGCGTTTGCGTCCACAGCGGTCTGCAGCGGGGCGTGGGGGATGGGCTGAGGCTTCCGGGGCGCGCAGCTGCAGCACTCGACCCCCGCCTCCAAACTGGCGGTGACGTCACCGCCGTAGTTACGTGACGTAAACTCAAGCCAGAACGAACCCCTTTAAACCGGCCCCCAAAAAGAGAGACCCACGCGGGGCCGCGGGCTTCACAAGCGCAAGATGGCAGCGCCCAGGGGCGGCCCAGTGTCGCAGAGGAAGCAAATTCGCGGACGCGCCAGGCCTCGCCCACAGATCGCCCACAATCTGGAATTCCTTCCGGTCCAGGGGTGGGCCGCGGCTGCGCACAAACGGGCCAAAGCGGTAACGCAAAGGGGATATGTTCTTTTCCTCCAATCGCCAGCCAGCTCTCTAAGGCCGCGGCGCGGCGCCGGCTTCCGCAGGCAGAGCGCGTGCGCGAGAGACTGGGCGGGGCTTAGAGCTCGGCGGAGCCTCCACGTGGGGGGCTCGCGAAGCTTCCAGAGGCGCCTCGAGTTAGAGGAAGGGGGAGGGCAGGAAGAGGGGGCGCGGCTCTGGGGGCGGGCCAAGTCGCGTCTGGTCCGTCCTCGCGCAGGCGGCCTAAGGAGCACCTCGCGCCGGGCCGGTCCTCGCGCAGGCGGCCTACAGGGCGGCCCGCGAACTTCCGATCCGTGCGCAGGCGGCGCTGGGGCAGCGGCTGGTGGCGGCGTGGGATCCCGGGGCCTTCCTGCGTGGTCGCAGCTCGCGTTACTCCTGGCAGTGGCGGCAAGCCATGGCGGCAGCCCTGGAGGAGGTAAGGCCCCGTGCCCTGGACCCTTCCGTCCGTGCGGTTCTCAGCGGCCGAGCATCCCCGGCCCGTGCGGGAGCCCTTCCGGACATGCCCCGGCAGCCCCCGCTGTCCCTTCGCTCTGGGCCCCGCTCCCCCTTCTTGGAGGGCCCCTTCTCCCGCCTGCTTCCGGTTTGCGGTCAGCTGCCGCGGGAAAGTTCCCCGTGGCCCCGGCCCGCGGCCGGTGCGGTCAGGGCGGGGGCTCCACCGGTAGCCCATCCCCGCCGCTCCCCGTGGCGCGGGCGGCCGAGGGGCTTCCTCCGCGTCGGGCCGAGTCGGTGGGCCCGGGACCCCGCCGTGCTCGTGAGGCCCCTCCGGCAGGTGGAAGGCTACGGGCGTGGGGTGGTAAGGGGGTCGGGGCCGACCTCGTGTGAGGCGCCCCCCCCTGAGCCCCGTAGCCCGGCCCCGGGCTCGCGCCGGCCGCGCCGGGATTCCAGCGTGGGCGCCCCGCGCCTTGGCCCGGGCAGGTTTGTTGTAGGCGTCCGAGAGGCCCCGGAGGAAGGAGGGGACCCTCAGCTTAGAGTAGGTGTACGTCACAGGCCAAGTTTTAAACGTTGTCGGAGGAACAGCCCCGGGTCAAGTTCGGAGGGAGCCGCGGACGGGAGGTTGGGGGTCCTGGGCGCCAGAGTAGGCTGGCGTATCCTGGGGGCAGGGAGGGAAAGTGTATTAGGTCTGCAGAGCTGGGAAGGAGCCAGGTTGGAAAGACATTTCAGTGCCAGCACCCTGCCTTGGTGGTGCCTTGGTGGGCACTTCGGGAGTCTGAGAGAGGAATGGGCTCGGAGGAAAGATGAGGGCCGTCTTAGACGTGTGGAGTTGGAAATGTCCACTGGGCAGCTGGCCGCGTGGGCTGGGAGGGAGGGAGCAGCTGGAGTGAGCAGAACGGGCTTGGTGCGTAGCAGTGGTGAATCCGCCAAGGACGCAGGAGATCCTCCTTTCTTATCCCTCACCTGGCTTTTGTCACCATCTCCTCTGCCCCATCCCACGTAAGAAGCAGCCCTTTTCCGCTCTCCGTTTTATCCCTCCATCTTTCTGTTGTCTGTGTATTGACAGGCTTTCCTACTGCCTTAAAAAGCCCTCACTAGGTTTACGCATCGCCACCTTCAGTTATATCCTGTCTGTTCTTCCTTGCAGCCAGACTCCTAGAAGACTCTCCACAATCAGTGTGTCTCCTTTCCTTTTTTCTCATTCTTTTAACGCTGTAGTTTTGACTTCTGACCTCATTCAACTGAAACTGCCTTTCCAAAATGTAATAGCTTCATCTCAATCCTCATCTTTCTTGACCTTTTTCCTTTGACACTGTTGATAGTCTTCTTGATGCTTTATTTTCTCTAGTTTTGTGACACTCTCCTAGTTCTCCTATTATCTCCTCCTCAGTCTTCATTCAGGCCTCATCTGATAACTTGAGACTGATTCTCTTTTCTTCCTCCAAACTATTTTATTTGGTGATCCCATTAGCTTCTGTGGATTTAATTGTCGTCTCTGCTGATTCTCATATCAACTTGTCCAGCCCCCTGCTGACCACAGCCAAGTGTCTTCAGTTTACTCTGTGTATATCTTGTTTTTTACATATTGTCTCCCTCATTAGACAGTGAACCCCTTGAGAGCAAAGACTGTCTTCTGCCCCTTTTTGTACCCGTCTCTTATCACTGTTCTTGGCATATAGTAGGTACTTAATAAATACCAATTGACTGACATGTATTTTGAACTGGATGTCCCGTAAACATATTAAACTCAGTTAAAACCATTGCATTCTCCAAACACTTCCCTTTCTTGAACTTCCTTATTACTATGTAGAGTAGTACTACTTATCAGTCACCTAAACTGACTAGGTGTCATCCTAGATCCCTGCAATTTAGTTTGTTAGCTTTATAACATCTCTTGTGTATTCCCTCTTCCCTCCTGGCTTTGTCTTCACCCTGATGCAGGCCCCTGTCATCTCCTGCCTGTACTGTTGCAATAGCCTCTTCTTTAGTCTCCTTGCCACAGGCCTCCCCACTCCAGTCTGTCCGTCACCTAGCTGTCAAAATAACCTTCCAAAAAGCAAGAGTCTGACATTGTCTACATCCCCTACCATCGTGACCCTCCTTCAGCAAACTCCTGCGGCTCCCTGTCATCTCCAGGATCATGTCCTCTACTTGGCCTTCAAAGCTCTTCATACTCTGCCCAGTGACACTGACTTTCTTGGTATTCATCCCACAAGTTGCTCCATCTCCCAATTTTGAGCATTCTCATACTGGTATTCTCCCCCTCCTCATGTCTGCTGGGCTTCCCTAAAGTTCCAAATCAAATTCCATCTTCTACAAGAAGCATTTTTTGATCCCCTTTAATGATGGTGGTTTTGCTCTGTTGATTATCTCCATGTTATCCTTGGGGAGTGTGCATGTTTGTGGTTTGCATGTAATTGTTTGCATGTTATTTTTCCCATTAAACTGAGTTCCCTGAGAGCAGGTTGATGTTTTGTCATTCTCTGTAAAACCACAGCGTTTGTTACCGTGTTGACTGACTGACTTGACTGGAAAAGGAGCAGTCAGATGGGAAGAGAACCAGGGGAGAAAAGTGTCACAGACACAAAGGGGAAAAAGCATTCAGAAGGAGGTAGCTAATGGTCCAGTGCTGCAGAGAGGCCAAGGAGGATGAGGATTGAAATGAGACCATTATGTTTGGTTATTGACCAATAGATGTGGTGATTAGTAGATCATTAGTCACATTGGAGAGCAACTGCAGCTGAGTGAGGTTGGAAGCCATTTTGCAGGCAGTCACGAAGAAAGTAAGAGGAAAGGAAATGGAGCCAGAAAATAGTTGGCATTTTCAAGGATTTTGACAGAAAAGGTGGAGGAGAAATACAGCATAATAGTTAACCAGGCATGGGAGGATTAATTGGAAGTTTCTGCCCAGCGTAGGGGTGACTTGCATATGTTTGTAGCAGGAGAGAAGGAACTTATAAGAGGGAGGAGAAAGTGAAGGTCTTAGACGCAGGGAGGATAGTGGGAGTACTCTGCTAGAGAAGATGGAGAGGGGTTGGTCTTGATGAGAAAGGGAATCTGCATCAGGAAGAAATTGTAAGGGATGATAGCAAGGGGTTGTATGATGTTACATAGCTCTGATTAGTTAGGGTTTTTTAATAAAGTATGAGAAGATCTCAGATTGGAAAGGAGGGTACAGTAAGGGGATGTGTATGTGTTCACGTAACATTTGTGAGCTACAAAACCATTAGGGACAGAATTATAGGAGGTTGCCTTGAGGACGTGGCTTTAAAAGATTATTTAAGAGTGAAAACTAGATATGGAGGGCCTGGCAATGCTGTTATTTGGGAAAGGCTTTATACCGATTACATTCTTCCTATATCGTACTATGTAATTCTTCCTCTACCATGGAATTTTGAGATGCTGGCCACAGCTACAATTTTGTGCACTGTGTGAACGACTTCTACAAGCATCCTTGCTGTGATGGCTTTTGATAAGAAATCAGTCATTTAAAAAAAATGTGTCAATTTTGATTTTTATTAAGATATTCTTCAAAAGGCAAAATATTCATCTGTTTAGGAAAATTGGTAAATTTTAGTGTTCATTCTAGCTGAATACTATAGGAGAATAAAAGACTCATTTTTTTATTGTAAAATGTTTCAGTACAGTCTCACTTTTATTTTCCATAAAAATATTGTGATAGAAATGAATACTGTTGTGACAGTGCATTTGTGCAGCTAAGTTAGAAAAAGCAATTGTATAAATTTCTTTGCTGTGCTTTGATTATGTAGTTTTAAAAATATTTTAAATGAGACATTTTTAAGTGATCATGATTCAAGTACCATTCTGTCTGCTTGAGCCTCAGTCTTTATTTTAGCAGCTGTCCACATACAAATCATTCAGTGCTTTTTGCTGTTAGATACTTTTTTTTAAAGCCAGGAATTCCATTAAAATACTTGTTCTACCATTGAGGTAGACTCTTAAACTGAGATAACTTATACTTAGGCTATTATGTGTGAAAGAAAACAGGAACATATATTATTTTTTAAATTACTTTTTTTTAAAAATGGCTTATAGTCATCCATTAATTATTCAAAAATGGGATTTTGGAAGGTGGGGAATCATTTGTAGCCTTTCCCCTCTTTCTTCCTCTTCCCTCATTTCCCACCTTTCCCCCCAATTTTTTTTTCCTCTAAATCCCAGGTTCCTGGTAGTACAGCTCAACTAGAAAGGAGTTAGGAGAAGGCAAAGATAGGCACTTCTCTGGAAGTTTCCATAAAACACAAAGTAAACATTAAGAATTTTTTAATCATCTCTGCATCAGCTTCCCCAAACAGGGCTAAATGCATTGACTTTTAAGAAATAGCCCGGTAAAGTTGAGTTAGTAGAAAGAGAACTAGAATGATAGCGGTGTTAAATAAATCTGCTTTGCTTCATATACTTAAAGAAATGCTTGTTCTGTGAGCGGCAACACCATGTAAGTGATCTGAATGTTAGTAGTTAGGCCATTACTATTGAAGCCATTAAAGTACATCGTTGACTTCCAAAGAGTAGCACTGGTGTCACATTATATTAAGGGCACTCAAAGATGTCGTGGATTTGCTGATACCAAGGAGCAACATTGTTCAGTGTAGAAAAGTCCTGAGGTATAGAGAAGTCAGATCTCCAACCAAGAAGTCTGGTTATGTAGGTATAGCATAGTAACTATGTAAGTTCGACAAAATTAAGGCTGGGATTTTGGGGGATTGTAGTCCCACTTCATAGGATCATAGATCTAGAGGGATCCCAGTGCATGCCATCTTGACTCTGCCAATTTCCCTGACTTTCTCAAGGTCCTGCTGGTAGGTTTGGGAATTCAGGGTTGTTGTTGTTTGTTTGTTTTATAAATGGTACTGACATCACCCACCCTCTCATTTCTTTTTCTTTTTTATAACATGTGGTGTTAAGGCTATCTGTTTTGAGGAAGATTGTGGCTTTTCAATCATAGCAGAGCTTCATAGGGGACATAATTGTTGTTCTGCTTACATCCTTGACAGCTCTGATTCTTTTCAGTCATGTGATGAAGAAACAAAACATTCCAAAATAGAGGAAGTCATTTACACAGTGAAGCATGTCAGGTTGATTAAGGAATTCAAAATTGACTATCAGTTTGAGAGGCACAAGAAAAAAAAAAGTTCAACCGGAAGAAAGGAAAAGCTAATGAGAATTTTGGGTCATTAAGAGAGGTGTAGAGGCTTACTTCCAGAAACAGCAAGGTATGTTTGTTCTGTTGTATGTCGCCTTTGGGCATCACTTAATGCTAAGCTAGAGAGCGTTTAGAAGAGGACAGCTAGGATAGTGAAGGGCCCTAGGGATTGACCTGAGAAAGTTAAACCTGGAGAAGAGAAAGCTGAGAGGAGCATGATAAGTCTAGGTATTTGAAGGACTCTCTGAATGGAAGTGAGAACATATTTATTTTGCTAGATCCCACCTTTGGGGAACTAGAAACAGTAAGTGGAATTTGCAGGGAGGTTAGGTTTGATATAAGGGGAAAACTTGCTATCCAAAACCCCAGGTACTTGTCAGTGAGCAGGTTGGTTGTAGAGAAGATTTTGGGTAAGGTATGGGTTGAACTCTGAAGTCCCTTAGAAATCTGAACTTTTGTGTTTCTGTGAATCACACATTAAGAGGTGGGTCAGAGTAACATAGAAGAGCTTACTTCCATTTCCACTTCAGCAATTTAGATATAAGTTGAGTCTAAATAAACGGATCTTTATCCTTTAGGTCACAGTAAAAGTATTTTGTCTTTAAACAGCTACAGAAAGACCTGGAAGAAGTGAAGGAGTTGCTGGGGAAGGCCACTAGGAAAAGAGTCTGTGATGTCCTCACAGCAGAAAAATCCAAGTTAGAGACAGAAATCAAGCACAAGACAAAGACGAAGGGACAGGAGAAAGGAGAAACTATTGATAATGAGAAGCCAGCAGCTGTGGTTGCCCCCATTTCTGTTGGGTACACAGTGAAAATCAACAATTATGGTATGGCTACTTCTCCCGCATCCAACTTTTTTGCTTCTTTGTGAATTCACCAACACATTAATTTTTTTGTTGTTCTCATTGTTGTAGAGAATGGTAGGAGGAGGTAAGAGGGTCTCACAGTTCTTGTTTAATCTGAGGAATTGTTAATTTTCAATGCTATAGATGGAAAAACAAGACAGCATTCCAAAAAGGCCTATGCAAAAGAGCTCAGTTGTTTAAATTAATGACAAGTTAGATAAGGGGATGGGCAGTGATGAGGAAAATTCAGGATCCAGTGTATATTAAATAATGTTTTCTAGTCTTTTCTTTACTCTCTGCTAAACCAACCACAGAAATTATCTGAGACAAAAATCCATCTTTATGGCAGAATCATTGATTTTTATTGGTGGAAGGGACCTGAAAACTGAGGTTGAGAGGGTTGGAATGCCATTTGAGCATGCTTTATAGTTAAAAGAACTGAGGCTGTTTAGCCTGGAAAAGAGAAAGTTTATTAGAGGAAATGTTGCTTCTGCAAATATTTAAAGACTTGTCATGTAGAAGAGGGTCTCTTTGGCTTTAGAGGGCAGATCTAGAAATAGGTAGGGACAGATTTTGGCTCATTTTACGGAAAACTTAAGAATTTAGAAAGCTATTTTTAAAAAGGTAGAATGGACTGCATTAGGAAGTACTGTATTAGTTCCCTATTGTATATTTATGCTATTAGACTAAATGACCTGAGATTTCCACTTTTTTAACTATGATTCCATTGATGTGATTTGCTTAAGATCACATAGCTTATTAAGTGGTAGAGATTGGTCAGTAATGGGTTCTTAACCTGGAATCCGTCAACTCTTTTTTAAAAAATATTTTGATAAGTGTTTCATTATAATTGGATTTCTTTGTAATCCTATGTATCTTATTTTATGCGTTTAAAAACTTTATTCTGAGGTGTCCATGGGCTTCACCAGACTGACAAAGGGGTCCATTTCGCAAAAAAGGTTAAGGAAGCTTGGACTCCATTCCTAGTTCCTGATTTCCAGTTGAGTGTTCTTTCTACCTTCCTGCATTATTATTTAAAATTTGGCTCAGCATCTTTGTTAGAAGTCTTCCCTGGTCAATATTCATTTACATAACATCAGCATTTCTACTTCATTCTGATAACTAAACCATGCCTTTTATATGTAATTTATGTACATGTTAATGTTGATTGAGGATTCATTAGATTTTAAGTGGGTTGGGGAAAGAATACAAGCTTTTGTTAAAAAAATTATCCTTGGTCAGTCAGTCCACTAGCATTTATAAAGTACGTGCTATTGTGCCAGGCCCTATGCTAAGCACTAGGGATACAAAGAAACCAAAAAGACTATAGCTGCCCTATTGGGCATATTTGTTGGGACCTGAATAAGTACAATTTTAAGAACCTGAAGCAGAATTTTGATTTCTTAGCAAATTGGAGGACTGAGTGATGTAACAGCAGGCTCCCCCTGATTGGATTCAGTGCATCTCAGCTCAGAGCCCAGCTCTGCTTATTAGTGGCATAATTTCACTTTTTTGTCCTCATTTTCCTTATTTACAACATGAAGGGATTTGGATGAGAGTGTCTCAAAGGTCCCTCCCTGAATCCCTTGGTCACTGGACTAGCAGGCACAAAACTTGAATTCAAGTCCTGATTTTTCTGCTTTGTAGCATGTAACATTGGATCTGTGAACTTCTGAGTCTCTTGTCTGGGTGTGTATGTGAATACACTTTGAAAACTGTAGAACACTGATTATAAGGTAACTTGATGGATGATGAACTGGACATTTAAAGTAGCATAAAGAAGTAGAAAAATGATATGAAATCAATTTAAAAAAAAAATTCATGTGGTGGAACTGAAGACCACCAGAAAAAGTGTTGAAGAGAAGGTACATGACAAGAATGTATTTAGCTTTCACATTTTTTAAAAGATTGTGAGGTCTTTTCTAGTTTTGTGCTTCTTCATTCCAGGCCTTGCTTTTGTGATTGATGGGGTAAAATTGTGGAGCCAGCACAGCACTGTAGGAGATATACTCAGCAGAATTAAGTTTGAATTATAGAACTTCAGTTTACTAGATAAAATCACTTAAGTTCTCTAAGCCATCTGTAAAATGGAGGATTGCAGTATTTGTACCATATACTTGTGAGGAAAGAGTTTTATAAACTAAGAAGATATTTTATGAATATAAATTTTTACTGTATGCATAAGAAACACTCCCATTACTACATTCTTTCCATTATCTGTTTTTATTACCAAGTAGTAGTATGAGCCATAGCTACCTATTGTATTATGGAGCAAATTCAGAGTTGTCTGGCTAATTTGCCTTTCTGTGCATGTAGGATGGGATCAATCAGATAAATATGTGAAAATCTACATCACCTTAAATGGTGTTCAGCAAGTTCCCACTGAGAATGTACAGGTACAGTTCACAGAGAGGTGAGTATACAGTGTAATTTGGAATACGCTGCCTTTTGTTGTTCATTGATTACTTTATTAGTCCTGATCAATTTCCCCATTCTATGGCTTTGAAAAATCTGTCTCTTTATATTTTGGACCTAGACTCATCAAATACTGCAGAGAGATTATAAGAAGTAAACCTAATGTTTCTCAGACCTTTTGGCCACTTTCCTTAACGTCTTAGAATCTCAGAACCAAGAAGATAATGCATCTGTCATTTTATTTGCCTTGTAGGTCATTTGAAGTTTTTGTAAAGAATCTTAATGGGAAAAACTACTCTATGACGATCAACAACCTCTTGAAGCCCATCTCTGTAGAAGGTAGTTTAAGAAAGGTGAGTCTTCTAGCTTAAGCATATCATTGTATTAATTGCATTGTACAGTCTGATTAACTCAGACCCTGCTAAGTCTAAACTCGTGAAAATTCAGAGGTTAGGATGAAGTTTGCTTTTTCACTCAACATGGGGGAAAGTGATTGCTCTATTATGAAAATAAGGAAAAAAGCTATCTAGAGGGTTTAAAAAATACTAGGTGGAACATAGCACATGCCTGTAATCCTGGTTCTAAGGAGACTGAGTGAACCTGATGGGTCCTGTTAATTTGGGAATTCTGAGCTAAAGCCATGCGGTGTCAGCCCTGTCTGACATCAAGGTGGTGACTTCTTTGGAATAGGGAGTCACCAGGCTGCCTAGGAAGGGGTAAATTGGCCAAGGTTGGAAATAGAGCTGGTCACAGCTTCTGTGGCATTGTCAGTGGGGTCAGGCCCCAGAGTAGCCACTTGTACTTCCAGCACAGCTCAAAAGTATAGATAAAAGATATTCGTATTCATTGAAGCCAGTCCTTTAAAGATTCTTTCTACTTGGAAGTTGTGTAAATACTAATAAAAAGAAAAGGGAAACTGCCTTTTAAAAATCCTGTAATCTGTGTTTACCACTGATATAAACTAGCCTTCTTCCAAATTACTTCTAATTAACATCACATAGTGGAACTATTCATATTTGCCATTTTTTAATTCTTTTTTTCTTTTTGTTTTGTTTAATTGAATTATTTTATTTGTTTTCAGTGTTTGACAATCATTTCCATTTATCCTAGATTTTTTTCCCTCCCTTCCCATCATTCCCCCCTCCCTCCTCATTCCCTCCCTGAGACAGTGTACAATCTTATATAGGTTCTACACTCCTATTAAATGCCTGTTTCATAGAAGAATTAAAATGAATGGGAGAAACCATAAAACAAAACATAATACAAAAGAAAATGGTCTGTTTCTATCTGCGATCCAATTCCATAGTTCTTTTTCTAGATGTGGAAGGCATTTTGCCTCAAGAGTCCATTGGAAATTTTTTTAAGTCCATGCATTTCAATGAAGTACAATCTTTAATTCTTTATAGAGATAAAATTAGGCTTTGGCACAAGGTTATAGTTACTTTTGCAGACCTCAAATTTCTGCTGTTGCAGTATGATTCCATTGTTCAGTAGTAGTTTTTTTCTTCATATCTGTGTTTTTTTCAGTCGTTGAAATTAAAAAGTAAAGATGATATTTGGAGACAGTTATTGAGATTAATACTTTGTTTTTAGAGAGACTCAAAGCTTTAAATAAAATGTCATTAGCAAAGTGAGATTAGTGAGCAGCCAATCAAATCATGAAACTGTTCATAGTGAGGTAAATATACAGTAACAAGTGATTGAAAGCAGTGATGTCACCATTTCCTTGGAAGTTTAACTAATAGGAAACAGTCCTCACAATGAGTAGGCCAGAGTAACTCCTTAGCAATAGTCAGCAAACCTTCTCCTTGGAGAGACATGACAAAGGTTTAAAATATTTTCTTGTTCACAAAATGGTATACAGGGAGGTGGTGCAAAGTAATAAGCAGTATCTTAACACAAATCAGTGAAAAAAGGAGGAGGAAATGAGTCTTCAGAAAGCTTGGTATGAGACTCAACTGAATTGTATCATCCCAAGAACAAATGTAGATGAGACCAGAACACAGATTTGTCACCTTTTCTAAAGTGATATAGTTTATCAGTGACAGAAGTGACACATTTGGGCTCAACAGTGCCCACAAAAGAAATCTGTGGGCAGTGAAACACTTGAAAATATTGAGGGATTAGCTAGAGAACTGAAAGAGGTTAACTGTGAAGCATACAAGAAAATATGCAAAGATCTGTGGAGGATTTATGAGGAATGCATGGATACAGAATATTAGGATGTGAATTGCGGAATGTTATCATTGGAGAGGAATCCTGAGGTCATTCAGAGCATTCTCCACCTGCTAGCAGGAGTCCCTTTGTATCTCCAACATAGGATAATCTTGGTAATACTTCATGTGACAGAAAAACTGACAGTTGGGGCAGCCCATTTCATCTCATTTCTGAATTACACTAATAGAAATTTTTTTTCTCTATGTTAAGCCAAAATCTGCTTCTCCCTTTGTGTCTTCTATGATTACACATAAGAAACCTATATAACAGCCCTTCACTTTACTAATTGTGGCTCACAGTTGTGGTAAAACTTTAATTAACCTTTAGTCAAAGAACCTCTGGAAAAATGATTTTGAAACTAGAATTAACCTTGTTGGTCATCTAGGCCATGTGCTTATTTACAGATGGAAAACTGAAGTTCTCCCCACATCACCCAATATAAAGTGATCCATCCAAGCAACAGTAATAGGAAATGGCACGAGACTGGACCTTTTGAGTCCAGATTGAGTAGTTTTGTGACTTTTTATATCTGCCAAAGCATATTCATTGGTCCATAAAGCAATCCTATTAACATAGATGTAACAAGATGTTACAGTCCCCCTTTTTATGGAGGGTGTGGTGTAGTAGAAAAATCGTTGAACTTGAGATCCAAAGATAAGGGTTCAGATCCTGGCACTGCTCACTGTGTACTCTCTGGCAAACCTTAGAGGATTATCCTAGGCATCAGATGAGATATTGTATAAATTATTTACGATGGAGGGGAAAAGTTGTGAATAAATATTAAAGTATACACATAAAGAATTCGTCATATATTAAGTTTGTATTTTTTTCCTGGCTCTTCTAGATCAAGACTGATACAGTTCTTGTACTATGCAAAAAGAAGCAAGCACAGAAATGGGATTACCTGACCCAGGTGGAGAAAGAATGCAAAGAGAAGGAGTGAGTCTTTTTCCTTAACATTTCTGACAATTGCAGCTTAGATACTTGTAGAAGATGATTATGCTATGTGTTGAGTTTTGGACTGCTGACACTTAAAAGTTTTAACAAAGTGGTTTTTGTTTTGGGGGGAGGGGGTGTGAAGTCTAACCTGACTTGAAAGGGGCTAATTAAAGTTATCTTCTTAAAGTTTTGATATTTCCTCTATTGTCAAAGCAGATCTGAAGAAAGCATGTGGCTAGGAATTATCTTTTCATATTTTAAGTCCATTGTACTTGTGGTGTGTATGTGTAGACATAACCATAGTGTCATGCTCTATTGTGTTAAGGTAATAAATTAACAAATTGAACTTAACTAACCATCCCCTCTCTCTGAGCCAGCTTGTGATTAGTGGCATGTTTCTATGAAACAACTAGCCAGAGTTGGGGAAAAAGGCTGATATTCCCTGACCTTGTTTTAACTGACTGGTCTGATTGACCCATATGAATGTAGGACGCAGAAAAAGATTTTTGTCTGATTCAGTATTTGTTAATTGCAGGGGAATGTTGTTGTAAAACTTTATTCCATTTTCTTTTTTCCTACAGAAAATCTTCCTTTGATAATGACACGGATCCTAGTGAGGGGCTGATGAATGTTTTGAAGAAAATTTATGAAGATGGAGATGATGAAATGAAGAGAACTATAAATAAAGCCTGGGTAGAGTCAAGGGAGAAACAAGCCAAAGGAGAGAGCGAATTTTGAGGCAAAAAAGTCCTTTCAGCCACCACTGTGGAAATATACTTTCCAATAAGGAACTGTTGCTGAGCTGCACAGATGCATTTGACAAGTATATTGTTTACATAGCCTTCTTCCAAGCAAAGACCGTGAACTCTTTCCATTTCATGCTGGAGGATTTATTTAAAATAAAATACGCTTATTTTAAAACATTTCTTCCAAGGAAAGTTGCCTTAGTGCCCTGGTTTTTGTGTGCAAGAAAGTGTCATTGTTTCCTCACTTCAATGTCAAAAAAGTCTTGCTAATTAAAAAGCTATATAACCCTCATCTCTGGTTATCTGCACAACTAAAAGGGTTGAACCTACTGTCAAAATAATCTTGCTTTTCCTTCAAGGTTGGCATGGGCATTTAGTCTTGAGTCCTTCAACTTGATATTTTAGGAGGAGTGGGTATAGAATTTGAGCTGTGAGCCTATGTTAATAGGTTGTGGTATAAATTGGCACTTGCTTCCTAAGGAACAGGGAGGGGGAATGTTCAGTTACTGTTTTAATTGGTATAAAGAGCACTTGATTGAAGTTTAAAAAGATTTAACTTAATAGCCAGGTATTACCACAAGGCATGTCTACAGATATTAGGGAATTATACTAAAAATTCAAACATGTCACAACTGAGAACAAATAAGCCTATAGTGGTAAGAACTAATCTCAAATTCCTCCTGAATTTAACAGTTGATGACAGTAATAAAATAAAGAAATATAAATAGCAGTCTTTGTCTTCTTTTGCATTCATCGTTAACAGTTATTTATGAATTAACTAGAGATTATTTACAGAAAAGGAATATGACAGTAAAAGTTTTATCTGATTCCTTGGAAAAGTGTTAAAAAAAATTTCTTTTTAAAAATTCTTATTTCCTTTTAAATGAAAAGAATGAAAGTTATTTCCCTTGGGACAAAAAAATGCCAACCCCTAAAACAGCAGTAATAATCTAGGAACTTTTATCCCAACCTCTGCTTGTTTAAACCTGACTAAAAGTGGATTAGATTGGGGTAGCTCAGAATTGCTACTTAAATACTATTCAGTCATTAAATGCTTTTGACACAGCAGTTCTTTGAGCTAAGTAGTATAAGTGTGTGTTACATCCTCAGTCTACACGTGAATAAACAGCTGGTTACTCCCAAGTGGACCCATGTCTACCATACCATACGACATGAATCAGCAGTTGCAGGATTAGGGCCTTAAAGATACCTTTCCTTTTCCTGTTTGACAAATTTTGTTGATTCCAATTTTCTCAAAGTAAGAAGAACCCATATTTTTAACCAGTATTTCTCAGCTTATGGTGTTCTTCCATGATGTGTAAATCAGAACGAGTGCAAGTGATAAAGGTTGCAGAGAAAGACCCTTCGTTGGGTCAGCTTCCTATGGAGGATTTAGGGGAGGACATGAACAAAAGTTGCTCAGAATGAGAAAGCCCAGATGGGTTGCAATTTGTATTGTCGAAGAGGGAGTCCTTTCGTAGATAACAGCTATGGAAAGAAAGTATGAGTAGTCCATTATTGAGAGAGTTCCTTCATAGGTAATAGAGCTATCCAAAGAAAACTTTTTAAGCATCAGATTTCTCTGGTGTACCTATTCCAGCGGTCCATCAGCGATTTAGCAGAAAGTTACAGAAAGTTGTTACAGCCAAAAAATTCACCCTAGTGCTAACTTAGGTGCCATTCCTTTGAAAGTTAGGCTGGAGCTTTGACAAGTCACCCTGTGAAAAAACCCCATACTCAAAGCATATTCCCTTATTCATCCATCCCAGTGATTCTAAACCCACTTCAAACCCGATTCTCCCCATCGCTGCTCCCTTATTTCCCTCCCTCACAACCCACCCTTTCTGTGACTCACTCTCAAGATATCCACTTGTGCTGTCTGGAACATCTACTTCAGAGGTAACAAGTTTGCTTTCACTGTAAACCTTTTCCTCCACTTTGCACTCACTGGGACCTTGTTCTTGATATAGCTTCCCTATATTTCGCACCCCCTCCCCCCCCCAACATTCACTGGTCATAGTGAGGGAGATGGAGTACTCCTTATACTCCATTGCCACTTTGAGGCTCTATTGCCATTGCTTAGTAACATCTTTGAGCTTCATTCAATCCATACTTAACACCCAGTCAAGGCTAGCTGGCTGTAGCCTAGTGACTTCTAGGATACTGATTCCTTCCTCAATGAGTTTGGTGCCTGGTTTGTAGTCTTTGTCCTTCCTAACTCTTCCTATCGCTGGACTTCAGTATACTAATACTAAGTTCTTCATCTTACACATTTCCCTTGCCCTCTACCCTACATCAACTATATACAAAAAATGGTGACAGCCTTGATCTTGGTATCACCTTTAAGTGTTCTATTTCTATATTCATAAAATGTGAAATTCCTTTATCCGATCAAAAGCTGTCATCTTTCCATCTCTCCCATTTTTCCTCCCTCAACCCTGTTCTAAATTCTCACCATGACTTGTCTAATCCCTCAAACCCTCAATTCTTTCCCAGGCTATCACTCCTGAACAGCTACACTCTTCTTTTCCCCACTGATCTCTGAGTGAACTAATCTCAACACTGTCCCTCAAGTTTTTTGCTCTCTTATTCTACTGAAGATCTTACGCTGCCAAGACAGGCAGCCATCTACTGCCTTCCTACTCCTACTACAGAGTGAATAAAATCACAGTGCACTACAGGTTTATTTTATGTAATCTCGACCAGACCCTCGCTGCAGCAAGGCAGTCTATACCTCCCTAATAGATTTACTATCCCAACTACTACAGTGGCTTTTTACAGCCCTTTACATCCCCAAAGTGCCCATAACTCTTGCTACTCTCACCCTCTCAACTGAGAACCCTGCCTTGTATTGCAACGAAAAAATGAAGGGCCATTCAAGAGCTCTCTTCTTCCCAGAAGTCTTCTCCCATGATCTCCACCCATCTTCCATGAAGAAGTGGCTCTTCTCTTTATCAGGACAAATGTGTACCAGTGATTCCATTCCATCCCTTTTGCGGCAGACTGCTTCCTCTGTTGTTCCTACTCTCACTTGCCTTTAATCATTCTTTTTTGACTGCTCCTCTACTGCCTACAAACATGGCCATGTCTCCCTCATCCGATCCATGTATCCCCTTTTGTGGCTAAACTCCTTGAGAAGGACGTCCACAGTGGGAGTTTCCACAGCTTTTCCTCTCTGTCGCCTGGCTTCTGATTTCATCGTTCATCAGGAACAGCTCTTGCCAGTCACTGATGACCTCTTACTAGCTGAATCTAATGACCTTTTTTCAATTCTTATCCATGATCTCTGCAGCCTTTGGTGCTAGTGACTCTGCTCCTCTTTCCATCTGTGTGACACTCCTCTCCTGGCTCTCTCTGCCCATCTGACCACTCCTGGGCCGGCCAGCTGGCACATGAGAGCAACGCGTTGCCTGGAGTTCGAAGACCTGAGTTCACTCCAGTCTGAGACACTTAGAAGCTGTATGATGCTGGACAAATCACTTAGCCTGCTTACCCAAGATTCTTCAACTGTAAAATGAGGATAATAGTGCCTACTTACCAGGGTTGTTGCTGTATGTCAAATGATATCTGTAAAGCACTTAGTACATCGCCTGGCACGTAGCAGATACTTAAAAAAAAAACAAACCCATCTCTCTGTTCCTTCCTCCCTCCCTCCCTTTTCCTTGGCTGAATCCTCATCTCAGTGGGTATCTCCCCAAGGCTCTGTTTTGTACCTTCTCTTCCTCTACATTATTTTACTTAGGGATCTCATTAATTCCATGGATTCAGTTCTTTCCTCTAGGGAGATGATTCTGACATCCATTTATTTAGCTCTACCCTCTCCCTTGACCTCCAGCTGCCTAGAAGACATCTCTGGATGTCTCATAGACCTCATAAACTCAACTGGTTTAAAACTTCACTATCTTTTCCCCACAAAATCTTCCCCTCTTCTTAACTTTCCCTTTACTATACAGAGCAGCAGCATCCTCTCAGTTACCCAGGCCAGTGACTGGTTTTATCCTCCTCCGTCTCGCCTCTATCCAATCTGTTGCTCACTCATTTCTACCTTGACTGCACCTCTCACATACACTCCCTTCTTTCCACTGATGACGGCCCTCATCGTGTCATGCACTATTGCAATAGCCTTCTAATTGGTCTCTCTGTCTCAGGTCTTTGCCCACTGCAGTCCACCCTCCACAAAGCCACCAAAGCATCCTGAAGCACAATTCTGACCATGTTAACTTACTCAATAAACTTCAGTGGCCCCCTAGTCCCTCCAAGGTGAAGTGTAAAATCTTCTGTTGGGGTCTTAAAAGTCCTTCATAATCTGGTCCCTTCCCATTTTTCTGGTCTTTCACCTACTCTGTACTCTAATACAATGAGTAGTATGGACTCCTCTGTTTCTTGAAAAAGACACTCCATCTCCCAACTCCAGGAGTTTCACTAATTGTCTTTCATGTCTAGAATGTTTTCTCTCTGTCTTTCTCTTTATCTCTACCTTCTGGCTTCCACAACTCTAAGTCACAGCTAAAATTCCACCTTCAGTAAGCAGCTTTTCCAGGTCCTCCTTACCTTGGTGACTTTCCTCTAAGAGTATACACAACTTACCCTTTATATATCTTGTTAGTACTCAAGTTGCTTGCTTGTTGTCTTCCCCACTGAACTGTGGGGTCCTTGTCAAAAAAGGACTATTCCCTATGCCGCTTTTCTCTATCTCTAGCATTAGGGCAATGCCTGGAACATAATAAACTGTTTACTAAATGCTTGTTGACTTGACTTGATACTAGCTTAACAGGACCTACCAGAGCTTGTGTTCCACTAGCAGAGCCTTCCAAAATTCAGGCACTTCCACGTCAAGCAGCAAGGTTTTAGCCTACTGTTGCTTTACACCAAGCAGAAATAAAGTAAAACACAAATTTCACATCAAAATCTTTTTTTTCTTTGCCAGTATTAACAAGTTCAATTATAAGAGAGCAATTCAGTCACAGATCATGTCCTCTATAGATTTCTACAAAATCAAGATTTTTTTCTGCTAAAAAAAATCAAGAAAAGCAGCTCTCCTATGCAGCTATTGCTTACTGCTTGTTTATTCATGATGGTGGTTGCAGTCCTTAATGTCAATGCCAAACACTCAAGCACAGTGTCCATTTTGCTGAAAAGATAGTGAAGTTTTAAACCAGTTGAGAGCAAGAGCTGATTCACCACATTGCTCTCTGGACCCCAGAAAGTTGCCCATGATCAGCCAGATGCCGGAAGACAATCCGGCTGAGTCTCCAGCGCCTCTTCACTCCTCGGGGTCGAGATGTCATAACACAACGATTCCGTATCCTGACAGGACAGCTATCTCTGGGAAAAGCAGCAATTTCCTGATCTGCTACTTCCTAAGAAAAAAAAAATAGCATTATTGCAGAGTTCTCATTCATCAGTATCTGCTGTCTGTGTGAATTCTCCAGTGGAGAAGCTCTTTCTTAGGTCTTTTTAAGTGTTTACTCTGATTCTCACAGGACCTCAGAATTGAAAGGGAGCTTGGATGTCATCTAGTCCAACCAGTAGGAATTCCTTACCCCTGACAACCTTGTTTGGACATAGTTCTTTACACATTGTCTCCCCATTAGATTGTGAGCTCCTGAGAGCAGGGATCTTTTTTGCCTTTCTTTTTATCCCCAGTACTTAGCACAATGCCTGGCATCAGTATACACTTAATAAATGATTCCTTAATAAATGACTAAAAGGAATTGTTGTTTATGTACATTTCTCCCATCATATTCTTTGAAACTGATTCATCAGTGCTACTGAAGAGGTTTACATTAATCCCTATAAATAAAATTAACCATGACTAGGTTCACTTTTTTGTAGAATTAAGGCCAGAGCTTAACCACAGAATAGGATTTGCCTTGGAAAAAAGTCAATCAGAGGCAATTTTTTAACCCAACAAATTTATTTCCCAAAACGATATACTTGAGCTAGTAAAGACAGAAATGAGGTTATAATACAAACACAGACATACACAAAAACACAGACACACACACATACTGTGTATCTATAGATTTATGGTCAGAGATAGCTAGAGACAAATGTGTATGTGTGGGTATGCATGGATATATCTATCTTCTTCCTTTCCTTTTCCTCTGTCATATAAGTAGTGTTTTTAGATGTCAGGTACCTTGTATTGGGAGTGAGGAGGTTTCTGTCAGATGAACTGTACAGAGAAGGGGCAACAAGTTCCAGTTTACCAAGTATCTCTAAGGCTTACTGTACTTCATACTGAACCTTCTGCTGGGATTGGTGAGGGACACAAAAGTTTAAAACACAGATCCTGTCCTCAAGGAGCAGATAATCTTTTTGAGGAGAAACAAAAGTTATGTAAGCCTTGATAAAAGGTCATAGGGGAGATAGCCTAGGAGGAAGCCATAGGAGGAGGGCATGGTTCACAGAGATATGGCTTCAATCCCAGGAAGGAATTGTCATGGATGTTACAGGGTCGACTTCAGATGACAGGTGAGTGGTTCTCAAGGTATACCTGGGCCCTCCAATTCTCTGATTCTTTTAGAGTGGCCAGGGCCTTGCACACAGTATGTAGTTTATGAATGTATTGGATGAAATGTCACAATGCTTAAGACCATCGAATACCATGGATGAAAGGGCAGTTAAGTGTGAGTAGCATTCCTGAACCATGACCTTTCGTGGACAGTTTCAAGAGAAGGCATTTGTTTAATTTCTTAGATTTAAATGTTAAATAAACTAACTTGGAGGTCTTTTGGCAAGATCGTGTTCTTTCTGAGGGAGTTGATCCGAAGTCTTTCATCTGCAAATTCAAAGGCCATCTTTCTCCTCTTCACATCACGCAGCATTCTCCAGTCCACATAGTAACTTCGGATCTGTCCTGTACCTGAAAAAGGAACCATCTAATGATGGTCAAAGAAAAAGACAAAAAGGTAGTAAA
The DNA here is from genome assembly GCA_028658325.1 of Potorous gilbertii. NCBI lineage: Eukaryota > Metazoa > Chordata > Mammalia > Diprotodontia > Potoroidae > Potorous > Potorous gilbertii. Next base: position 635,033,374 of record CM053770.1, on the reverse strand, counting down.
ACTTGTGCTTTGTTCCTTGTCTTAATGACTTCCCCCATCCCTTTTATAGTTTTTCCGCAAGGTGACCTAATGTTTCTAATCGAACATTTACTAAGCGTTTCCTCTGATGAAGGCACTGCACTAGATGCAGCTTACATTCTACCACGGGAAGGTGACAAGGTTTGTGATCTCTTCAGGGTAGGAGTTTCTCCAGTGAGGGACATAGTTATTCATCTAGTCTTCCCTCATCCTGTGGGACTTTTATCAATAGTCCCCCAAAAGTTTCCCACGAGTCCACCTGCTGTGCTGGAAGCCTTCTTCAATTTCTCCCAATATCATGAGGGTACCATGGAGTGCTCTAGTGTCCATCATCCCTCACCCTTGCCATGTGAGCAACCCCTGTTGTCTTACTGTCATAGAATTCCTTGAAGTAATTCATGTAATAAATGTTTTTGAGCAGCTGCTACATGCCAAGAACAGTGCTAGGTACTGAAGACACAAGGAAAACAACAAATCAAGGAACCTACTTCCCACTGAATGAAAATAACATAGATACAGGCAAGTAAATACCAGAAAATTGAGGAGGGAAAGAATATTATAACTGAGGGGAATCCCAAAGATTCTGAATAGGGATTTATACCTGAGCTGAGCCTTAAAGAAAACTAGAAATTTTAGATTTTAAAAGATAGAGATAAGAAGGGAATACGTTCCAGAATTGGAGGTACTGAGATAGGAAAATGTTGACTTTGGAGAAATATCAAGCAAAGCAGCTTGGCAAGGACACAAAATATGTGAAGGGAAGTCATGAAATGTCTGAAAAGGTAAGTGAGAGTCAGACAACAAAGAGCTCTAAAGACTAGATTAAAGAGTTCACTTTATCTTAGAAGCAAAAGGGATCAAATGACCACTTTTGAACAGGGGAGTGATATAGTGTGGAAGATAGAATGGAAAAGGAAATCAATTAGGAAACTACTGAAATAGAGGGGTTGAGGACCTGGATGAAGATAGCAACAGGGAGAAGTAAAAAGGATAGAGTTGAGAGATGTTGCATAGGTGAAATCAAGAAGACTTGGCAGCTAATAGGATACAGAAGCAAGGGAGACAGAGGTAACAGTCAAGGATGACTCAGGGTCTGAATCCTACATACTCCTACACAAGGCTTTGTGGATCTCCATAGTGCTCTTCCCCAAATTACTTTACATATAACAGACATTTTAAAATATTTACTTAATCATATATATGTTTCCCTCCAAATAGGAAGTAAGCTCCTTGAGGGCAGAGGCTTGTTTTTTGTATTTGTATCCCCAGTGCCTAGTGCTGTGCCTATTTAATAAATGCTTGTGGAGTAAGTGATTTTCAGTGCCAGGAAGGATTTGCAGGAAGGGTGGATTTAGAGGGAAATAATATCTAGCACATTACAGACACACACACGTACATATATACACACACATATTTACATACACATATACATCACTTGAAGGTTGACAAAATGCTTCATATGCTATCTCATTGGATCCTCACAAAGATCCTGTGAGATGGTTCTATGATTATGGCCACTTCACAGAGGAGGGAACTGAGGAAGAGCGCAGCTAAGTGACTTGCCCAGGATCACCCAATAAATAAGTTTCTGAATCAGCATTTGAATTCAGGTCCTCCTGAATCCAAGCCCCATATTCTATTCATCGTGTCTCCTAGCTGCCTGTCATGATGAAAAACATGGTTCAGTTTTGTTTTGGAAATGCTGAGTTTGAGATAGGAATGAGACAACCAGGTGCAGATGTCCAGTATGCAGCTAGGGGGTCAAGAGCAGGGGTCTGGGTTGGATTTGGGATTCACGTGTGTAAAGATGATAACTGATCCTTCGGAAGCTATGGTGATCACAGTACAGAGAGTATATGTATCTATATCTTTACCTCTATGTATCTATAGGGATAGATATATAGATCTATAGAGAGAGAGAAATGGATGGATGAGATGACACAGGTAGATGATAGATATAGGTATAGACAGATAGACAGACACAGATACAAAAAACAGTCTTTTCAGGTGGGGGACGGTCAATGCTCTAGCAAAGAACCTGGGGGGGCCAGGGTCACCCGGGTCATCCAGGACGGGGCTGGTCAACAAGGTGGAGAGCCGCGGAGGTCAAGCAGGAGGACAACTGAATCAAGGACTTACAGTCCTGCTCCCGCAGTATTTGCTCAGTGGCAGCACGGCCGCTTGGAGCGGACCCGGACTCCCATCCGGCTGTTCCTTGTGAGGCTGGGCTGGTGGTGTTCCTTCCCAGTTTTGGTTTTTTTCGTTCTGAATGCAGGGCTTGGGGCAGGCGTCGGAGGCGGAGACTCCGGAAGCCGGGCTCACAGCCTGCCTCCCATCCGCCATCGCTCCAGCCTCAGTTTCCCCACCTGTAAAATGGAGGCCACCGACCTCCCCCGGCTGCTGAGTCTGAAGGCGCGCTTTCAGACCTTAATCTCGCCCTCCAAAGGCTACTGACTGACTGCTCTATCACCATCACCACCGATACGGTCGGCGTCGCTATCCGAGGCCTCAGCGTCCTCACTGGCCCAGGGACCTCGGGGGCGCTTCCGGCTCTCCGTCTACACTCGCCGCGCTCATTCCTCTGCTCCCCGGGGTCTTGGGGGCAGGAGGTCTCCGGGCCCGCCGGTTTCGGGGGTCGGGGAGCTGCGGGGGGACAAAAGGCCGGGGAGAGGGAGGGACGCGGCGCAGCACTGACCTGACGTACGGACCGCAGCACAGACGCCAGCACGGAGGCCGCCATGTCGCCATTCAAAGGTCCGCAACTTTATTGACACCGAAGGAAAGAGCAGCAGACACGGGGAGGCGGGGCCTCGTGCGGGGCGCAGGAAAGCCCTGGTGAGCATGCGCGAGGAGGATGCGCAGTGAGCGCGCTCGGCTACGCTTCCCCCCTCCCGTGACGTGACGTCACCGCGCTGGCCCCTCCCTGGGTCGCGGTTCAGACCCTGTGTTTAAAAAGCCAGAGTGCCGGGAGGTGAAAATAGGTGACATCAAAAAAAAAATCAAAGGCCCCCAGCCCTCCCTCGGTCAGGCGGGCCGCCCTGGGTGCCAGGCGCTGTGCTGAGCGCCGGGCATTAGGGGAAAGGGAAGAACGCGGTCCCTGCCCCGAGCGGGGGAGGGGCAGACCCCCGTACAAGTAACTGCCCTTAAGTGACAAGTTTACTGGGCAGCCGGGGGTAAAAAGCGGGTACAACGGGGAAGACGAGTCATGCCAACGCGCCAGCCTCAGTTTCCTGCTCTGAAAAATGGGTCTGATAATAACGGTGCCCACCTCCCGGGGCAAGGACGGCGCCTGGCAAACCTTAAAACTGCAGGGCTGGGGATTAGTGACCGGAGCGGTGCCCCCGAAGTCAAATGCCCCTCTGTAAAGTGGGGAAAATAGGATCGAATGAGATAAGACTTATAGTCCTATATAAATGCTAACCCTCCTCCTCCCCCTCCTCTTAATCACAGAGTAAATGGAAGGGAATCTGACAGCTAAAGCTTCTGTTCTTTCCAAAAAACTCGTTAATCACAATCTACTCCGTATCAACCTTGCACGGACCTAGTTATTTCCTATGGTTATTAATTGTTCATGCAATTACTGTTATTCCTAGTTATCTGCATTAGTGTGTGAGCTCCTTGAGGACAGATCCTGGTACTTGCCTAGCACAGTGCTTGGCACACAGTAAGTGCCTAATAAGGGCTTCTTGCTTGCCCGCCTGAAGTATCCACGGAGTACCCACTGTACAGGGAAGTGTGGCAGATGCAACAAAAGCAGGAGGTCTCATCCCGCTCTCTGGAGTAGAGCCGCTGACTGCTGAGAAGGGACAGGGAATGATAACATGGAGGTAGAGAAAGGCAAGACAAGGCAGCATATTCATCTGATTCTTTGGGAGGCTGATAGGATCATTTTAAGAAACTGTCATGACTGGTGAGATAGAGTGTAACAAGCCCAATTAGAAAACACGTGAGCAAGGAAGGAGGAGCAGAGGAGAACCTTGAAATTTCAATTCAACAAACAAGAAAGCATTTATTAGGGAAGCACCTACAATAATGAGCTGGGATACTGTATCAGTGCTGGGGATACAAGAAAAATGTTTCCTGTTCAGAAGATTCTACTTTCCCCTTCAAAGGCCCTCAGAGGATTATTTGGGACTGAAAAGCTACAAGGATACAAAGAAACAGTTCTCAAATTTTATGTTTAAGGATTTCTAGGTGTAGTACTTTATTTTAAAATATCTGGATTGTTTCCCCCTTAGTTCAGAGTCCTCTGATACTTTTAAAGTTAACTATTTTCTTTTTCAGTGGCATAAATGTAATAGATGATGAACCTATGGTTGTGTCCTCGGAGCCCAAGATTTGGAGCAAGGGGCCTTAAGGTTCAAATTCCTGCACAGCCCCTTACTACTTGTATGAGGTCAGGCAAGTAACAATCTCTCAGAACCTCTGTGTCCTCATCTTTAAAATGAAGGGATTGGACTAGGTGACCTGTAAGGTGTCTTCCAGCCTTAAATCTGTGATGCTGTCAACCTCTTCAGAGGGGTTATCCTTATTTCTTGGGAACCAGTGGAGTCTTGGCCAGAAAGTCAAGAAACTTCCCATCTACCACCAAGTCAGTAATTTCCTCCTTCCCTCTTCTCCCTGACCTTTATCATCTTCTTCATTTATGTGTTATTTGCTCTTCTTGGATGAATTAATCTCTACCCCTTTGTTCTGTCATTCCTCAGGTTAGTAGATAACATTTTCTTAATACCTTTTGGTTCCTGAGAAGATAATCCAATAATTAGTTAATTTTTATTGCTTAAAGATGGGAAGTGTTAAATTCTGCCAGTCAATTTTATGTGAGTGCAGCCTGGAAGTCAGATGGCAAGAACAGTCCAGCTGGCATGGCTTGACCCTACCATACGAAGTCTATATTCATCAAAGCTGACACATACATACCCCCATGTGCCTGGCTTTACTACTCCTTCCATATTCAGCTCCTCCCTGCTGACCAGCAGCTGTTCCCCAAGAGAGGACACAGTGTTCCTGTTTTTTCTCTCCCACATGAGAGATGGATGTGGTTTGGCCAAAAGTGAGAGATTCCTGGGAAAGAGGAAGAACCTTTGGGTGGTCCATGTGTGTTCAGTGCGTATTATTTTTTTGTGAGACCAGAATAGTGGTGATGGTGACTGTGGGTAGAAAACTGCACAGAAGGGGAAGAAGGGTGGGGAAAGGAAAAGAAAGCTGGGGAAGATGAAAATTACATCCAGTGGCAAAGGGGAGGGGCAGAGGAAGGACGACTTTCTTTTCCTTTGATGCCACAGTTGGAATTGGGAGGATGTAAAGGTTGCATTTTATCTTGCTTAAAAGTAATTTAAATAGAAAATCCTGCACCATGAGAAAACTGTATGCTCACTACAATATCACCAGGTTGGACATTTAGTTCTTTCTACTCAGACTCTGAGATGGTGTATTATATGTAGGGGATGAGTGAAACATCTGTTTTGTTTTGTTTTGTTTTTTTAATCAGGACCCATTAAACATCAGTACCAGATCTGATCGACTTAATAACTTGGCAGTAAAGTGTAGGAGACATTACCTTCTTACTGCTAGGTGCTGCTGCAGGAACTGTCCTGTATGGCATGCCAAGTGGACTCCAGTCTTGTGCTATGAACACAAGTTCTATGGCTTGCACACAAGGTGGTGCTGCAGCTTCATCAGAGCTGAGTGCCCCCCAAATCAGTTCTCCTAGTCATCTTGTCAAAATACTACATGATGTATGTTAGGTGAAATAAAAGTGGGGGAAATGGCTTTTTAAAGTATTGTCCATTATATATGAAGCTGACACTTTCAACCCATCATCAGAAGGGAATGTGTTTATAGCAGTATTTGTCCATTAGTGTGATAGCTTTGCATAGACCTACCCATACTCTCACACATTTGTGAGACTGCTGGCCCATGGGTTAGGGACATAAAGTGAAGGAACCCATTACCTTGATTAAACTCTGACCAACTGGATAGGTATTATCAAGTCAAGAAAGTCCAGAAGGGTTAGCACAAAGTATCACCTAGCTCTTTGAATTGTTCGTAGACTTTTCTCTCAGGTCAAATCTCTGGGAGGCTGACTTAGCATGGGATCATGAAATTTATATCTGGGAGTGACCATTCAATCAGTCAGGTAATTGAACAATCAACGAGTATTTATTTAGTGTCTATTATGCTCTAGATTCTAAGGGTACAAATACAAAGAAGACAATAGACCCTACTCTCAAGGAATTTATATCCTAATAGAGGTCTACCCTTCCCCCTTAATTTAAGGAAAAGTAACTGAGGCCTAGGGAAGTTAAGTGACTTGCCCGAGGTTATGCAGAAAGCAAGTAGTCAGTCTTTGGGTCTTAGAAGAAAAAATCAGTATCTTCTTTCATCTTTTCTAGGATGAATCTTTCTTGTAAAGAATATATCCTTCAAAGAGTAGCTAGCTTTGGAGTCAGAAGACCTAAATTCTAATCCTGGGATAATCACTTAATAGCTTTGTGACCCTAGAGAAATCTCTTTACTCCCTCGGAGCCACAGTTTCCTTATTTGTAAACCAGAGACAATAACATTTTCATTTCTCCCTCAGAGGAATCAGAGGACATGAGGATCAGATGAATTCATGTATGCAAAGCACTCTGCAGCTTCCAAGCATTGTATAAATGCAGTAACTGCTATGAATTATTATATTGTAAATCACTGGAGAACAGGGAGTGAGTTTTTTACCTCTTTACATCCCCAGTGCTTTTATATCACAGTGCCTTGAAAAACCAGGAATTTTAAATAAATGGTTTTGGGTGATGGGATTGGTGTCCAGAATACTTATTTTCAGCTTACCTCCTTAAGTACAAGTGGCATTGATTCACTCTGCTTTTCTCTTAAATGAAATTCTCTTACCCACTAAGTGTGCAAAGAGAATGACTCTGGTTTGACTCCAAATCCTGTGCTAGCGAGAGGGATAATCCTGAGCTGTCTGGGGCCCGTCCCACTGAGTTTCTTTCCCTGTTCTTTTTTAGCTTCCTTCTTAATTTTTATTATGAATATATTCTTTTCATACGTGTACATATGCGTTCATTTGAACACCACCTTGTAAATCCTAAGAATGAGCTATATATTTTGTTCTTGGGTTTGAGATTGGCTTAATTTTCCCTCAGGGTACACTTTGCCAGCTCATTTGTGGCCTAGACTGAAACATAATGTTTCATATTGGCTCTGGTGGTGAGGATACACCTACTTTCTTTTGCAGTGCCCTTGACTGGTTTTCATTTGAACAAAACAAAACATTTAATTTGTAGCCCAAGCTTTTGTCATTGTGGGTTCCACACAGCTACACCCAAGTTCAGTGTACTTGATCTACTCTTTCAGTTGGCATCCAACTTAAAACTATTTATCACCAGCCCCATTCCAATCCTTTTCTCTAAAATCAAAACAAAACAAATAGCCAAACTATTATTTATACCTTAGCTTAAAGCAAAGGTGTTTAATTAAACAGTTGTAATATAAATAAGCAGGAAATATCCTCTTACAAATGCAGGGGCACGCTTTGCCATAGATTCTTGTGCCATCACTGGGAAAAAAACATAAGAGTCTGTTTAACTTGTGCTCCCAAGATTGCATTTCAGATGGAGCATTTGCTGGTATTAGAAGGTTCACCTTATTACCTTCCCATAAAGCTGTTTATGTCATTCACTGATCTCTTGATATCACCTGTTGGGCTATTTTATTATCTGCCTTTTTTCCATTGAACTCTTATTGGCACTTGCTCCTTCCCTATTGTATCATATCTACCAGGTGAATTCATTCTTTGCAAGGGATACTTCTAATTCATTTGTAAACTATCCAATAACCTCAGGGCTATTATAGCTCTTTTATGAAGCAAATCTTTAGTTATATCTAGCCAGCATCGCAAGAGTCCCCACAATCATATCTGTATTTTGGACACTGATTTCTCTTCATCAGCAACTATTCCAAGCCTATCTGATATTTTGGCTGGAATGAGTAAATTCCTTTCAAACCTTATCATGCCCTCATCGGCTAGCAATAGAATTATCTAGAATATTCTGCACCTTCACTTAACTAGACTGAAGGTCAAAGGGGAGGTGACAACTTTTGTCCAACATTTCTACAACATCCAAATCATTATTGAAAGTGAATTTTAAATTAATATTCCTTTCCTCCTTTGTCTTTTCTTCCTCTGTCTTGAGTCCTTTTGAAAATCTTCATCAATCAAGTGAAAATTCAAGTTGACCTCCAATTGCAGGGAGGGGAATCAGATGTATTACAAAAGGTTCAAGGCAAGTCAGTGAGAGACAGAGCTAGGCAACCTCTGCATAGTAAACTAGGCAAATTCTCATAGTTCCAGACCACAAGACAGAGTGTTCTAGTGTCTGTCATTGTTACTTACATCCCTTCTCCAGAAAAGACAAAGAAGTGAGGCAGTGAAGATTTTTATTCTTCCTTACTGAGATGGTCCCTTATCAGTTTCTAGATGAGAAGAGAGAGGAAGTCAGTAGAACTCCCTCTCTTCATTTCTGCTTATGAAACATTTTTCAGTCCTTCTTAAAAAGATCCTCTACAGTCATGAAGTTTTCTCTTCTCTTTTCATAACCATTTTCAATGGAATCATTTAGAATAATAAGGAAGCTTATTAAAAGTTCACCCTAATCCAACTCCTTGAAACTTAGGTCACTATATTAGTATATGAGGGAAACTGCTAAGGTTCTTTCTACAGTTAAATCTTCAGCACATAACGAGCTTGGCAGGGGGCTAATTATATTTATCTCATTTAATTTTGTCCTGATTTGCCTAGAAAAAGGAGTTGTAAAAATTGTATATGAGGGTATTTTGCTTCTGTTCCTCTAATTGGCATCTAATTCCAGTATTAGTTTTTTATTCTGTTATTTATTGTGTTTGTCTTTCCTTCCCAATAGAGTGCCAAACAGTAATGGCGGTGACTATGTCTCATACATCTCTTCTATTACCCAGGCTGCCCAGGATTGTGCTTAATATACAGAAGGTGTTCATTAAAATTTTTTGGTTGATAAACTGATTTGCTAGATTAAATTCCTGTGAGTGTTCTCCATGGGTCTGTCTTTGGCCCTCTTTTCTTTTCCTTCTGTATTGTCTCCCTTGGTGATCTCATCAGCTCCCATGGATTTAATTATAATCTCTATGTAGATGAATCTAGATCTTTTTGTCCCAATGTAGCCTCTGTTCTGACTTCTACTTATATCATCAAACTGCCTAATGGACTTCTTGAATCAGATGTCCTGAAACTGAACTCACCATGTGCAAAACTAAACTTATCATCACCCAAAGCTTTGCCCCCTTTCAAATTACTTATTACTATTGAAGAAGGTACCACTAATCTGTTAGTTACTCAATATCGTAAAGTAGGTGTCATCCTCAACTCCTCCTTCTTTCTCACTCCTCATATCCAATCTGTTGCCAGGGCCTGTTGATTTGATCTTAACAACATCTCTCATGTACATCACCTTCTCTCTGCTCACACAGTCACCATTCTGGTGCAAGCCCCTTATCATCTCACTCCTGAACTACTACAAAAGCTTTCTGGATGGGCTTCCCATTGCTGGTGCATTCCTTCTGAGATTATTTCCAATTGACCCTCTGTATTTTGTAAGTGTATAATTGTTTGCATATTGATTTCCCAATTAAAACTGAAGGCAGAGGCTATTCTTTGCCTTTCTTTACATTCGCAGTGCAAAGCCTAGTGCCTATCACATAATAGATGTTTAATAAATGCCCTTTGACTTGTTGACTTCATTGGATACCAGTTTTCTAGTATATAGAATGTTTTTCTTTTCCTTTCCCCTGGTATAATCCATAAGTATCTTGACCTCTAACTTCCCGCCGCGCCCCGCCCCCCCCACTTACAGAAGAAGGAAATAAAAACAAAAATAAATGAGCAGAGAATAAATGTACAGCTCATAGATTTAGAGTTGAAGGGGACCCTAAAAATTCATCAGGTTCAATCCCTTTATTTTACAGATGAAGAAAGCATAAGTTAGGGACAAGATCTGAACCCAGGTCTTTCTGACTTGAAGTTTGGTGCCCTATTCTTTGGTACGTTGCTTCTAACTCCCTAAAATATAAAGAGTACAGTGTCTTCTGCAGGTTCTTTCACACCAGACACCATACCCATAAGACAATAAATACTCTTAAAAGAATAATTGAAACCTGTGAGTTCATTAGTTCATTGGCATCTATAATGAAACAACATTTTTGTTGCTGAAAACAACATAATATATTGGGCTTGAGTCAGCAGACCTAGACTCTAGATATAGTTCTTCCGCTTAACCAGCCTTATGAGTTTGAGTAAGTTATTTAACCTCTCTGGGCCTCAGTTTCCTCATTTGTAAAGATAAAAGGTTGAACTTGATGCTCTCTTAGGTTCCTCTCAGCTTTACATCTGAGATCCCATGATGAGATTGATGAGGTTCCGAGGTGATCAGGGACCCCAAAATACGGACAGTCCGGGTCCTGCTTGAATGAATTCGATTCAAGCCTTCTTAAAGCCAAAGAAAACAAAGTTTATTAAGGATTCGCCAAATTGGGTTGCCTCTTAAGGAGCCTAAGCGTTTGTAATGCTTGTATTCACAAGTGGGCCAGATAGGATCCCAGCTAGATAGAGTCTGAACTGGATTGCATCTGAGCACCTTCATGGAGGCAAAGTGGGACTTAAATACAGCAAAGAGTTTAGGAAGGATGGGGGGTGGGAGTGGGAGTGGTCTGGTAATCTAGAGTGATGGGGGAAGAAGTTCAGGAAGGGCCTTCAAGGAGGATCAAAGGCTGGAAACAACTGGAGGTAATCAACAAACATCAGACAAGGGGGCGCCTAGGTGGGAAGCAGGTAGGGCAATCAAGAGATAACCGACAATGGTCACAGATTTGAGTATGAAAGGCCAGATTCTGTGAGGGGATACAGGGAGAGCTCAATTTGAGTATGAAAAGTCAGTTTAAGTAAGGAAATTCCAGGGGAGCTCAAGGAAGTTCCCAGAGTCTGAACCCCGTCAAGATGATCACTAAGAATCTTTTTCACATCTAATGTTTTAAGCCTCTAACATCTACTCTGCTACACAGACATAGGCATCAGATTCCATTCTTTTATTGGTTACCTAGTAGAGAAATGGGGACTCTGTCATACATTTGTAATGAGAGACTATAAGATCTATTATGTAGACACTGAAAGGCATTAGAATTGGAATGAGAACTCTAGATATCCTAACCTGAAAATTCCTCCAACAAGTGTAGTGAAAAGAACACTAGACTTAGAAAGTCTGGGTTCTAATTCTAACACTACCAGTCTCAATTATACTGAGCTGTGTAACCATGAGTAGGTCACTTCATTCCTCTGGACACTGGTTTTCTCGACTCTAAAATGAATTAAGTTATCTCTAAGATCTTTTCTAGCATTGGTATTCTGTGATTCTGTGACCTGGTTCTTTTGAAAATCCCCATATATCATGGGACTACAAGACCAAATAGAAGTGTTCTTCCTTTTGGGTTGGAAAGGCCAAACTCCTAGCAAGTTTAGTCATCTGAAGGCTGTCCCTAGTGGGTGACGTCAGACTTCATGCCTCAATCATTGAATTGAACTGGCAGTCTGCATAAAACCTCAGCTTAATGCTTTGTATAAACCACAGGGGTCTGCTCCCGGGAGAGGAACATTTGTAGGAATGATAGGGAATGGTGTTCCAACAGGAAAATATGATGTAATGAAGAAGGGGGAACAAAGCCGCATATGTGGTTACTTTGCTTTTAAGTACATTTGTCTGTATGGGATGTACATAATTACTGAAGAGACATTCTGTCAGATTCTCTTTTCCCTCTCTTTGCTACAATTGGTTTCCCTTCCTACTTCAGGAAAAGGGCATTACATTACTATTAACATTTATTAAAACACAAAATTCTAGGACTCAAAGAGCAGAAACACAAAGAAAGTGATGGGAACAATGCAATTCTCTGATAAAATAAAACTTGGTGATTATAATGACCCTTTAATTTGAGAAATCAAAGGAAGTAGAGGGGCATAACCTTAATGATGAATTCATTTACAATATTAAAGTACTGAGAGTATCCTCAAGGATTTGGTGAGGCAGGTTGAAGGAATCATTAACTCCATCTTACAGGTTGTGAAACTAAGACTTAATGCTTTATCCAAGGTCTCACAGTAAGTCAATCAAAAAGTCTAACTTGATCTATCCATCCCTGTTAATTACTTTCCCATATGGCATCTTCCTTTTGTTGCTAAATTCCTTTAGAAGATTGTCTACAATAGATGGTTCCATTTTTCTTTCCTCCTTAACTCTATAGTCTGCCTTCTAACCTCATATTCAACCGGCACTGTTCTCTCCAAAATTACTAATAATCTGTTAATTGCCAAATCTAATGGTCTTTTGGAAATCCTCATCTTTCTTGACCTCTTTGCAACCTTTGATGCTGTCAATCACCCTCTGCTCCTTGAATCTTTCTTTTCTTTAGTTTTCTTGACATTGCGCCTTCCTGGTTATCTGACTGCTTCTTTTCAGTCTCCTTTGCTAGTTCTTTATGCAGGTGATTGCTAACCTTAGGTGTCCCATAGGGCTGTCCTGGGTCATTTTTCTTTTTCTCTTCATATTATTTCACTTGGTGACTTCATCAACTGCCATGGATTCAATGATCCATGCTATGCTGATGATTCTCAGATTGACTTATCCTAAGTCTAAATACCTGGTACTAACCTCTCTTCTGAACTCTCACACTCAGTCAACAACTTCCAGATGCATACCGCCATCTAGATGTCTCATTTGACATCTCAGAGTCAACCTATGGCTAACTGAAAACAACATCTTTTCTCTAAACTTGTACTACTATTGACTCAGTCACTCAGATTTGTAACTACATCCTGGTTTCTTCCCTTTCCCTTTCCTTCCACATTCAGTGAGTTGTCAGGTCTAGTTGATTCCATCTCCATGATCTGTTTTGAATATGTTGCCTTCTTTCTCTCTGTTCACTTAGACTTTCACCAACTCTCAGTTGGACTGCTCTAATAGCCTCTTAATTGGTATCTCTGTTCCCAGCATCTTTTCTCTATCATTTATTCAAGATACAACTACCAAATTAACGTAGGAACAGATCAGATAATACCATTGCCTTGCTTGCAGACCTATAGTGATTCTCTTTAACCTTTAGGATAAAATACAAACTTCAGCCTGGTATTCAAGACCTTCCACTATCTTTTCAGTTTTGTTCCATATTCTCCTTTAAACTCTCTATGTTTCAATTAATCTGAACTATTACCTTATTCCCTAACTTGACATTTCATTTTGTGTCTCCATAATTTTACCCAAACTGCCCATCATGCCTGGGAATATACATGCTTAGCATGGTGCTTTGAACATAGTAGGTATTTAATAAAAGCTTGTTGAATTGAACTGAATGTTCTCCCTTTTTATCATAACCTCTCTGAATCCTTGTTTTCCTCTGAGAGTTCACCCAGGTACTGTCTTCAAGGTGCATCCTTTACTGAGCCATCCCTTTCAAAGTTATAAAGTCCTTAGCCTTCTCAAATTACCTTGCATTTACTCATTTATCTACTCTTTCCAGTGGGTTGTAAGCTCCTTAGAGACAGAAATGGTTTTTTGTTGTTTTTGTTTTGTCTTTGTGTCTTTAGAACCCAACACATTACCTTGCACATAGTAGGCCCTTAATAAGCATTTGTTAAATGGAGTTGAAATGGAATTGAATGATGGCTGATCTTCCCTCAGCCTCCATAAGATCCTTTACTTAAGGCATAGTGAAATGGACTAAATGCCCCACTGGTGTGTGAAAAGGTAGACGCCTGTTTTTTGTGGGACAAATGAATGACCCTAGGCAGAATATGCTACCTATGAAGTATACAGTGCTTCAACACAATTTACTGATTAAACTGGATTATGGTTTTTATGTTGGCCAGACCAGCAGGATTCCTGAGGGATATTTCCTGTCCTTTGTCATTTCTGAGGTGCTGGCTACATGACTCTGTGAGAAATAATAATAGGTTTTGAAATTCAGGGTTTGACTAGCCAGCTTCTCCAAGTGAGTTCTGGCCTTGCCTTAATTGGACTATTCTTTTAGGAAAACTTCTTAATAAACAAAGTTTTTTAAAAACAAAAAAACCCCACAATTTTCTTGTCTCTCCAATTAGTGAAACCGTCACATGCTCACTTCTTTCACTGGTATTTCCTGTTTTCAGCTTCTTTAATTGCAAAGGAAAGAGTGAGGATTACAGATCAGTCACGAAGCTGTGGCAGCACTGCTGTGGTTCCTGGCCAAGTCCACTCCAGTGGCAAAGGGACTGGGGTTGTGGCTGATCAGTCAGTCACTCTAGTCCTTTTCAACCTATGGGGAGTTGACAGATACAATCTTTATAATTCGTAATGTAGTCCTTTCAAGGGGGATCCTTATCCTAAACCCCTCCTTCATACCAATGAGTTAGATTTACCAAAGATGCATGCATGCTGTTGCTGCCCCCTAGAGTAAGACTAGCTAAATCTCCTCCCTTAGAATTCTAGTGGATACTCCTAAGGGATTGAGGTAGTTTTCTAATGCCTTTGGCTTGGCCTCCATTCCATTGTGGTAGTTCAGGGTTAAGGATTGTATAGATGAGAAAGTAGGCATAAAAGTCATTAGTTGCTGAAGTTGGAGGGGGTAGAGGGTGATATTATAATGTTCAAGATTTTTCCTGTCTTTGGGATCTTCCCTTCTTTCATATGTCTTGTGAATCAATCTCTCACAATTTTATCACTTATGGCATGAATGTCTTCTATGTAAACTTGCTCTGATACAGCTACTTTTTTGTCTTCATGCTTATAAGAATGATTTCCACCTCTCTTAAAAGCATATTTGACATTGTGATGATAGAGTTGATGTGTTGATGGTTCTACTATCCTTGACTGAAAACAATTTCCTGAAATAATCTTTGGAAGATCTTTTCCATTTTTTCCCCTGTCTGTTGCCTTTCTATTTTCATCCTTAAATTTTTTGAGATGGCTTCATTTCCCTGACTCTCTTGCAAAGTTTCTTTAAATTTATTCTTTTATTTACTGCTTCTCTCTGTTTTGTATGATGATATTGCGCATAATCATCTGTCATCCCCCTTTCTTAGATTTTTACAAATAAATCGATGTTCTAAAATGGTGTTGCCTTTGGCCATCATATTTCTCTGTTTACTAAGTGTGCTAAATGTTCATTGACTAAGGCATTTTCTCCACCATCTTGATCTTTGTGTTGTGGCAATTAATATAGGTTAAATTTCTGGTTAACATATAACACTTGAATTTGATATAATTTATATTGTCAATTTTCTATTTTTATTATCAATTACTTGCTTAAATAACTTAGAATTGAGTTTTTTCAATTTTATGCTCTATCTTTTTCCTATTGTTATTTTTTTCCTGACTTTTTACTAATTCTGATCTTTGTTCTCACAGGTCTATGGTCTGACTATACAAAGGCAATTGATTCAGAAATGATTCCTACATTTATAATGAGTCTTTTCCTGTCAAAATACAATTTCATTTATAAAATGTCATTTGGTACTCATGATGTTCAGTGCCTACTAATTCTTTTGTGAAAGAAAATATTCAAACTGTAAAGGCATAAGATTTCTTTGTGGTCTATAAGTCTGTAACCTTTCTCATTCTTTCTTCCTAAGCCATGACATCCGAAATGTTTCTCATTTTCCTGATTCACAATTGCATTGAAGATATTGAGTATCAAAGTGCATGTTGATTTAATTTGAAGAGTATTATTAAGTCTTTGAGGAGTTCCTCTACCTGTTCATTCTCTTCAATCACTGTTAGTGTATAAGCTGCATTAATTTTCATGATGATCTTTTTTTCAGATCCTTATCATGAGCATTGCAGCACAAGATGACCAATGTCCCACAAACTGTTTCTTGTTGCTTTTTACTGTATGATAAAGCCAACTCCACTATTTCTTTTCTTTGCCTTTCTTCTCTTTCAAAGAAGGAAGATGATCAATTCTCATTTATTAGTGACTATAAAATTTAAACCCAATGGCAGCTATTTGTGGGCACTAATATATTTGACAAATGCAAAACATGTATATGTTCTATGAAATGCTCTTCCTAGTAAAATATAAACTTTTTGAAGGCAGGGGCTTTTGTTTTTTTGCCATTAAATCCCTAGTCCTTAACACAGTTCCTTGTATATAGCAGATGTTTAATTAATATTAGTTGAATTAAATTGAAAACATCTTTGCAAATAAAGTTATTTTGTTTAAAACATGGTTTCATTTTCTATCCAGATGTGGTTCATTAAGGATTGAACACATTTCCACAATTTCAACTGGGAAACATCACCACTTCTTTAATTTTTGCCTCACTTATAGCTTGTTTGTAATTTTAAACAAAGGAATAAGATTTCTATAGCTCAGTGTTAGCACTATGGGCACAGACATAAATGAACTAGTAGTTATTTGCAAGGCTTTCATGGCCAATGCTGATTACTTCTTCATGGAAGGGATACACACCACATATAGGATACAATTGTCAGCTCTTAGTTAAAGATTGCTGGCAAGGTGATTCTTTATCCTATAAGGCCAGCAGGCAGACAACTCCTCATAAAAGCAATTGAGTGCCAAAGCAAATGAATGGCCATTCCTTTCTGGTTCCCACTCAGTAGTCTACCCACTCTCACCTATTGAAGGTTTTGTTCAATGCTTGGTAGAGAAGGAGATGTTTTCATCAATGGGATGATAATAGTGCAACTGTTGATCACCTAACCTTTCTTTCTTGGTAGAGTGAACTACATATACCCCCTCTGGACCAGGGGCTACAGGCAGAGGCTCAGGAAAGTATTATCTGTGAACTATTCTGTGTACAATTTTCTGGAGCACCTCTAGATCTAAGAGAAGGTCAGTGGTCTGAGATGAGAGCTGGCAATGGCAATGGAAAGAAGTTAGAAATTAGAGAGGGGAGAGGGATGCCAGAATCCCCATCATCATGCCGTAGTCTCTGAGGAATTTATCCTCTAAAGCTCTTGTACTAGGACCCAACCCTCTTGATTGGTGACTGAAAGTGTTCAGACTAGCCCACTGTATCTACTGGCTAGCCCCAGGTACTAAGTCAAATTAAGTCAGGTCAATCAGCATTTACTAAATACCTCCTATCTATGAGGCACTGTACTAAGTGTTGAGTAGTACTTCAGTTTCATATTACATCAGACTATTCATTCAGATCATTTCATCATTCCCATCTTCTCCCCATTTTCTAAAACTCTTTTCTAATCACCTCTCCTTTTTATGAATTATCTTCCTCTATTAAAATATAAATTCCTTGAGGACAAGGATTGTCTCTGTTTAAAAAAAAAATTGTATCTCGAGTGCTTAGCATAGTGCCTGTCACAAAGGGTACTTAATGTTTTCCTTTCTCTTTCTTCCTTTCTTTTTCCTTTCTTCCTTTCTTTTTTTTGAACATTTATCAATGATTAGTGAACCCCTGTTGATCTAATTAGAACTGTATTATTATAGAAAGGTATGTCCCAGCTTGAAAGTAGGGATTGGTATGACAGTCAGATGTTTTTGTAGTAGATACTGTATTTCTGGAATTTCAATGTTGTGTTGGATTTGAAAGCCTTGAGTTATTAGTTGCTCTATTTTTGGGAGAGAGAGAACTCCCCTGATGCCTATACTATTGAAGCTTCTGTCAGTATTATGCTATGCCTCAGTACCCAAACTCCTCATCTGCCTTGAGATGTAATGTATCTCTCCCCCCAACCCCAATCTGAAAGTCTTGAAGTAAATCTGGATGACCTTTTACTGAATTAGGTGCAGAAAGGAATTTAGTTCAGGTCTGGTTTAGAGAAGATGGATGCTGAAGATCTCTTCAGCTCCGATTTCATGACCGGACAGTTAGAAAAAGTCAGAACTGGATAGTTCTGGATAGTTGGATAATTGGATAGTTCAAAAGGAGAGTTTTCCGTGCCAGACAACAAGGTAGAACCTCACAGAGAGGGGTAGGGAAGACATACTGTAGCATTTAAATGCCGTATATTATCATTAACAGATTTGGGTAGAGGGCAAATATGTCCAATTCAGACCTTGATCAAACCACACACAGCCGCTAGGCTGCCACCCTCTGGAATTTTTTTTTCTATTTCCTTCCCTCTAGGCTACTTAGATCCTGATCAAAAGAAAAAAGGGTAGCTTTAATAACGATTTTATAGATGAATTTTAAATGTCTTGGTTAATTGGAAGGGCATCTAAGGAACTAGCTGCAAACTCTACCCTATTAGCATGTCTTTAATACCTCCACTACTCTCGATATACTATACTTTGGGGAAAGCATCGAATTTCCCTTGTAAATGACAGATGATCCGACTGACCTGCTGCTCTTAGTCTCTCCGTGAATGACACATAAACTGGGTTTCTGGAAGAAAGAGCACAAACTGGTGAAAATGCAATGAGTGACCTTCTACATTTAGCTAGCACAACTCATCATTACTGTGTGGCTTTTCCCTTGCACGATACGGGATAGTTGCTTGTCCCACAGTTGCCTACGAGTAACCCTACACCTCTGAGAAAATAAGCCCTACAGCAACCAGGGGAGTGGAAATTGGATTTTCTCGGCGTGGGGGGAGGAGTCATATGCGCCTGAAGTCTGTATTCCAGACAGTGGGGTACATCAGAGAATGTTAGGAAAGGGAACCTGTGACTCAGTGGAACATGGAAAGGACTGGGTTTTCTTATTAGATTATAAGGGTGTGATCACATGCAGGAGATCTGGGTCCGTTCCTGCTCTGATTGAGACTTAGGAAGCGGGTAGACTTCATTTCATCTTGCTCATGTGATATCATTTTTCTCTGTCCAGTTAAGATCTTGAAACACTTTTATGAGTTTGTTAAGGGATAACAATGTATCAACACTTCCAAATGTCTCCATTTTGCAGATGAGAAATAAGGGCAGAGAAGAAGAGTTTTTCTTTCTGGGTTAGTCCCTGATTTAGTGGTAAGAACACATAGCTATATAGCTTTCTCCTTACAATTAGACTAGGTTCTTGTGATCTAAGTGTCATTGAAAACCTTGGGAAAAGCATCACCTACAACTGAAATCAGGACCTTTCCACTAATGAATGTGAGTACAATTCACCTATGTTTAAGTTTCAGATTATGTCTAGTCTTTTCCTTCCTCCTCCTCCCTCAAGGCAGATAATTCTGGTCTTCCAACGTATGGTAGTCAGACATCCCTTTCTTCTCAAAGAAAGGCATTCTCTTGCTGTACACTTTTTCTAGGTGGTTTAGGTGAAAACAAGAAAATAAAAATAAAATAAAATAAAATAAAAGACTGGAGATTCCTTGCAGTACAATACTCAACTTACAGCACATAAACAAGCTCATCGGGTTGTTTTGGGAATCTAGTCAAACAAATAAGTGAATGAAAGCAAGCAAATAAAGAAATCAAACACAAGCTAAACACTTTTTGGCAACAAAAAATTAAAAGATTTTTTGTTGAGCATCCATTATGCATCTACTACTGTGCTAGAGATTGTAAGCAACATGCTACATAACTAAGGTTATGTATAAAAACACACAGTTGAATAGCTGCTGACCTGCTGCCCAAGATGAATCATCATTTATGTCAGGTGAACACAGAAAAATACTGACTTTCTTGATAGCATTTGTCTGGAGACAAGGAATTTTTTTTTTTGTTTTGCTGGTCAAGATATACCATCAAACCTTGATATATTTTATACACACACATTCGCACACACACGCACACACACATGCACACACACATACCCCTATACCTATACATGCATATATATATATGTATCTGTGTGTATGTGTGTACACACACACATGTATATAATTATGCGTGTATAGGAGTACTTACCAAGGCTTTTGTTATATATAGTGGCTCATAGAGTCTCTGACTATGACTAACAAATTTTTGGACTGACCCAGAGACAGGCTATTCAGTTGCCACATCCAAGGAGAATGGAATGGAGATGGTTGGCAGATACTCCTTAGAACTTGGTGGCAGAGATTAATGCCCAGCAGAGACAATGAGGCCAGTGTAGTGACACATGTAGTTTAGTTGAGAAAATCTGGATAGAAAGAGTGTGTGGGAGCAAGGAGGGGGTGTTGGTTTGAAAACAGAACACCATTGCTACAACAACCACTTAGAGATGGCACAGAAATAATCCAACACCCAGGTTCAATGCCCCTCAAGGAGCAGAGTCAAAATGAACAGCGTGGAGATATCACCAGAAGATATAAGAAGCTTCAGAAACATGAGTTGCTCCTCCATGTGTGTGGTCTGGACATTATGTGCTCCCTTAATACGTATTTTCATGATTTATCCCATGCTTGTCTATCCTTCCCATTGATGATTTATGTATTTGTGGAAGGGTGTGAGCCAGCTTTGCTTAGGAATATTCCATTGCTAATTTTCTTGCCACACAATTTCATTTCTTTAAACTGGTTACATCGTCCGGATGACTAGTCAAAGTCAGTGTGGGCTTTTAAATAATGATTTTGGATGGATGCAGACCCAAAGAGCATCTTGGGTAACTTTTCTAGGGATACTCATGCAAGACAAGATCCCTGAGAGCTTCTGAATACGTCTTCTATGCTTCAGGACAGGGCAGTCTTTTTTTTTAATAGTAGACTGATACTTAGTGTTTGTTTGCTGGGCTCTTCTACATGTCTGTGATTTGAATTCTTCCTTTTGCCGCCTCTTGCCTACAGTGGTCTAACTGTGTTCCAGTTCAGGGGGAATCTTCCAAGTACTCTGGAGAAGAAAAGAGATGATCTTTGGTAAAAACTTTTTGATAACTTGTGTCATATCAGTTTCACTTCAATGCATTTGTGATTTCATCAATATGGAAACTTCTCAATTCTACAAATGAAAACTCTGTTTTATTTTTGTCCATGTTCTCCTATAAATATGTAATTGAACATCTACCAGTGTACTAGAGACCTTATTCTAGATTCCTTTCCTGGGCACTGCTAAAACACTCAAGCCTTCCATCTGCTATCCACCACTCTCTCAGAAGACTGGCTCACCTTATTTTTCAGTCATGCGTTTCTTGAATGATATCTTTTATATTCTTTCTTGGAATCAAATCACCACCAAGGACCCTCTTCAGCTCTCCATTGAATTTGGAGTGATCCACAATTTTGATTCTGGTGTTCCATGATTTGTGTTATGTAAAGTCAACAGAAAAACAATGGTATTGGATGGATGGATTTTTATGTCAGAGAGTAGCTAGGGAATCACTGAATGTACTATAAATCTTCCCAGATAAAATCCTACTATTCTCTTTCACCTAGCCTCTTCTGGGCTCAGTTCATTGTCCTCCTGTAGTACCTATTCAATAGCCGACTATGATAGACCAACTTGGTGTGCTGTCCATCTACCTCCGCCTGATATTCCAAATTGGAATTCCTCCTCTGATTTTCTTTTCCTGTGTGATTTGTGAGGCTGATGAGTGGTCATGGCTCTGAGGCCCTATGGGGTTTGATGTAATTGGAATAATGTCATCTATTTGGAAGAAAATTCATCATCTGTAAGGGCAGTCTTTTTTCCTTTTGAACTCTGCTCATGACATCTTCAATGACAATGGCAAATATTTTTAGTGAGTGTACATCTTCTTGCTTTATTCCTTACCTTATTGTTGTTTGTTTATTCTTGTTGTTTGTCCTTTGTTCTCAAAGAGAACATCAGGAAGGTGATCTCTTGACTTGCAAGTGAATTGGATTTAAATGAGGCAGGGCCGTGCAAAATCATCAGCCTCACTCTCTCCTCACCTGGGTCCAGTGACAAGACATCGATCAGGATGACTGGAGATGGCCTGGGATGCAGTGGGAGACCTTGGCCTCCTTAACACAATGTCATTCCCAGTTCTCAGTTTGTCTGAGGAAACACCCTTTCAGTGATTAAGATGAGGTGAGAGAAATGAAGCAAAAGATGGTCTCTTTTGACTACTCAGAAAAAATCATTCTGGAAGGGGAACACCTCATTCTCAAAGAGGAGCAGTGACATCAATTCCTTACTCCTATTGGTAATCAAACGAATAGTGAGGAAAACTTTTTCTGTGGTCCCATTTATCAAGGAATCTTATGATCATAGTATGTGCACAAGATCCACATTGTTGGAAGAAAACCTTTAAAGTTGTATCCTGCTCTACTTTATTAAATACATAAAAATGAGTGAATGAATGAGTGAAAAAGCATTTAAGTTTTTATTATGTACTAGACACAGTGCTAAGTGCTGGGGATACAAATACAAAAGCAAAGACAGTCCCTGCCTTCAAGGAGTTTGTTGATTTTTCTTGGTGTTTGACCTTCTTTCTTGAAGAGGACCATGACATCAGGGGGATGATGACATGACTTGCAAGTGAATTGGATTTAAGTGAGGCAGGGCTCTGCAAAGTCATCAGCCTCACTATCTCCTCCAGAGCCATCTGGGTCCAGTACAGGATGGCTGGAGTTGGCCCTCAAGGAGCTTACATTCCAATGAGGGAATAAAGAGCAGTAGGGGCCAAGTTGGGGCACTTGGATTTGGAAATCCATAGGAAGAGTAAGATCATACGGGATTAGATTGACATCTCATATGGGAACAGTAACATCACTGATTTGATCATAGGCCATGATTAGAACTTGGGGCTGGTTGGGAAGTAGGGGTGGGGGTAGGGTGTAGGAGAGAAGGGAAGTAGGAAGAGAAAATGGTAGAAAGAAATGACTGAATAGGAGTAAAACCAAAACACACATTAATCCCAGTGGGACCGTATATTCCCTAGGCTTCACTACCATCTCCATGCCATACTTTCTGCCTGCACCCTGTCTATCATCTTCATCCTCTTCTCACCAGAACATCGAACTCTGCCCTGAAATGCTAGGGTCTGATTAGGTAAAAAGCTGTTCAAGAACCCTACCTAATGCAGTTGTACTATTAGTATGTTGATTGAGAAAAAGAATGACAAAAAGCTACTATGAATTTAAATGAATTTTTGTTAACTTAATCATAGAAATTTTGAAAAATTGAAAAAATAATATGCTAGTATAAAAGGCATTATTTATCTAATTTACAGAAGATTTTTTTTTCTTATTTGGAGATTTACAAATGGATTCACAGATCTGTGACACCTCCCTACCCCATCCCTCAGTCATGACTCACAGGCTGTGAACTGTTCTACACATTTTAGTTAATTGTGTGACTTAAAAGATGTGGTCTATTGTAAAAAAAAAAAATCCTGGTGAAATCCTGCCCAGTCCCTATCCCTAATAATATGATTTTTCCTAATCCTTCAGTTCTCTTCTTTCAAGTTTATTAAAACCTGGTTCTTCAGTGCTGTCAAGTTTGTTGTCCTGACTCCAGCATGGATTCCTTCTGTGTAGTTACTTTGAAGATCCAATTTTAAATTGAAATGCCATTTGACTTGTGGTTCAAGATTCACGTTCAAAAACTGAGAAGTCAAGAAATAGTAAATCAGATGAGATTATACATCCAAACATTTTGTAACTCTTGAGGCAGTGAGGTGGTATATTCGATAGAGAAATGAGTGTAAATCCCACCTCAGAAACTTGTTAGTTTTGTGATCTGGTGCAAGTCACTTAGTCTCTTTTATCCTCAGTTTCTTTGACTGTAAAATAGAGACCTCTACTTTTCAGGGTTGTGGAGTGAATCAAAGAGATAACATAAGTAAAAAAACTTTGCAAACTTTAAAGCGCTATGTAGATGCTAGTTATTATTATATAAAGTTAGCTATTATTGTTAATAGTGACTAAATGCAAGGACAAATCTTAATCAAGCGTAGGTAGCATGGATTCTTTAAAACAGTCAGTGGTCGTGGAGATGAGTGATCCTCAGAGTCAACCTTGCTGAGCCCATTAACTTACAGGGACTTGGATTCAATTCCTAGCCTGGTAACATCCTCTTGATCCCCTGTTCCCATCTAGCACTGATTCATGTCAATCATTATAGGAAAGAGAAATTCTATGCACTTTTGCCGAGACAGATGTAAAAATGTATTGATCCAAGAGAGGCAAATATTATCTGAGGCGAGGCTGAGGTCACCTTTAGCCTTGAGGAGGAATTCATTTCTTACTCGGCTAAAACCCACGGTCTGTTAAGTTTATTTTAAGAGCCACTTATTCTTGCACAGTGACCAGGCTAGAATTTCACCTCCCAACACGTATTCCTATCAGTTTGTTTCCTCCTATTTTGCAAAAATACATTGAGGGGCAAACAAAATGATAGGTTCAAAATAATTTATTTATAGCCTAAGCAAAGAGTCAAAACACTACACTGACAGTGTAGTTCTGACTCATTTTTACTCCACTGAATTAGATTAATACCAATTGAACCAGTGGGAAAAAATAGCCTCCAACTAAAACTAGCTCACACCAACTTAAAACCAATTGGAACTATCTCAGACTTCCTTAGTTTAAACTCATTGTTCTATTTGTGGGTTTGGTGATTTTGTAGGGAAGAAAACTAACATAATGAAGTTGACAGTATTCTGAATATTTTGCCTTACATTTTCCTCAGTAACCCTACAACAACATGCAGTGCTTTGCTTTGAGCTAAGTATTTCTTTAATTTTTTAAAAAATTTTGTCTTGTTTTACTCAAGCTGTTTTGTGACTTGTAGAGGTTTGCATAAAAGAGGCCAGTGATGGTGACAGCCATAGGTCTTTATTACGGGGCATTTTTATACAGAATCACAAAGTTTGAGAATCAGAAAGGTACTCAGGATTCATCTAGCTCAACCCCTACAGAAAATGAATAGTACTTGACAAGTGATAGTCTAGTCTCTGTTTGAAATCCTCCAAGGAGGAGAAATCTACCACTCTGAGGTCACTCTCCACTTCTGGACAGCTCTAATTGAAGGGCAGCCAGGAGACTCAATGGATAGAACTTTGACCCCAGAGTCAGGAATTCAAATCCAGTCTCAGACATGTACTAAATGTGTGACCCTGAGGAAGTCACTTCACCCTGTTTGCCTCAGTTTCCTCATCTGTAAAATGACCTGGAAAAGGAAATGGCAAACCACTCTAATATCTTTTCTGAGAAAACCCCAAATGGGTTCACAAAGAGCCAGACTCGACTGAAAAATGCCTCAACAACAGCAACACCAAATTGTTACAAAGTTTTTCTCCCATTGAGCTTCAATTTGCCCCTGCCACTTCCACTCTTTGCTTCTGGGTCTGTCCCCTGGAGATAAATGAGTCAAATCTAGTCCTTTCTTCACATGATGGCCCTTCAGTTCCTTGAAGCTGGCTAGTGTGCTCTCTCTAAGCCATTTCTTCATCGTGCTGGTCATGCCCTGCTGCTTTACCAGATCCTCATTTGACATTGGCATAGGAGCCATCATTATAAATGGTGTCCTTTGAACACTTTCCAGCTTTTCAACGTCCTTCTTCAGCCAGAAGTCCCAGAATTCACCAGAATTCTCCAGGTGGGGTCTAGTGAGGGCAGAGTAGAGTGACAATATCATATTCTTATTCCTGGAAGCTATGCCTCTCTTCATGTAGCCCAAGAGCACATTAGCTTCTTGACTGATGCATCACACTACCGATGTTTCAGAATAATCCCTGTTTATGAAGAAGTTACTATGATGCCTGCAAAGATGGCTTTTGTATCTAAGGACACGACTTCACATTTATCCCTATTGAATTTAATTATATCAGATTCAGTTCAATGCTCTAATCTGTCAATTTGGATCCAGACTCTTATCATCTGCTATGTTAGCTATCTCTTCCAGTTTTGTGTTATCAGCAAATTTAATGAGCTTATCAAGGAATGAATGAGGGTCAAATAAAGATCCTGAGGATACTCCATTGGAAATATCCTTCCATGTTGACATTAAATCATTAATAACTACGCTTTTAAGCACAACCAGCTGACTAGTTTTGAATTCATCTCACTGTTATCATCTAATCCAGAGTTATCAAACACAGCCTGACCTGGGGAATTAAAGCCTGTGAAAGGGCACCAAACCAGATTAAAATGTAATTGGGAAATAGTTAACAAAATAAATGTAAACACAGTAAAACACAAGTAATGTTAAAATGTGGATTTCTAAGTCAATATGCAACATGCAGGGATCTTATGTATGGTTTAGTGTCCCTACTTTCTATTTGAGTTTGACACCTCCATAAGACTAGAATGAAATACTTTATTGAAATCATGGTTAATTATATCTATAACATTTTCCCCATATACTAGTCCTGTCAGAAAAGGAGATGAGGTTAGTTTGGCATGACTTATACTTGATGAAGCCATGCTAGCATTTTTGTGATCACTATTTCCCTATTTAGATATTATGAAACTTGTAAAGATTTTTTTTTAATCTAAGGAGAGGACTTTCCATTTCTCTCTATTGAATTGCATCTTATTACATTCAGCTCAATGTTCTAGTCTTTCAAGGACTTTTTTGTATCCTGACTCATCTACTATTGGATGTCTGCCAACCAGCTTTTTAATGATATGTTCTATAGTTTTTCTAGGATTCAAAATTAAGTGCACTGATCTCTAGTGTGCAGACCCTATTCTTTTTTCTCTCCCTCTCTCTCTTCAAGTTTTTAGGATAAATAAAGGGATTCCTAAAGAAAATAGAAACTAAGCTTCAATATGGAAAAAAAAGCAAGTTTGAGGTAAAAAAGGGGAGACTTGACTCTTGCCAGAATGGTAGAGAATTGAAAAGTAGAGCTTAAAGACAGATCTGAGACTCTTTCTGAAGAGTAGGAAGAAATAATTTGTTCTTCCAAAGATCGTTTAGTAAAGCCATAGAAGTGTCAGCTGAAAGGTCATATAGCCATATAATGTAAGGTACAGGAAGACAAGATGGTCAGCGGATAGATAGATAAATTTTTAAAGTACTTATTAAATGCCACTCACTTTTCCAAGTGCCTGGGATACAATTACAAGCAAGCATGACAGCCTCTATCTTCAAGGAGCTTATATTCTAATAAGGAAAGATAATACATAAAAAAGAGACTTTGGGACCTTGTGTGGCTCTCTCAGCAAGATAAGGCAAAAATCTCAGCTGAGAGAACCAGGACTAACCTTCAAGATTTTGGTGCCGTGAGTAAGAGAAGAGTGGTAATCCAAGGCGATTCCTTACTTAGAACTATGACTGAACTATGTCTCTGGATAGGTATACCTTATTAAAAAGAAAACAGGTTCATAGTGGTAATGATAGTAATAGTGATGCTAGCTAGCAGCATTTATATAACACTTTAAGGTTTACCAAAACACTTCACAAATTTCTCGTTTGAGCCTCACAATCCTGGAAGGTAGATGCTTTATTATCCCTATTTTACAGATGAGGAAATTGAGACACAAAGAGGTTAAATGTCTTTCTCAGGGTCACACAGCCAGGTTCAGGGTTCTATAAAGTGTACCACCTATACCCATTTGAGGAAATTTAGAACCCAGAAGGGAAAAGTATGGCAGGAAGTATTTGTGGGGGTCAAAGGAGGGAGAAACAGAACTGATTTTGTCGTTGGAATATATTGCAGAACACCTGAACAGAAAGAAGAAATAGACAAGGAGCTTGAGATCACAACTCAGTTCCTCTTACTGCAAATCCAGGCCTCTCTCTATGGTAGTACACTGCTTTGGATGGCATAGAACTACACTATAGTGGCAAGAAGGCAGCATAAATGCCTCTGCTCCATTCTGTTTGACCACAAAGAACTTCTTGCATGCTTTAGAGTTCAGCTTAGAGACACTGGAAAGGACTCAGAAACCCCCGAGACAGGAAAGAGACTGTACAAATAAGCACATACAAATACATTCAAAGACCTCGTTTCCCTGCCACAAGACATTCTAACCCTTTTAATAGCCTAGCTTTATATCTGCTTAAATGGAAACATCCTCCAGTGTTTCTAGCTGCCGTGTAAACAAAGCAGGAGGAAGAAATGGGGAAAAGTGTGCATCTTTTTTTCCAGTTAATATAAGAGTGGGAAAAGAAATTCCTTGTTAGATCTCAAATGGAACCCCTGTCGGAACGAAAGGGCAACACCCAAGCATCCCTATTGGCTATCCTGATCTCATCCAGAAGGATTTAAACTCAAAGAGGGAAGAAGGGTTCTCTGGAACAAAGGAGGGCAGAGGAGATCCAGGACACACTTAAGCCCTCAAGAGTGCTTTCTCCTAAGGTGGCAAAAATGTGGGGGTGTGCCCAGTAACTTCTGAGGTAAGGATCCAGATCTTCAAACCCTTATCTATGAGAGAAAGAAGGTTGCTGAAGGGGACAGTAGGCTTTAGGGACAATATGTTATATGGACAGTGAGAATTCTCCCGAGAACCCCTACCCCAACCTGGATTTACCATGTTATGCTTACCATGTCATTTTGGTATTTCTTGCCTCAGTGTCCTTTACTTGAAAATGTAAACTTGCTGCCTGTTTACCCTGTGGGAATTTGTTGAAATTGAATGAAAGAATATTGATAAACAATATGTAAATAGAAAGTAGCACTATGTTTGGACCAGCTATCTTCTGGTTATTTGGCAAAAAAAAAATCCAAACCAAACTAAAAAAAAAACGATG
Organism: Potorous gilbertii; assembly: GCA_028658325.1. Classification (NCBI taxonomy): domain Eukaryota; kingdom Metazoa; phylum Chordata; class Mammalia; order Diprotodontia; family Potoroidae; genus Potorous; species Potorous gilbertii. Next base: position 635,004,799 of record CM053770.1, on the reverse strand, counting down.
GGAAGATGTTTATTTTATTTGTATTTCAGCACCTCTCTCTCATTATTTAATGTGCTTTCTTTGGAGATTTTCTTTATAATTTTAATTATTTTGCCATCTTATCACATTTTCCTTCAGAAAACTAGGGTTAGGATTTGAGTTCTTTTGTTTTTGATGAGAGCACTGTACCAGTTTTTATCTTTGACTGTTAGGTAAGAGGAAAAGTATCTCTGTCATCCTCCCACATTTCAGAAATGTTGGGGTGTACTCATGTTGAGAGTCATTCTTTGGCAACAGGCAGAGTTTCCTTTAATAAGGGCTAAATTTGAATTGCAAAGAAGTACAACATTCTAAGAAAAATCTGTAAGTAGTAATAGTCAATCACTCTTTTAAGAACAGTGAGCTAGCAAGGAGGACCGAAGTTCTCTGGGTATTAGGGAGAACGTGCTTCTAGCAGTAAGGATAATAGGTATAGGACTTTTAAAAGTTTTCAAAGCCCTTTTACATGTATATTCTCATTTGATTCTCACACTCATACTGGGAAGTAGGTACTAGCATTACCCCCATTTTACACATTAGGAAAGTAAGGCAGAGAGAGGTTAAGTGAATTGAGCTGGTCTTCCAAAGGTATCTTAAGAGACCATAGCATTATGCCAAGACAGAATCTCTGATTCTGTGAAAGCAGAAAGCTCACCTGCTAAAAGTAAAGAAAATGCAAAGCTTCGTCCCCATAGTAGAACAGTTGGTGGAGTGTGTTTCCATATAGACACAGTTCGTCATTTCCCAAACTCAGTCTAACTTGAGAGGCAGGGAAAGAGTAGAGGAAAAACTTTGGTATGCTTTTTTCTCCTAAGGGGAGGAAAATCTTTGGCGGTTGATAAAGAATTTGGTTGGCATTATTTTATAGAGTGTTTTTTCCTTCTCATTGATGAATCATTCAACAAAATATGTATTGAGCCTTGGAGAATAAGTTTTTAGAGACTGAAAAGACCTTAAGGATTATTTAGTCCAATCCTCACTTCTTACAGAGAAGGCAACTGAGGCCCTGAGAGTTGAAGCATCTTGTCCAACATCACCAATTTATACCCAAGTCTTCTCATTCAGTACATTTTCCCTTGAGTCACCTGGTTTGGACTACTGTACAGATTCCTATAGAAGAAGAAAGCAAATTGTGGAGCTGCACCCAAAATGTCTTGTGGTTGGAGGATTTGCTTCCAAAATTTTGTCTTTGGTTTGAAGTGTGGGCAGTAGACTCTTGCCAAGAAATTGCATGTGGACAGTGTTCCCTGCCCTGTGGAAGCTACTGGAAAGTATTTGAGCCATAGGTTGTAGAAGGTTCTGTACGGCAGGCATAAGTCCCAAGAGGTCCAGTTTCTGCATATGCTAAGGATTCAGTTGAATATAGTAATTTTTTTTTGGACTGGATCTATGATTCTTTAGTTTAGAGAATTCCTAGGGAAGAAACTCCCTTTACTAACGTAAAGAGATTAGCTAACTGACTTGCCCATATTGCCAGCATATATCAGAAGCAGAACTTGAATCTGGGTAGCCAACAAGGGCCAGTCGTAACCTGGATTGGCCTTTTGAGCATGCCCATGTTCCAATTTGGCTAACATGGCCCCCGTGGCTAAAAATATGGAAAAGAGAGCACCTCTCTTGGTCATACCAGTTTTAAAGTAACAGGCAACCAATTGAGGAGGTTACCCATACCCATATGGTAGGGGATGCAACAGGTTCCATGTCAGTCAAGCTGATCATGCTCAGAAGACCAGGTTAGGTTACATGATAATAGACTGAAAGTCAGAAAGGATCTTAGAGATCATTGAATTCAACCTTCTCAAATAGATAAAGAAATTGAGACTGGGAAAGATTAAATGGCTTTCCCAGCATCCCATATTGTCTTAGGCAGCATTTGACCTTGGGTTTTCCTAGCTATGAGGCCAGCTTTCTATTGCTAAATTAGTGTCATGTTACTGAAATCAAAGCATAGCATTTGTTCCCTATACACATCAGTAGTCTTTTCCACACAATTCCTTTTTCTTTTGTTGGACCTATGATTTCATCACTGTAAGAACCTTTATCATAGAAACTCTCTTTATAGATTTGGATTGGTGACTCATTCATGAGTAAATGTAGAGAGTTTCTTAGGGCACTGAGAGGCTTAGGGATTTTCCCATATTCACAATAACCCATATATAGGATTACCCAAAACATAATTAAAATTTGCAAATAAAAAATGGAAGTGTAACTATTATAGGATACATCAATAAGAACACCCTCACTTATCATTGTGCCCCTCCTTTCCTCCTTACACCCCCAAATCCATACCCAATTTGGTATGTAGACAGATGTATGTTTAGATGGATGTAAATATATTTTATATCTATAGCTATATATATATAAATATCTATATTACATATAGATGTATTCGATGCACATAGCTCATATTAAAAAAAATAAACAAAACCCAGCTCAGTATGAGGTTGCACATAGATCCTTACCTATTTAACTACCAACTTTGGTAATAAAATATTAATTAAACTGGTTAAATGCTGTCAGGTTGGCTGTCCTCCCTATATCTTACAAATGTATGCTACTTGTCCTCAAGGAGACTGAATGAGTGAAAGTGAGTCTGTGTAAATTTACTGAGAATGTCAGAGAAATTTCCCTTTCAAAGGTAGTTGAACCTTTTGGTATCATCTTCATATATGAAAGATGGCATATTTTATTAAAAAGAACTCAAACTATTTTCTAGGATATTATGTTCTACAAATATCACTAGTAAAATTTTCCTTGGTGGCAAATGGTGGGGGATGGGAAAACTCCCCTGCAGGCTTAGTGTGGTGGGAAGGAAGGAAATGTTCATTTATTAAGGCATGGTACTAAGTAAGTTACAAACATTATCCTCACAACAACTCTGTGAGGTAGGTACTATTATTATTTCCATTTTACAGTTGAGGAAACTGAGGCAAACAGAGGCTAAGTGACTTGCCAAGGGTAACATAGTTAATTAATAAGTGTCTGAGGCCAGATTTGAACTCAGGTCTTCTTCATTGCAGGCCTAGCACTTCATGTATGACCAGGGGAGAATGTACACATCAGGACACCACAGTTTCTTACCTGCTGAAAGTGAGGCTATCTAGGGAAGGAGGAATGGTCAAGAGAAGGATACCAGTGAAAGAGTACAATTTAGAATGGGTAACTCCACTGCTACTGGGGAAAGAGATGGATAGGGGTGGGTGAAGGAGAAAGTGCTTCCAAGAAGGTACTATCAGTGCCCTCCAAGATTCCTGCCTTAGGTAAAGCCCAAACTACCCTACTTAGTTACAGATCTACCTACCTCTGTCAATATACAAAAGGATAGAAATTCCCACTCAGCAATCCTGATCTTCAAATGACATGGAGGCTAGATGTGTTTTAGGAAGACACAGATCACTACTTGTAGATTTTGGAGATAATGAATGAAGGGTATAGAGGAAGATAGAAGATGTATAAATAGAATGTATGGTCCGGAGTGTAGTAGCAAGAGCACTAGATTTAAAGCACCTAGGGGTGCTAGTTATGTGATTGAGAGGAACGATTATGAAATAACAAATTATTGGGGAGATGCCTCACCTTTCCCAAAAATTTACTCCACCTAGACTATCTTACCTAGGTGGAGCTGTTGCCTTACCTCCTTGGCATTCAAGAGTATCACTGACCCCTTTTATTAATTATATGATAGCATGATTAATAAAAGGATTAATTACCCAGAAATTATGTCTCTCAAACTTTTGTATGACACAGTGACCTTTTCCTAGGCCTCAGTTTTCTCATATATAAAATGGGGAAAGGGTAAATTTGACTTTCAAATACAAGAATCAAGAGAAACATGAAAAGGTAAACAGGAAAAAGAAATCATAAGGGACTTACTAAAGTTGAAGTGTTTACATTCCTACATGGAAAGATAATATTTGTAACTTTTGAGACTTTTCTAAGTATTAGGGTAGTTGGAGGAATTATAGACATATAGACAGAGGGCACAGGGTGAGTTGAATATGAAGGGATGATATAAGAAATAAAATTAAGGGGTGAGAGAGGAATATATTGGGAGAAAGAAAAAGGGAAAAATAGAATGGGGTAAATTATCTCACATAAAAGAGACAAGGAAAAGCTTTTTTGAAGGAAGGGAAGATGGGGGAAGTGAGAGAGAATCCTTATTGGATTTGGTTTAAGGAGGGAATAACATGCACACTCAATTTGGTATGAAAATCTATCTTACATTATAGGAAAGTAGAGGGGAAGGGGATAAGTGAAAGATGGGGGGATGATAGAAGACAGGGCAAAATGGGAGGAAGGGTAATTAGAAGTAAACACTTTTGAGGAGGGACAGGATGAAAAGAGAGAATAGAATAAATGGAGGGTAGGATGGGATGGAAGGAAATATAATTAGCCTTTCACATCATGACTGTTATGGGAGTGTTTTGCATGAATGTACATGTGTAACTTATATCAGATTGCTTGCCTTCTCAGTGGGGATGGGTGGGGAGGGAGGAAGGGAGAGAAGTTAGAACTCAATGTTTTAAAAACAAATGTTAAAAATTGTTTTTACATGCAACTGAGAAATAAGACATACAGGCAATGGGGTATAGAAATCTAGCTTTCCTACAAGAAAATGGAGGGGAAGGGGACGAGAGAAAGGAGAGGTGTGATGGAAGGGAGGGCAGATTGGGGGAAGGGGCAATAGGAATGCATGATGTCTTGGGGTGGGTGAAGGGGAGAGATAAGGAGAAAATTTGGAACTCAAAATCTTGTGGAAGTGAATGTTGAAACCTAAAAATAAATATACATTTTAAAAAATGGGGAGAGAATAGATTAGATGGTATCTTTATGTTCCTTTATGAACTAAATTTGATGTTCCTTTTTGTTGCCAAATCTGGTTTCAAATTCCATCTCTACCTCTTACTTACCAGTTGTGTGATCTTGGGCATCATTCAATTTCCTGGAACTTCCATTTCTCAGTCTGTGAAAATGGGGACAATACCACCTATCTCACAGGCTCATTATGCTTTGTGTATTTGTGAATAACGATTGGTAAACCAAGAGCTATATAAATATCAACTATTAATATTAACATACTATTAACCATACCAATATTGTTATTGTAACACCAATTTCTCATTTCTTCCATCATTCTGCTCTCTTTTGTTATAGCTGAGACTCCTATGGGGAAGTGATCTGAAGTCAAGGGAAGAACAAACATGATATTCTTAATTTATACCTGGACAAAAATCTAATTTGGTCCAATTATAATTTGCCTAAAGAATGATTCTACTTTATCATTATTTAGTACTTTCAACATTTCACAATTTTTTCATAGACATTATCTCATTTAATTCTGACTACAAATGGACAAATAAGATATAGGGGGGCAGATATTGTCACATTTGGATAGAACTCTTTTGGAGGTAATGTAGTGGAATTGTGGGAGTGATAGATTTGGAGTAAAAGGCCTTGCGTTCAAATCCTACCTCTTTTCCATTTATTTCCTATAAAGCCTTAGAAAGTCATCTCTCTGGATCTCAGTTTCCTTATCTACAGAGCTATAATTAGGACTTTTTGTACTTGGGAAAGGAGATAAGACAGTTTTTATCAGGTAGGGGCAGGGGATAGGGACACAGAAACTATAAGACACCATCATAGTGGGGAGAGAAGCTCCCCTATTTGGATCATCTGGAAGCTTGTAATCTATTCCAATCCAATCTAATACACATTTATTAACTTTGTGTAAAGGTGTTCTATTAAGCCCAGTCTGAGGGCAGGTCCTTGTCTGGAGGAGCATAGGGTCTCTTGTCAGTCCTTGTTTTCTATCAGTGGATTCAGGGTGACATGCAGGCAGTTGTGGCTGCAGACAAATTAAAGCTCAGCCCAGGTATCTGACATACTATTAGAAAAGCGATCATGAAGAGGTCCTGCTAGGGTCAGGGTGAACAAGCCCAGCTCTTTGGATACTCATGGGGAAAGATCACAGTGACTACAAAGAATCAGTCATACTTTAATAAGGCACAAAGAGCAGTGGTGCAGAGGGCATGGGGAATGGGCTGGGAGAGGGAGGCAGAGGGGCACTCAGTACCATTTAAATAACTGCAGAGGGGAGTTGGAAACACACTGGTAGCTTGGACCCCATAGCACTTAGAGGAGTGCTCAAGGGGCAAAGTTTGGGGGTCCTAGTTTTACAGGGTTCTAATGGGGGAAGCCTTATCTATACCACCTTAGGGTTTTCTTATTAGCATAGCATTTCTCTGGCTTTACTGTGAATGTCTGGTGATTATCTATCTTCAGCTTGAAGACCAGGGGCCACTTATTGGGGACTACCTCACATCTCTTAATTTAGCACACAGTTGGGGGAGGTGGCCTGAATTCATTTAGGGGGTAGTGACTTCTTTGCTCCTCCCTCACACGTAGTACCCATTTCTTATTCATTTTACTGTACCCTGGCTACGTGGGCAGCTCGATGGTGCAGTGGGTAGAGCACCAGTGCAGGAGTCAGGACCTGAGTTCAAATCTCACCTGAGACGCTTGATACTCACTAGCTGTGTGACCTTGGGCAAGTCACTTAACCCCAATGGCCTCATCCTGGGTCATCTCCAGTCATCCTGATGAATATCTGGTCACTGGATTCAGATGCCTCTGGATCAGAAGTGAGGCTGGTGACCTGCACAGCCCTCCCTCCCTCAAAACAAAGTCAAGTGCAAATCATATCATCATTTCTCTGATGGCATGGTCTTCGGCAATGAATACATCTTGGCTACTTATATCCTTACTTACTCTATTAAATGGTGAGCTGATTACCATAACAAGATGTGATTTCAATTTAATTCAATTCAAATAGAGTCCCACTGTACAGGACTCAGAGCACTAGGGCAAAACAAACACCCTCTAGGAGCTTACATTCTTCTGGAAGGATAGAATATGCAAAGATACATGTGATAATTTGAGAAGGAAGAGAGTCCTAATAACTAAGGAGAATAGGAAAGCTTTCTAGTAGAAAGTGGTATGCGAACTTAGCTTTGAAGAAAGGTAGGGATTCTAGGAGACAAGATCAAGAAGTTCATTCCTGTAACCGGCCTCTGTGAGTGCAAAGGCACAGAGATGGGAGAGATAAAATGCCTAGTTCAGGGAACAGTAAGCTGGCCAGTTCACCTGGAAGGCAGCATGCAGAAAAGGTAGTAAATGTGAAATTAGTCTGGAAAGGTAGAATGGAGCAGACTGTGAAGGGTTTTAAATGACAAGCCAAGGAATTTTGTCTTAGGCTAGAGATAACATGGATTCAGAGAAAGTTTTTGAGCAGAGGAGCTGCCTGACCAGATTTGTGCTTCTGGATGATCACTTTGGCGGTGGAGGCTGGATTTTAGAGGCGAGAGGCTGAAATCTGGAGCAGACTGTTGTAATTGACTAGTTAAGTGCAGATAAAGTCCTAGAGTAGAGTGGAGAGGAGAGGGGACCCCCTGGAGGTGCAGCATCAGTAAGACTTGACAAGTGACTGTAGGTGGGGATAAGGGAGAAAGAAGAAGGGAAGATGGGACCGAAGTTGTGAGCCTGGGTGAAGGGAAGGATCGTGGCTCTAATGATAACAACAGCAAATACTGTCTTCTATGTGCCAGACACCGGAATAAATACTTGTATAAATATCAGCTCATTGGATCCTTATCATAACTCTGGGAAGGAGGGTGTTACTATTCTCATTTTACAGACCCGGAAACTGATGCAAACAGAAGTTAAGTGACTTACCCAAGTGAATTGACACAGCTAGGAAGCGTATGAACAGGATTTAAACTTGGGTCTTCCTGACTTTAGGCCCAGGGCTCTATCCATTGCACCAATAGATAGACGAAAGTTCAGGTTTGGAGGGGAAATCATGAACCTTTAAAATATGTTGAGTTTGAGATGTCTAGAAAATAACCACATGAACATGTCTAACAGTTGGTGAAGCAGGACTGGAGGTTAGCAGAGAAGTTAGGGCTGCAATTTGTAGATATGAGAGTCATTGAAAGAGATGGTTCCATAGGAGCTGATGACATCACTGAGAAAAAAGCACAGATCAAAGAGAAGAGGGTCCAAGAGAGAGCATAGGATCATGCTTCACGTTGGGTTGTGGATGACGATCCAGCAAGGAGACTGAAGACCTGTGTAAGAATGGGGAGGGGGCAGCTGGGAGGAAGAATCAGGAGACATCATTGACATGAAATCCCAGAGAGGAGAACGTGTCTAGGAGGTGATTAGCAGCATTAACACTGAGAAATAGGTATGAGAAGGTTTCTTTTTCTTTTTCAATTTTTAGTTGGGGGAGGGGGTGAGAGGAGGGAGGATTAGCAATCCTGATGACCCCTTTCCCCCAAAAAGAGGGCCACAGAGACATATTTTAAAATGCACAAGAGAGAACAGAAAATTCAGAAGAGGATGTTTTGAAAGTAGCTTCAACTTTATTCTTATTAATTAGCTTCTAATTAGGCTACGGTGTCCCATTGGAGTGGAATTGATCTCTCCTCCAGAACCAGCATTTCTGTCCCTAGGTAGGATTAACTCCAAATCATTCCCCTGAGATGTGATGTGAAGTAAGTGTGACCAGGAAAGATCAGACCCAAGCCAAGCAGGTCTGTGTATCATGTATTCATTTAGCTGTCTTCCTTACCGTGTGTATTATGTGTCTGAGTGGAGAAGTGGGGTGAGTGGCGTAATGGAGTACCTCATTGCTGGGTGGAGAAATGCCTGGGATAAAGCTCCACTTGCTGGTTATGGCTAGCATTTATACAGTGCTTTAACATTTCCAAAATACTTTAAATACATTATCTCATTTGAACTGCACAACAGTTCTGTGAGTTGGGGCTCATTTTGCAGATCCTCCATTTTGTGGATAAAGATATTGGGGCTGACAGACACTCTCAGAGTTTGACTCATTTGCAGAATGATGATGGGCCGATGAACTCGAAGGTCCCCACTTGTGAGATAAGCAAATGTGAACATGAAGTAAAACTCCAGGGATTAAACAGCTTGTTGACTGTTGGCTAAACAGAGCAGGTCACCGGATTTGGGGCCATGCTGCTCTTTCCTTTAAGTATCAGAACATGCTCTGAGTATCACTTTTCTCTGAGCACGTGGTCATCACAGCAATCATCACAGAACTTTGCAAAGTACTTGCTGTACAGCAACTCTGTGAAGTTGGTAATACAAGGGTTGTTATCCCCATTGTGGGAGGTAGAGATCAAGGGTCATGGAGAATAAGGGATTTGCTTATTAAGGTCACACAAATAAATGTCCAAGCCAGGATTTGATTCCAGGTTTCCTGACTCTGAAGGTAGTAGTCTTTCCCCTCTGTGACATCGCCTTTTTTTAAAAGCACTATTCCACCTCTTAAGCACTGGATAGTTTCTGGTTCCTGTAAGGAAAAACATGTTGCTGATAGATGCTTGTGGAATTTCACTACCTGGCCAAAGTGTCACCACCTCAATTATCTTGATATTTGGAGACCCCACAACATTCTGCCTGTTGAAATTAAAGAGGAAGTTTGGCCTGGATTATCCAGAAAAAAAATGGACTCAGTTTTGTTTCTGCTTGGCCCGCAATTTCAGGGGCCCTCTCAGAAATACTCATTTTATTTTGAGTTGACTGGATTTGATATTTACTTGACTTTGACCATGGGATTTCAACAATTGCCATGGTAATGTTTATAAAAATAAATAACAGTGCTGGGTGATGGATATGACACTGAAGGAAAGTCAATGCGTGCTGAGTGGTTTCTCCATCTAAATGCAGGTCAGCACCTTGTTGCTTTGAGCCAAAGGCCACTGCAGTCACCCGAATTACATCAATGAGACCAAAGTGAAGAGAAAGAATTTGAATGAGCTCAGAGGGTGAATAAATGACCCCTCTGTGTTGAGATCCTATCCACTCGGTCTTTTTCCCATAGGGAGCAGCTTGACCCAGCATCCTGTAATGATGTGGGATCAGGGTTAGACTTCCATCATGACAGACACATTCCTCCAGTATTAGGACACTAGACCCTTGCTGGCTCAGCCAATGGGTTACATGTTTGGTTGATAGAGTCCTACCTTGGTCAGGAAGTTTGACTCTTGACCCCTGAGGCTATAACTCTGGGAAGCTCTCAGGATTGCCACATCTCTTCTGGCTGTGAAAGAATAACAACTTGTTTGTTAAGGACTGTTAGATCCATTAGGGGAAGAAAGGTCTTGGTCAAAGGAAAGAGTGTGTGTATTGGGTGGGGAGGTAGGGGAGTGGGAAAAGGGTTGTCAGAAACAGAGACAAGGTCCTACCATCTGTCTCCCTAAAATGTCAGGATCTGCTACCACTTATTATGAGCATGTCTTTCTTGACATCTGTCAGACACTTTCTTGAAAGTTAAAACATCAATATCAATTTTCCCATCCCATTGGAGCAAATGTCTTTAGTTCTTGTTGAGTTTAGAAGCACACCTGTGCTAGAGTGAGCAGCATTTCAAACCTGATTTTCTCCCAGTCATTGGGAATTCTGATACTCTTGTGGGTTGGGATAGAAGGCTAAATTAGAAGGTTACTCTTGTGTCACAGATGAAGGGACTGAGGCATGGATTGGGGAAATAAGTAGAATCATATAGTCAGTAGGAAGAGAAAGGGAGATTATGTATAAAGCATTGGTGTCTGCCCAAATGCTTAGACCATTAGGAATGTCTTCCTAAGTGACTCTTTTGGATATCACAGAAAATAGAGTTCTTCTAAAACCAGAAATGGTACCCTTATTTATACCTGTTTGTGGTTAATGGGGTTTGGGGTGAGGGAAGAGGGGGAGGAAGAAAACCCTGTCATTAAATATAAATATCTGTAGCAGTGGCTAGAAATTGCTTTCAACTCTTGGTTCAGGGTAGACAGTATTATTTATCCCTATCTCAGTGTGCCAGTTTCTTTTCAGAGAATTTGAATTGAAAATAAGTCATCTAACCATTGGTTTGAAGGAATCATCTACCCTGTCCCTAGTCAGACCTTTATCTAAATTAGGAATTTTAAACTTTTTTTTCATGGGTATGACACGGACCCATTTGACAGTCTGGTGAAGCATATAATGTTTTTGAGTGCATAAAATAAAATAAACAGAATTATAAAGGAAGTCAATTATATTGAAATATGATTATCAATTTTTTTTGAGGCATTAAGTGACTTGCTCAGGGTCACACAACTTGTAAGTGTTTGAACTCAGGATCTCCTGCTCCAGGGGCTGGTACTCTCTATTGTGCCACCTAGCGGCCCCTATCAAAATATTTTTTTAAAAAAAGTTCACAGATCTCAAATTAAGAACCCTGCACTAAACCATCCCAGAGAGGCAGTAGTTCCTCCAGTTTAATCCAATAGAACAACTTGACACCCTCCAGTGTTCTCCTGTGAAAAGAAGTCTGTATCTTCTCATGTTAACAAGTCACTTCTTTGATGGGAAAAAGTTTCAATTGATTTGTAATTTGTCTTTCAGTGAGACTGGAATTAATTATCCATGCCAAGGAGAGTAGCACTAGGATTTACTGATTGACTAATATTGTAATAAGGGGCATTTCTGTAGATGATCCCATGTGAGCTTTATAGAAAGCCTGAGAGGTGATGCTATTCTTATTTTATAAGTGAAGATACTGAGGCTTAGACAGGCTTATGCTCAAACAGCTAGTAAGTGTCAAAGATAGGATTTGAATCCAGATTTTCCAGACTCCACATCCAGTGGTCTAGCCACTATAATATGATACCTTGAAAAATTCCAATAAAGTACCACAAAATGCCTTAAATCCATCACTTTGAGAAGAAAACTCTTTTAAATTTAACAGGGAAGAAAACATTCTCCTTATTTAACAAACCTCTTAATAGATTCTTTCAACACATGTACACTAATCCAGACTGAGGCTGCCTGTGCAAGGAATGATCTCATTTAGTTGATGCTCAGGAGGACTGAACTCATAGATCTTCTCCTAAGAAAATGGAGATCAGCTTGTGTTGTGAGTCTTATTGTTCCTAGCATCTCATGTCCCCTCAACACTATCCCAAGCAGAACTAGAGAAATTATGGGTGTAAAGGACCTACTAGATATCTTCTCTGTTGCCTAGGAACCTGGCAGGGAAGTTTTACAATACATTTCTATGGGATTTCCATTACATTTCCTGGGAAAGTATTTCTTATTTTAATTGTTCTCAAGGGTAGGAAAATCTTCTTCATCATTAGTGGTACTTCTCTGAACCACTGATTTCTATTTCCCCCTCCATCTGTCCCTTTCTTTCACCAACAGACATCTGTCTATGTTAGAGATTTGGTTATGTCACTCCCTTCCCTACATGTTAAAACATGTTCCCCACATCTTTCCTTCAGTGTATTGGGTGGAAAATTAAGAGGAATTCTTTTTTTCCCTCTTATACACTTGACAGATGTGCTAGGTTGAAAAGGTCCCCTTGCCCCCAATTTTTTTTAAGCAACCAGCCTGCCCAGGAAAATCTGAGAATGATGTATGGAATCTTTGAGACTGTAATTAGCTAAGACATCGTGTTGCAGTGGAGGATGACAAGTAACACTTGGGGCTAATGCTAGGGTTTCTGGGGTTCTCATCTTCCAGTCTCCAAAAACAAACATTGTAAGGGAAGGTTTTGGGCAGCCCTGCTGTGGTTTATGGCAAGAGTTTGTGGGCTATTTTGCATTGATTGAAAACTTCTTTAGAAAGCCATCTGCACTCGATTTGTGTCTCAGAGGATTAGTGAGATGAAAAGGACAGGGAGAGAGGAGGAGTTAACTTTTACAGCTTTGTTTTTGACTAGAAAGGAGGAGGTTTTGACAGTGGTGTGAAGTAGGTGCTTACTTCCTGGCAATGAATGAATGTTGGTATGATCCTAATGTAAATGATTCCCAAATCTCTATATCTGGTCCTAGTCTCTCTCATGAGTTCCACATCTCTATTTATTAGATATTTTTAAATGGATGTCCCCAAAGCATTTGGAACTCAACATTTCCAAAACAGAACTTATTATTTCCTCTCCCCTCCCCAACTCTCTCATCCCCTCTACTTATTGTCTTTCATGTCACTGTTGAGGGTACCACCATCCTCCCATTTATCCAGGATTTTAACCTCAATGTCACCCTTAACTCTTCACTCTTACTCAATCTACAGTTCCAAACAATTGTCAAATCTTGTATCTATTTCCATAACATCTCTCATATACATCTCCTCCTCCCCGCCCAGCAACCAAACTCCTAGCTCACTTTTCATCATTTTTTGCCTGGACTGTGGCCATAGACCCCTAACTCCTTCTTCTGGCTAAAGTCTCCCCGCCAACTCTAATCTGTTCTCCATGCAGCTGCCAAAGTAATCTTTCTAAAAGTACAAATGTGACTGTGCTACCTTCCCTTCACTAAATAGACTCCATTGGTTCCTTATGACATTAAAGTTCCTTCCCTCTCCTCTCCATGCCAGTTGCTAGTACCTTCTCCTCTATGATACAACGTAATCATATGAATTTTGTATGGATCTTGTATATACCTATATGTACATGTTGTTTCTCCCATTAGAATATAAGCTTCTTGAGGGCAGACAATATTTTTCTTTTTCTTTGTATCTCTAGCAATTAGCATTGTGTCTTCTAGAATCAACTTTTTTGGAATTTAAATCCTGACCCTTTCTTATTGTAATGGTCTTCTTACACATTACTCCTGTCCATGTACTTAATAGTTCCTCACAGACAACACTCCATCTCCATTTCTATGCCTTGGCTATCCTCCATGTCTGGAATGCATCCTCTACTTGCCTCTGCCTCTTGGCATCCCTAGTTTCCTTCAACTCAGCTCAAGCACAATTTATTCCTTCTCCTCTCCATGCCAGTTGCTAGTACCTTCTCCTCTATGATACAAGGTAATCATATGGAATTTGTATGGATCTTGTATATACCTATATGTACATGTTGTTTCTCCTATTAGAATATAAGCTTCTTGAGGGCAGACAATATTTTTCTTTTTCTTTGTATCTCTAGCAATTAGCATTGTGTCTTGCACATGGTCAGTGCTTAATAAATGCTTGTTGGTTGATTTATTAATTCACACTCTCTAAAATTCTCCAGGCATCCCAAGTTAGTTGCAGAATTTTACTTGAGAGGATGATGTATTCATTGCTAATTGGTAAAGAATTAGATTGACTTCTCAGTGTTATTGCTAGGTTAGTACAAGAGTGGAATTTAAAATCTAGTTGTTGTTTTTTAAGACCTCTAAGTAACATGTCAGTGTAGTCTGGTTCTGATCCATTTCAACTTAGTGATATCCTAGAGTTATAGCAAAACAGGATGGAGAGGTAGTTTGTAATACTCAGAGGAAATGAGTTAAACACTTCCATCCACTGCTTGAAGTTAAAAGTCTATGTCCTTTGTCTCCCAGGGCTGTGGGTCCCATGATGGCAGTGGAAACAGGGCAGCTGATATCTGGGCTCAACAACCTGCTCTGGAGATAGTGGAGCAATGTGTTGTGTCATCTCTATGGAAATTCTTGAAATCCATGAATGAAGGCTGGGGAGGGGTGGGGTGCCAAAAGACCTATATTTGAGTCCTAGCTTTGCCACTTACTGGCTGTCTGACTATAGGTAAATCAATTGACTTCTCTGGTCCTCAATTTCCTCATCTGTAAAGTGTATGATGGGGCTGGACACAGTGGCCCCTAACAGACACTCTATGGTCCTGTGACTCTTTTTTTTTTATTTCCTCCTCTGAATACAGGCCTCCAGGAAGAATCCACTCTCCTCTGTTCCAAGGAAGCCCATGATGGGTTTCTTCCATATATTATATTTCCCTTTGGGGCTCTTGCTCTGGTCCATACTACAGACAGCGTCAGCTCCAGCAACTCCTGACCCTGTCATCTGCAGCAATCAAGAGAAGCAAGTCATGTTCAGCCACACTTACAAGATTGATGTACCGAAGTCCTCCCTGATCCAGGTGGAGGCTGATCCTGAACCACTCAGAGATGATGGAGGAAGGCTGCTCCTCCCTGGGGAGGATGGCGAAGAGCAAAATATCATCTTCCGGCACAATATCCGCCTTCAGACCCCAAAGGGAGACTGCGAATTGTCAGGCAGCCTTCAGGACTTGTTGGCCCGCGTGAAGAAGTTGGAGGAAGAGATGGCAGAGATGAAGGAGAAATGTAGTACCCAGCAGTGCTGCCAGGGAGCCCCAGGTGAAAGCATTTCTCCTCTTCTGATGGCTGGTTCAAGCATGAGCCTGTGGCATCCCTAGTCCTTGCTTTTGGGTTCTCATGGTGCCAGAATCCTGTGCATAGACAGGAGCTACATGGGTTAACATAAAGGTAGACTGTGGCTATCTCCCCTGCCTGGCAGCTCCTAGGAACATAAGCAGAACGAGGTCCAGTTTCCAGAGCTCTAGAATTGGATTTCAATCAAGAATTATACAACTACATATTAGTTCATGACCTAATAGGAGGTCTCATTAGGTCTCTGGAATCATGGCAGATCATTTTATTGATGAGAACTCAAGTCTTTTCTAAATGCTTCCATTTTAGGATATGGACAATGTGGAGATTTGTTTTGCTTAACTATATTAACAAGGGTTTCCTGAGAGCAAAGGGAAGATGGAAAAGAAAGAAATAAATGTTTGCTAAATTAAAAAAAATCCAATTTAGTCATGATAAAAAGAATTCCCCAACTGGTCACGTAGTCAGCTATGTGACTTGGAGTTAGGAAGACTTGCATTTAAAGCTTGGCTCAAATACTTGCTGTGACCCTGGACAAGCCTTTTAACCTTTCTCAGCCTCAATTCCCTCATCTATAAAATGGGGATAATGACAGCACCAACTCAGAGAGAACCAAATGAGATATGTAAAGCACTTCTCAAACCTTAAGGTGCTACATAAACGTTAGCTGTTATTGTTTCCTGCAAATCCTCCTTTAGCCCCAAGGAACATGTTAACAGTCTGAGTTACAAACAGTAATAGAGTTCTATTTTTTAATTAAAAACAAACAGTCCCCAAATGTTGACTCAGATATTATATGCCATTTTACAAGTCATTTACTCAAAATGTAAATGCTGTTTATTTCATTTAGACAAAATTTGCTTGGAAGTCTCTTAGAGCTGGAAGGGACCTCACCCTGTTTGCCTTAGTTTCCTCATCTGTAAAATGAGCTGGAGAAGGAAATGGCAAACCACTCTGAAATTTCTGCCAAGAAAACCCCAAATGGGGTCATGGAGAGTCGATCATGAACAAAACAATGCAATAAAAATAGCCACAACCCCTCCCCGCCATGTTTTAAAAACGAGAACTCTGAAAGCTGGAAAGATGAAACAGCTCACTCAAGGCAGCAGGCCCTGAATTCAAACCCAGGTTTACTACCACTAGTCTAGGACTCCCTCCACTGGACCTTGCTGCTTTTTCTCTAGTGTCCTATGACCTCCCCACTCCAAATCTGTCCAGTAGTTAACCCTTTCTCTTGGGCCTCCCTCATCCTCAGCTTCTTTATTTACATTGCTACCCACCTCCACGTGGTGTCAGTTTGGTTGGACTCTATCTAGAGTTAAGACAGGCCAGGACAGAGGCAACATGGTAGGAGGACAAAGTTAGCGTGGGGAAATGATATGAATAAAAAATGGTACTTCAAAGGCCACCATGTTTCTGAGAAGGTAAAGTCACAGACTCTTTACCAGCAAATGGATATGAGTGGGAGGTGCAGGTGGGGATGGTCTATTTTTGGTGGATTACTCCTTCCTCAGGCTTTTTCTGAGTCCTCATGTTTTTGGAGGAGCTAGGCTTCCTTCCCCTTCTCTTCCATTCCCTGCACAACCCCATCACCACCTCAGCTGAGATCTGTCTCCTAGTTTCCTAATTTTTCCTCCAAGAGTCCTAAAGTACTTTACTAGAATCCTAGACTCAGAGAACAGGGGTTTCTTGGTAACTGAGGCAGGAAATCTGTGTTTGAATGATGAGAGATGCCATGTCTAGGTCATTTGATCTCACTGTCAAGTGGCTTCCTGTCACTGTAGGACAGTAGCTCCATGCCATTGTGATCTATCTTTTTTCACATTGGGGCCCAATTTGAATCCCCTCTGAGCCTTGACTATTTAAGAGGTGGAAAGAGAGGTACAATACCATCCCTAATATAATGCATATGGAGCCATTATACATGGGGTCCAGATATCCCACAAGGAAGGGAAGATGGTCAGAGTCCACTTTGGAAGCTCGTAGGAAAAAGGGAGGCAATATAGGGAGCAGGAGAGGGCATAAGAGGACAGAAAGTCATGCAAGTCTTGACAATCTGCAATGTGGAGGCAAGGATGAGGGCACAGAGTTAAAGATCTAAGACCTTTATTTCTACTGTCAATCAGCCCATCACTTACCTTTGACTATGGGCAGAGTGAAAACTGATATCTGTGGAGAAAAAGCTCAGTACCTTTGGGGGTAATCCCCACAAAAATATGTTTATACCTGGATAATTACTAGATTTAGAATAGGGAGGAACATTTGGGTTCAGTCTAGTCCACCCCTCTCATTTTACACATAAGAAAACCAAGGCTCAGAAAAGGGAAGAAACTCTCCCATGGACATAGGGAGGTAGGCATAGAGGTAGAAGAGCTAGCTTTTGAATTCAGATCTTCTGCCTCCAAAACTGGATCCTTTCTACTCTATTACAAAAATCATTGGGCTATTTTGTGTCATCTTCTAGTTGGTCTGAACCACTGTCCTTGAATTTTATTTGGCCTTAATTCAGAGAACAGGACCCTGGCCTTGAACCACCCAGTTTTATGTAACAAGAGAAAGCAAGATTCCTTGGTTCATCAACCAGGAGATCTGAAATCTAATTAAAGTCTTCAGTCTTGGGGAAAATAGTCCCTGCCTCTTTCTGTGATTCAGTTTTTCTTTATATTATTCGGTAATCTAACATCTCTCAAAGCAGAGACTTTTTTACAACAGGTAGAAAATAAGAAAACCCTAGAGTAGGAATAAGAAAATTATTGGATCCTAATCTTGTGTGACTGGACTTCACTTGATCCTTTTAATGCTAGGGCTCTCACCAAAAAAACACAAAAAAGATAATAAATACATCTGAATTGTAAGGATGAGATGAGCTGATGTATATGAAAGCACTTTGAAAATTTTAAATTAGGGCCAAATAAATAGAAGGTATGAGGATTAGCCCTACAGATTCTTTGGAATAGGCATCTCCCAGATGAGGAAACTCCTTTTCTCTCCGTACAGCTCAGCATCTCCTCTCAAATAGATCACCTTGGAGATCTGATTAGGAATCAGAAGTCAAATTCAGGTTTTTATCATTCTAAGGTCAGCTGTCTATTCCTTCTATCAGATTGCCTCTCATGAATGTGAGTTATATTTTTATTGTAATTATAATGTATTATGGATTTACCATAAGAGGCAACCATTGTGTAATAGATAGAGAACTGACCTTGGAGTTACAATTCTCTATTACTCTATGTTGTAGGGTAGTTGCTGGACCCTATTGGCACTGTGAGTTTCCTCACTGGGATTTCTCCAGACAAACAAAATCACAGATCTGGTCCCCTGTAGTCTCACTCTCTCCCCCCCCCAAAAAAGAGAATCCCGGAGAAGGGAAATATCAGAAAAATTCCTAAACTTTTTACTTAGGGTAAGAAGAAACAGGGAAATGAGATGGTTTGTCTGATCTTACATTGGATGCCTGAAGAAGTGGACGGGGGAATGGGTTTTACGGGGGAGTCTGAAATAGATTGGTTTCAGGCCCTGCCTCATGGCTCCCCATGAATCCCTGTTTAGTTGAGTCTAGCTCCCTCCCTCTGGCTGCAAATCAATGTCGAAAGAAGAGATGACAGGAAATAGAATGTTATTTCTCTAAGATTTCCAGGGAAGAAGATTCTCAGGTCTCCCTTGGGGCTTCCAAATCGTTATTTGTGTCTTCCTTTTTCCTACCTCCCTGCAACCCCCCACCCCCTTCTTCTCTGTTCTTTGGTAATTGATACTCTTCTGCTCAGGTCTCAGCAATCTCTGCAGCGGGCGTGGGATTTTCACCCAAGACACTTGTGGATGCAGGTGCAATGAAGGCTGGGGAGGGCCTGACTGCTCCCTCCCCAGCTGTCCCGGGGGATGCAGTGGCCATGGGCTCTGTGTGGATGGCCAGTGCATTTGTGATGAGCCCTACCTTGGGGAGGACTGTGGCTACCTACCCTGCCCTGAGAACTGCAGCGGGAATGGCATCTGTGTGAGGGGTGTTTGCCATTGCTACGAGGATTTCACATCGGAGGACTGCAGTGAGAAAAGATGTCCCAATGACTGCAGTGGCCATGGTTTCTGTGACACCGGCGAGTGTTACTGTGAGGAGGGCTTCACCGGCCTCGACTGCTCACAAGGTGAGAAGCATTTCTTCCCAGGCTATTCTTATTCCAACTTTTCCTTCCTCTTTCCCTTCCTTCCTTCCTCCCTTCCTTCCTTCCTCCCTCTTCCTTCCTGCCTTCCTCCCTCTTCAGTCTGTAAATGTTCTTCTTAAAATGTAGTGCCTAAAACTGTACATAATACTCCGGCTATGGTCTGATCATGACAATGTACCCTGGGACTATCATGTCCCTTGTTTTCAGACATCGCTTGGCTTCCTCGGTTACCTTTTTGGGGTCTCCCCTAGCCTCCAGAAAAGGACTGAGGACTTGGGAGCTGCTTAATAAATCCGTACTGATAGATTTCTCTGGCTCTCCCCACTCTTTTTGTTTCTAGTTCCTACTCCTCAGAGTCTGCAACTACTCAAAAGCACTGAGGATTCTCTACTTGTGAACTGGGATCCAGAAGTGGATGTAGACCACTACCTGCTCAGCTATTATCCCTTGGGGGCAGAGACTTCAATGAAGCAGATTAAAGTCCCCAAAGATCAGCTAAGTTATGAGATTCACAACCTGCAGCCCAGCACCAAATACATTATCAACTTACGCAATGTGAAAAAGGGGACTTCCAGTAACCCACAGCATCTGCTGGCCTCTACAGGTAAGGGGCATAGGGATGACAGACTATAAGAAGACCCTCACTCTGCTCTCTACCTCCAAACCAAATAAAAAAAATCATCCAAACCATATCTTTGCATCTTTTAGCAGTTAGATTAGATAGACAGACAGATAAGACATTTATTTAGCACTCACTGTGTGTCAGGCACTTTTCAGTTACCCTTAGATCAATATAGATTTTATTATCTGGCTCTCACATTTAGGCAGCTGAGTGTTTTGCCTTGTGCCTAAATTCCAAGGTAGTTCTACAGTAGGAATTCTTAACCTGGGCTTCATGAACTTGTTTTAAAAGGTATTTTGATAAGTGTATTTCAAGACAATTTTATGCATTTAGAAACATTATTCTGAGAAGGGTCCATGGGTTTCACCAGAATGCCAGAGTGATCCATGACAGCAAAAGGTGACCTCTGAGACTAACTTGGGAGGTTTTAGATTAGGTAAGCCTTGGAGGCCTGCGGCTTCTAATGTTGGAAGTGCAAAGGAGGTGGGATTTACTTCCTGCAAATAACCAGCTTCTCACACCCAATGAAACTTCTTGGAATACCTTGAGATCACAAAGGGATCCTGAAACACCAAGCCCCAGACCCTATGCCTCTAAAGTCTTGAGTGACTGTGGCCTTCTTGGATCCATCTCAGTTGTGGTTTAGTAATGGAGGCCCCAAACAGCTCTTGAGTCACACCTAGATTTGAGGTCAAAGTTGAGCCACCCCCATGCATGACACTGTTAGGCAGAAGACTGAAGTGCTGCCTAATTTGACTTGTTTCAAGGATCTTTAAAGGCATCAAAGTGGGCATAACCACAGGGAGTAACCCTTGTTGGCCTCAGTGGATTGCTGAGACGGAATTGAGACTGAAAAATTCATCTTCTGGTCACCAGGCTTCTCCAGACTTACCTAGGTTGGCCTCAGATAACAGGCACAGTCCACTGCTAGACCAATGCCCAGAGCCTGTCCAGTGTGGTAAGACTTACCAGGGCTTATGCTTTATTGGCAGAGCTTGACAGGGTCATCGTCATGTCACCATGACTCAAGGAGGCATCCTAGTACGAATCCTATCTTGGCAATCCCTGGCATGGAATTTGTTCTTTCCTGTTACTACAAATACTTCACAAGGAGATTCAAGGGACTTCTTTTTCTAGGTGGCAATCCAGCTATTGATGAGCATTTATCAAGCACCTACTGTGTGACAAGCATATAGTGGGTACTGAGAATACGGAGGTTATATTTTGTCAGGCAGACATATATGTATACACACATATATGTATATACACAGTCTATGCACACACATATATATGCATACATACACATGTATACATATATAAACACATGTATTATATGTATATGATATATACAAAATCAGCACGGGAAGAGTACTTGTGGTTGGAAAAGATCAGAAAGGACCTCATGTTGAGCTGAGTCCTGAAGGAAACCAGGGATTCCAGGAAGCAGAGGAGAGGAAGGACTCTGTTCCTGGCATGGGGGTCAGCTTGTACAGAGGCAAGGAGATAGGATTTCATTTGAGAGGAACAGTAAAAAGTTCCAGTTAGACTATAGAATACTCGAAGGGAGCAATTTCTAAGAAATAAGATTTGGAGAGGTAGGTTAGAGCCAGGTTCTAAAGGACTTTAGGATGCTGAACAATATTCTCCACTCTATAATGGAAAGAGCCCAGACTGTGCAGTCAGAGGACCTGGGTTCAGATCCTGCCTCTTACACTTTGTTCCTTGCATAACCTAGGTAAGACACTTGACCCATTTCTTCATCTGTAATTTGGACTACATGACCTCCGAGGTCGCTTCCAACTCCAAATATCACTTTGTTGGTTATGGGGAGAATAGACTGAAAAGGGGAGAGACTGGAGGGAGGAAGCTCAAATTGGAGGCCAATTCAATATTACTGATAACAATGATGATAGCTACCTTTTATGTAGCACTTAAAGCTCTTCACGTACATTATCTCACATGATTCTTACAACAACTCTGTGAGGTGTTATTTATTGTACCCATTTTACTGGTGAGGAAACTGAGGGTGAGAAAGGTTAGTCACTTAATCTGGAAGTAATTCAGGAAGAAAGGAGAAGCCTGCTATTATGCCTCCCTTTTTTTTTCTTTTTTCTTTTCTTTTCTTTTATTTATTTATAAATGTTCTACAATCACTTCCTTAAAATTAAGATTTTATACCCCCACACCTTCCCCCCCTACCTCCCTCCCTCCCCATGACAGC